>CAMRHE010000087.1:0-600000 GCA_947044405.1 Leptodactylus fallax | reverse complement strand
AGGAATGCATACCACTACTCCAAAAGCCATACGTTTTCTGTTTAAAAAATTGTATATGGACATATTTTGTGTTGAACAAGTTTTACATTCTAATGTATTGGGAAGTTGGGAAAAATTCAGTATAGGGGGAATGGAAAAATAAAAAAACAATTGTGCTATTTTCTCATTGCCTTTATTTTTATGGTATTCACGGTGTAGTAAAAATGACATTATTATCATATTATGTGGGTCAGTATGATCATGGCAATACCAAATTTCTAGATTTTTTTATAAACATTGTTTGCATTGCTATATTCTAAAACCTGTAACTTTTCTTTTGTGTACAGAGATGTGCAATAGCTCTTTTTTATGGGGCAAGTTGTAGTGTTTCCCCATTTTAGAGAAGGTATCTGGAAGGTATTTGGATCACTTTTTGTTCAATTTTTGGGGGAAGGTAAAAATATGATAACATAGTGATTCGGCCATTTAAATTTTTATTCCTGCTAAGACATTCACCATGTGGGATAAATATGTTTATATTTTTATAGTCTGGACATTGTTGGCTATAGAGATGCTCAATGTGTTTATATTTATTTTTGTCTTGTTATTTCTTTTTATATGTGATTTGATTTAAGAGGTGATTTGAATTTTTATTTTTTATATCTTTTAAAACTTTTTACATTTTTTTGTTTACTTGTTTAGACCCTCTATGGCAGGGGTGTCAAACTCATTTTCACCGGGGGCCACTTCAGCCTCACGGGGTACCTTGAAGGGCCAAGATTATTTTACACGTGTATAAAAGTAACTTCTCCTTAACAGTTAAGCGAGCTATTAGACAGCGTATAATATAAACAGGCGCCATAGCCCCTATTTATAGCGCCCCATTTACACACACTATAATGTTCCACAGCAGTCCCTGCACACTGTATTATGACTCACAGCTGCCCCTGCACACGGTATTATGCACGGTATTATGCTCCCTAGTGGCCCCTGCACACGGTATGATGCTCCATATTGGCCCCTGCACACGGTATGATGCTCCATATTGGCCCCTGCACACGGTATGATGCTCCATATTGGCCCCTGCACATGGTATGATGCTCCATAGTGGCCCCTGCACTGGTATTATGCTCCATAGTGGCCCCTGCACTTGTATTATGCTCCATAGTGGCCCCTGTACTGGTATTATGCTCCACAGTGGTCCCTGCACAGGGTATTGTGCCCCATAGTGGCCAAACCATGAACTATTATTATACTCTGGGGTCTTTTCAGACCCCAGAGTATAATGATCGGAGACCCAGGGGAGGTGACAAACATAAAAACCAGTGTAACTTACCTATCCTGGACACCGGTGCACTCCTTGCAGCTTTCGGCCCTGTTTAATTGCGCACACACGTCACGTGATCAGGCCGGCGACGCGACCTGATAACATCACCAGAGGCCTCAAGCCTGCTCGGAGTAACACCGATCGCAGGAGAGGTAAGTAGCATATGTTTTTATGTTCCCTCACCTCCCCTGGGTCTCCGATTATTATACTCTTTTCAGACCCCGTTGTATAATAATAGTAGTGTTTGAGGCCCGCGGCCTCACTTACTGAAGCCCGCGGCTGCTCACAGCGGCATCCACTTCCCTTTCTGCGTCCCATAGCAGAAGGGGGAAGCGGAGGCGACCACGAGCAGACGCCGGGTAGGTAAATAAATAGGCCGTGACCTGCCGGGGATATTCCAGCAGGTCACGGCCTATTTATATATAAAAAAAAGTTATACTCACCTGCAATGCCTTGATGGAGCCGCCGCCTCCTCCTCTTCTTATCCGCGATGTCTGTGTCTCAGCGTAGGAGGCGTGATGACGTCATTGTATCGCCGCCTGCGCTGAGATGCGACGTCTCTTAAACCAGCCCAGGACAGGCCCCGCTCAGCTGTTTTTTTTTTTTTTAAAGCAGCCTGTCCTGGGCTGGTTTACATTAAAATAGAAAAATGCCGCCCCCCCAGACAGTGAGGGACAGTGCCGCCTGAGGCAATAAAGATGGCGGCCGCCCAGGGGCGCACCGCTAATGAGGCGGCCGACATGTTTATTGGTCTTGTATTGCGTGAGGCCGGGCCGGATAACAGAAGGCAGCGGGCCGTATTCGGCCCGCGGGCCTTGTGTTTGACACCTGTGCTCTATGGTGTATAAATGTTAACAAAATAAGGCTTTGTTTGCAGCCTGCATCAGCACTTATTTCAGATTTGATTGGAACAATAGCACAGCATGGAGGACTATTCTATAAAATTGATACACAATACAATGGAACTGTGGAAGATCCCAATATAAGTCAATAGGGTCTGTGGAGGAAGGTGGTGTTTGGTGCCACCATTTACTTGACATCTACAGTGCTGCTGAATCAGCATTTATGTGGAAAGAAGCCATAAAAAGTGTTACCTTGCTACAATCTATAAGATCATGTATACTGGAATGTCTATTTTTATTTAAGCCTGTTCTTACTTTATTCGTATCAATTCAAATATCTATCCTCATGTTGTAATTTTTCCTTCATTAATTTTCAGACCCCCTAATATCCAGTTTGCAAGTTTCTGATAGTTTCAGACTTATTGCTTGTGGACTTGCCCCCCCCCCCCCCAAAACACACACTCATAATAAGGTGTGAGATATAATATAAGTTCTGTGAATGCAGAAATCTGTTGTCTTAAACAGCTGTCATGCATAGCTTGATAGCTTTTTCTCTTTATCTCTCATTATAACAATGCTGCCTGCTTGATCTCTTCCCCCTCACCTGCAGCTCTTACCTCTTCCTTCTGGCATCTCCAACATTGTGCTACTATAAAGAAAAAAGGAAAGGTAGAACAGAGAACAAATTACATTGACCCTGAGTTGACAGCAGTCAGGAGAAGTGTGATGTTTGATTTATGTAAGCAGCAAAAGCACAGCCAGACATGTAAAGGAGTTGTGCAAACTGTACATTGATAAGATGTACTAGACTAAAGACTATTTATAAAGACTATTTATAAAGTTGTTAATTTTGCATTTTGGAAGCAAAGGAACAGTAGAAAAAAACTGCACATAGCCTTATTTAAATGTCCATTCAATATAATGAATGTACACTGAAATAGGCTTGAATTTGCAGTTAGCATCTTTTATATAAAATAAATGTTATGGTTTAATTTTTGTCTAATGTCTATATATTTGTAATTACCCTTTAGCAAAACAAAAGCTCAGCAAAGTTAGTAATGCTTTCTTTTATTTGTCAAAGAAATAAGTAAATAAAGGTAATTTTACAAACACCTCATATTATCATTTCAAAAGTACGGAAAAATCTCTATAAATATTTTTTTTACAATATTTTTTTGGGACTTGTTGAGATTAAAAAAGCAAAACGGTGTTCAAAAGGAAACCTTCACTTTCAGTTTTTAGAAATGTTATTGTTCCTTAAGATGGCAAGGAGTTAAAAGGGAGATTATAAACTTCCTAAATAGGATGTTACCATATATTATTTCCATTTGATGTCTGTTTATGAATAAATCTACCCATCAATTTAGCAATTTAACAGTTGTGTCTTAAGTATCAACTTAAACTTTGCTACTAGAGATGGACAAATTCAATATAATATTATACTCTGGAGTTTTTTCAGACTACAGAGTACAATAGTTGGAGGCCCAGTGGAGGTGATAAATATAAAAAACATTTATACTCACCTTCCATTACCTCTTTTGGCATATGGCACTTTATTTCTGCCTCCTCTCTTATGATGTCATTTGCCTGGGGTCACCGTTGAGCTTCATGACATCATGACATCTATTTGTTAAACAATTGTGCTGAAAAGTGCAGTTGACTTTTAATACAATTGGTGAGGTGGGATATTGAAATATCCTGGCAAAATCTTTGCCAACTGCAGTCTATAGTCCTGCATTAGTCCAATTAGCAGCTGAGCAGGCATATATAAGACCCCTCCCTCCTAACACAGGCACGACTAATTTAGTTTTTCTAGTTTGGTTACCTGATTGTGTGTGTACTTTTTTGCTCTACTGACCCTTGGTTTTTTTCTTTGGATTTGGCTTTTGTCTGCTGATTCTGCCTTTGACATACACATTCGAATTTGACCCTTGGCTTTCTAGTGGATATCACTTTTGTCTCCTGATTCTGCCTCTGACGTCTTCTCCTGGTTTTGACCCATGCCTGTACAACTAATCTCCTGTTCCTGATCTACCCAGTAATTGTGGGTTCTGGTTTTGGTTTAAGTTTGCAGTGCGATTAATTTTGTACAGTTTTTTGTTTGGTGATGAGTCAGACTGTTAGATTCTGCAAAAGTTCATTTGTCCTCATGGCCAGCTCTGGTGAAGGCATCTGAGGGTCTGTCATGGCTCTCAGTGCTGTGCTGATTTTAGCTGGTTCTACTGCTCGCTGTTATCAGACAGTTCCTGTGTTTGCTTTTGTTTGATCTTGCATCTAAACCCTAATATTTACTTTAAGAGTCTTCTAAAAACTTTCACTATTATACCTTATGACCTTTAAGATTTATGCTAATTGTGGCACCTTTATTTGGGTGTAAACCCTTCCAGCAAATTTACACTATACACAAATTACACTATAAACACTCGAATAGAACCTGCAACTTGCTTTATATATTAAAATGACTGCTACATCCTTTTGTAACTCTAATCCATCTATCATGTAACTTCTTCCACATTTAGAATGAAAAAAAATGTAGGTACTTTCTGACACTAAAATAAGAATTTATATGCCCCATATAAACATTTTAAAGAAGACCTTTCACCACCTCTCCCAGTTCTTAGCATCTTTTAATAGGTGACAGTTCACCACCTCTGCCAGTTCTTAGCATCTGTTAATAGTTGCAGCTCTTCTGATTCTGGCACAGCTGGAATTTTTTTCTCTGGTCCCCACCATTCCCAAGCAATCAATGGTATTCACTTTGGTGCCTGTTATGCTATTTAGTCACTATACTGTCAAGAGAGTGGTGTCAGGCAGGAGCAGGCAAGGAGTGTGATTCAGAGCTCTGACAATGGCTGCCTCTGATTGGAGCTCTTAATCACGCCCCCCTGCCTGACACTGCCCTCCTGACATTACAGAGCATGAATCAGGCACCAAAACTAACTGCATTTGTTGCTTGGGAGGGCTAGACAAAGAGTTCCAATTGTGCTGAAATCAGTGGAGCAGCACCTATTAACAGATGCTGAGCACTTGAATTGCAGGAGGTGACAAAAGGTCCTCTTTAAGCTTAAAGTCCACTCAAAGCTTTAGATTTAGACTGTCATATTGGTTAAACAATACATTTCAGAATTTTCCATGAAAAATAAAAAAGCTATGGAAGTGATTGCCTCTGTAGAAAAGATTTGTACATGTGTTATACACATACTGTAGCTCCACACACTGAAATAATGAATAAACTGCTTGTAAATACCTTCTGTTTTAGAAAGACAATACTCTAATTATCACTTCATCAGAAGAAATATGTTATTTCTATTATGTCTTATTTAGTTCCCCACAGTGATTTGTAAAAAATCTATTTATGTCAGGGCTTAAAAGTAACCGATTCCAATTATCCTAGAAATTATAAAATATCTAAAGTGTATATACTATTGCATGTCTATTACACCATAACAAATTCTAACTGACTTCAAGGGGTTAAAAGGCTTATAATCCATTTTAAATATATATTGTACTTTACAATACTGTTTTTTTAAACCAAGTCATTATAAACATCTGTAAACATGCCTAAAAATTAAGAGAAATATGCAACATTAATCCTACTTTCTATTACTTGATCTTACAAATATATCTCACAGAAGCACAAGTTAGTTATAAAGAATCAGAAGACATCATATTACGTTGTCTGTTTGAAATAATGAAGACATATGTGGTAACCAATAACTAGGGTGCCAAGGAAGACTGCAATGTAAGATCTTACCTAATATGATCTAAGAAGTGTGTCTCTTGTTTGCAAGCTCTATGTAGCATACATTGTTGAGTAATTTTGAAGGTGCTTTATTGCTTCATTGCACAAAATTAAATACATACATCATTCTTACAAATCACTGCCACCAGATCACGAACTCTGGAAATGTGGAAATGGAATTAATGAAAATGTATTTCATGTTTCTTTTCCTGTGTCTACTGGTTCAATTATTTTTTCTGTAAACAATACATGGTTTATAGAAAATGTTGATCAGACTTCACAAAGACTTGATATAAGTAACAAGAAAAATAGCCTTCAGCAGTTGTCCCTCCCCAAAAAATCTCTTCATCCCATATACACATTAAAAATGTCAATTTCTCATAGTCAAGTAAGCCATACAGAATGGATATATAATAAGATATTATTATTGATAAAGAAAGAAAGAAAAGAGAGATGAAATAAAATGGGGGTATGTTATTTCTGAGATATATAGTAAGGTTCTGAAGCAGTTGTAGTGCAATATTATATGCAAATGTGTCCACAGCAACTCAAGTTGAATTTGATTAATGACTCCAATTTCTCACAATCCATTTCAATACATTATCATGACTTGATAACAAGACCCTTGAAAGGTTGAATTTCAAAAGCACATATACAAATTGTGCTTAAAAGCTGGTTTTCTTGTGTCACATTTATCTGGACATGCTAAGCTGTAATGCAGAGGGTGTGGAGCAAATATGTCCCTCAATGAATATGACTGCACGCCACAAAAGCAACATGGTCAGGAGGAAGGCCAAAGTCAGGGTAGGCAGAGTTTGTGCATAGTCAAGACAGAGGCAAGTGGCATATCAATATGGCAATCATGCAAATGTCAGGTCAAATACAGGTAATATAGACAGAAACACAAATGATGAACACCTTTGACTAGGTATCTTATTGCTTAGGCATCCTTCCACTGGGGAGGGTGCCTTACATTATTAGGGCTGTGTGGTAACTAGTGAAGAAATGTGCAGACGCTGGGTCAATGTTACAGGAATCCATCTGGAGCTACCGAAGCCAAAAGGAAAGATAGAGAAGAGCACATCTATAATAAAGGTTCCTTAGGGTATACTGTACTGCTGTACTTTTTTTTTATTATTAAAGAGGAAGTTAAATCCATGAAAAAAATATAGTTGCCCCACAGTAATGTTGTAACTATTTTCTATTCCAGAGGGATATGATTTTTCATCAGGAATATAAGTAATTGTGCATCAAATATGCATTGAAATTACTGCATTAGAAAAATGAAATTGCCACTGTGGATTTTTCCTCTTTGCACCCCATCATCTATCAAACATAACTCCCCGTTGGACAGACATAATGTTAGGGTCTTGCCAGACGTAGCAATACCCTCACACTACTGCAGGGGTCTGGGAGGAAGGACAGAGACAAGTGAGCCCTAATCTCACCCCAGCCACTGTCCCTTCCTATTGCCTCAGTTTACCCTAAACAGTAAAAGGACAACTCGAAGACGAGCCCTATACTGAATAAAGTGACACACAGAACAAGACAAACACGGGTGTGGCTGAGAATCCATTACACAGCAAGGAAACTAGGACTGCATTCAGACTAAGCATCCAGAATGAAACTGAGGACGCCTCCTACTCCGCAGCGTGCGAGCAGAAGGTGGCGCAGAGACCCGAACAGGCAGACATAACAGTACCCCCCCCTTTTATGAGGGGCCACCGGACCCTCAACAGACAAACTGGTTTTAGAGGGCTTCAATATTTTCTCTGCCTTAAATTCAGTATCTTTTTACACTATCACAGACACTGGTGGGCCAGGCAAACATTTTTTATTCACCTGGTGTTTCCCACTTTTAGCAGCCGAGACAGACTCCTCAGTAACGCAATTTAAAGTGTGCAGAGCAATCATGTCAGCAAATACCTGGTTGCCTGAGTGGTTCTTCTGACTACCACTCAGGCACTGAAGCTTTTCTGCTGGTCTGCAAGGTCTGATCAAGCAGTCACGGATGAAATGACCGGAAGCGCCACAGTACAAGCAGAGGTTTTTCCTGAGACGATGCTCTCATCACGTCTTGGTGTCCATAACTCCCAGTTGCATAGGTTCCTCACCAGGAGTCATGGGAGAAATAACAGGTTTTTCAGGAGAGAGAGATGGAGAGACAGAAAACTTGGAAGAAGCAGACCCTATTCTCTCTTTAACATTTTCCTGGATCATACAGTCAATACGGACAGCCAAAGTCATGGCCTGCTCAAAAGTGGGAGTATCTGGGTGACCAACCCAGACCTCCTTAACACGGTCACACAGGCCTTGTTTAAAGTGAGCCTTAAGAGCTGACTCACACCAACCTGCAGTCACACTGCACTTGCGGAATTCTGTGCAATATTCCTCAGCAGAGCGTTTGCCTTGCTGCATTGAGAGGAGTTGCGATTCTGCAAGCCCAATGTGGTCTGGCTCAGCATAGATAGACCCCAGGGACAAAAAAAATTTTTCAAAGTCAATCCACTCCTCAGCCCCAGGAGGGAGTTTAAGGGTCCAAGCTTGTGGATCCCCCTGTAGGAGGGATATAGCTACTCCCACCATTTGGGCCTGGGATGCATGTGGATGAATCTGGAAATACAGGCGACAAGACTCCCGGAAAGTCTCAAATTTTTCTCGGTCCCCCGAGAAACGGTCGGGGAGTAACATCTTCACCTTAAAAGGGGAAGAAACAGGCGGGGATGCTGCAGCAGCCTCAGTAAGGGTCTGAACCTATTTAGCAAGTTCAGCTACCAGGCCTGCCAAACCTTCCAACTTGGCCACAAGGCCCTGAATAGGATCTATGCTGATCCTAGCAGAAGCAATGGCAAAAGGTTATTGGACGGTTATTCTGTTAGGGTCTTGCCATATGTAGCAATACCCTCACACTACTGCAGGGGTCTGGAAGGAAGGACAGAGACAAGTGAGCCCTAATCTCACCCCAGCCACTGTCCCTTCCTATTGCCTCAGTTTACCCTAAACGGTAAAAGGACAACTCGAAGACGAGCCCTATACTGAATAAAGTGACACACAG
Organism: Leptodactylus fallax; assembly: GCA_947044405.1. NCBI lineage: Eukaryota > Metazoa > Chordata > Amphibia > Anura > Leptodactylidae > Leptodactylus > Leptodactylus fallax. The sequence continues at coordinate 591,055 of CAMRHE010000087.1, read as the reverse complement.
AACAAGACAAACAATATAGAAGAATGGTAAACAAGTCAAGGGTCACAACCAGAGAAGCAAAAGTGGTACCAAATCGAAATCCAAGAGAGTAGTCACAAGGCAAGCCAAAAGTCAGAGATAATAGCAAAGTAAATAACAAAGGTACAAAGAAAGCAGGCAAAGTCAGTGCAATAACCTGCAACTTGCTGTGAAAGTGACATCCTGTATATAGAAAGCCTGGGCCCAGCCCCAGACCTGATAGGTACACAGGCTGTCAATCACACAGGCAGGGTAAAGATTAACTCTATGCAGTCCAGAGAGAAACAATGCTCAGAACAAGGGTGTGACTGGAAATCCATTACACAGCAAGGGAACTAGGACCGTGTTCAGACTAAGCATCCAGAATCCTAAGCAAAGAATCAAACTGAGGACGCCTCCTACGCCGCAGCGTGCGAGCAGAGGGTGGCGCAGAGACCCGAACAGGCATAGACATAACACATAAGGAGTAACACTAATGTAAACACATTTATTCTTGATCCATGGTAATGGAATATATTCAGAGTGAAGCTACACAAACTGCATTCACTAATACAGAATAGCCTCTAAAATGCCAAGATGGAGCTCAATTTACTCATATTTCGCAAAGAACTTACCATCTGATGCATTTCCAAACTGATATTAATTCATAATGCTTCATTACATCTGTGTTGAAGCATATTACATTGAATGGTTATACTGTAGTGTGCATCATGCAGCAGTTTCCCACACCCAGCCGACACTAATGCATGGCTGTGTCAGTGGGCGGGGACATGGATATGCATTAGTGCCGGAAAGTTGCCGCAAGCTACTGTACATGCTGGACACTACATAGATGACAGGATGCTAAGAGGAAAATTTCACAGTGGCAATTTAATTTGGGGCTGGTGGTCTTTGAACGTGTTACCTATTAACCCTCTGTGGTAGCCTGACTAGACCTTACATGTGGACATTGGACCCTTTTTAATGATATTTAGTAAAATTATGTTTTAGTATTCTAGTGTGAGGCAGTTTAGTTTGAAACTGTTGCATTGTGGCAAAATTTTAACTCAAATATTTTGAGGTGTTTACAAAAAAAATACATATATGGATAACTTTAACAATATCAAAAATATAGCTATACATTTCTTAATGTGTACCCCGTATATTGGATTTATCATAGCATCTATCTAAATATTGATCTTAACAATAACTACATGTTTTTCTAAAGGAATTCAAAACTATAGACCCAACATATTGCATTTACTTGCTTCACTTGATATATGATATAACAAACCAAACAATCATCCTTCTGTTATATTTGTTTATACCAAAGTATATTAAAAGTAAATGTCTTCCACATTTTTTGTGAAATATGTTGTATACATATTTATACGAACGATATGTTAGCTGTCCATGTTATGTGTGAAACATACTAGTCATGTGACTTCATTGACTGAAATTTAATAGTAAAATACATGAGAAACACATACTGAATGCATACTATTTTATAGTACCAACTGCAGTATCAGCATAATTTTCGCATAGTACAGAAACAATAGCATGTTATGGAAAGCTAATAGGCTCTGCACTAGGCAATATCCATAGAGTAAGTTTTATCTATACTGTTGTTCCACAGAGGAATAGCTAAAGGCTTACAGGCTACAGTGAAAACGTTCATATTGGACCCCCACTATGTAAGCTCTCCTCATGTACTCCAGCTATAGCCAGCTATATATTCATGCCTTTCAACAGCAGCACAGTGATCAATGCAGCATTAGCAGCTAGGTTTATTGCTAGAATCTTAAAAGATTAGGGACACAAGCCCTAATACATATGTTTTCCCCCCCCCCCCTCACCTCCCAAAAAATGTGTAGATTTAGCATCATAATGTTAGGTTATAGGTGACCCATTAGGAGCTGGGGATAGTCTGTAGGGCGTGTGGTTAGGCAAGTATGTGGCTGAGTTAAATGAGCTGTTGGCCCACAGTCACGAGCTGCTTTCCATTGTTCACTTTAAAGAGGTGGCACATAGAGCCGTCTCGTACGTGAACAATACATCACTACTCCTGTGTTTCTTGGCTGCAGTGTTATATGGCATCCATCAACCATGGATTGAATTTACAAACATATCACAACATTACTGTCTCCTGGTGTTTTTCTTTTTTTTTTAAATAATGTAAACTGTTAAGAAAACACAACTGTCTCTAGGTGATGTAATTTTTTGGGCTAATTGTTGAAAAAAAAAAATCACACACAGAAGAGAAGGAAAAATCTGTGGGATATTCTTCACAAATAGATGCTGAGGTAATAGTGTATATTTTCTGCCCCTCAATAAACTTCTACACATCTGTGAGATACCTGGACAGTGGTAACTGAATACCTGATGACATCTTCAGTCCATTTAGTGGGAATGTATTTTTATGGACAAATCTGTTAGCTATACCATTTTTTTTTTCTAAACAGGATTTTAAGTGGATGTATGTTAGAAAATTGCATGACTTCCTATTCTCTAAATAAATAAATGTTTACTTCTGTTTTTTATATTGTATATTTATAAATATGTATCTTCTTGTTGAATTGCTTCTATCAGCAGGACGTTAGAAAACATAAGCTATGGTGTTTTCTCCTTTTTGGGACACTTTTGGACTTTCTTTTCCACCACTGGACTGTCCCTGACAATATTACACCTCGCTTTTTTCCACTAAACATGTTACTCCTGCTGACTTTTACTGTATGTTTTTATCAGCATACTGTGGTAATTTGGGGGGATTTAGCCTCAAAGGCGGCAGCCTCCTGGCCTCGACAGCGGTGTAGGTAGTACTGGGTGCCGGAGAAGCAGCATTCAGACAGTGCTAATCCAAATTAAATGGCTTTTATTCAGCTTTACCAAAGGTACATGAACAAAACAATAAACAGCCTGACCCACACATAGGGCACTAACTCACTACTTGCTCCCTTACTAGCCTCTAGGGCAAGAAGCAGCCTGGCTCAATCAGTCCTTACAGGACCCCAGTCCTCTTGGGACAGACCGACTGTCTGTACCGACTTGTTCCAGCGTACACCTGCTACCTACAGGTCTTTCCACAGCAGTCTCTCCTGCTGTACACACTTTGTCTGGAGGTGAGCCCCACCCATAGGTGTGGCTGAGGACCTTTTCAGGCCTGGCCCTTGGTCGCTCACTAGCGCCCTCTGGGTTCACACTCTCACAGTACATATAACTTTAGTTACTACCTTGTCACAATGAAGTTCCAATAAAAACATGAATTAAAATAAATACATATGAAAAATATAAAATGGACAACTCCTTTAATAATCGGGAAATGAACTTATATAATGCTTTGCATTATCACAAAGAGTTGTGTGGCTGCACACTTCTTTTCCTCCCTGCTGGATACCAAGGCAGGACTGAGGAAGCTGAATGTGATGTACATTCATTACATGGAGAGGTCTGTTAGAAATATGGCCCTCCTTGTGTGCATGTACCCCATGATACAGGAAGAAGCCGGAAATGAAATAAAAGAACTGAAGAACCTTTCATGACTTCACAATTGTGCAATGAGTGGGAGGAGTCAATCTGAAGAGAAAGTTTGATATCAGGAAGAAGATTTTTACACTGTGCAATTCATATACAGTATGACAGCATGTCATAATGAAAGCATGTGAAGAAAGTTGTGAGCAAAGCCTTACTGTGTAAGATGCTTGATGCATAGTTGTGGTTGTGTGTATTTATCTCTCAACTGACACTAGGTTCACACGAGCATTGGGGTTTCTGTCCCCAAGCAGAGCCAAAACACGGAAACCTAATCCGCTTAAAAAGTTGTTACCTGTGGAAAACCACGGACCCCCATAGACTATAATGGGGTCCACCTGGTTTCCGACTTGGTTTCTGCCTGAAAAATGCAGAATCCACATTTTTCAAGCGGAAGGGGGGATGGAATCCCTAAATGGTCACCGAAAGCAGGTGTGACTGAAGCCTTAGCAGAGCCCTTCACAGGGTGTCATCATCATCACAAACTGTTTCTCCTAATCCTCCTTCTTCTCCTCTTTCAAGCCAACATCAGTCATCCATAAGGGAGTGTGTGTCCAGGAAACAGCAATATGTGCCCATCATCCAGCACTTCTGGAACTTAACTTGCACCAGGCCAAGTTGCTAGCAGTGCAGTCACTGCCATACCACTTAGTGGATTATACTGCGTTTCACCAACTGATGGCATACACTCAACCTCGTTGAAGGATACATATCCGTAATTATTTCTCTAGGAAAACTGTCCCTAGTTTATAACTAATGTGGGCCTTTCCTTGGATATGTCAGTCTGGAGAAAGGTATACAACACTGTCAACTTGGCCTTCATGGTCTACTGGGTCAATGTTTTGAGCAGCCACAGTCCAGAAATGCAATAAGGCCAGGTGCTAGTTCCACCCAATTTATGCAGGCTCAGTTCCAACATCATCCAGGCCTATCCACTTCCTCTCGATCCTCCTCTCTGAGCATTTCATGCCTCCATTTTCACCAAGGCAAGGCTCCTTCACTCCTTCTCCCTCATTTCCTAAGTGTAAGGTGAAGCACTGCCATGCGGTTTTACAACTAACAAGCATAGATCAAAGGAGCCAAACAGCAGAGGAGCTGCTTCACTATATCCTGCAGCAAGTATCCTGCTGGATGGCTCCTCACCAACTACATTTGGGCAATGTTGCCAGCGACAATAACACCAATGTTGCTGTGCTGCAGAAAAGAGTCTGTGAATTTCAGCTGTTCTTAAGTGGCTAAAAACACCCTGCTGTCAAAACGGTCTGACTTTTCACTGCCTTATCTATGGAACTCTACCATAACCCATTTCTGATATTGTCGTAATAGTACGTTGAATAGCGGGTATTTAAATATGGCGGAGCTGAGCCTCCTATTGAAAGCTCTCAGACTCGTCTGGCATTATGTTCTATTACAGGCTATTGTAATACATTGCATTAGTGGTACAATCCCCTGGGGTTTAAAACCACTTAATTGATCTAATTTATACAGTAAAAAAAAAGTTAAAAAAAGTAAAAAAAAATATTAATGAAAAAGAAAAATTAAATCACCCCTCTTTCCCTAGAACACATATAAAAGTTAAAAAATAATGTGAAACACATACACATTAAGTATCCCTGTGTCCAAAAATGTCCAATCTACAAACTTATAAAAATATTTTTCCCAAATGGTGAACACCAAAATCAAAAACCACTGTATTTTCTCTTTCACCTGGTATAACTAAAGTTCATCTGGCCCCGCAAAAGACACCTTATAATAATAATAATAGTCCTTTAATAGTCCCACAGTGGGGAAATTCAGTGTGTTACAGCAGCAAAGATAAGATAAGCAGATACAAATACAAATACAACATGTACAGGAATGTTCCAAGGTGAGAGGCATTACATTAATAGCAGACAGACAGATAGGACGTAGCAGAGGAGGAGGGGGGGGGAATTTAACAGGCAGAGAGATATTTCAGTTCTCTGTAAGTATGATCTCCGCTTAGGTCGGTGTTGGTTGTACAGCCTAACCGCGGTGGGGAGGAAAGACTTCCGATAGCGCTCCTTCTCACACCTAGGGTGGAGCAGTCGGTCACTGACAGTACTACCCAGCGCTATCACAGTCTCATGCATGGGATGGGACTTCTTCTTCTGCATGGAGCTCACCACGGACAGTATCCTTCTGTCACCCACCACCTGCACTGGGTCCAGTGGGCTCCCCAGGACAGAGCTGGCCCTTCTAATCAGCTTGTCAAGTTTATTTCTGTCCCTGGTTGATATACTGCTCCCCCAGCAGGCCACTCCAAAGAAGATGGCTGATGCCACTACTGAGTTGAAGAAAGTCCTAAGAAGTGCCCCCCGGATTCCAAAGGCTCTCAGCTTCCTAAGCAGGTAGAGCCTGCTGTGGCCCTTCCTGTACAGGGCCTCCATATTATCTGCCCAGTCCAGCTTATTATTAAGGAGCAGACCCAGGTACTTATAGGTGTTCACAATCTCGATGCCCGTCCCCAGGATGTCCACTGGTTTTGGAGGGCATCTGCCTTTACGGAAGTCCACCACCATCTCCTTGGTCTTCCCCGCGTTAATCTTCAGGTGGTTCTGTATCTCAGTACATGGAAATAAAAAAGTTACAGGTGTCAGAATATGGTGACTCAAAGAATTTTTTTTTTTTTGCAAAGTTTAGTTTGTTTTTTTTAGGGGCTAAAACGTAAAAAAAAAAAAATATATATATATATATATATATATATATATATATATATATACAGTACAGACCAAAAGTTTGGACACACCTTCTCATTCCAAGAGTTTTCTGTATTTTCTTGACTATAAAAATTGTAGATTCACACTGAAGGCATCAAAACTATGAATTAACACATGTGGAATGATATACTTAACAAAAAAGTGTGAAACAACTGAAAATATGTCTTATATTCTAGGTTCTTCAAAGTAGCCACCTTTTGCTTTGATTACTGCTTTGCACACTCTTGCCATTCTCTTGATGAGCTTCAAGAGGTTGTCACCTGAAATGGTCTTCCAACAGTCTTGAAGGAGTTCCCAGAGTTGCTTAGCACTTGTTGGCCCTTTTGCCTTCACTCTGCGGTCCAGCTCACCCCAAACTATCTCGATTGGGTTCAGGTCTGGTGACTGTGGAGGCCAGGTCATCTGGCGTAGCACCCCATCACTCTCCTTCTTGGTCAAATAGCCCTTACACAGTCTGGAGGTGTGTTTGGGATCATTGTCCTGTTGAAAAATAAATGATGGTCCAACTAAACGCAAACCGGATGGAATAGCATGCCGCTGCAAGATGCTGTGGTAACCATGCTGGTTCAGTGTTCCTTCAATTTTGAATAAATCCCCAACAGTGTCACCAGCAAAGCACCCCCACACCATCACACATCCTCCTCCATGCTTCACGATGGGAACCAGGCATGTAGAGTCCATTCGTTCACCTTTTCTGCATCACACAAAGACACGGTGTTTGGAACCAAAGATCTCAAATTTGGACTCATCAGACCAAAGCACAGATTTCCACAGGTCTAATGTCCATTCCTTGTGTTCTTTAGCCCAAACAAGTCTCTTCTGCTTGTTGCCTGTCCTTAGCAGTGGTTTCCTAGCAGCTATTTTACCATGAAGGTAACAGTTGTTGTAGAGATATGTCTGCTGCTAGAACTCTGTGTGGCATTGACCTGGTCTCTAATCTGAGCTGCTGTTAACCTGCGATTTCTGAGGCTGGTGACTCGGATTAACTTATCCTCCACAGCAGAGGTGGCTCTTGGTCTTCCTTTCCTGGGGCGGTCCTCATGTGAGCCAGTTTCTTTGTAGAGCTTGATTGTTTTGGCCACTGTACTTGGGGACACTTTCAAAGTTTTCCCAATTTTTCGGACTAACTGACCTTCATTTCTTAAAGTAATGATAGCCACTCGTTTTTCTTTACTTAGCTGCTTTTTTCTTGCCATAATACAAATTCTAACACTCCATTTAGTAGGACTATCAGCTGTGTATCCACCTGACTTCTGAACAACACAACTGATGGTCCCAACACCATTTATAAGGCAAGAAATCCCACTTATTAAACCTGACAGGGCACTCCTGTGAAGTGAAAACCATTTCAGGTGACTACCTCTTGAAGCTCATCAAGAGAATGCCAAGAGTGTGCAAAGCAGTAATCAAAGCAAAAGGTGGCTACTTGGAAGAACCTAGAATATAAGACATATTTTCAGTTGTTTCACACTTTTTTGTTAAGTATATAATTCCACATGTGTTAATTCATAGTTTTGATGCCTTCAGTGTGGATCTACAATTTTTATAGTCATGAAAATACAGAAAACTCTTGGAATGATAAGGTGTGTCCAAACTTTTGGTCTGTACTGTATATATAAATTTGGTATCCCCAGGATCATACTGACCCATAAAATAAAGGTAACATATAATTTGGCTGCACAGTAAAAACAAAACCCATAAGATAGTTGGAGAAATGCAGATTGTCTCCAATTTCACCCCATTCAGATTTTTTTTACAGCTCCCCTGTACATTGTAATGAATATTTAAATGGTACCATTATGAAGTACAATTTGTCCCACAAATATTAAGCCTTCATATGGCTCTGTTAAAGGAAAAATAAAAAAAGTATTGGATTTGGAAGGCAGAGAGTCAAAAACAAAAATTGAGATTCGAAAAAATGCCTGGGTTGGGAAGGGGTTACAAATTCTGGCACACCTGTGTGAGCGTTAGAATGCTGTGAAAATACTGCATTTAACAGATAACAGGGACAATGAGATTTTTCCACCATTGGAGGCTCATATGGGAGAAATGTGTTGGCTCGTCAGAAGGGACAATTGCGGCAACAGCAATGTCATCCCTTTATTACATATCTTACAGGGAACACTTACAATCATGCAACATGGAATGAAAGACAAAGAATAACTTCCTCCTCTTGGTCATTGTCAAGGCTTAATGCAAGGGGAACTGAAGGAGGTTGAAGATCTTGGTCAGGTTCATTATGATGGAGGAACTAGGACTCCTAGACTGGAAGAGGAGGAAGAGGAAGGAGGACTCTGCTTTGGATGCAGAGGAGGCCCTTGATATTGTTTAACATTTTTACTTTCTGGTGACACGGGCACCTTACCACTTCTGAGCCCTGACTATGGTCCACAGAAAGAGAAGGTGAACCCCAAATCCAGCAGCAATGAACTTTATTTTGCCTGACATAATTAAAAAACAACATGGTGCTGGTGCCATGGTCTAGCCCAAAGGAATCTTATTATTTATATAGTTCCATCATATTCCGTAGTGATTTACAGATATTGTCAGTCACTGTCCCATATAGGGTTCACAATCTACGTTCCCTATCAGTATGTCTTTGGAGTGTGGGAGGAAACCCACATAAACATGGGGAGAACATACAAACTCCTGGCAGATGTTGTCCTTGGCAGGATTCGAACTCAGGACTCCAGCGCTGCAAGGCTGCAGTGCTAACCACTGTGCCACCATGCCGCCCGTGAGCCACTGTGCTGACCATCTTCTACTCTTCCTTTTCTGCAGCCAGCAACACTACCACAGCCCAGCAGATCCACAGCATTGGGAAATAAGACTGTTCAGCAGCAACCACCCAAGACAAGCAAGTGAACATCTCTGCTTTCTTCACCAAGATGCGCCCGGTGCTTATCCACCCCACGACTCCTCTCCCCCATCCCCCTGCTTAATCCCTACACACTACATAATACTTCTCTTTCAATGGCCCTTTATCTACCAGGCAGCACTGACATGCATGTTCATGAGACAAAACAATGACCAGGGCTCACTTCCCATAATGACCTGGGCCCTATGCCCTCTCTGGTGGCCTTACCACACTGGGACAACTCCTTGCCCTCCAGCTCTCCCCCTGGACCTTCCCTGGTCTCAAAAAATGGAAATCCTGCTCCCCCAGACAATAACTGAGACTGGAAGGCCCACATTAGATCTTTCCCTACCAAAGACAATATTGAGTCTTTTGTGCAGAAATTGGAGGCTTCCCATAAAAATATATGGAGGCCCTGCAACAGGAAATACATCATTGGGCAACAGAGTGGTGGAGGTTGAAGACGCTCAGGGATAGACCCTACACACCCTTGACCTGCACAGGCAAGTTATACAGGAATATCCAGCACACAATACTGTTATCCTCACCAATATTGATGATAAAGAAAACAGAGTTCTGCGGAGCAACTTCTACATTAGGGTCTTCAGCGAGGAAATTGATTCCTCTTAGCTAGACAATTGGGCTCAAGCATTCTTTGCCAACCAAATGAGGAGATCAAATGAACGACCCCTAGAGATAGACCAAATCCACATAGCTCTGGGATCTAAATCTCCTGATCCTTCCCATCCCCATGATGTAATTTGCAGGATTCACTTCTATAAAGAAAAGGAGGCTATCCTTAAAAGAGTCAGGGAAATGGAACCCCTTCACTTTCAGAACTCCCCTATATCCATCCTTCCAGACTTGGCACACCGGACCCTCCAACTGCTTAAGGCCCTTAAAACATTGCTGACAACTCTGAGAGAAAGAGATATTTCATATAGCTGGGGTTATCCCTTCCAACCCATAGTTCCTAAAGCAGGCAAAAGTAACATCTTTAAATCACTTGGAGACCTGCATACATTTGAGGAACATTTGAATTAATGCTGATCTCCCTCCCGGAGTGGCCCCAGCCCCTTCACTCTCTTTTGCCAAACTGCATTGTTTTGTAACTTGTGTATTATGTAGTTTACAGGTCTGTCATCTGGGAGATCCACTTCCTTCTGGATGACTACCCACTAAATTTGACACCTGTTGATCGTGTTGAGACTACTCAAGTCTCATGGGTAATCTTCTTGTCATCTGGCTTTTGCAACCCCACTTAGGGACCTAGACACCGCAGTGTACCTGCTGTGTTCATGTTTATCTTAGTTTGTCTGCTCATACCTCTTTCTTATCTTTTCTTTCTTCCTTCTTTTTCCTCTCTATCCTTCCTATTCCCTTAAAACTTTCTTGTGTTCCCGAGCTCCATTACCTCCCGAATGTTGCAGGCCCGGCTGGAGTTTGCCAATGGATTGCGTATTGTCCTGGGTGGCGATTTCAATCTGGTATTTGACCACTCCATGGAGTCATTGACGGGTAAGATCTCCATCTCCCAATCAGCACTGTGTATACTCCGGAGAGATCTGCGGTCTGTACAACTTAATCCTTGAGCCCCTTTTTCTCCTAACATCTTTCTTACTTCTGTTAAACTCTGAGTTTGGTATAACTGATGGTGCTCCGTTGAGCACTCTTTCTTCATGTATGTAATTACCTGATTCCAATGTTAAAATGTTGCCCATTCTATATTTGCAATGTTTCCAATGTCACGCAGAGTTGCATATCAATGCTATTGCTGATATGCTGCTTTATTATACTGTCTCACAAGCACTTTTCAATAAAATTTGATTGAACCATAAAAAAGGGGACCAAAAAGTTTTTTGCATTACTGCTTTCCAAAACCATAATTTTTTTCATATCTGTCCACATAATTGTGTAAAGGCGTTTTTTTGCGGGAAGATCTGACCTAACCTGAATATAAGACTTTCTTGTGTTTTGTGTTAGATGGACAAGAAAAAAATAGCATTTCTGGATTTTGTTATGAAGTTTACCATGTGGAATAAAAAGTGTGACAGTTGTTTTATATATATTGTACATATTTTAATTTACAAAATACTTTGGAGTGAGATTAATGTTCTATTTTTTTTCAAAACCTATGTCTTTTTTTTTTTTTTTTTTTAGAAAATACTATTCAAGATTATTGACATAGGGGACTTTAACATAATGTACACGCTCTTATTGTGCTAATTCTATAAACCATGTGATGATCCAATAGGGATAAAATGATCGTATGCCTGTGGGCCATTTTTAAGCCCTGATTTCCATGTACACAGGATGTCAATGCCCGATATAGTAAGCCTTCTTTCCTCTGAAACCATTTAGATGACACAGGTGGATATATAAGGGGATAATGCCACCAGATAGTTCTCATTTCCACCCTTGCTGTATTTTTACTATACCAGTAATGAAATGGAGAGATAGGAGAGGCCCCTGCACACTGCAAATGGGGGCATTTACAAAACATTTTCATGTCCTACTGCCAAATTGGCTTGGTAATTAGTACATAAAAAGCCAGTGTAGTGGTGGCAACAGGTTAACTGACTTCTTTAATTTGCTTATTCAATTGTTGTGAGTTATCACGCTACAGAATGTTATCAGATTTAAAGGGGTGCTCAGTATATTTTATTTTTTTTCCTACTTAGGCTGGGAGAGGTGAAGAAAAAAAAAAAAAAAACATACTGACCAGGTACTTTGGTGCCTCCCAACGATGTTTTCTTCTGGCGGAAGTCCTCGCCAAACAGTAGCCTCAGTGAAGGACACGTGATGTCACTACTTATGACATCCCCGGGTCCTTTCCTTAGGCCATTGAGGCCACTGATTAGCCTCAGCAGTCATGGGACTGCTGAGAATAATCAGTGGCCAAAGTAAAAGGACCTGGGACGTCACATTAGGAGGGGAAGAAATACAGGGAAGAATTCCCTATTGAAAAAGGAACAGGCAATTGAAATCCAACTACCAAATATTTATCTCCTCCAACCTCTGCCATTGGGGGAAAGTAGGGAGGACCTTATACACATTCAATAATTGTCCAAACTCATCTGTTTGGGCTGCTTAACACACTTCACTTACAGACAATACCCACTTCATACAGACACTACATATAGACCTTATACACACTTCTGTATACTGTACATGTAAATATTATATACAGATAATATACTACAGAAAAACACCCTACATACAGACCTTATACACACCATGCAGAGGATGCTACAGTACACTGCATTTTGTATACACACTATACACAGACACTGTTTCAGATACGTGCTAGATACACTATTACAGTCCTCCTCCATTGTGGTGCTTGCATGCAGGATCTTTGTAAAGTGATTAATAATAATAATAATAATAATAATCATCATCATCATTCTTTAATAGTCCCACCATGCGGAAATTCAGTGTGTTACAGCAGCAAAGATAAACTATACAAATACAATATATACAAAAACGTTCCAAGGTAAAGAGGCATTCCGGTGATAGTAGACAGACAGATAGAAAGGTACAGGTAAAAAGTAGCAGATGGGTATCACAACAGAAAGATATTTCAGTTCTCTGTATGGCCTGATCTCCGCTTAGGTCGGTGTTGGTTGTACAGCCTAATCGCAGCGGGGAGGAAAGACTTCCGATATCGCTCCTTCTCACACTTAGGGTGAAGTAGTGACAGAACTGCCCAGCGCTATCACGGTCTTATGCATGGGATGGGAGTTATTCTTCCGCATGAAGCTCACTACGGACAGTATCCTTCTGTCACCCACCACCTGCACTGGGTCCAGGGGACTGGGTCCAAAGACAGAGCTGGCCCTTCTAATCAGTTTGTCAAGTTTATTTCTATCCCTGGTTGATCTACTACTCCCCCAGCAAGCCACTCCGAAGAAGATGGCTGATGCTACTACTGAGTCCTAAGAAGTCCTAAGTCCTAAAAAGTCCTAAGAAGTGTCCCCTGTTCTCCAAAGGCTCTCAGCCTCCTAAGCAGGTAGAGCCTGCAGTGGCCCTTCCTGTACAGGACCTCCATGTGATCTGACCAGGCCAGCATATTATTGAGGAGCAGACCCAGGTACTTATACAGTGGGGAAAAAAAAGTATTTAGTCAGCCACCAATTGTGCAAGTTCTCCCACTTAAAAAGATGAGAGAGGCCTGTAATTGACATCATAGGTAGACCTCAACTATGAGAGACAAAATGAGAAGACATATCTAGACAATCACATTGTCTGATTTTTTAAGAATACTAAATACTTATTTTCCCCACTGTAGGTGTTGACAACCTCAATATCATCAAAGGTCCTGTGTCTCAAGCTACCTATTAGTGCAATAAGTAGAATATCTGTCTGATAAGTCTGATATAAATCTCTGAACCTCTGTATTCATGTTTTCACTGTAATTTGCAAAGAACTGCATTGTTTCTGGTGTGGTTTTACAGGTGCATCTCAATAAATTAAAATATCTTTGAAACGTTTATTTATTTCCGTAATTAAATTAAAAAAGTGACCTCCTATATTTTCGAGATTCTTTACACACAGAATGTTCTATTTCAAGTGTTTTATTTCTGTAAATATTGATTATGGATTACAGGTAATGAAAACCCAAATCTAAGAAAATTAGAATATTGTAAAAAAGTTCAGTATTGTAAATTCAGTGTGTCACCTGCCAAGGTTTCCTAAGCCTTTAAATGGTCCCTCAGTCTGGTTCAGTAGGACACACAATCATGGAAGACGCTGATTATGAATTATATTACTGAATTATAAAACTTAACGTTTAATTCATCATTTAAAATAAATGGTAGTCCTAAAAACAAAGGAATAATCTTACCAGTTCCGGTTGTGGGTGGACAGCAAAAATCTCTTTTGGTCATGAAATGCAGGGGGAGAGATGGATACAGGAGACTACACCCTAGATAGTCCTGACACCCCACAAAATAACTCCTGCCCTGTTTGGGGTAGCGAAACGCATCGGGAGGGACAAAATTAGGGCAATTCAGGGTCAGCAGCGGGAATGCCCTTGTAAGGGCAGGAGTTATTTTGTGGGGTGTCAGGGCTATCTAGGGTGTAGTCTCCTGTACCCATCTCTCCCCCTGCATTTCATGACCCAAATAGATTTTTGCTGTCCACCCACAACCGGAACTGGTAAGATTTTTCCTTTGTTTTTAAGACTATCATTGATTTTAAATGATGAATTAAACATTAATTTTTATAATTCTGCATAGAAAAGATCTGTGCTTTGGATTTTGCTGATTTTCTGAGATCTGATGGAAATGATAATTTTATTTCCTGATATTGTGCTGTTTTTCTTTGAATTACTGAATTACTGAAATTAATGAATGTTTCAAAGATATTCTAATTTATTGAGATGCACCTGTATATAGTAAATGCAGCAAAACTGTAGCGTTTTTGCCACCAAAATATTATTACATTTATTATTATTGTTATTGTAATATTGACAATGTTATTATTTATATTATTTTCAGCCATATGTTATAACAATCAAATACAGTATTAGTGACAAAATGCACATATATTAAACAATGGAATGTGTTAAATGTGTGAAATGTTATTCTATATTATACATACATACAACTATTTTTAAGTAATATACATTTTATCCTTATGGAATTTAGTTTGAAACATTCCACATTCTCAAAGTTTCAATGCAGGTGAAATACATATTCATCTATTCCTCTATGAAGGTCAATTTTACTTGTAAGAATTTTGACATGATTGTCATTTTTGAAAGCATAAAGCTGAGGCTCACAGATGGTTTAAAAGTGTTTATGAACCCTTGAATAAACAGTGCATTCCCCTAAGCAGTATTGTAAATACCAACATAATAAACAGCTTTTCTTCCATCTGACCATGCTACATGAGACTAAGCTGAATATAATGAATATCATATATATGAATTATTAAAAGTTTTCTCTAACACAAAATATTATCGCTTTAACATCACTCTACACCATTGGCACTATTATATTAATAAAATAAAATATACATGCTTTATTATTTCTTAATCTGTTTCTGAGGAATAGCTATAGGGGTCACAGAGGTCACAGATATGAATAGAGTCCAAAATCTAAGGGGGCAACCAGAGGCATAACTTGAAGCACCCATGGAAAGGTCTTCAGTATGAAATATGTAGTAGGGGCCAGAAAACCTCTTTAAGGCCGGGGCCCCACGTGTCGCAGACTATTCTAGTGAATCCCATCCACACATTGTAAAAAATACGTGCAGAGGACACGCTGCGATCTGCAAAACCGTTGCATTTTTGGAAATCACAGCATGTCAATTATACCTATGGAAATGCAGTTTCTCTATAGGTATAATGGAAGCAGAAAGTGAAAACTTTCTGTGAAAAGCGCTATGGGAAAAACCTCGATGCATGTTGCTGCGGTTTTTCCCTCAGTGCTTTTCTGCTGCAACCTGCTACATGGGGCCTTAGCTTAAAGATTGCAAATTGCCTTGAATCCAATTTAACACACTATCACATCATGGTAACAAAAGTCTTGAAAGGCTGTAATTTACTATCCTCACTAGGTGGTCACACATAAAACACATATTAATAGCTAGCATATTACTTTGTGATAACTTGTCATGAAACTATGTTGTGCTGAAAAAAGCTGCTTAAAGAGGACCTTTTACGTCCTCATAGATGTGCAGTATTATATACTGATAGAAAGCCGACAGTGTACTGAATTCAGCGCACTGCCTGCTTTCCCGATATGGGCCCTGGTGCTGGAGATATTGGTAGTTAGTTTCAGCACTGATATCTCCACACTGTCAGAAGGATGGGCCTTACAGCCTAACATCATCGCTGGACTGTGAGGACCACCCCCCCCCCCCCAACAGTACAAGTCTATGGAAGAATACTAGATAATGTATAGACCAACTGGTATCTCTCTTTGGAAGGAGACCTGTCACAAAGTATGGCACTGCGCTCACCCTGGATTTTCCAAACACGTCAAACTTTATTCAGACAATAATAGTTATTATTGGTCTCCATGCAAAGAGAGATACCAGTTGGTCTATACATTATCTCAAATGTTTGCATCCTAGTGATGTAGTGGCTCCTGCAGCTGTTTATCCCCACCCTATACAAAGAAACCACATCACCCAATTGGAGAAAGAGGGTTTCTATTACTATCCAACCGATCTACTCTTGGTGGCAATAACAATCTACCATTTGGAGGATTATATGGCTTGCTCGGTGCTTTCCTTTGTATGCGGTACCTTCAGTATGGAAAAATACTGTCAGGTTAGGCGTTAATGGCACTGATATCTCTAGCATTGGGGCGTATACCTGGAAAGTTGATAGTGCGCTGAATTTAGCACACTGTTGGCTTTCTATCAGTATGTATGAGGACATAAAAGGTCCTCTTTAACTTGTGACACACATATCTGGCTATATATATATATATATATATATATATATATATATATATATATATACATGGATATATCAGAAAGCATTAATATTGAAAGTGTATCTCCAATTATAAAACAACTTTAATAAATTAATAGTACAGGTGAATAGAAAAAACTTATATGTAATAAGTTTTGTAATTATGTAATATTTTATTAAAGAAATCTGTTTCCATCTCCACTTAATAGGCTTCTCTCTTCCTTCTTATTTCCTTATCAGTCTGTTTCTGTACATAGAATCGGTATCCGTACCCAGGTCAGACACAGAACTCTATAGAAAAGGGATAGGGAGGAAGAAGCTGTTATTTGATTTAATGCCTCATTCTGTACAATGGTAAACTCTTATCTTGAAGCATAGCAATGCTAAAAGAGTAGCAGTGTACAGAGTGTAGAATCTAAAGTTATTTGTGTGTTTTCCAGCAAACTCCTCCTCCTCCTCTCTCCATAGATTAATATTGTAAAAAGTAACTCAGCTTGATCAATAGAGAAGGAAACATATTTATTTAATAAGATATATTACAAAGCTTCTTATATTCACCTGTACTTTTCATTTATGAAAATTTACTTTATAATTTGAGGTACACTTTACTCACTGTTCATATTTAGCCACTCTTGTATTACTGGTTTTCATTATTATATTTTATTATTAGAATTTATTTAAATTTACAGCATGTTATTACATGGTAGACCTGTTTTGTTTCTAGGTCTTGAACCCCAACAGATCACATATTGATAATCTGCCCTAGGTCCTCGTAGATAGTCCTAGCACTGCCCGTGGACTGGAAGTCTTTTATTTTGGTTTCCTTGATGATGCATTGACTCTGGATCACATGATCAACCCCCTTTCCTCTGAGGACAAGCAGGAGGAGTAGAGCAGATTTGTCACCTAATCCAAAATCAGCACTTCATCGAGAAGCAGAACTAGATGACTTCCTGCCTGCAGGCAGTACTAGAAAATCTAGTAATACTTTTTATTAGTCATGACTAAAACTATAATATTAATGAATATTTTTTAATTAAATTAACGCACAGATACATTTATTTATTTAGTTTTATTATTAGATATTTATTATATAAAATGTTTGCCTTTGCATAGATGCACTACAGTATTTGTTTGTTTTTCTAATTTATGTTCCTATTTGTGACTTCTTTTCTTTGACGCATGAGCAAAGCATTTTACAATGTTTATGTCTATTTTTAAGATTGCATGTTTGTGATAGTACAGGTTTGTACAACCAACTGTTGTGATTGAGTACATTAAATGTTTTGTCCTGCAGTTTGCTCTGATGTCTTTAGAACTCCTGTGGAGATTCTCAAGACATGTTTTCACTGCATTTCAAGTGCACATAAATAGCATATCCATTATATAATAGAAACTGAAGGTTGATGTCTAGGTTATATGAAGGAGAGAGGGAATTTATTGTTTTCATACTAGTTAAATCTTTCCACATTTTATTCAAGTAATAGGAAAAATATTTTAGATAATGAAAAAAGAAAAAAAAAAGAAAATAATTGGTTATTTAAACCCACTTTCATCATCAACTTGTTAATTTTATTTTTTTCTTTGTATCTTTTGGTTTTGCAGAGAGAAAATTTACTACAAAATGGTTGGGAAAGAATGATATATTGATAATACAAAGCTCAGGCTTTAAACCTTTTTTTTTAACAAACTTGAAAATGCCACAATATACTAGTATACCCCAAGAAGACAAAGTTACAAAGCAGGTAATGTTTTGTAATAAATTAAATATTTAAAATGTATAGTATAAAGATATTTGCCTCTTCAACTAACAATTCCAGGTTATAGGGTATTCTAGGAATTATTGTTGATGGCCGATAGTTCAGCTGGCCATACACATCAGACATTATCCTTCTGAAGTGACAGGTATTGAATGGATGGCTGACAATAATTTATATATAAACTTTCAAACATTTAACCAATACAGCTAACCATCAACTAAAGTCAGTTGCCACCGTTATTATTGTAATTATTTCTATATGGGCTAGACTGACAGACTTGTGGGCAATTTCTGCATTGTGGACACACACCTATAAAGGGTACATAATTTCCAGTTTTCATCACTACATTCTCATTGACTAACTTTCATTTGCTAACTGCAAGTGTTTAGGGTAGTTGAATGTTCATCAGAATGTTCATTGTTGTTTTAGTGTTTGGCAGTATTATTTAGACAACTAATCACCAACCATTCGTTATAAGTATAATGTCTATGGCCAGCCTTAGTCTTGTTAGTGTTGGACCACTGCTTCATATAACATACACAGCAGCACCTCCATTCTTGCAGTTATACATAATAATGAGCTTGTGATGACCTGCAATGCAAGGCATAGCCACATCTAGAGGAGCTCTGCATTATCTGTTACAGTGAAGTAGCCACTGTGCTCCTCAAATTACAGATTATTTTTCCATCAATATAAATTCCTGGATTACTACATGTAATCTAAAGAAGCACAATATGACATAACACATTATATTATACTACATTAATAATAATAATAATAATAATAATAATAATAATAATAATAATTCTTTTTTTATGTAGAACCAGCATATTCTTCGGCTCTATACATTTCAGAAGAAGTTCATATAAACATTACAATACATTAAACATTATAATACATTACTGAGTAACAAACAAAGGCTACATTCTGTACCAGAGTCTCCACTGGAGAATCCATATCAGTGTCCACCAAGAATTGGCAAAGGAAAAAGTCATACATGGAATACACTTTCCTCTGCTAGTTTCAGTTTAAAAATGACAGACACCCAACAAATCCCATTATAGTTAAGTGATGTCACTCACTGCTCCCACTGTAATGTACAGCTCTGCCCGCAGGACAATCAGTTCAGCTAATTGCAGTTTGCTGATAAAGCCCTGTCTGTTATCTCTCTATGTGAACACACTGAGGGTGGGTTCACACTTTCGCCCGGACTCCGTCTGCCGCAAATCTGACCTAAATGTCGGAAAAAAGGATAGGGAAAGTATTGGGAAAGGTTTGAGATGCATTGCTTAAAAACCCATTCACTTCTATGGGTTTTTAAAGCAATGCGCGAGTGTCCGATTGCACCCTCTACGCCGCGAAGCCGTTTTTTTTCATCGGAAACAAAGTCGGACATGCAGGACTTTGTGTCCAACGAAAAAAAACGGCTCCACGGTGCAGAGGGTGCAATCGGACACCCGCACATTGCTTTAAAAACCCATAGAAGTGAATGGGTTTTTAAGCAATGCGTCTCAAACCTTTCCCAATCCTTTCCCTATCCTTTTTTCCAACATTTAAATCAGATTCGCGGTAGAGACCATGTGCAAGTGTGAACCCACCCTGAGTCCGTTCTTTAGAATCATGTGCATATTCATAGTGTCCTCTTCAGCAAGCTGGGAGGGTGGGGGAAGATGGGCGAAGATTAATTTAGGGTCGAACAAGTTCGGTATGAACCACATGTTAAATTGTCTTAATGTAGAACACCCTAGGCTCCTAGGAAGCCTATAATTTCTAGCTCTCTAAGGCAAACACAGCTACAATTATGTAAAAGTGAAAGTGATATGTATGTCTATTGGAAAAACAGATAGTATGCAGAGATGTTTAACCATACACTGCACTGTCACTTGCTTTCAAGCATTTAAAGCGCTCCAAAAATTACCCTGGTGGTTATATTGCAAATTGCCATGGTTTTATGGAAAAATTAGCCCATTTTGAAGGATTTGGCAACATGAGTGGCAGTACGGCATGGAATAATATCATACAGATATTCTCCCTCATTCCTATCTATGATTTATATCACTAATCAGCCTGTAAATGATCAAATGTGACTAAACTGTATTGTAATTCTCCTACTCCTAAGATTACCTAGCTATATTGCAAGTATCATACATTGATCAATAACACACTCATCCTCCACTTCCTCCATCAGTGAAATGCATCATGTTATATTTGACATCAGCACTGTAAGATGTCTACCAACCACTGACTGAATGACAAATGGCAAATCGGTTCACCCATCTCTAGGAGATCTGTAGGTCTCATAAAATTACAGAACTCATTGCCTGACAGCATTTCACAGATGTGGAAATTTTGTATTTTAAAGTGTTCAGGGGAGGATGAGCTGCAGGCTGCAGAGAGAATGAACATACATTATTCTCTGTGTTCATACCTGCGCTTGGGTTTCCGTTCTTTGAGTCCGCTTGGGAGAGAATGGTCCTGCTTGCAGGACTTTTCTCTTTGTATTTTTCAAGTGGATTTGGGGGTGGAATCTCCAAACGGAAACTAAGTGCTGGTGTGAACCCAGTCTAACATGGACTTCTGTCCATGTTATCGCCTCTCCTCTCAACAAGAGTGCATACTGTACTTTTTCTCGCTGATTATCAAATAGAGGGGCAATGTAATACCCCTTTGATCCTAATCAGAGGGGTATCCTTATGTAATACTCTTCTGAACCTAATCAGGCTGTTTATTGACCCTTGACCCAAATGTTTACCAGCGTCCCGATAGTGGAGCCAAAAGAGTTACACCAAACACTTACAACACACAAAAACATCAATAAAGTTTACATCTGACACTGTCCCTATCCTGTCCATACCTGATCTTTATAAAGTAAAATATGCTGACCATCTCTCTGGTGACATCTTTTACAAGCTACAATTGTAACAATAACAATTATTACTATAGATAAAGCATTTCTGACAGGTGGAAAAAGTTCCATCAGTCAGATAAAAAAATTCCACCCACTGACTGTCACCATAAAAAAAAAATCAGGTTTTAGCAGCTTTCAAATGAACACAATAGTGGGTGTTTTTGTAGCACTCATAGTATGAATGAAACGCATGGACTTCTACTAGGTCATCAAGTCCAGAGTTATGGTTTTCTAACCACAGTAATAATGAATCACAGCAACTTGAAGGAGGGTCCATCTGAAATCAGCAGACGAAAAACTCCTATGCACATAACTTTTTTGTCCGCCAATTTCAGTTTAAAAACAACAGGCACCTGACGAACCCTATTATAGTCAATGCAGAGGAAGAACTTTAAACAAACATATGCAATATAAACAGGTATAACAGTGTATGAACTTAGAGCTTTGTCAAGGCTTACTATAGACAAAGCTTGTACATTATATGTACAGTACATCAAAGGAGGGACTGTATCATAAAAAACAAAGAGGTGGTAAGGAAAAGCAGAAACTGGCACTTTCTTGATGTCAGGGTATCAGGGGAAACCTAACAGGCCATATAGTAAAAAACTGTCTAAGAATAGTTGAATTGAAAGAAAAACCCATTGTAATACAGGAAGAAGAGAAGTGGGACCTTGAGTTGCACAAGGACTACACAGCCTGAGAAGGCTGGCTATGGATCTTTTAACCCAGGGCATAATTTCTTCAAACCTATAAAAGTGGTCTGTTTTTTCATGTATTTTATTTCTATATTTTTTGGTATCCTTTACCACCTAAATTTGACCTTGTGGTCAAAAACCATGTGGGTTGGGAAGAATGTTCGTGCAATAACAAACATTTGGCGGACTATTCTTTGTTGTTTGTCTGTCTGGAACAGTCTAAAATGTAATATGTATGGCCAGCTTTAGATGTTGCATTCAGGAGAACGGAAGGTCAATTAGTAACAGTAAGATCAAGATCAAGATCGGAATAGATCAAAGCAAAATTAAGAGCTTTGGCTTTATCCACCATAAGACATGGATAGTAAAATGGATTATGGAGATTTTATTTTCTTCATTTAGCCCATAACTAGTTAATACAGATGTAGCTCACTATAACATTCACAGTGTGCTTCCAGTATTTATGTAGTACATCATCTGTCTCTTTGTAGTGGAATGGCTGCGTTATGCAAATAGGGTAGAAAAGC
Organism: Leptodactylus fallax; assembly: GCA_947044405.1. NCBI lineage: Eukaryota > Metazoa > Chordata > Amphibia > Anura > Leptodactylidae > Leptodactylus > Leptodactylus fallax. The sequence continues at coordinate 568,616 of CAMRHE010000087.1, read as the reverse complement.
AAGTTTTTTAGCTAAGTCGTTCACGGCTGTTCATTTAATGGCTGCAACATCTATATAAATGAAATGCTTACATGTGTATGAAAAAATGGTGCCTAAAAAAATTACAGCATGTGAAAAACAGGACCTCATATAACAATACTGATAAAAAAAAAAAGACAGTTATGGCAATTATATAGCATCTATGAATGGGGGAAGACATTTTCTAGTAATAAAAGGGTTATGGTAAGGGTTAAGCATTACAAACTAAACAGCATGAGGCTTTTTTTTTTACATTCATTGGTAAAAATATGTGGAGCGCCACATGGCATAACGCCATGGTTTGGCGGTGGCGTAAACACATCAGAAAAAAAAACAGGGTTTTACAGTTCCTGCAAAGTGGGTGGGATTCTAGTGAATCCCATCCACACATTGCATAAAAATATGTGCAGCGGATACGCTGTGACTTCCAAAACGGCTGCAGTTTTCGAAATCGCAGCATGTCAATTATACTTACGGAAATGCCGGTGGTTTCCCTATAGTTATAATGGAAGCAGAAAGTCCACAGCGGAAACCTCTGTGGACTTTATTTAAAAAACACTACGGGAAAAACTGCGATGCATTGCCACCGTGTTTTTTCCCGCAGAGCTTTTTTACTGCGGCCCTCTATATGGGGCATTAGCCTTAAACTATGAAGCAATAAAGGTAACACAAATTTCACTGCTAACATAATTGTATAGTATACAGTGTGGTTGAAAGTACAGTAGTTGAGGCATAAGGGTAAATTCCCACACTGCAACATTACCTTCTCTAATGCTCTGTACCTTTCTCCTCTGGTGTGGGTCACATGTCTGCCCAAGTGTCCAGTTTTTAAAGGGCCAGTGATACTAAGTGATGCTGACCTCAGCCCGTGCCTATATTTCAAAAGGGTCTGCCTTTCACCTTCTTTCCATAGTAAAAGGTATGTCCTCAATGAATCTCAAATAACTTGAGTATGAGCATATTCAATTAATTGTCTAGGTCCAGTACTCAAAAATTCACTTTTTGTTTTACAGATTGTACTCTTAAATGTGTTTATTCTAGCTCTAAACTCCATAGTGGTCTTACATACATACACATACAAATATATATTAGACCACAGGAGCAGGTGAAAATATAGTATTTATAAAACAGCTAAATGTGCATGTATATTTATGTGGAAGAATGAATCTTAATTGTGTGGAGATGCAAAAATATTGTCTCTCCAACACACTGTATAAGGGCTGGTTCACATCTGCGTTCGGTTTCCGTTCAGGGAGTCCACTTGGGGACCCCCCCGAACGGAAACCTATATGCATAGAAAAGCGGTTTACATAAGGAAACCTGCGGACCCGATAGACTATAATGGTGTCCATGTGGTTTCCGCTCGGCTTCCGCACGAAACATGCAGAGAGAAAATTGCTGCAAGCAGCACTTTCCTCTCCGCACGTTTCCGCATGTTTTGATCGGAAACAACACGAACCCCATTAAAAATGTGCAATGTAGATTTTAAAAATGTAAAAAAAAAACAAATATAAAAAAGTTCTAAGCATAAAAATGAAATCACCATGTCATATAATACTGTGGTCATACATTTTCTATGGCAAATATAATGTTCACTCATCAATGGTAACTAGGTGACCGTATTGCACAGCAACAGACTCAAAGTAATGAAACATAGCAATTCAGTGCTAAACGGTGGTGTACATGTCAGGTGTAGTCGTCTTTTAGGGTGGGTTCACACTTCCGCTTGAGTCCGTCCACTGCCAATCTGAGTGAAAATCTTGGGAAACTGGATAGGCACTGGATAGCGACAGGTTAGTATCGCATTGCTTAAAAACCCATTCATTTGAATGGGTTTTTAAAGCAATGCACGGGTGTCTGATTGCACCCTCTGCGCTGCGAATCCAGTTTTTTCGTCGGAAACAAAGCCGGACATGCAGCCACACTGGAGCTTTATACCAGCGAGTTAGCAGTTCATAAGAATTTTCTTGAATCCTGACACATTCTAGGTTCTAGCCCCACCCCCGACAACAGCATACAAAATAAAAATTACCATAGTAGAGAGGAAAAACTATTTTAAAAAGCTTTTTAGTAGCACTTTGTGCTATTAAATTAAAAAAAATGAAAAGTGAAAAACAGACACATTTTCCCTCCACTTTTGTTTATATTTTTCCAGATATAAAAAAAATTTAAAAACATGCAAAAATAAAAACAACATAAAAATAAAGCCCTATGTGTCACCAAATAAAGACACAGAAATTAGTTGAATAACCCAAATGATAAAAATGTTACAGCCCTCAAAACCACACCTACAAAATACCCAAAAATGTGTCTGGTCCTGGACCAGAAATAGGCCCGGTACTGAAGTGATTAAGCCAAGGGTGTTTCTGATGCCACAGAAAGGAAGAGAATATTTTCAAATTCGTTAATTGTGTTTGAATGTCCTGTAGCAAAGGGCAGCAGTTTAAAGAGAACAGGTGAGTTGGGTCTCGGGGAATACGGACCCCTAAATGTTTAATGTTCGTGTGATTCCAATGCAAGGGTGAGTTCAGCTTTAACTGTGAAGCTGTGGGTTCTGATACAGTAATGTTCAGGACTTCAACTTCCCAAAATTTATCTTAAAGTTAGAGACAGAGCCGAAGAGTGAGAACACACTAGTAAGGCGAGGAAGTGAGGTCGGGGTTGGTAGTTAGGATCTTGTCTGATCTTGTCTAATTGTTTGTATGATGATTTCCATAGCCATAATGAATAGGGTAGAGGAGAGGGGCATCCCTGTCTCCCTGTCTCGTTCCATTGCTGAACTGAAATGTATGTGAGAGAGTGCCATTTACTCTAATCTTGGCGCTGGGAGACCTGTAAAAAGTAAGGATAGCACCAATGAAGGCCTCAAGGATTCCAAAGTTTTTTCAGTGTGAGAAAGGACCAATAGACCCTGTCGAAGGCCTTCTCGGCATCTGTGCTTAATTGCATAAGGGGTATTTTGGCTGATTTGGCATGTTCTATGAGCCTAACTACTCTCCACGTATTGTCCCTTCCCTGTCTATTACGTACAAACCCAGCCTGTTCCTTCCCTATAAGGGAAGGCAACATGGGAGATAAGCGAGTGGCTAAGGCCATCGCCCACTATTTAAGGTCCGTGTTGGGTAATGGAATAGGCCTATAGGAGGATAGTAATGAAGGCCTCCAGGGATTGGGGGGAAGTTGGTGTCCCTGCAGAAGGGAGTTACACAGTGAGGAAAAGTGGGGTAACAGTACGGACCTAGACGTTTTATAGTAGGTGATCAGAAGTCTGTCTGGGACCGGGCTTTTCCTCAATGGAATGGTGGAAAGTACATCACTCAATTCTTTATCGGTAAAAGGGGTGTAGCAGAGTGAGACACTCCAACATGCTAAGTTGTGGTAGATGAATAGAGTCTAAAAAGGTATTAATCAGAGTCTGTTTCTCAGTGGGGGGGGGGGTCAAGGGAGGTGGCATCTGGGGAGTTATCAAGATTATATACTGTAGGTTGTGATAAAAGGCGTGGAAGGCTTTGGCAATGTAGTACCATTTGCACGGACATTATTCTGTTCCCTTTATCACCATGGGAGTGAAACTTACACCTGGAGGCCTGGAACAGTTTGACCAAGAGGACATTAAATAAGTCCTTAAAAGCATCCCTAGCCTTTGTAAGTTCGTCAAAAGTGCATATGAATGTTTATGAGCACCTTCTAAATCCGAAATGCGGGATAGAAGATTATCAATGGCTTTCTATCTAGTTTTCCTGACATGTGTGCCTAGGGAAATCACTTCACCTCGGACAACTGTTTTATGTGCCTCCCAGAGGATAGGGTCAGAAATATCATCAGTTTTATTCAAGGTGAAATACTGCTGGAGGAGGATGTTAACCTTGTGGGCATGGGTCGGGTCGTTAAGTAATGTGTCGTTCAGTAGCCAGCACCAATCTCCTTTAGGGATATCACCCAGACTAATTGTGAGAAATATAGGGGCATGGTCAGACAAGAGAATGTTGCCTATGGTAGTATCAAGTATTAGGTCAAGGGATTTTCGTTGTAGAAAAATGTAGTCGAGTCTGTGGTAGGAGTTATGGATGGAGGAAAAGTAAGTATAGTTACAGGCAGATGGGTGTGTTGTCACGTCAATCAGCTGGAGGCTGGTTAGGGTCTTATTGAGTTTCACCAAAGATCTGAAGGAGGAGTGTCTGGTTCCTGTAGAGTCTATAATAGGGTTCAATGTTAAGTTCCAGTCTCCTCCCATTATCAGCATTCCCTCTGCAAAGTCTCTCAGACTGCGCAGGGTCTGGACGAGCCACTGGACTTGAGACTGATTAGGGGTGTATAGATTAAAAGTGAAGGAAATTGTAAACCGTATGGACCAACATTTTGGAATTTGGATGGAAGAAAGAGAAAACTGAGTTGAAGGCATATGCAATAAATTTGTTCTTACCTGGAAACCATGGGCTGACCATGGGAATTTTAGTTTAACATACTGTAGGATTTGCTTCTCTCTCCTATGGAATCAAAGGCCTTACATCCAACAAACGGGATTTCCACGGCTAAAATAAATAACATAGGGGAGAGCGCACATCCATGCCTAGTGCCATATGATATACTGTAGAAAAAAAAATGCAAAATAGGTTCCACTGACTTTGAGGATTGCATTCAATTGGAAATATATATATATATATATATATATATATATATATATATACAGTACAGACCAAAAGTTTGGACACACCTTCTCATTCCAAGAGTTTTCTGTATTTTCATGACTATAAAAATTGTAGATTCACACTGAAGGCATCAAAACTATGAATTAACACATGTGGAATTATATACTTAACAAAAAAGTGTGAAACAACTGAAAATATGTCTTATATTCTAGGTTCTTCAAAGTAGCCACCTTTTGCTTTGATTACTGCTTTGCACACTCTTGCCATTCTCTTGATGAGCTTCAAGAGGTAGTCACCTGAAATGGTCTTCCACCAGTCTTGAAGGAGTTCCCAGAGATGCTTAGCACTTGTTGGTCCTTTTGCCTTCACTCTGCGGTCCAGCTCACCCCAAACCATCTCGATTGGGTTCGGGTCTGGTGACTGTGGAGGCCAGGTCATCTGGCGTAGCACCCCATCACTCTCCTTCTTGGTCAAATAGCCCTTACACAGTCTGGAGGTGTGTTTGGGGTCATTGTCCTGTTGAAAAATAAATGATGGTCCAACTAAACGCAAACCGGATGGAATAGCATGCTGCTGCAAGATGCTGTGGTAACCATGCTGGTTCAGTATTCCTTCAATTTTGAATAAATCTCCAACAGTGTCACCAGCAAAGCACCCCCACACCATCACACCTCCTCCTCCATGCTTCACGGTGGGAACCAGGCATGTCGAGTCCATTCGTTCACCTTTTCTGCGTCGCACAAAGACACGGTGGTTGGAACCAAAGATCTCAAATTTGGACTCATCAGACCAAAGCACAGATTTCCACAGGTCTAATGTCCATTCCTTGTGTTCTTTATCCCAAACAAGTCTCTTCTGCTTGTTGCCTGTCCTTAGCAGTGGTTTCCTAGCATCTATTTTACCATGAAGGCCTGATACACACAGTCTCCTCTTAACAGTTGTTGTAGAGATGTGTCTGCTGCTAGAACTCTGTGTGCATTGACCTGGTCTCTAATCTGAGCTGCTGTTAACCTGCCATTTTTTAGGCTGGTGACTCAGATGAACTTATCCTCCGCAACAGAGGTGACTCTTGGTGTTCCTTTCCTGGGGCGGTCCTCATGTGAGCCAGTTTCTTTGTAGAGCTTGATGGTTTTGGCCACTGCACTTGGGGACACTTTCAAAGTTTTCCCAATTTTTCGGACTGACTGACCTTCATTTCTTAAAGTAATGATGACCACTCGTTTTTCTTTACTTAGCTGCTTTTTTCTTGCCTTAATACAAATTCTAACACTCCATTCAGTAGGCCTATCAGCTGTGTATCCACCTGACTTTTGAACAACACAACTGATGGTCCCAACCCCATTTATAAGGCAAGAAATCCCACTTATTAAACCTGACAGGACACACCTGTGAAGTGAAAACCATTTCAGGTGACTACTTCTTGAAGCTCATCAAGAGAATGCCAAGAGTGTGCAAAGCAGTAATCAAAGCAAAAGGTGGCTACTTAGAAGAACCTAGAATATAAGACATATTTTCAGTTGTTTCACACTTTTTTGTTAAGTATATAATTCCACATGTGTTATTTCATAGTTTTGATGCCTTCAGTGTAAATCTACAATTTTTATAGTCATGAAAATACAGAAAACTCTTGGAATGAGAAGATGTGTCCAAACTTTTGGTCTGTACTGTATATATATATATAAAATTTGAGTTTATGATTGTCTTAGGGAAATGAAAGTTTTCTTGCTCTCATATAGTTCCAGTTTATTCTACTGCTATTCCTCAGCAACAATGCCTAGGAATAACTGAAGCTTGGCCTTATGAGCAAGTGTATGCAAGAAATGTGGCCTTATGAGTGAGGAGCTGCCTTGCCTCTCTCTACCTGACACAAAGTCAAATTGCTTCCTACTAGGTATTACAACATACAGTCTAGGTGCAAGTAGCTTTAGACAAATTTTCAGGTCAAAATCCAATAATGAGATAGGATGATAGCTGCTGCATAAGTGGGAATCCTGCCCTTCTTTGGGAATAAGTGCAAGGCTATATTCACCCATTCATTTTCATGTGCGTACTGTATGCCATCCACATTTTTCATATCCATTCATTTCAATGATAGCATAGACGTTAGAGCAGCACCATGTACAGAATCAACAGGAGTGCAACTCTATGGGGTCTGGCAAATGATCCCTCAAGGTAGCACTCCAAGATTATGAAAAAAATCTTTGATGTGAGTTTATTTCAAGAGCAATGTTTCGGTCCTAAGGATATTGAACATTGGCTTGAGAAAGGTTCAATATCCTTGGGACTGAAATGTTGCTCTTGGAATAAACTCACATCAAAGATTTTTTTCACTATCTTGGAGTGCTGCTTGTTTTTAACTATTCACTTCAATATCTTCATTAGGCCGAAGCCCCACATTGAGAAAACACAGCGGCAAAAAAATTTGCTTTTTACAGTACCTGCAAAGTGAATGGGATTCTGGCTTATCCCATCCACACATTGCAGAAAAAAAAATCTGCAGCAGAAAAGCGCATCATGTGAATTATACCTGTGTTTTCCTTACAGGTATAATATGGGCAGAAATTCTGCAGAGAAAAACTGTACCAAAATGCAATGAAAAACGTTGCGGAAAAAAAACCTGATCGTGTTTCTGCTTCATTTTTTTCCACAGTGATTTTTTTGCTGTGTTTCATCCACAGCCTTAGCCTTAAGACTTTAGCCTTTAGATCCATTTTTTTCCACTGACCATGGGTATGTGAAAAAAATGTTACCAGTTTCTTTTTTTTTTCACTGATGCGGATGCATCTCAGATGCATCACAGCAATGAAAGTCTATAGTTCCATGAAAAAAACAGATGACATCCATGTGTCATCTGTTTTTCACAACCCAGAAACATTGACAAGTATAGTTAAATCTTTACACATATTTAACTACACTTTCACAGATGGAACAATGAATCAACCATGGACAGCACACTGACCACAAATAAGCACAGACATCGCAAAATATGGATATACTGTATGAATTCAGCATAGACTTAATATAGGCTTCTTAAAAGGGTTGTTTGGGATAAAATGGAATTCCTACACTAATCTAAACACCCTCCCCCACCTACTTTCTAAATTACATTATTTAGCAAAAATGTTTATTTACCCATATCCCTGGGGCAGTCATGTGACTGCCGCAGGCACATTTTCTGATTATCTGGTGAAGTTCCATTTCCAGATATGGAACATCACCAATACTACCCACCCACCCCCACCCCATCATACTTACCTGTCTTCCTGTCCAGACTTACTTCTGCAGGAGGGATGACTCCTCCTCTTCTTTGACGTCTGCTGGTGCGTACGCAGGCCGGAGGAGCCTCCCATGCCTGTGCAGTAGAGATGGATTGCCGGCTGCAGCTCAGTGCCAGGACTATTGCACACGTGCCGGCAGAGTCAAAGAAAAGGAGGAGCCATCCCCACAGAAGGAAGTCTGGAAGGAAGACAGGCAGTGTCGGACTGGGATATCTAGAGACCACCAGCGGAATAGTTTCTAGGGGCCCACCATCAGGACCCCTGGATATCAGCGGTACCGAGACAGGGTGGCTAAAGGTAATAACATTTCGGGAGCTATGCTGCTCAACTGCCATACCATGTGCACCACTGCACTACCTAAACCTACTGCTACACCCTGTATGGCAAGTGAACAGTGTGGCTCCTAGAATTGTTTCCATTACCTGTAGCCGCACTGTAATGGAAAAGCTGATCTGCAGAGGTCCTGGCTGTTGTATCGCCGCAGATGTAATATTGATGGTCTATCCTAAGGACAGGCTATCAATATTAGAAAGATGGATAATCATTTAAAGAGGTTGTCCAGGAATTGGAGCAACTCATGTGCCGGGCAGGAGGTGTAAAATAAAAAAAAATAAATAAAAAAGCATACACACCTCTCCCCGGCGCACCGTTTCCCGCTGTCAGTGCCCATTCAGTCTCACGCTGGCGACTCCTTGCTGGAAGTCCTGCACCTCATGTGACTGCTAATACCAATTAGGTACAGGACTTCCAGAAATGAGGGGCCGCCATGAGACCGAACAGACATAGGCAGGGTACAACGGAGTGCTAAGGACAGGTGAGTATGCTTTTTTAAATTTTTTTTTTATTTTTACACCTACCTGGCGGCCGCCACAGCGGTCACTCCAATTTATGGACAACCTTTTTTAAGGGGTTGTCTGGGCCAAATTTTTCTATGGCCACTTCACTGGTCCCCCCATACAGTGGCTTCTTCACTGGTCTCCCAAACTGTATGGGGAACAGTGATTAAGCCATTATATTGTGTGGGAGCAGTGATGGGGGCTGACATTGTGTAGGGGGGACATTAAACTGTGTGATGCATATTAAAAGGAATGTCCAGGGTTATTCTTTTTTATGGCCTATGCTCAGGATAGGCCATAAATACCTGATCAGTAGGGGGCTGACACACGGCCCCATCAGCTGTACGGACTCACTTCCAGCACCGTTCTATACACAACACAGGGCCAGAAGCAGAAAGCTCCGTCCGCTGTATAGCAGCTCGGCGTCTCCACTGCAGCTGACTTCAATAAGTGCTGAGATGCAGTGAAGTTGCCCGGCTAATACACAATGGACAGAGCTTTTTGCTTCTGGCCCTGTATTGTGTACAGGACGTGCGCCAGAAGTGGCTCCGTACAGCTGATCGGTCCGGGGTCGGCCCACTACAAATCATTTATTTATGGCCTATCCTGAGGATAAACCATAACAAATTTTGCCTGGACAACCCCTTTAATATACCCCCTAATGCGCCACACTTTAAAGAGGTTGTCCAGTATAATTTTTATCTTTTTTATAATTAGTTCGGGGAAGGTGAACCTCCCAAAAAAAAAAACAAAACTAAAAATACTCACCTATCCCGGTGCTCTGGTATCCTCCCAGCATGGTCCATTCCTGCAGCTCCGCTGTCTTCTTTTGCCAGAAGTCCTTACTGGCTGTGACGTCTCAGGTCCCTTCCCTTAGGCCGCTGATTGGCCTCAGGGGTCAAGTGACGTCACAGGTAGTCATGTGCAGAGGAGACTTCAGCTGGAAGAAAATAACAGAGCTGAAGGACCGAACTGCGCTGGGAGACACTGGGGACAGGAGAGAAAGTTTTGGGTTTGTTATAATTTTTTTTTTTCGCCTGCCCCGGTGTAATTAGAAAAAAAAAAGTTATCCTGCACAACCCCTTGTAAGAGACAGCCAATGTTGTCCTAAGCTTTATTTCTCTGTATAAATTGTTAATGTTGAATGTATTTCTGTGATTCTGTTCCTTTAAGACAGCAGCCATTGTAATTGTGACATGATGCTGGAGTGAGACCCCCCCCCCCCTTTTATGTCAGCCTGCCTGTTCTGCAGACAGAGTGTGAGCAGAGAAGCAGGAAGTGACGAGACAGAGAGCAGCAGCCATCTTGTCAAGAGAGAAGACAGGTTTCTGTGCTGTGTTGAACTGGTGTGGATATTTTTCTGTACAGCTAAGCTGTATCTTGGTCCAGATACAAACAGAGTGTAAAGAGACAACAGGACTAGTGAGTCCACGTGAAAGGAACTGTGCTCAGTGGCTGATCAGTGAGACTGACATTGTGACTGTGTATATGGATACCACAGATAAAGACTCGCAGTGCTGTTGATGTACTGGACAGCACCTGCTAAATCCCGGCTTACATCCCAGCTCAGTGTATGGATTCGGCAGGACTGTCAGTGTGCTGAATGGAATCTGCTGTTGGATTACATTGCATTCATTGGGTTTCCCTGTTAAAGAGGACTTCATTTCTCCTGAGATCCTGATAACAGTGAGGAGAGGACGCTTCACTATAAAAGAAAGGAACGACTTTGGGCCCCACCGCGCGCTTCTACGGACTGTAAGCGGTCCACCTGGACCACTGGGGAAAAGGGGGTGCACCCAAATGTGATGTCAGGGTCAGTTAGGGATAGTTTTGAGTATATTGTTCATTCAGTGTCCATACTGCAGAAGTGGACAGAGTAAAAGTAGAAACCATTGCAGAATTTGCCTTGAAATTGTTCATGCTATATTGTATATTTTGCTTGTCTTTATCCCTGTCATTTTACCTTCAAATAGCCTTTATTAACTTATAGTAAATATATATTCTTTTCTTGAACTACCGCGTGTGCGTTCATTTCTGGTTGCGGAGTCCAAACCACCTGCCTTGCTCTCGGTTCACACCCTTTAATGTCCCCCAGCCTATTGGCCTCCATCACTGCCCCCCCCCCCCACAATATAATGGCCCCATCAATGGTCCCCATACTGTATAAGGGACTAGTGAAGGGGACACTGTATGGGGGGGAATAGTGAAGGGGCCACTCTATGCCCATACACTGGCCCCTTCACTGGTCTCCACTATAGCAGTATTGGAGTTTCCTTGACTTAGATATTGTTATGCTGGAGCCCTAGAGCAGGCACCAGTGCAGCATCCCAGAGGCTGCTGTTTTTTATTGTTTGTCTGTGTGTCTCTGGGTTTTGTGTTGGTTCATCCCGTGCTATGTTAAGTGTATTAATGCAGCTTTTCCCTCGGCATTATTCCCCCTGCAGTGTTCAAAACCTAGACGTGGTTCAGCCCTGGCCTATCACAGGGTTGTAGGGAAATCTCCTCTCCCCAGCGACGGTTGGTCTTCAGTCTAGTGTGTGCAGTTACCTGGAGAAGGTGCGCAGAGCTTGTCTGCCACCAGCCTCTGGACTGAGGGTCAATGGCTGCCTTTACAGCCCCAGCAGGGATATCATCAGCCCCAGGCTCAACAAAGGACAGCCCAGAGCAAGGGAGAAGTGCTGTCAGGACTTTTGGACTTATTTGGTGCCGTGCCAGGAGGAGCAGGAGAGGACCCTGACAGGAGGAACTAGTTCGGGCCTAGTATACAGGTGTATCAGGCTGGGAGAGGCGTGAGAGGAAGAGTAGTGGAGAACTATGCTGCAGAGCCTGTATCATCCCTGGGCACCCTCCTAGAACCAAGGCTGTGGGTTGGACACTGTAGAACTACTACCCCCATTCGAAAGCTGCCGTTACCTTTTTGTTCCTGTTGCCAAATAAAGGCTGTTCTGGTTTACCTCCTTCGCTGACTCCTGAGTTGTGCCTGCATCACCATCAGGGTCCTTCTGACCAACACCACACCAGCGCAGAGAGGAGAGGTCCCCTCTCCAAATGGAAGCGCCGTGGGGGAAAGAACTACTACCACCACCATCCGATAGTGCTGCAGGACCCCCCCTCGTCTTTGTTCGGCCCAGGAGTGGGACTGGAGTGGTTGGTGAGTGTTCTCACCCTGCTAGGTGGCACAGCATCTGCCACTACTCTCCCATCCTCCGGTCTCCTCCATCTGGGTTGTGGCACCAGCATAACAATATGGTGGGAAATTAGCTGGGGTGGGGGGGGATTACAACTTTCAACAGACCCAGATATCTGGAGCTGCTGGGGGTTGTGGTTATCAGAGTGGTCAGTGAAATTGAAAAATTTGGGGGCGAAATAGGGGGAAATGTTGTTTTTGTTTGCATGGGTAAGTTGTACTTACCTTTCACACTGCTGGTCTGGGCTCCTATGCAGAAACCCGCCGCCGCACACAGCGTCAGTACATCAGTGACGCTTGCAGCAACTGGATTGGTTCCAACGGCTGCCCATCAGGATCCAGGCTACAGGGGGAGGGCCCACAAGAAGGTAGGGACGTTCTCCTGCTGCTGTGCTACGCCGGCAGCTGGCTATCTTTAATCATTACAATGTTGCCTGCACCCTGGGGCACCCAAGGTTACCGATTCAGCCCCTGACCACTATTAGTCCTCATTTTGCCAATGCAAATGCATTGGTCGGGGTCAGTGGCGTAACTAAAGTCTTGTGGGCCCCAGTGCAAACTTTTGTCCAGGGCCCCCTACCCCCTCCCTACAGCAAATTCTTGAAAGTGACAGTTACGGGCCCCCACACAGTATAATATGCTCCACAGTGGCCTCCACCCAGTATTATATGCTCCACAGTGGCCCCCACCCAGTATTATATGTTCCACAGTGGCCGCCACACAGTAGTATATGCTCCACAGTGGCCCCCACACAGTAGTATATGCTCCACAGTGGCCCCCACACAATAGTATATGCTCCACAGTGGCCCCCACACAGTAGTATATGCTCCACAGTGGCCCCCACCCAGTAGTATATGCTCCAAAGTGGCCCCCACCCAGTAGTATATGTTCCACAGTGGCCCCCACACAGTAGTATATGCTCCACAGTGGCCCCCACACGTAGTATATGCTTCACAGTGGCCCCCCCCAGTAGTATATGCTCCACAGTGGCCCCCACCCAGTTTATATGCTCCACAGTGGCCCCCACACAGTAGTATATGCTCCACAGTGGCCCCCACATATATGCTCCCAACAACCCCCCTCCGCTCCGGTGTTATTATTATACTCTGGGGTCTTCTCAGACCCCAGAGTATAATAATCGGAGGCCCAGGGAAGGTGATTAAAACTAACAAACATTCATACTCACCTTGCCTCTCCTTTTCTTGGCATCTTCGCTCCATCCTGCCGTCTTCAGCATCTTCAGGCCCTCTTCAGATGTTGCTGTTGAGGACTGTGATTGTGTCATTAAACCGCGCACCCCATGTGACCGCTGGGGCCTAATCACAGGCCTCAGTGACATAACGGAAGAGCGCCGGAGAGAACGCTGTGCACAGGAGAGGTGAGTAATATATATTTATTATTTTCAGTCACCTCCCCTGGGCTGCCATCTATTGGAAAGGGGCCTGGCAATATGCCAGGGCCTCTTTCCACTAATATTATGTATAGCGGTCAGGGAACCAGACTTTCCTCGACCGCTATCATAGTGGTCCTGGGCCCTGGCCATCTCCAGCTGGCCACGGGCCTCATACTCCGCTGGTCGTGGTCGCACCCCCTGCAACCGCGATTGTTACGCCACTGTTCAGGGGCCCGACCGGGATGGGGCCCTGACCATCCCGATCAGGCCCCTGACCAATGCATCTGCATTGGCCAAATGAGGATGAATAGTCGGGGCTCGGGGCCCACCAGTCGATTCACTGGTTCCCTGAAGACAGGTAAGTATGATGGGGTGACGGGGTGGGCTGAGTTAGTTGGAAAGGGCTAGTAGTGGGCGGGCTAGCTAGGGAGATAGGAAGGGGGTATGAGAGAGGGAAGGGGAGGGAATAAGAGGGAGATAGTGTGAGTCAGCCTACAACTTCCATGATGCATTGCATAAATTAAGACAGCAGGAAGCTAAACCATGTAAACAAATGCAGAAAATGCCAGGAGCTCCCAGAGACACCCAAAAATCACTCAAAACACTGCTAAAGGTATTTGGGTGCACTTATTAACCCATTAATAGCACTAACAGACCTTTTTTAAAAACAGATTTTTTGCCAGGAACTCCCTTTTAGTATATCATTGCATAACAAGGTGAGGTATGGAAGGAAGGTTCCTAAAGAAATTTTTATAAAACAGCAATAATAGGCCACCAGGGTCCAGGCTTGTATTTGTTGGGAAGTCATGGGTGATTGATTTGAGCCTGTTTGTGGTGATTAGGGCTACTAGTACATCATCAATGGTCTGGTCAATGGTAGGTAGGTGTAGTGAAGAGCAGAATTTAGGTGACGTTTCCTTTTGGGCTGTCTGCTTGTGAGGTCTAACTGTAGCTGAGATTTTGCAAAGGTCTATGTAGCATGTTTGAAATGCTTACTATTTCTGGGGTTGATGTGGTCAAGGTCCAAATCGCAGTTTTGATGCCGCAAATGTACTGATAATGTAAAAAGTTTTTCACTGCTTTAGTGTTCAAGATATATTCAGGGGACTTGCGAAGCAATTTTAGCTCTCTCAATTTGGTTATAGACTTGGATCTCTCATAGTTTTAATCTAAAACAAATATTTCCTCCAGAATTTTCTCTTTCTGCTCTTCTCTTAACTTCAGAGCCTGGGGAAACAAAGACACCCATAAGAAAGGCCTTGTGAGACTCTCAAATCATCAAATGATTGTTGTTAGCTTTCAAGATAGTAATGAAGTATGTCTGCAAGTAAGAATCAACCCATTTGCAATGGGTTTTGTTATTTACAAGTGTTTCATTTAAATGTCATTTCCATTTCTTTTTTTTTTTACATGGAATTGCGTAGGAGTAAATTTGACAATAGAGGGCATGGTCTGCTGCTATAAAATGTGGGCAAAGATTAACCTCTTCTAGACCAGCTCACGTAAATTAATGGCTTGCAGCATCATTAATTTAAAGGCTGTCATAAAACTGCAAATTGCTGTGATATTCTGCCCTGCATCTCTCAGCACTGTGCGAGAGATGGGAGCTGCTGTAGCCTGTGTGTCATACAGACATACAGTGCCTTGCGAAAGTATTCGGCCACCTTGAACTTTTCAACCTTTTGCCACATTTCAGGCTTCAAACATAAAGATATAAAATTTTAATTTTTTGGTGAAGAATCAACAACAAGTGGGACACAATTGTGAAGTGGAACGAAATTTATTGGTTATTTTAAACTTTTGTAAAAAATAAAAAACTGAAAAGTGGGGTGTGCAATATTATTCGGCCCCTTTACTTTCAGTGCAGCAAACTCACTCCAGAAGTTCAGTGAGGATCTCTGAATGATCCAATGTTGTCCTAAATGACTGATGATGATAAATATAATCCACCTGTGTGTAATCAAGTCTCCGTATAAATGCACCTGCTCTGTGATAGTCTCAGGGTTCTGTTTAAAGCGCAAAGAGCATCATGAAGACCAAGGAACACACCAGGCAGGTCCGTGATACTGTTGTGGAGAAGTTTAAATCCGGATTTGGATACAAAAAGATTTCCCAAACTTTAAACATCCCAAGGAGCACTGTGCAAGCGATCATATTGAAATGGAAGGAGTATCAGACCACTGCAAATCTACCAAGACCCGGCCGTCCCTCTAAACTTTCATCTCAAACAAGGAGAAGACTGATCAGAGATGCAGCCAAGAGGCCCATGATCACTCTGGATCAATTGCAGAGATTTACAGCTGAGCTGGGAGAGTCTGTCCATTGGACAACAATCAGTCGTACACTGCACAAATCTGGCCTTTATGGAAGAGTGGCAAGAAGAAAGCCATTTCTCAAAGATATTCATAAAAAGTCTTGTTTAAAGTTTGCCACAAGCCACCTGGGAGACACACCAAACATGTGGAAGAAGGTGCTCTGGTCAGATGAAACCAAAATCGAACTTTTTGGCCACAATGCAAAACGATATGTTTGGCATAAAAGCAACACAACGCATCACCCTGAACACACCTTCCCCACTGTCAAACATGGTGGTGGCAGCATCATGGTTTGGGCCTGCTTTTCTTCAGCAGGGACAAGGAAGATGGGAATGGTTCACAAATAAACGTATCCAGGTGTTAGAATGGCCAAGTCAAAGTCCAGACCTGAATCCAATCGAGAATCTGTGGAAAGAGCTGAAAACCTTGTTCACAAACACTCTCCATCCAACCTCGCTGAGCTCGAGCTGTTTTCCAAGGAAGAATGGGCAAGAATTTCAGTCTCTCGATGTGCAAAACTGATAGAGACATACCCCAAGCGACTTGCAGCTGTAATAGGAGTAAAAGGTGGCGCTACAAAGTATTAACTTAAGGGGGCCGAATAATTTGACACACCCCACTTTTCAGTTTTTTATTTTTTACAACAGTTTAAAATAACCAATAAATTTCGTTCCACTTCACAATTGTGTCCCACTTGTTGTTGATTCTTCACCAAAAAATTAAAATTTTATATCTTTATGTTTGAAGCATGAAATGTGGCAAAAGGTTGAAAAGTTCAAGGGGGCCGAATACTTTCACAAGGCACTGTAAAAGTAATAAAAAACACTCCTAATTACCCCCATACATAGTTTAGTGTAGGCAGGCAGTATTAGTTTATCTAATCTTAGTTTAGGTATTCACCCTGTCTAGCTACAGTTTATATATTCACTTTGTTAACTCTTCAGGATTTTCACAAGCAAAGTTTCTAAATAGTGTTTTGAATACTGTGAAGGGTACAGTTTGAAGTAATATATGGGAGGTTTTCAAATATTTAGACACCCAAACCCTCTTTAGAACTTTATTGGTTCCTTAAAAAACAGGTTTTGAAAATTTTATTGAAAATGTGAAAAATTGCTGCTAAACTTATAAGCCTTCTAACATCCTAAAAAAATAAAAGTGTGCAAAAAAAGATGCCTGAGCGCATCCAGGCAGAAAGTGGACGGGACTGATCATGGTCAGTGCTCCCATTCACTTCAATGGGAGCACTTAAGATAGCCAAGGGCTTCATTTAAGATATCTCCAGTACTCCCATTAAATTGAATGGGAGCACCGACGACCATCAGTCTCGCCCACATTAAGCCTTGCTGCGTCTCAGGATGAATATGGAATGGGACAATGGTCCTGCAGACTTTATTTTGTGGGACAATCCCTTTAAAGGTTTGGGGTCTTAGCAAGGGCTTTCTGTGATATATAGTATTGTTTAGTGGAGGAGTCTAAATTTAAATTGAAGTCACAGCCCAAGTTTACCTCACCCTCTGCATAAGAGAATGAGTTTGTCTAGGGTTTTCATGAGCAGGGCCGGCGTTAGGGGGGGGGGAAAACTTGGCAATTGCCCAGGGCCCCGACCCCAAAGGGGCCCCCGGGATCCGGAACCCGATGACTCTGGATCCTGGAGTCAGGACCAGCTATATCGATAACAGAAAGGGACCCAGCGTCATGTGCCGCAGGGCCCCTTTCCGAAGTGAGTAAAAATAACAAACATTTTTACTCACCTGTCCTTGCGTCCGGCGTCATCCTATGTCGTTCCGTACATCACCGCTGAGGCGCTGAAGCCTGGCCTCAGCGGTCACGTGAGGCGTGCTCAAGTAACTGCTGAGGCCCAATCACAGGCCTCAGCAGTGACGTCCAGAACACGTGACGTTAGCCCAGAGAAGAGGAAGCCAGCGCTGGCGGAGATAGTGGAGCAGCGCGAGGAGGCCCAGGAGAGGTAAGGCAAGGTAAGTATAACTGTTATTTTCCCTCACCTACCACGGGCCTTCGATAATCATACTCTGGGGTCTAAAGAGACCCCAGAGTGTAATATAATACTAGCACTAAGGGAGTCTGTAGGGCCACTGTGGAACATTATACTGGGGCCCCCCTCTGGATACCATATTATACTGTGAGTGGCCCCTTTGGATAGCATCTTATACTGTGTAGGGTCACTGTGGAACATTATACTGGGGAGGGGGCCCCCTCTGGATAGCATGTTATACTATGTAGGGTCACTGTGGAGCATTATACTGGGGGCCCCCTCTGGATAGCATATTATACTGTGAGGGGCACCTGTGGAGAATTATACTGGGGAGGGGAGCCCCTGGATAGCATATTATACTGGGGAGGGGGCCCTCTGGATAGCATATTATACTGTGTGGGGCCACTGTGGAGCATTATACTGTGGGGGGGCCTCTGGAGAGCATATTATACTTTTTTGGGCCACTGTGGAGCATTATACTGGGGGAACCTCTCTGGGCAGTATATTATACTTTGTGGAGGCCATTCTGGAGCATGTTCTACTGTGTGAGGTCACTGTGGAGCATTATTCTAGGGGGCCATCTGCAGAGCATATTATATTGTGTGGAGCCACTGTGGGGCATTATTCGGGGGGGGAACTAAGGAGCATTATACTATGGGGGCCTCTGGGGAGTATATTATACTGTGTGGGGCCTACTGTGGAGCATTATACTAGGGGGGACACTCTGGGGAGCATAATATATTGCGTGGGGCCACTGTGGAGCAAAATACTGTGGGGGGCACTGTGGAGCATTATACTAGGGGAGACCTCTGGGGAGCATATTATATTATGGGCCACTGTGGAGCTTTATATTGGGGGAAGGGGCAGTGTGGGGAGCCTGTTATACTGTGTGGTGCCACTGTGGAGTTTATTATATTGTGTGGGGCTTCTCGGGAGCATATTATACTCTGTGGGGCCATTGTAGAGCATTATACTGGGAGCAACTGTGGGGAGCATGTTATACTGTGGGAGACTACTGTGCAGCATTATACTGGGGGAACCCCTCTGGGCAGTATATTATACTGTGTGGAGGCCATTGTGGAGCATGTTATACTGTGTTAGGCCACTGTGGAGCATTATACTGGGGGGGCACTGTGGGATGCATATTATACTGTATGAAGCATATTATATTGTGTGGGGCTACTGGGGAGCATATTGTACTGTCTGGGGCCATTAAGAGGTAGTATACTGTGTGGAGCCTTATATACCATGTGGGGCCTCTTTGGGGGGCTCAGGGGAGCATTTTATACTGTGTGGGTCCACTGTGGAGCATTATATACCATGTGGGGAAACTGTGGAGGGCTCAGGGGAGCATTTTATACCGTGGAGCATTATATACCATGTGGAGCATTATACTGTGGGGGGGGGGGGCTCAAAATTCCTGCTGGCAGCCCTGTGTGCTATGTCGGCATCACAGCTCCCTCACTATAATCTTGAACATAGTTGTAGTAGTGCTCCATGGCCATGTCATTCCCCATACAGTACTGTGCATGAACTGGCCATGGAGTTATTGGGGCCTGCACAGTACTATAGGGGCTGACTATACTGGGAACATACTCAGTAACGCCAGATACTCAGCACATACAGTATGTAAGACTTCAGTGAAGGAGCCGTGGTGTAGGCTATTAGCAGGAAGCTGTTGGGTGGGGCCCCAGAACAAGTTCCTCTGGTGGGCCTAAGTCCCTTCAATCCGACCCTGTATAATGGAGAACTATTATGTATAAGGGGGCTCTTATTTATAAGGGAGGAACTATTATATATAAGGGTGGGTTACTATATATAATTGGGAAACTTAAATATGAGGGGGCTATTATAAGGGGGAACTATTATTTATAAGATGGGCTATTATTTATAAGGGGGGAAGTATTATATATAAGGAATCCATTATAAGGGGGAGCTATTATTTATAAGAGGGGAACTGTTTATAAGGGGGGTATAATTGTTAAGTGGGCTTATTTATAAAGGGGGCTACTAGTGATAATGGGGACTATTATTTAGAAGGATAACTATTATTTATGAGGGGGCTATTATTTATAAGGGAGCAGTATTATTTTTACGGGGTGACTGTTACTGATAAGGGGGAATATTACTGATAAAGGGCACTATTTATCATTTATAAGGGCGCTATTACTGATTAGGGTGTAATATTATTTATAAACAGGGGCTATTATTTATAAGGAGGTGCTATAATAACTGATGACTGGGTGCAAAAATCTATTAGGTGATACAAAGGTGCTCGTTTGATTTCTGTGTGGTAAAATAGGGCTTGTTATTACTTTTTTGTTGGCAGAAAGGAGGCGTTATTATAGGGGTTGCCACTGCAAGACAATGGTGTTTGCATATCAGCATTTGGGGCCCTGCTTTCAGTTTTGCCCAGGGCCCCACTTTGTCTAAAACCGGCCTTGTTCATGAGCCATGAAATCTGGTTTGTGTTGGGTGCATATACTGTATATTCAATAAAATGTATGATTTGCGTGGCAATTATCCCTTCACAAGCAAAAATTGCTCTTCTTGATCTGCATGCTGTTTCAGTAAGGTAAAAGGCAACAAGCTGTATATAACTATTGGTACCCCATTTGTGTATGTGTAATCATTGCGGCTGTGTCAGAAATAAGTGATCTACATCCTAGGCAGCTTGAGAATTGTATTAACGTGTAACACCTGTGCATAATGACAATAATAAACCTGAAAAATTATAAACTAGTACATGACTAATGTTTTGATAATACACTTTACATATAAGATTGATATATACATATACTTGTAGAAAACTATCAGATATCAAAAAAAGTAAATACATTAATTACAGACCAAGGGCAATGGAACCTTACCCTAACGTGTGTTTCGCCAAGCAGGTCTCCTCCAAGGGGAACTACCTCATATGTGGGAAGGGTCCTTATTAAGCCATAATTAACAAATAAGATGAGCAATAGATGAACATATAATGTCATACACATGAGAAAATAAATACATCCACACACCTGATCTATACACAAATCTAAAAGTCTGGTAAACCGCATGACCACACTGGGTATGTGTATATCCACCAAAAATAAAAATGGAGAACGGGCCAATATAGAATAATAATAATAATAATAATAATAATAATAATAATAATAGTCCTTTAATAGTCCCACAATGGGGAAATTCAGTAGAATGCACACTTATCCACCCGCTCCCTGTTTGCCTATATCACTAGCGGCACACAATGTATCGAATGTCATCACTGTCCTGGTTTTAGATAACAATTCGCAAGAAAATACACTATGTCTCTCACATAACAAGCAGCAGCACCCCTGGGTGTCAAATTGGCCACAGCTTTATTTAAATCACAGAACAAAAATAATCTAGACCATTGGGATTTCCAAATACTGTGAGATCCCCAGCTGCCTGACATAGAAAACTCTACCAGACAGCAATAGAGAGTCAGCACAGTCCAGATTGCAATTCTAGTTGAGCCAGTATACTTTAAAGCAGCGGTTCTCAACCTGTGGGTCGCGACCCCGGCGGGGGTCAAATGACCAAAACACAGGGGTCGCCTAAAGCCATCAGAAAATACATATTTCCGATGGCTTTAGCCGCTGAGAAGTCGCGCTATTCAGCTGGAATGCACGTCGTTATGGATGTGCGTTCCAAACTGAATGCCTGTGCGCATGCGCAGACGTGATTTCCGGGACCTAAGTGAAGTAAGTGCTTCCTGCTTTAGGTTGTACTTGTCGGCATTACGTGTAAAAGTACTACCGTATTTTTCGGACCAGTGGAGCGATGCTGCGGGTCCAGCCCTGAGAGGGTGCCCCACGCTGTGTAGCTCCCAGCATCCGCCGTGCCGTTATGCGGATGCCGGGTCTGTTACAATGATGGCGGCCGCTCTGCTGCAGAGAGGTCACCATAGCAACCGGGCCTCCGCTGTACAGCGGAGTCCCGGAGCTAATGCCCACGATCAGAGTCTGACCGCGGGCATTACTACTGTATCTGTGAGCAGCCCCCCCCCCGGGCTGTAAAAACTGCCCCCGGTCCCCACCGGCCCCATACCTGTTAAGTTGCAGGTTGACTCCCCGCGCGGCGAGATCGCGGGAGTCGACCTGTTCCGGTGACAGCCTGGAGCCTAATGAAGGCTCCCAGGCCTGTCACTGGGATACTACTACTGAGACTGGTCTAAATTATGTTTGATTTGTAGCAATTAGAATACATAATGCATATCAGGTATTTACATTCCGAATCATAACTGTAGCAAAATTACAGTTTTGAAGTAGCCACCAAAATTATTTTTTGGTTTGGGGTCACTACAACATAAGGAACTGTATTGCGGGGTCACGGCATTAGAAAGGTTGAGAACCACTGCTTTAAAGGCACCAATGACTATACAGAAGATCTTTACTCTTGTGCTTAACTGCCATGGCTTCTCCTAGATGACATTACTATTATGACATCTTTCAGGCAGGTCATTTTCAAAGCTCAGCTGGTTGACCACCATGAGGTTTAACCTTCTCTATTAGTTAAAATAAGTTTGCAATAACTTGCCTGCAGCTTCCATTAGACACTTCAGCTGCCACAGAAGAGGCTATTTGACACCTTAACACTAGAAGTCCCAGAAATTTCAAGCTCCCCCTTGAAGTCCTGAAAGAGGGTCAAATGACCCTTAGTCCAAACAGACAACTCTGATGGCTCCAATTAGCATCCTTTCATTTGTAAATGTGGCCATTGTCTGAGGAATCTGCAGGGGGCAATTGTGTTGATCCACCTCAGGTCTTGTAAGAGAGTGTAAACAAAAGAATGTAAGATGCTCTTGAGTGTGTCTGCCCATCCCCCAGCTGCATTGTTGTGCTGGGAATATGCATAAGGTTGCTAACACCTTAGCAAATTTGCATGCAGCCTTTTGTGCTGTGGGGGATGTGAAGGGACTGCTTCACCTATTTTGTTCACAAGAAACAAAATGCAGAGAAGGCACACCATTCAACAGGCATTGGAACTGATCCTGAGCAACACCAACCCTTCTGACTCAGATGGAGAAGACATAGTCCTTCAACTGGATTCGGACTCTGAGCTGTCTTCAGGTTAGATTTTTTCAAATTACCGATTTTTATTTCCTGACTATCTTTTTTATTTAGAACCAAAACAAAATGTTAATTTGAAATTATTTATCTTGCAGATGAGGAGACTCCTCCTCTACCAAAAAAGAGAGCTCGGTTGGCGAGTGAGCCGACAGAGACCGCAAAAGATGGCACAGTGTGGCGTGAAGTAGAAGTGGGGAAATGTCTCCATTTCACCTCAATAGAACCGTACCCTACAGATGGAGAGCCAAGTGCTAAGGCCAGACGAAGTGCCCGGAGTCGCCTTCAGAGCTTCCTCTGTTTTATCACTCTTGACATGCTTCGTAGCATTCAAGAATGGACTACTCAACATGCACGTCACACGGAGCAGGTGGATTGGTTCATGGGTCTCCCGGAACTAATGGCATTTATTTCAGTCATTATCTTGTGGGGGGTGACCAAGGTTCCATCACTACATGACAGCTGGTCAGCAAACCTAGCAAACCCAAGGATCATTGCAACTATGACCCGAAACCGCTTCCAAGACATCATGCAACACCTACGCTTTGATGACATGTTCACACGCAGTGAGCGAGTGGAGACCGATAAGTTTGCTGCAATCTCCGATGTGTGGAGATCGTTTGTCACCAACTGCATTGCATCCTACAACCCTGGTCGACACATCACTATTGATGAACAGCTTTTCCCGTCAAAGACTCGCTGCTGTTTTCTGCAATACATTGCAACAAAACCAGACAAGTTTGGCATCAAGTTTTGGGTGGCTTGCGACTTGAAATCAAAGTACATCTGTAATGTCCTCCCATATCTTGGCAAGGACCCCAGTCGTCCCAGCGGGGAGAGACTGTCCGAAACTGTAGTGATGAGGCTGATGGAACCATTCATGGACAAGGGCAGAACTGTAACCACGGACAATTTCTTTACATCATTGTCACTTGCACAACGACTGCTTAGCCGGAAAACCACTATCCTCGGCACAGTCAACAAGAGTCGCCGGGAAATTCCTCAATCCGCTAGACAGATGGACCGCACTGAATTCACCACTCAGGTGTTTTCAACCACTGGTGCCACACTGACAGTGTATGCACCCAAACGAAAGAAGGCCGTCTACATTCTCAGCAGCATGCACAGCGTGGTTGAGACTGAGGATACCAACAAAAGGAAGCCAAACACGGTCACACAATACAACCACACAAAGTGCGGTGTGGATGTAATAGACCAAATGGTGCGGGAGTACAGCCTGCATGCAGGAACACGGAGATGGCCATTCGCCGTGTTCTACAACATGATTGACATGGCAGCACTGAATGCTCATGTTCTTTATCAGGCATGCACTGGGGTGCAGGAGAGACGGGTGGACTTCCTGGTTGAGCTTGCAAAAGAGTTAGGTGGCTCTCATGTGACTGAAAAGAAGGCACACAAGGAGAAACTCCTTCGGCAACAACCTTCCACACCCAGCCCTGGCAAAAGGGCGAAGTGTCAGGTCAACCATCGATGCACGAACAATTGTGCAACTGAGAGATGTGTTGACTGCTACAAATACACGTGTGGCAAATGTACCAGGGACATACCCAGGCAGTGCCAGGTATGTTCTGACAGTGCAGACAGACTGCTGAGTAAGTGCTGAAATGCTAGTCACACAAGAAGGACATGCCACTCACACACACACACACACACGCAGCCCCCCACAGCAGCCTATTGTAAATCCTGTGGTGTGACAGTAATGGCCTTAATTACAGAACAAAAGCGGTGATTATAGGTTGTTTGCTTAAATCCTTCAGGTCATTCGACCCGTCTCTGGGTTCCAAAGGTAGAAATGTTAAATGACCCCTCTCTGGGACTTCTAGTGTTAAATGGATTCGACCACCACCAAACTGCTTAGGAATGCAATAGCTCTCTAGCAATTTTATATACTGAGGAAAATCTATCTATACAAGTCTCATACCATCTTTTCAACTATATTACCGAGCCAGTGATAGATCAAGAAGATTGTATAAGCCAGATCAACTAAGCTATGGGTGTTGCCGAAAATGAAACTAAAGGGATATGGCTGTAGTTAGAAACTAGTAAAAATAAATAGAGATATAGACCATAACACTGAAATTACCATAAACAAGTGCATATATATGGAGAAGTCTGCCATACCACAATCAAGTAATTGACAATTAT
This sequence comes from Leptodactylus fallax, assembly GCA_947044405.1. NCBI lineage: Eukaryota > Metazoa > Chordata > Amphibia > Anura > Leptodactylidae > Leptodactylus > Leptodactylus fallax. The sequence goes on along the minus strand of CAMRHE010000087.1, from coordinate 543,691 downwards.
TTATTCATATACGAATATATTTGTATATGTATAGATGTATATAATATGCATTAGATAACACCTGTCCAAGGAATACCTCTGCCACTAACATACTAGAACTGTCCATTTACTGTATATATACAGAGGCTACACATTACACATAGTACTGTATAGTACAGGACTGTAAACTGCTTTTGTTATCTCTAGCCAGGCTCCCTGCTGACAGAGGAGACTTTGGGGAAGAAGGTGAAGAGAGAGACTGGCATGAGAACACCTTTGTTGTCAAGCTCCTTAGATGCTGCAGCATATACAGTTTTGCTAAAAAGTTTATATACCCCGGCAGTTTTTTTGCTTTTTTGGCCTTTTTTTCAGAGAATATCAATGATAATACAAAAACTTTTTCTCCACTCATGGTTAGTGGTTGGTTGAAGCCATTTATTGTCAAACTTCTGTTTTCTCTTTTTAAATCATAATGACAACCAAAAACATCAAAATGACCCTGTTCAAAAGTTCACATACCCTGGTGATTTTGGCCTGATAACATGCCCAGAAGTTGACACAAAGGGGTTTGAATGGCTACTAAAGGTAACATCCTCACCTGTGACCTGTTTGTTTGTAATCAGTGTGTGTGCATAAAAGCTGAGTGAGTTTCTGGGATCCAGACAGACTGTTGCATCTTTCCTCCAGCCACTGAGGTTTCTGGATTGTGAGTCATGGGGAAAGCAAAAGAATTGTCCACGGATCTACGGGAAAAGGTTATTGAACTGTATAAAACAGGAAAGGGATACTAAAAGATATCCAAGGAATTGATAATGCCAGTCAGCAGTGTTCAAACTGTGATTAACAAATGGAAATTCAGGGTCTCTGTAAAAATCAAACCACGGTAAGGTAGACCAACCAAAATTTCGGCCACAACTGCCCAGAAAATTGTTCAGGATGCAAAGAAAAACCCAAACATAGCATCAGCTAAAATACAGGACTCTCTGAAAACTATCAGTGTGGCTGTTTCAAGATGCACAATAAGGAGGTACTTGAAGAAAAATGGGCTGCATGGTCGAATTGCCAGAAGAAAGCCATTACTGTGCAAAAGCCACAAAGAATCTCGCCTTCAATACGCCAAACAGCACAGAGGCAAGCCTCAAAACTTCTGGAACAAGGTAATTTGGAGTGATGAGACAAAAATCGAACTTTTTGACCACAACCATAAACGTTACATTTGGAGAGGTGTCATCAAGGACTATGATGAAAGGAACACCATTCCTACTGTAAAGCACGGAGGTGGATCACTGATGATGTGGGAATGTGTGAGCTTCAAAGGCACAGGAAACTTGGTCAAAGTTGAAGGAAAGATGAATGCAGCACGTTATCAACAAATACTGGAGGCAAATTTGCACTCATCAGCCAGGAAGCTGCGCATGGGACGTACTTGGACGTTCCAACATGACAACAATCCAAAACACAAGGCCAAGTCGACCTGTCAATGGCTACAGCAGAAGAAAGTGAAGGTTCTGGAGTGGCCATCTCAGTCTCCTGACCTCAATATCATTGAGCCACTCTGAGGAGATCTCAAGCACGCAGTACATACAAGACAGCCCAGGAATTTACAGGAACTGGAGACTTTTTGCCAATAAGAATGGGCAGTTTTACCATGTAAGAAAATAAAAAGCCTCATCCACATCTACCACAAAATACTTCAAGCTGTCATTGATGTTAGAAAGGACAATACACGATATTAAGAACTGGGTTATGTGAACTTTTGAACAGGGACATTTTGATGTTTTTGGTTGTCATTATGACTTAGAAAGAGAAAACACAGAAGTTTGACAACAAATGGCTTCAACCAACCACTAACCATGAGTGGAGAAAAGGTTTTTGTGTTATCATTCATATTCTCTGAAAAAAGGCCAAAAAAACAAAAAATCTTCTGGGGTATGTAAACTTTTTAGCACAACTGTATGGAGTTAAAATGAAAAAATGAGATTTTTTTTACAATACAGACCCTTGAATGTTTATTATGGCATTCATCTTAAATAATATTTTTACCCTATTTGAGTTAAATATTTGCTGATTTTGGGCTGTGTGGATAAAAATGATAAACTTAAGTTACAAAAAAAATCAGAGAAACAATATACAGTAATCTTTTCATGACTTCACACAAAAATATTTTCAAAATTGGGCTCTTTATAAAATATTGCATCTTTAATAGTACTCTACACATTTTCTGATCTGAAATCCATTTGAAATTTATAATTGTTAAGTCTTATAGTTGAAAAATATACCGACTCACTGATCTTTTGAAGTCAATAAAATCTGACGAGAAGAATACTGCAAGTCATTGAACATGCTGTTTATTGAGTCTTAAGCCTACAAAACTACTCTAAAAAAAACACTTTCCCTAAGGGGTTTCAGAGTCAGATTTTCTAGTCTACTTCACAGTTAGAGACTCATTTTTTTTTTTTCTCAATATCACATCAACTTTTAAAATGTTCATAGAATAGATAACAGTTCAATTGTTATTATATTTATCTAATCTATAAAATAGATATCAAAGAACATTCCATGCAATGTGATATGACTTTTTATTTTTTCAGTATCATATCAACTTTTTAAATGTTCAAAGAATAAAAGAATAGATAAAGAATATATAACAGTTCAATTGTTATAATATTTATTTGATCTATAATATAGATATCAAACAAACATTCTATGCAATGAGCAAACTACTAGTATTATTTAAAAAGAGCATATACAGATATTTAAAGTATCATTCATCTCAGCAAAAACAAAAAGGTTTCATCAATTCTGCTTCATATTTGTTTCTATTGAAGTCATATGTTAGTTAGAATATATGGCAGTTTCAATGTATAGCTGGATTCTAACTAAAGTTGACAGAATCAACCAATAAATTGTTGAGCACAAAAAAAATTTAAAAGGCCGGGGCCCCACGTGGTGTAAACGCTGCGGTTTGCCCGCAATGGAAGAGCTGCGGGAAAAGTGCCATGTTTTACAGTCACAGCAAAGTGGATGGGATTCTAGTGAATCCTGTCCCCACTTTGCGGAAAAATACGCGAAGCAGGCACGCTGTGATTTTCAAAACCATTGCGGTTTTGGAAATCGCAGAATGTCAATTATACCTACGGTATAGGTATAATTGAAGCAGAAACTTTCTGTGAAAAGCACTGCAGGAAAAACCTCTATGCGTTGCCGAGGTTTTCCCAGCAGATCTTTTTTACTGCGGGATGCTACCTGGGGCCTTAGCCTAAAAATCAACCTGTGACTGAAAAATCAATCTGTTTTTCAGAAATAGCATCACTTCTGTTTATGGTCTGTGTTTGATATTGCAGCTCCGTTTCATTAATTTGGGGGTGAGTTGCTATACCAGACACAGCTCTATATGTTAAAGTAATGATGCTACTGAAAAAGAGATTGTTTTTAAAATAGTGGGCAGCCGCTTTCCCTTTAAGTATTGATGATAAATCAGATAGACATCAAAATATAATGGTAGGCTCCAACATCCACCCTTAATTTACACCAATTCAATAAAGTATTGCAACATGCTAGAAAAATTCTTAATTGGTTGCAATTCAAAACACAGCCGGTAGTTGTATATGTCCAATCAAGAGGAAAGGAAGGACGCATCTGTATCCTAAGCTTGGATCATCAATATCTAAATCCTGGAAAAATCTCTTTAGCAACCAGTTAAAAAAACAAAAAACAAAACAATGCTGCATAGAGATGAGTGAATGTCTTTGCTTGAATCATTTGGCAGATTTGATTTGAAACTGAACTTATTCAGTCCTCAATTAAAGTGCTAGTTCTAGTTGCCCTGAAAAGGCATTTATTGGATTGTTGGACGTGTGGTGTTATACTTTTCCAAAAAAAAGTCCAATTACTAACTCTTGGTCATTGACCTTCTTTCAATGATCGAGAGTTACCAATCTAAACCAGTCAATGACAACTGTAATCAGCTTACAGTTATCATTGTCTGGTTGTGATCATGTGGTCAGGGAGATTATACCTGTTGAGTAAAACTTGGTTAATGACCTTGTTTCAGTGAGCCAGAATAACCTCCCAAACTATACCTAAATCAACCAATGGCAACTTTAAACTGATTGACTAGTATTAAACTTTAAACTGATTGACTAGTATTGATACACTAGCTCCAGGCTAAAGTGTACCTCCAGTTATAAACAACTTTGTATACATGAATAGTGCAGGTGAATATAAGAAACTTTGTTATATACTGTATTTTATTAAAGAAATGAGTTTCATTATCCACTTTTCGATCTGAGTTACTTGCTACATACAAGTCTATAAAGAAGAGAGGTGCAGGAGGAGACTGCTGGAAAAGACACACAAACAACTGCAGCTACACTTTGCTACTCTGTGAGAGAGAGCGCTTCTATATCTTTAAGATAAGGTACTACACTGCACAAAATGAGGCAATAAAACAGCCTCCTACTTCTCCTTTCCTGTCCATAGAGTTACTGTATGTGTTACAGGAGTGTGCAGAGACGGATCAAACAGCCTGATTGAGGATGATTAGACTGAAAGAAGAGCCTGGACGCTGTATTCAGGGTAGATTGCAGAGGGGAGAGTTTAGTAATGCTTAGACTGATTAGTAAGGAGTTACAGTAGTCAAGTTGAGAGTGAATCAGGGTGACAATGAGGGTTTTTACATGGTAAGAAAAAGTCAGATTCTTAATATGTTTTTAAGGTGTAAGTGTCATGAACAAGTGTTTTAACATAGGGGAAAAAGGATAGGTCTGAGTCAAACATAACCCCAGGATAGTAGGCATGCTGCCTCAGAGTTACAGTAATATCAGAGGCTATCAGAGTTAGGCCAGTTCGTAGTTCAGTTTCTGAAAGATTCAGTTTTAGATATAGATACATGATATTAGAGATAGCAGAGAAACAGTCTCTGGTGTTTTGTTGTAGCGCAGGGGTGATGTCATGGGAGGAGGAATAAAGCTGGGTGTTATCAGCATAAAGATGGTACCAAAAGCTGAATCTGCTGTTTGTTTGGTCCTTAAGGTTCTGTGTAGGATTGAGCCCTGGGGAACAGAGCCAGCAAATGAAACACTGAAAGTGTAGTCAGAAAGTTATCAGCAGAACTAAGAGAGAGCAGTGTCAATGAGGTCAATGGAGTCAATCATACTGAGGCAAAGTTGGTGGTCTGAAGTTTCCAATAAGATCTAGAATAATAAGAAGAGAAGAACTGCCATTAGATTTAGCTGTAAGAGGATCACTGATTTTTGTCAGAGCAGTTTCAGGGGAGTTCAAAGTGCAGTAATTCTCAAACTTTTGGACGAGAATTTTGCCAGGGACCCCCTCTACCATATTTAGTCGCATTTATCCTACCTGTATTCCATTTAGTACTGTATTCCTCCTTTTATTCTATTCTGCCATCAGGAATTTTGGGGCCCCATACCAGCAACATTTGTGGGACCCCCTCTTACCTTATGTATCTTACAGTTTCCAGTTCTGTGGCTCCCACACAGTATATATAATTGTAATGATTCTTAGTGTGTATTCTCCTCACTGCAACACTGCTAGCTGATGTTGCTTTAAGGTTGTCATGTCAACATGTGAAGCTTTCACTGACTCTGCGGCTAATCAGAGTTCTGAGATGCTGAACCAATCAGAAGCTGAGGAGGGATATTTAAAATCAGAACTTTCCATGTGCCTGCTATTAGTTAATTGTGATTAGTTAGGCTCTTGGGACAATAACCTGGGCCCCAGATTAACAAGACTTCAATGACTTTCACCCTACCATCAACCTTAAACTTAGCTATTCAGAGAATGAAATCCACTTTCTGGATACCACAATATACATTAAAGACACTGGCTACTCAAATCAATATACCACAAACCCACAGACAGAACAGCCTACCTGAGAAACGACAGCTTCCACCCCAAGCATGCAAAACAATCTATTATTTACAGCCATGCTATACGAAACAATCATATTTGCTCCAACAAAGCAGACCTGGACAAGCACCTCCTGGATCTGAGGATGAAATTTCTCCGATTGAGATACAAACCAAAAGTGACAGACAACCAATTAAACAAAGCAGCAGCCATTAACAGAGACAGTTTGCTCACATATAAAGAGACCCAAAAAGAAGCCCGAGTGCCCCTAGTTGTCACCTACAACCCACAGCTGGAGATCCTACTAAGGATTGCCAAGGATCTCCAACCTGTGCTACATAGGGACAACAGATTCAAAGACATATTTCCAGTCCCCCCTCTCCATTCCTTTCAACAACCACCAAACCTATGGCGTATTATAGTCCGGAGTGCCCTGAAGGCCCCAACTGATAATGGCACCTCACTTAGCCTGCAAAACAGGTGCAAGACCTGCAAGCACATCCACACCGCTGACAGTGTATCTGTCCCACAGTCACAAAAGGTGCACAGGATTAGGGGGACATTTTCCTGCAGGTCTTCCAATGTGGTGTATCTCATAATGTGTGTGCAATGTTCCACCACAGGCCTCTATGTGAGGGAAACAGGCCAGAGACTTAGTCAGCGCATGAACTCACACAGATCCACCTTTAATAACAGCAGGACAGATCTCCCAGTGGCTGCACATTTCTCTGGAGAAGACCACTCTATTGAAGATTTGCGAGTTGTGGTTTTAATTGGACATTTTAAGACTCAGAGGGAGAGACAAGAATGGGAATATAAATTAATGCAAAAATTTCAAACTCTGCAATTTGGACTTAATATTCATGCCAGTTTCATGTCACACTATGTATGAACTGTGAGGGTCACAAATCACCACCTGATAGCAAACAGATAACAGCAAGAATTATTGATCCCTCCGTAACACCCCACAAGTTTTCCAGATTGTTTATTTCTTGACCTGTTGTAAATATCTTCTCTACTTATATTGCATTTTGTTATTCTAAGATCCTTTGAAGATCCATGTCTTGTGTGTGTATAAAGAGTGTGTGAATTTTCAGTTTCTTGTATAATACAATGTCTGAAGAAGAGAGCTAGTACTCTCGAAAGCTCACTATCAAATATACTCAGTTAGCCTCTAAAAGGTATCAGTGCACAAGAAAAAAAAGGGGGTTTGATCTTCAGCACACCATATCCACATATAGATAGACTCCCGTGTTTAAGATGCCAAGGAATGCTCACTGGACTCTTCTGAGCAAAGTATATTGAAGATAATGAAAAGAAAAAAAGTTCCAACATCCAGCAACAATATGATCAATGAATAAAATGTAACTTTTATCCATGTAGTTTAAAAAGGTAACAACAGTTACACGAATACAGGATCCATAAAACAGCCTACGCGTTTCAGGGCGTATAGCCCCTTAGTCATAGGGGCTATACGCGTAATACCAATAAATTTCATTCCACTTCACAATTGTGTCCCACTTGTTGTTGATTCTTCACCAAAAAATTTAAATTTTATTTCCTTATGTTTGAAGCGTGAAATGTGGCAAAAGGTTGAAAAGTTCAAGGGGGCCGAATACTTTCGCAAGGCACTGTATGTAGATATTGCATTCAAAACCAGACATTTGCAGCTAGAATAGTCATTTACCACATTAACAATGTATAGAGTGTATTTCTGATTCATTTAATGTTATCTTCATTGAAAAAAACTGTGCTTTTCTTTAAAAAATAAGGAAATTTCTAAGTGACCCTAAACTTTTGAACGGTAGTGTATATATATTAGAAGCAGACCTCCCGGATGGCTAAAGGGCATCACCAATTTACATAAATAAATAGTACAAGTGAATATAAAAACTTTGAAATTCTGTATACTTTGAAAGAAAATTGCTTCATTAATCAAACTAAGCTTTTTCTAACATAGAAGTCTATGCTGAAGGGGAAGAAGGAGGATGCTGGAAAAAGAACACACAATAGGCAGCTTCTAAGTTCTGCTACAATAACAACTATTTTTACTCCATTATTCTTGTAAGATAATTCTCTATTACTGTATAGAATGAGGCAGTAAATCAATCAGCAAACTGTGAGTGCTAAAGATAAGACTTAGTGGAGAGAAGAAGGGGGAAAGCAGCCTCAAAAAAACGAAATGCAAGCATATTTCTTTAATAAGACATCTTGCAAACTTTTTTTTATATTCACCTATTTAATAATCTATGAAAAGCAGTTTTATAATTGCAGGTAAGTTATTTTACTGTATACACATCAACATACTTATTGTCCCAAATGTTATTATGTAGTGCAACTTAATGCAACATGGTAAAGGGTGGATTTACAGGATATGACCCAATGCATTGTGTATTTTGGTCTGGCAAATATTTCATCTTAGGGGAAATGATAAACTTTTAATAGTATTGACAACTGGATTTCAAAATGTGGCACCTTAGACAAGGCTGGTCTGGTAAATCAACCTTCACAATAGGATGTAGCAATAATTATCTTGGCTTTTAGCCATTATAATATCAATTTACCATTATACTATATTGAAAACTAACAACAGTTTCAGTTATGACTACTGTAAAGTATTGCATCAAAATTTTAAAATGGATAACTTCAATATCTATTAATGCAATAACATAGTTATTTACTTGTCTTGTGTTTTTACTTTATTACTTGTCTTTTTTTTCTTACCGAAATTTATACTTTTTGATTCCAAACATTTAATAAATCCTCTAAATACTCTACCAGATATTTTTAAATGTCTTCCAATCGAGCAAATAGCATTAAATTCATAAAATGACAATACAGCAGTACAGTATGAACAATAAGGTATGCAACTAAGCATTAAAGAAACTTTATATTGTTAATAACACAACAGCCAAAAAAAGAGCAAAGAACAAAGAAACAGTTTTAATATGGCTCTGTACAAGTTCTGAGTTTTAAAAAGCTAGAATAAGGCAGTCATAAAAATCTAAAGTGACATTCAGTAAATTCATATGCCTGTGATACCAAGTCATATGGAGGTTTTATCTTGGATGCTAATTATGAAGGTACAGTCCCTTACATGTGATACTTTCTTAGAGGCTGAGTACTGTATCTCCATAATACAATGCAACAAGGAGGACCGATAAGGTACAACACAGAGTGCTGAGTTCACTCATGCTGCCTTATGTTCTGCCTTGATCTGAATTACAATATCTTAATCCAATAGGCATATGATTATAACAAATAGCACAGTTATATATAAAATGATGTTATTTTCAAACCATGCTTGACTTATTGCTATGACACACTTTATCTCTATATATCACATATCAAGAAAAACTTAAAAAGTTAATAATAAAAATAGAATTTTCATTGGGGATCCTTTATGAAACCTACCTGCATTGGGAGCTAGGTATGTTGCCTGCTTTATTTTGTAACTTTCATGCCTAAGAATAAATGACAACAGAATGCCAGAGTGACAAGGAGATTCAGCATATTACAACGTAAATTATAAAGCTCACACTGTTTTGATATAGTTGTTTTCAAATGAAAATATATTCACTTTAGCCCTGCGAAAAACACAGCAGGGTTGGGAACATTTATCAGATTTATAGCTTCTTCTGTTGTGTTCAATAGTAAATTAATTTGCATAACAGCTGAAATGATCATTAATCTTTTGAAGGAATTCTTCTAGCATTTACAAAGTGTCCATGAACTACAATTAGAAAGCCAGGACAATAAATACATTTATAGCATTTGTCTGAGAGAGAAATAAAGATGTGGTGAGATTTATCAAACTTGGTTCTAAGGAAATGTGGACTAGTTCTCCATAGAAACCAATCGTGTTCAAGTTTTCCCACCAAACTGAAATATGAAAGCAGTGGCTTGATTTCTTGCCATATGCAACTGCACCAATTTCCTCTGCACCAGTTTTAACAACTCTCCATTTTTTGTACAACAAACACAAATGTGAAATTAAATTGAAAAGTCTTAAAGCAAATTGATAGCACTTTTTAGTATATACTCATTGACAGAAAAAATAATCTAGATAGAAATGTCGGATAACTGCAAAACTTGACATGCAGTTATGTCTGAGTCTTGAGAGGGGGGTTCATCATTAGATTGAGAGAAGGAAGGTCGTTTTGACAAATTGCCCACAATCTAAACTGTTCTGACCTAGCTGTTAGGAGGTGTTGGGAGCAGTGGTAACGTGAGGGCATGCACACATAGCAAACAGTCTCCAGGTGGCCCAGACAGACCACCAGTAGAGAGGATCATTTGACCTGCTGACAAGCACAAGCAGCTCCTACAGTTTCTTTGTCCACTATCCAGACAAAGGTGGCACCTTTGTTACACAACCTTATCTCTGTCTGGGCCACTTCCAGAAGGAAATTTGGTTTCACAGCACCCATTATGTATCCTTCCATTGAAAGTCAGTCACCTTTGCCTTCATCTTCATTTGCAGTGGTGTCGTGAACAAGAAACCTCCACTGCTATGGATTAGAACCATATTGTCTTTAGCAATTAATCTAGGTTCTGTTTGGGAGCCAATGACTGTTGGGTTCGAGTATGTTTACCTCATGGTACTAATGTCTTCATATTGGTATTGTGAAATATGAAATTTTAAGGGGTTATGCCACAGAAAATATTTGTCCTCTATCCATTGAGAATATAGCAGACACAGATGCAACCCTACTCTATTCATTTCAATGGGAGTGCTGAAAATAGCCAGTACAGCACATGTCTGTCTCCAACACTCCCATTGAAATGAAAGGGCTTGGGGTGCATTTGCATCTATTTTCCCATAAATTATTGATGAGAGTAAAACACCCCCAACTCTCAAAATGATATAACTGCTGTAAGACATCACTCATTTTTTTTGTATATAGTGTCAGTCGCCTATTTTTGTATTAAGCTTGCTTTAAACAGCACTGTTATACTTCAGTTAAGTCTGTCAAATCCAAAAAATCATGACCACTAAATAATAAAACAATTGCATTTTATTAATAAATACATGAAACAACACAAATAAAGAAAAGGGGATGTGAAAAATAGAGATACCACATGATAAGGGCCAAATGAGAAATACAGGGGTATATAGAAATAAATATAGGATAATATTGGAGCAGTGTCTGTAAGAATCACTTAAACATTAACAATCACAGTCTATCTATTACATCTTTGGGAAAACAAGAGCCCCAAATACACAGAAATATATATGGTAACCATCAGTGATATAACTCAGATCCCATAAGCTCAAAACATATGCATAGAATAACAAACATCCCATTATAATCTCACCTGGCCTGCACTCCAACCCGACACGCGTTTCGCCAACAGGCCCCCTAGAAGAAGGGGGTCTTGGATTTGGTTGTTATCGCATGGGCCACAATTGTTTTTGGATTGGAGAAGTATTATTAGCCCTTGTTCATGCTTAAGTTATTCAGTTAAAGGGGTATTCCCACAAACATAACCATTTTAAAATTTGTAGATAATTAAAAGTTAAACATTTTTGCAAATATAAGTAATTAAACATTTTGTAGAGTTTTAAAGATTTTCTCTCAATATCTTGTTGGCCACAAGTTGCTGTCTTGATCAGTTGCCAGTGGATACGACCATGAATGCAGGAACTTTCTAACGTCAGAAAATCAGCTATTGTTACCTTATTGTGGCCGGGATATCTTCTGATACATGTAATGTCCCTGCCTGATAACTCAGCTACAATAAGAAAATCATGGCTGGGTTCCTGGCAAGTCCCAGACCATAGAAAGTTTCTGCATCTGTGGTCATATCCATTGGCAACCAATCAAGACAGCAGACTATCACCAGTAAGATAGTTAGAGAAAATCTTTAAAACTCTGCAGAATTTTTAACTACTTATATTTGCAAAAATCTTTAACTTTTAATTATCTAGGGGCGTGGCTAGCTGGAGCAGCGATAAGACGCATACTTCAGGGCTCCTGCTGGACTTTGCTGGGATCTGCTCTACATCTTCGGAATCCCACTCTTCTCGGGCATACACACACCCAGGTACCTTCCCCCGCGGCCCAGTTAGTTGATATCGGGTGTTTGGCCGTGTTTTCAGCCGCCTCAGCGTCCACTTGGTGTTGGGTCCTGTACCCACCTTCCCTCGCCACCCGCCATCTTACCCGCACCCTTACCAGATCAACTCTATCGACGCGGGTCTCCGCGCACCTACCCACATCCACAGCACCTGACAGCGTTATTAGCTTGCGGGATCGGTCATCTGGCATAGAGGCGGCTCAGGGCGGCGCCGGCAACGGCATGAAGAGGAGGATTGCCGGCTTGTTTGGGGTGGAAGACGCCATCTTGAGGCCTACGCAGGGGGATCCTGGGATACCGGAGCCCTTCCAGTAAGCGGAGGTGGATATCTCCCACTCCTCCCTGCCACTCATACCGAGGGGCCTCCGCTACATAGCGACCCGGTGAGCAGCCCGCGCAGCTCTGGGTTCGCAGGGCAGACACACATCAAGGAACCGCTGCCTCTGCTGCTGGTCAGTGGAGGCGGGCCTCGAGCTGTTCTCCATCTTTGCTCCGCCTTGACTATGTATAGGCCGGGAGTGGGCCTCTATCCCTGTTCTGGTTCAAAGACAGGTGAGGCTGGTACTGGTCCCTGTGTTCATCTCAGCTCAATTGTTGATCCCTGCCAGGCCTAGTACTACAGCATCCTAGCTACAGCACCAGTAAACCGGAGTTTGCATCCTTTACATAAATTTCTCAGTGGTTACCCTCCCCTGAAGTAATGGCGGCTTAACTCTGGGGCTCAAGTGCACCTTCTAGCAACTCTCCACGACTGACAGCCTGTATTGGAATATCTTCCTTTGAAACGCTAACTACTGGATGTGTATAATCGACATTATGGTGAAAGGTAGGAAATCCGTTAGGAAACCAGATAACAACTTAACTAATTACTTTGAATGGGACCGTAGCGGAGAGGGAGAACTGGACCCTGTGAGCTCGGAACACGAGGGGCATACACCCCCGTCGCTAACACCCGTAGTGACGAAAGCGGCGGTGCCAATGCCTGAAATGGCTCCCACCCACTCTATAAATACGCCGGCTCTGCATATTCCTCCAACTCCGGAAGACGTCCGAGTAGCGGCACAACAAAGATACAGTCCCTCATCTCAACCCGTCAATGAGCAGAATCCACCCCCACGATACTCACTGTCTCCTAGTACAAGTCCGATTAAACAGAGACCACGTATAGAATTCTCTGGAGACCTAGACCACTTCAAAGATCAACCCTCTCCTAATGCTCCTTTATTAACCCCAACGACTGACCATGATAACTTCCAAACTACCAATGGCCCGGCTTCTGAGCATACCCTGAGAGACATGCTCTTGGCCCTCCGCAGTTCCCTTCAAACAGATATTTCCCAACTACTTCAACCAATTCAGTCATCCGTCAAAGCTTTGGACGGGCGAGTGTCACACATTGAAACCAAAATGGGTGACTTCGCTACGTCACATAACAAAGTCATCGATGCTCATAATGATATAGCGGAAGACGTCGAGACTCTTAAGGCGAAATTGGCTGATATGGAGGACCGCTCCCGTAGAAACAACATAAAATTTAGAGGTATACCAGAACAGGTCCTAACATTTGAATTGCTCCCTTACATACAGGAATACGTCACGCTCTTGCTGCCTGATTCTCCAACAACAGACATCATTATCGACAGAGTACACAGACTCTCTCGCCCTAGGCATCTAGATGAAGCAGTTCTGAGAGACGTGTTGGCAAGATTCCACTTTTACCATGTAAAGGAAAAATTACTAGACGCAGCTCGCAAGCAGAAAAATTGGCCTCCCAAATTTCAGGACATACAACTTTTTACAGATCTCTCAGCTATGACCCTCCGTCTTCGTAGGGAACTACTCCCGATTACAACGACACTTCGCCGAAATAAAATTCAATACCGATGGGGGTTTCCTGTGAAGCTGCTTATCATTAAAGACGGGACCACCTTTACCATTCGTGACTTAAATCAAGGCAAGGCGCTGCTATCGACATGGAAGATATCACTATCGCTCCCTCCAGCCGAAGAAAATCCTACCTCTCGTCCAACTACCGGACGTAAGTCTCCTATAAGCTATGAATAATATTCCATAAGGGCCACCACTCTTTTGATATGGTGCATAACCCCTTTATTTTGACGGCATAGCCGGCTAGTCTTCAAACAAGACCCTCTGAAACATACAGAAAACCTGTATCTGTCTCCAAACTATTCGTTCCTAGATTCTGTTCATAAAACTCACTACTTGTGATACTACTTCCCTTTCCCCTGCTGACTCTATTACACTCTCGATCTCTTTACTCTAAAGTGGTAACATGGTGCTCAAACTGGCATCTCTCAATGTTCGAGGCCTAAATAGCCCACAGAAATGTACTTATTTTTGGAAAGAAGCTCTCTCACTATCCGCGGACATATTCTGCGCTCAGGAAACCCACCTCCTTCATAAGGACGCATTCAGACTGAAACACTCCTCTTTCCCAACTATTTACCATGCACATCATCGTACAAAGAAACGCGGAGTCCTTGTCGCGTTCAGAGACTCAATGGCATTCTCCTTGCTGACGCATAGGGCAGACCCCCAAAGTAGATTCCTCATCATTGTGGGTCTTATTAACAACGTCCCTTATACCATTGTAAATATATATGCTCCACATCGAAAAACCCTAGCATTCATACATAAAGTCCAAAGACAAATTCGAGATGTCCAACAAGGTGCGCTAATCATCTGTGGAGACTTCAATAGTATCATGGACCCTTCTATGGATTCGACTAATATTAACAGAGATAACTCCTCCTGCTTATCCAATTCCAGTTAAACGAAAACCTCTACGACATCTGGCGGGCTCAACATGCGGGCGAGAAGGACTATACCTATTGTTCAGCAGTTCACAACTCATACTCCCGCATTGATATGTTCCTGGTAGATTTCCACATCTTTATGAGTTCAAAACAATCTACAATTGAATTGATTACCTGGTCTGACCACGCAGCCATCACTCTCACAATAGAAGAAAAAAATTTCATCCCCTGTCACTAGATTGTGGAGAAATAACATATACCTGATGAGTCATCCTACATACCATCCAATCATAGAGAAAGACCTCCAAGATTACTTCCAAACTAAAGCCTCCTCTACAGATAACCCCTATACTCTTTGAAATGCTCATAAAGCGTATATTCGTGGTACCCTTATAAAAATTGCACATAGAAACAAGCGAGAACGCCAGGGAAAGGTTGCAGAGGCAATGTTAAAAATCCGTACTCTGGAAGCTGTGAACAAAGCTAAACCTAACCTGGTTACTTCTGAACAACTCTATCAGGCCAGACAACAACTACGCCTTCTCCTCTTACAAGACTACAAGAAAGCATTGAAAAAAACTAAAGCCCGCTTTTACTCCCAAAACAACAAAGCTGGCAGATTATTGGCAAGAATGCTACGCACCAGAGCAACTAAATCAAGGATACCATACATCAAACATCCTTCTACCGGAATACACTTAACAGACCCTAGAGACATTGCCAACTCTTTCAAGGATTACTATGCGAGACTCTACAATTTACAGGAACATACTCCTCTCCCATCAGAACATTCCACCTTGGTGTCCAACTTCTTAAACGACATTACGTTACCAGGTCTTACAGATGATCATCTCCTGGTCGTAAACGCACCTATCACTCTTCCAGAGGTGTTGAAAAACATACAGACCCTACCTAAGGGGAAATCCCCAGGTCCGGACGGCTTCTCTAATGAATACCTACAGCAATTTCAACAAACACTAGCGCCATCTCTTCTGGACTTTTTTAACCACGCCATGTCGGGTGCACCGCTTCCACACGAATCTTTAACAGCACTAATTGTCACTCTTCCCAAACCTGGCAAAACAGCCGATGTCCCACAAAACTTCAGACCAATTTCGTTGTTGAATTCGGACCTTAAGCTATATGCAAAGATACTGGCATCTTGTTTAGCTCCTATCCTTCCAGAACTAGTTAGCATGGACCAAGTGGGCTTTGTAAAAGGTCGTCAAGCTCCAGACAACACTAGATGTGTTCTTCATCTGGTGGAACTATTGGAGCGAAAGAAGATTCCGTCACTCTTGGTTGCCTTAGACGCGGAGAAAGCGTTTGACAGAATCAATTGGACATTTGCTTTCTCTGTCCTACGGAAATTGAGATTCTCTGGACCTATTCTAAACGCTATTTCGAATCTCTATTCTTCTCCATCAGCTAGAGTGCTCACCAATAATACGTTATCGGACAGCTTCAATATTAGAAACGGAACAAGACAGGGATGCCCTCTTTCCCCACTGATATTCATTCTCACCATTGAACCCCTGGCACAGACCCTGCGGCAAAACGAGAGAGTGCAGGGAGTGAAAGTGGCTGACTCCTCTCATCTCATCTCCCTATATGCTGATGACATAATACTATCTCTAACTCATCCAGAAACATCTTTACCAGCGGCCATCACAATTCTTAAACAATATGGAGTCCTTTCCTTCTACAAAATTAATGAGACAAAAACACAAATACTTCCTCTAAACATCTCCACGCCACTTCTAGAGCTTCTTCAGAAGAACTTCCCTTATGACTGGAGATCAACGGAGTTGGATTATCTAGGGATCAAGATCACTCCCTCAGTTTCCCAGGTGTCCAGAGCCAACTACATACCTCAATTGTCTGGTTTAGAAAAGGAATTTCAGGCTTACACGAAACACAACCTGTCATGGCTAGGAAGAATTTCTGCATTCCAAATGATGCTGCTTCCAAAAATCCTATACTTATTTAGAACGATCCCTGTAGCGCCTCCTCTCGTATTCCTTCAAAAGATCAATGCCACTCTTAACAAGCTTATCTGGAATTCCAAGAAACCAAGACTTCCGTCCTCTATTCTATACAGGAAGCGGGGCGCAGGAGGCTTGGGAGTACCAAATATTTTCGACTACTACTTGGCCTCTCATCTTTCTACTTTGAAGGATTGGTGGCATAACAACCTCCACAAATCCTGGATACATATTGAGTTCCATATGATACCACAGCATAACTTCAAATCTTGGCTCCTCTATTCCCTTTGGACTGAGATGACACCCTCTCTCCCGTCCCCAATTCTACAGCACCTCACGGATACATGGCGCCATACCCACCACGCGACAGGAAAGAAGCAGACATTTAATATCAGGCGGGCTTCGATTGAATTCCTGGAACAAGCGATCCTGGACTTGGACTTGTCTCAATGGAGAGCATGTGGTGTTACCTCTGTCTCCCAGATATGGAACGTGGACTCAATAGTCACATTTCAATTTCTCCAATCTACCTTCTCACTGCCCTCTCAATGCCTTTTTTTCCTACCTGAGAATTAAGCATTTTCTTTCCTCCAACCACAACAAACAAGTGACCTATAATAAATCGCTACTGGATCTCCTCAAGACTCCTAATCCTTCTACTAAAATCCTTAGCTCAATCTACAACACCATGGGCTCTAAAGATCATCTGATTAAATCCACTCCGCTGCTTAGTTGGGAAGCTCAACTCCATCAAACATTTTCGAGCAAGCAATGGCAGAAAGCGTTGGCCTTTACTAAGAAGACCTTCAGATGCGTGACTCATTATGAAACGACTACCAAAATTCTCCTTCACTGGTACTATACTCCGTAGCGACTTCATAGAATGGACCCGCAGACCTCGAGTTCCTGCTGGAGGGGATATGGTGAGAAGGGATCTCTATTTCACGTACTATGGACATGTCCTCATGTGCGGCTGTACTGGCAAGACGTCTTCCAATGGATATCGTCCTTGGTTGGATACTCTATTCCCCTCTCCCCAGCCTTAGCCTTATTGTTCCTACAGATTGATTCCTTTCCGACAGCTCACAGAGTGATGATAGGCCATACATTACTCTCAGCGTCACTGGCTCTCCTACGAAATTGGAAATCACCTACTATTTCGTCCAGGAGAGATTTGGCGAATATACTGGAGCAGACTTACCAATTCGAAAAGATCCTTGCCCATGGAGTTTTTGGCGACAGCACGTTTCAAAAGAACTGGCTCCCATGGACATTAAAAGCCCACAACCAACCTCTGTAGTATCACCCCAATATTACTATTTCTAACGTTTTTATTACTCTAGGTTGTCGTGCATTTGCTTTAATTCTTTTATATTGGTCAAGGGACTTTGTTTCTTCTAGGTAATGGCAGACATTTCTTTACTTGTTGTTCCATTGATCAGTACGCATTTATCGTAACCTATATTTCTAGTCCCGGTTATATGCAATTATCTCTCTTGTATGTGTTGTTATACATTCTTGAAAATTCCAATAAAACTGATTGAAACTAACTTTTAATTATCTACAAATATAGATATGATTATATTCATGGGAATACCCCTTTAAGTCTGTGTCTAAGTGCCAATCTTTTTTTTTTTTGCATATAGTGGCATTACAAATTTTATATATATTTTTTTTTGTTTGTTTTAAGCTTGCATTAGTGTTGGTGACTGTAGTATAAGTAGAAATTGCAACAGCAGCACTTTCAGCACCAGTAGCAGGTCACAGTTGCCTAAATTGCAATAGTTCTATTATTATGGAGAAAAAGAATGACTTTGTGGACTGGATAACTTATTCATAATCTCAGTCATAGCAGTAGGATGATGCTACCTCTGACAGTGGCAGTGGCTTTGAGCATGTTCCTCCTCCTTCCATTTACAGTTAATGTGCAGACCAATATAAATATTTATTTTCCATTATGTCTGTCTTCACTAGCTGCTAGTGGAGCGCCTTCCTTTTTTCAAAAAAACATCCTAAAATACTCCCAGTTTCGCAGTTTCACAAAGTTGGTCATACAATAAAAGGCATCTACACATTTGTTCTGCCACTTCATGAACACTATGCAAATGATGTGATTTCAACATTACAAGCATGTGCAGTAATAGTAAACAAAGTTATATTAAGTATACATAAGAAATAGTAGACATTAGAAAAAGAACTCCCCCATTACCCCTCAGGGATAAGGCATTAACCCCACTCCTCTCCCCTTTCCCTCCTTTTTTAAAGCAATAAATAATGAATAAAAGAGAGCGAGCGCTACAGTTGAAGGGAAAACCCTCAAGAAAAGTGTAAAGTTTGACACTATTGGTCAAGTCTGTGCAAGGTTGATGACATTTTGAGCACATTTCCACTCTATGTGGTGTCTATGGTGTAGCCAGCAGTAATTCTCCTTCCACTGTTCACTAACAAGAAGAAAACAAGGCAGTGTTGCCTACTCAGGCCGTTCCAAGAAGCCACTAGATTAGCAGGGACTACAGCACCATATACATTGTCATCACCTTTATATTTCTATTGGAGAAAATGCTCACATAACAACAATGAGGAAAAACAGCCTCCATGTTTTGCTCACCACTCTGTGGTTGTAGGGGACCAGCACACAAGATATTGTGTGCAGGAGAAAGTAACACTCATTGCGGAAGACATTGTGATAGCAATATGACGCTGAACATTACCGACCATCATAGTGCTGAGCAGAGAACAAAGTTCCTTAGAGTCAAGCCACAGGTTGACTATTGGATAGCCATGTATACCTATTCTCACTATAAAAGCAAATTGGGGAATTGTTTCCTGTTTCCAAAGGGAGCAAAGTTAGCATATTACCAGAATTAACTGTATAACCAGCTTGCCACAGTTTGAACAGATGCCTGACAGCTGCTTATCTAACCAGGAGACCCCTTTCCAAACCATTCTAAATTACTGTTCTACCACATCAGCCACCAGTACAAATAGTAGAAGCAGATGCAGATGCCGCACAAACAGCAGCCAATATTTTACATACAGTGGGTTGTGGACTCAACGTGAAACCTAACCAATTTGAGTTTGGACCATTCCCAAGGTCATTGTCTAAGTATTCTGAGGAGAGGGCTATCAGGTTGCTAACCCTTGAAGTAGTACCAGTATAGGTGGCGGTTGGCCTAGAGCCAGAAAGAAGCCAGTGAGTAGCTAAAGATCTGTGGCTCATGGCAAAAAAGCAATTCAGGCCAAGCATGCAAGGTAGTAAACAGGCAGTTCAGGTTCATAAGTCAGAAACAGGCCAGAGTTATAAACAGAAAGTCAGTAGAACAGGGTCAGGATGAGCAAAAGATTCAGAAACAGGCCATGATCTAAACAGAGACCACAGCTAAGGGGGAGACGAGAGCAGGAGTAGGAGAAGCCAGAAGGAAGAGAGGTTCTAGGCTAAGGGGAGGTACCAGTAGCTGGGGACAGAGTATGGTTCTATATACTTCAACTGATAGCAGGGACCACTAGAAACTACTGCTAGGTTTACAGGGAAACATCAGCCAAAACACAGTAACTGATCAGCAGGAACGCCCGGAGAGAGTGGAACTCATCACTTGTGATAAACACTAGTTTGCTGAACATGAATGAACACATTTTTTTTTCATTTCTGCACCAATGTGACACACATTAGCAGCACAGATGCACACAACAACAATTTGTAATGTGTTTTTCTTGCAATGATCTCAAAGTGCAGTCCAGTGATTAACTAAACAGTGACATGGCTAGAGAAAGCGCTTAGTGCGCTAAATGATCGTCACCTGACGCTATTTGCATGCCTCTCTCCCTATGCTTGCTGTTTTATGCATTGTTTGGAATAAATTGAACTCTTTTACAGATCCTGGTGAGTGCCCTTTCTTTCCTCTTGTTGCACTATTAACTAAACAGTATTTTGCAGTACCCTATGTATTACAAGATTGTTATTTGCCCTAAAGAGATGTACTTAGAGTCTTAACTGAAAAGTGTCCAAAGATGAGATTTCTCTGATTGATCAGGATAATGTGTTCCAGAGAGTGGAGACTGCATGGCAAAAAGCTCTGGCTCCAAATTGTTTAAACTGGATCCTGGAAATGGACAGTTTATTTGTGCCTGCTAATCTGAGAGGGCAGCAAAAACTAGCAGGCTTCAAAGGTTGTGTTAAATAGTTGGGACCTAAGTAATTTATGGATTTAAAAGTAATCACGCAAACTTTAACCCCTTCCTATCGCAGCCAGTATTAGACTTCCTGACAGAGCTCCATTTTTCAAATCTGACATGTGTCATTTCATGCAGTAATAACTTTTGAAAGTTTTAATTCACCAAAGTGATTTTGAGAATGCTCTTTCATGACATATTGTATTTCCTGTGGTACATTTTTGGTAAATTTTGTGAAAATTTTGAAGAATATGCAATTTAAAACGTTTAAAATTAGCAGTTTTTCATACAGATAATCATACCACCAAATTAGTTCAGAAATATAAATTACCTTACCAATCCAATAAATTACCTATCAAACTTTTTTCACCCTTTATTATTTTTTTTGGACTTTATAAGGCTTACAAATCAAACAGCAATTTTCCAGCTTTTCAACAACTTTTCCAAATCCCATTTTTCAAGGAACTAATTCAGCACCGAAGGAGCTTTGAAAGGCTTCTGCAGTAGAAAACCCCATAAATCACCCCATTTTGAAAACTGCATCAAGACAAAATAGCATATAGGAAATTTGTTAACCCTTTAAATAAAATGAATGTGAAATGTATACATGCTAATTTCTAATACATTCATTTAGCCCTAGAATTTACACATTCACAAGGGGTTAGAGGAGAAAATGCATCCCACAATTTGTTATGCAATTTCTCCCAACTAAGGAAATACTTCATATGTAGATGTAACCTGATGTATGGACACACAGCAGGATGCAGAAGAGAAGGAGCACTAATGAGCTTTTGGAGGACAGATTTTGCAGAAATCAGCATCAGGCGCCACATTGCAGAGCCTCTGAGTTGCCAAAGCAGTAGAAACCTCCAAAAAGTGACACCATTTTGGAAACTAGACCCCTCAAGAAATTTATCATGGGGTATAGTGAGTATTTTGACCTTAAAGGGCTTTCACAGACTTGGTCCATGAAAATGGAAAATTACATTCTTATCTATAAAATGTTGTTTTTCAGAGCATAGATTTTGCTGGAATCCGGTTTCAGGCACCATGTCACATTTGTAGGACCCCTGATGTACCAGCACAATGGAAACTGCCAACAATTCACCCCATTTTGGAAACTACACCCCACAAGGAATTTATCAAGTTATATAGAGAGTATTTTGACCCCACAGTTGTTTCACAGAATTTACTGTCATTTTGATGTGGAAAAGAAATATGGTTGTGATTATAAACTGCTGTATGGATAATGGGGAAACTCAGAATGGAAAGAGCGCTATTTGGCTTTTAGAGGGCAAATTTTGCTGGAATAGTTTTCAGGTGCAATATCTCATTTGCAGATCCCTAAAATATCAGTGCAAAAGAAAACCCCATAAAGTGAATTCATTTTTTACTGTATACCCCTCAAGGAATTTATCAAGGGCTATAGTGAAAATTGTGTTCATACAGGTATTTTATAGATTTTATTAACATTGGGCAGTGAAAATGAAAAATTAATTTTTTTTCCAATTAAAGGTGTTAAAGTAGAAAATGTATCCCAAAATTTGTTGTGCAATTTCTTCTGAGTATGGAAGTACATGTGGATGAAACCTGCGGTTTTGGCACAAGGCAGGGCACGCAAAACAGGGAGCGCCATTAGGATTTTAGAGAGCAGAATCATTTCAGGTACCATGATGCATTTTCCCCTAAAGTGCTACTGCAGTGGAGAGTACCAAGAAGTGACTTCATTTTGGAAACTGCACACTGAAATACTGTAACATATTTCTGAAAAAAAATTGCAACTTTTACTTTCATTTTGAGCTGATGGTAAATTCATTTCTGGAATATAAATTAATAATTTATTTTTGTAGGTCTAAAACAACAATAAATTAGGATTTCCATACCAGTGTTAGAAAGAGCATTCCTTATTTAGTAATTAAAGGGGTTATCCAGCTTCCAAAAATGATCTGCAAATACATCCACAGCAGTGCTAAATACTCGATGTTTCCTCTGTGAAGAAACTACATTTTCCATGATGCATCTACCTGCTCTCACTCTCTGTGTTTGCTGCTCACAGGGGGAAGGGGGATAGTGAGCTTGGAAACGAAACATCACAGCATCGTATGACCTCAGATGTGGGAGTGATTTATTATTATTGTGATTTCATTGGAGGGGAGAGCAGGCAGATGCATCATGGGGATTTGTAGTTTGTTCACAGATTAACTGCATGTAAGTAACAATGATACAAGGAGTCTCATGTAAAATAAAGCCAAGAAAAGGGTGCATAAGGGAACAGTGAGTGTTTAGCATTGCTGTGGATGTATTTGCAGATCAGTTCTGGAAGCTGGATAACCCCTTTAAACTCTGCTGTCCTCTGACACGCTTAACCCAAATGAACTTTATTTCTATACTAACTGCTATCCAGTCTATTTTGACCAAATTAAAGGGAGTCTACCACCTCTCCCAAGCACATTCTGCTGTTACCACCGCAATACAAAGTACATTACAGTAATAGACAACATACCTTTGTTATGTACAGTATTTCAGGAAGAACCAGTATTACTCCTGCCCTAACTCATCTCTTCAACCTATCCCTAACCAATGGATCCTTCCTTTCCACTTTCAAACATGCTACCATCACACCTATACTTAAGAAACTCTCCCTCGACCCGTTCAAATTACTAACGCTGATATACAAGCCATCCACAGCCTGTCCCCTCCATATATCACCGACCTAATCTCCCGCTACCTGCACACACGTAACCTCCAATCCTCCAAAGACCTCCTACTCCACTCTGCTCTTATCCGCTCTTCACACAATCGTCTCCAAGTATTCTCCCGTGCATCCCCCATACTCTGGATCTCATTACCAAGACACATAAAACTGACCCCCACAATCACAAGCTTCAAGAAGGCCCTGAATACTCACCTATTCAGGAAGGCCTACAACCTCCAATAACGCTACTGTCACCATACCACCACCTGAACAGCCTCTACCCCCACCTTCTGTCTCTATCCCTCTTCCCTCATAGATTGTAAGCCCTTGCGGGCAGGGCCCTGTATCCCACTGTGCCAGTTGGTCACTGTTAGTATTATATTTGTTTTGTATATCTTGTGTACTGTATGTAAACCCTCAAATGTAAAGCACCATGGAATTAATGGTGTTATATAAATAAACAATAATAATAATAGTATTTTGTACATCAATAATCTCCCATCCATGAGGTTTATAGTTTACTTAAAGAGGTTTTCCCATGAATAAAAGATTACAAGACCTTTTTCCTGCTCCACATACAACCTGAGCCCAGCCAGGCTGAATGTGTGCAGAACTGGTGGTGGTTGGTGTTCTCATTCACTTCAATGGGAAAGCCATGGTACAGCACTTGGCTTTCTCCAATGCTCCCACTGAAGTGAAGGGGAGCGCCAACCACCACCAGTACCTCCTCACATTCAGCCTGGCTGCACTTAGGTTGAATGTGGGGCTGGAGAAATGTCCTGCAGTCTTCTCTTTGTGGAAAAACACTTTTAACAGGCATATTCAACTGTCACCACCATGTTACAGTGCACATAACACTTCAAAGTTGTTTTGCTCCAAATCTACAGGATATAGTGTTTATCACTGTAATATGCTCTGTAACTATAAACCTCAAGGATGGGAAGATTATTGCTGTACAAAATGCTGGTTCTTCGGTAAATACTGTATTATTTGAGGACATTGGTGATTCCTATCCATAGAAATATCATACTAAAATTCCAAATTTATATGGAA
Source organism: Leptodactylus fallax (assembly GCA_947044405.1). NCBI lineage: Eukaryota > Metazoa > Chordata > Amphibia > Anura > Leptodactylidae > Leptodactylus > Leptodactylus fallax. Next base: position 519,080 of record CAMRHE010000087.1, on the reverse strand, counting down.
AGGAGAGAAGCCAAGAGTGGTGAATTCTATTCTCAGTTTAATGTGGCTTAAACAGTGCAAAAGCTTAGGGACATCCCTCTTTAAAGGGATTCTATCATTGGGAAACCCTATTTTCACTAACAGCACATTGGAATAGCTTTTAGAAAGATTATTCGTCTCCTACTTTATTTTTCTGCTCCATGCCGCCGCTTTGGAGAATTTTCTTCTTTCTTCTTTATGCAAATTAGTCTTCAGAAAGCACAGGGGGCGTCCCCTGTGCTCACTTCACACACTCTTCTGAAGATCCAGCGCCACCTCTCTCTTCTTGTGCTGACGCCTCTCCGCAGCGTCAGCACCCACCAAGTGTGTGTGTGGGATCCGAATCCCGCATATGCTCAGTCGACTCTGCCACTTCGCATTGGACAGAGCTGGCATTTTGACGTCAAAATGGCCAACTGGACATGCGCAGTCGGCTCTGTCAAACACGAAGTGGAAGAGCCGACTGAGCATGCACAGGATTTGAATCCTGAACAGACACGATCGGCGGGTGCCGACGCTGCTTACAGGTGTTAGCATAAGAAGAGAGAGACGGCGCTGGATCTTCGGAACAGCGTGTGACGTGAGCACAGGGGACGCCTCCTGTGCTTTCTGAGCACAGGGGAAACACCCCCTGTGCTTTCTGAAGACTAATTTGCATAAAGAAGAAAGAAGAAATTTCTCCAAAAGAGCGGCTCGGAGCGGAAAAATAAAGGTAGGAGATGAATAGTCTTTCTAAAGTCTATTCCGACGTGCTGTTAGTGAGAATAGGGTTTCCCAATGATAGAATCCCTTTAAGCATTAGCTTCAAACCAAATTACATTGTGGGGTTCTCACCACCCTGGCTCTACATGGCCAATGATTGAGACTTCAACAACGATCTCCCCCTCTTTTTCGTTAAATACATACAAACTGCCATTTATGGTTAATTTTTGGAGAATTTTAAATGTTAAAATGTGTAAAAGCAGGCGGCAGCGCAGTGTATGGTTAACCTAGGAACTTGTATCCACTGCTTATCATCCATTTCTCAATAGATATACATGTCGCTTTCACTGTGACATAATTTCAGCTGTGTTTGCCTCTATTATAGAGATTATAGATCATGAAATTACATTGATAGACACCAAGGAGCCCTGACAATGCCATATACTATGTTTTAAGCCAACTTAAGCTATGGTTCATAACGAACTTATTTGACCCAAAACAAATCTTTGGACTGAACCATCTTAACCTGAAATGAAACGAATATGTGAAAAACTTTTTGCTTTTAGAAAGTAACTCTCCCAGGTTTCTACAAGATGTCAACTCCATGGATGCAAATGTACCCTACTCTGCCCCAGCACAGCATCTTTTTTTTCTTTATCTTTTATTTGCAGTATTCTCAGTCGATTTAGTTGGACTTTTTAAAATATAAAGTGACATAAGATGAAACTAGGATATACTGTAAATGATTGCATTTGGGTATGTGCACGGAGAAAACTATTTTAACCTATTCAAAATTATCATAATTTATAACAAATATGGTTGACTCAAAGGCTAAAATAAAAAGCTTCTCCAACTTGATCTGCTGATGCCTATTTTAATTTCAGATGTTTGAGATGCAGAAATGAAACAGATGTCACGCCTTTCTGTCACCTAGGATGAAATAAAGTTCACTGCGTTAATCTTGTCACACTGTTCTGCACTAAAAGTCATGAAATCGGATCACTGCTTAGTGCAGATTAATAGAGAATAGAGAAGCTGCTCTCACATAAATATGTAGATGATTAATACAAGTTTCTCAATAAGACAATCAGCTTGAAAGTGATCATTGTGATGCCTCAAGTTATTTTGGTTTGCAAATTGAAGATTTATTTCTTTGTCTGTAGGTGTATGTTCAGTATTAAATTAATGAAGTGATCATACAAATGAAAAATGTAAAAATTATTCAAAAATTTTTCTTGTGAAATTTCATTTGTGGTCTTAAAAATAAGATTTTTCCCAGTATAGGAAGTAGCATATAACTAAACTATGCCATCAAATCCTATTCCTCACTTATTTTCAGAATAAAGGGATCATAGCGCTAGTGGAATGTTCCAGTGTACATGGAACTAAAAAACAAACTCACAAAATAGCTCACCAAAAACATAGTTCATTAGCAGCACTTAACACCAGGTGTAGCACATAATACATTCCCAGGAGCACCAAACGCTACATTGCAACACAAAATATCTCAACAGAAACGCCAAACATATATTACAGTATAGCGCATAATATCTTTCCAAATAGCAGAGTGCAGCACAATATCCTCTCAAACAGCACTGGCTAAATACAAAATATACATAAAATATCTTCCCAGAAGTGCCAAAAAATATCACAGTTCACCAAAAATGTCTCCCAAAGCATTGCCTGAGAGATGCCTAGGAGTCACTCCCAAGTAAAAACAGCAAAGATAGGTCTCAGAGAGAGGAACTAAGAAAAAGTAATGAAGTAATCAGTTTTAGATCCACCTGCACAGAACTTTCTGATACTGACCAATGGCCAGTCTCAGGAGTAGGAGGATCCCAGCTTGGGTACTGTGTGTGCCACAAGTGGCAGCCAGAGCAACTTATACAAAACATTATAGAACTTAAGGAGTTGTTTGAACAGACAGTGTGGCCCACTGTGAATATGCAGATTGAACAAAGTCAGTCCAGTCCTCCAATACAGTTGCTGATTATATAGATGCATCCTTCCTTACCTGTCCCCACTTATAAATGTCATCAAAATAATACTTTGGAGCATCTGTCAGCAGTTATGTGGTAATGCCCCCCTTGTTGCTTCCACATGTAGTATAATGGGTCTTGGTGCCTACACCTGTAGTATAATGACCCTCCTTGGTGAATCCACATATAGTATAATGGCCCTCCTACACGTTGTATAATGGTCTCACTTGTTGTCCCCCACATGTAAAATAATGGCCCCTTTGGTTCCCCGACATACAATATAATTACCTCCTTGGTATCCAGATATATAGCATAACTCCCCTATTGGTACCCCTACATGCAAAGGCCCTCCTTGGTCCTTGCACATGTAATATAATGGCCCTCCTTGGTGTCCCCATATGTAGGAGCAAGTGGTGAGTTGCATTCACAACTCTTCTCCCTACGTCTTCTCTGCTCCTGTTCTGATTTCAGCATTCAGCATGCAGAATAGAGAGAAAGTGGGTAGCAGAGTGGTGAGTAGTTATTGCATCTCACCACTTGCTCCCCAGCATGCCACTAACTTCAATGAACTTCTATATCAGTACTGATGGAAGTGCTTATTATACTTGTAAAGTAAGGATAGCTCAATATGGGGGCTGGCAGTGGTTCTCAGCTGTGGCACGTACCCCCAGGGACTGTGGGGCGTACCCCCCGAAGTAAACATATCATTGGGCCACTGTTGTAGAGTATCAACGCAGGAAATAATAGGAAATGCAAGACTCACCAATAGAATAGATGAACTGTATCATGATGATAAAGAGATGATAACCTAGATGGATGAAGATGGTAAGGAAATAGAGCAGACGGTTGATAAATAAACAACAATAAATAAATGTCAACTGATTCTAACTAATTCTCCATAAATCTTTTACTTAATCTACAGTGGGGAAAAAAAGTATTTAGTCAGCCACCAATTGTGCAAGTTCTCCCACTTAAAAAGATGAGAGAGGCCTGTAATTGTCATCTTAGGTAGACCTCAACTATGAGAGACAAAATGAGAAAACAAATCCAGAAAATCACATTGTCTGATTTTTAAAGAATTTATTTGCAAATTATGGTGGAAAATAATAATAATAACAAAAGTTCATCTCAATACTTTGTTATATATCCCTTGTTGGCAAAGGTCAAACATTTTCTGTAAGTCTTCACAAGGTTGGCACACACTGTTGCTGGTATGTTGGCCTATTCCTCCATGCAGATCTCCTCTAGAGCAGTGATGTTTTGGGGCTGGCGCTGGGAAACACGGACTTTCAACTCCCTCCAAAGGTTTTCTATGGGGTTGAGATCTGGAGACTGGCTAGGCCACTCCAGGACCTTCAAATGCTTCTTACGAAGCCACTCCTTCGTTGCCCTGGTGGTGTGCTTGGGATCATTGTCATGCTGAAAGACCCAGCCACGTTTCATCTTCAATGCCCTTGCTGATGGACGGAGGTTTGCACTCAAAATCTCACAATACATGGCCCCATTTATTCTTTCATGTACACGGATCAGTCATCCTGGTCCCTTTGCAGAGAAACAGCCCCAAAGCATGATGTTGCCACCCCCATGCTTCACAGTAGGTATATTGTTCTTTGGATGCAACTCAGCATTCACTCTCCTCCAAACACGACGAGTTGTGTTTCTACCAAACAGTTCTACTTTGGTTTCATCTGACCATATGACATTCTCCCAATACTCTTCTGGAACATCCAAATGCTCTCTAGCAAACTTCAGACAGGCTCGGATATGTACTGGCTTAAGCAGGGGGACACGTCTGGCACTGCAGGATCTAAGTCCCTGGTGGCGTAGTGTGTTACTGGTGGTAGCCTTTGTTACGTTAGTCCCAGCTTTCTGCAGGTCATTCACTAGGTCCTCCCGTGTGGTTCTGGGATTTTTGCTCACCGTTCTTGTGATCATTTTGACCCCACGGGGTGAGATCTTGCATGGAGCCACTGATCGAGGGAGATTATCAGTGGTCTTGTATGTCTTCCATTTTCTAATTATTGCTCTCACAGTTGATTTCTTCACACAAAGCTTCTTGCCTATTGCAGATTCAGTCTTCCCAGCCTGATTCAGGTCTACAATTTTGTTTCTGGTGTCCTTCCACAGCTCTTTGGTCTTCACCATAGTGGATTTTGGAGTGTGACTGTTTGAGATTGTGGACAGGTGTCTTTTATACTGATAACAATTTTAAACAGGTGCCATTACTACAGGTAGTGAGTGGAGGACAGAGGAGCCTCTTAAAGAAGAAGTTACAGGTCTGTGAGAGCCAGAAATCTTGCTTGTTTGTAGGTGACCAAATACTTAAATAAATTCTTAAAAAATCAGACAATGTGATTTTCTAGATATGTTTTCTCATTTTGTCTCTCATAGTTGAGGTTTACCTATGATGTCAATTACAGGCCTCTCTCATCTTTTTAAGTGGGAGAACTTGCAAAATTGGTGGCTGACTAAATACTTTTTTTTCCCCACTGTATCCCTAAACTATAACTCTAACACCAGACACAACTGACTTTAACTTGAGTATAACCAATCAGGAACTCCTCCCCAGGAAAGTCTGAGCTGAGTGAAGTGATCAGCTGATCTACTAGTGGTTGAGCTGTACTTAGCAACTGCTTCAAACAAGGTAATAGGAGATGAAAGTTTGGCTTTTCCTAATAAACTGTCTGTCAGTATTCTCAATTCAGCTGCTATACCTTTAAGATTAATGTGTTAACCTGGGAAGCTTCTGCAGTTTCAAAAGTTCCCTGGGCTTGTCCAATTAGCAGTTGAGGAGGCATATATAAGATCCCTAATTCTGAACCAGGTGCCTACTAATTTAGTTCTCTAGTTTGGCTGTGAATCTGATCGTATGTATTGGATTGCTTTTCTGACCCTCGGCTTGTTTTCTGGTTATTTGTTTGCCTGCTGATTCTGCCATTGACGTATTCATTTGGATTTGACCCTTGGCTTTCTATTGGATATTGGTTTTGTCTCCTGATTCTGCCTCAGGCAACTTCTCCTGGTTTTGACCCTTTGCCTGGACGATTATTCTCCTGTTTTTGATCTGCCCTGTAAGTTAATTGTGGGTTCTGGTTTGGTTTCAGTTAGTGGAGCATTTATTTCCTGTACAGTTTCTGGTGGTGATAATTTAGATGCCCAAATTCAGTAAAGCCCATCTGGCCTTGTGAAGGCCTTTGGGGGTCTGTCTCTATCTTGCAGTGCTGTGCTGGTTTTAAATAGCTTGTTGTTCTTCTCACTGTTATCAGGCAGTTTCTGATTTTACAGTTATTTGTCTCTCAACCATAACACTGCCCTTTATTTTTTGGGATTTGTGGGAGTTGCAATGGATGGAACCCCCACTGGCAAGAATATTATGTTGTCTCCTATCCAAATGCCATATCATCTTGCAGTAGAATATCTCCTTTAATCCCTTCCCATAAAAGCATGTACAGTCATCCAGGAGCCGTACCTGCACCATCAGCAGTGGGTGCAAAGCTGTAATATTGCAATACAAATCAAAAATAAATCTCATAGTGGATAAAAGATATTGAGAAGTTTAGTTTGAAATGAGTTTTACAGAGTAAAAGAGATTTAGTAATAGAGAACTAATCAGAGAAATAATGACAAAATGAAAAAGAAAAATATGGCCCACACATGCCAAATTTCTTGCCATTTACTGACAGGAAGTTTCCTTAGAATTAATGTAGCAACATTAATTAATTTTCACATATAATCTAGTATTAATTCTTACAATAGGCCTGTCTTCTACCATGGTCTGTAATGAGGTTACATTGAGTAGATAGTGAAGCATTCCACTTTAACATATGAAACATCTGTGATCCAAATAGTGCAAGTGGTTTCCCAGTCATGGATGCTTCATATAGGAGGCACTGATTTTGGAACATTTTTAGGGAACTTTACTCACAAGGAGACTAAGAAAGGCTTCAGTTGAAGATTGCAAGCCAAAACCCTGCTCATTTTTATAAATGCTCATTGCTCATTTTTTATGCTTGCATAAAAGAACCCTTAGAGACATGCGGACATCTTTTGACCTTTTCACTGACTAATACTATATCTTTGACTCGGTTGTACAGTTAATCTTTATTACATTTTCAGACATATACAATATGTTTTGTTGCATAACATATTATGGCTGCTAACATATTGCTACATTTTGCGCAATACTTTTGCAGCATACTCTTGTGTCTCTTACGGCATATAAGACTTTAAGCCTAATTATTAATTAATTGATATACAATGTAACTGTCAATATACATTGAATTACCATAATATTAAAACTACCTGATTAACATTGTGTATGTACCCTTTGTGACCTCAAAACAGCTTTAATCTATCTAAGCATGGACTTTGCAAGTTCTTTAAAGGTGCAATGGAGGGATGGACTTGATCTGCGAGAATGTTTAGGTAGGTTGTGTATGTCATTCACATGAATCCTAGGAACCAAGGGTCTGAAATAGATCATTGCACTTACACCAGCATGCTTCTTCCTCCCATATTGCATTTTGGAGTCATATATTCCCCAGGTAGGCAAAGCACACACACAAATCCATCCATATAATGTAAAGAAATGTGCTCCATTAAACCAAGCCACCCTTTTTCATTCTCCATATTCTAGTTGTTATGCCCATTGTAGGCACTTTTGACGGTGGACATGTGTCAACAAGGACACACCAAAGAGTTTGCAGATGAACAGGGGGTAGTAGGTACTGTGCATTCTGACATCTTTGTGTCATAGCATTAACTTTTTCAGCAATTTGTGGTACAGGAAAGCATTGTCCCCACACAAATCAATGACCCTTGGATGTCTATAACCCCTTCACTAGTTCATTGGTTGTCCTTCCATATACCACTTTTGGTCGGTATTAACCACTATATATCAGGAACACCCCACAAGACCTGCCTTTTTTATAGATGCTCTAATCCAATCCTCTAGACATTACACTTTGGCCCTTATGTCAAAATCCTTCAGATTGTTACACTTGCCTAATTTCCTGCTTTTAAGAAATACTTTTCAATTTACTTGATACCTGTATAGGCGTCTCTTTAATGGATGCCACATGGCAATCAATGTTACTGACTTCACCTGTAATGTTCTGGCCCGACATGACCACTTCTTCCAGTTTGTGACTTTGGCTCCTCATTTTTCCAGACACCTAACCCACATTTTCCTTTTCTATACAAAATCCCTATCCTCCTGCTACCCTAATTATAAAATACATGATGTAAAAATCCCCTGTAAGTGATTGATACCCCCATATGTATTTTTAAATTAACCATGCCCATGTTTTCCCCCTTAATTAATAATACCTCCTGTGTGCCCCCTTCAAGTGATTGTTTGGGGTAAGAAATATTGATCTATGCAGCAGGAGAGGGTTATAGAATAAAAATACACTAACACTTACCTGCATCCATCCCTCTATTCCTGCACTGGGCCAGCTATTAGCTTCACTGCTCTATTTGTATACGGAGCGACTGCATCAGTGATGTCAGGTTGACGGGACCCCTGCAGTCAAATCTTTGCTCTCAACAGTACAGTAGTATACAGTGTTTTACTGTTCCGATTCCACTGATGTGACATCTTGCTGCAGCAGCTCTGTATACAAAGGTGACAGAAGGTCCGCACAGGTAAAGGGGCGATTATACATTATAACCCTTGCTTTCTGCCTGCTTTAAAATTTATGATGGGACAACCCCCTTAAATTAATAGTGTACCTCAATTAATAAAGACCCTGTGTCTTCCAAATTAATAAAAGTCCTGTATACCCCCTTAAATCAATAATGCCCACCGTAAAATAGTATAGCCCAATACCCCAGAGGTTAATAACTACTTACATAAATTCTGCCTCCCAATACCCTTCTTATATTAATAATGACCCTTATATTGTTAATGCCCCCTAATATTTATAAAAGTAATAAAAATAACAATAATACTTACCTGCCTACGATTTCTGATGCATGGATTTGCCACTGCTTCCTCTTCTTGCTGTATCTTGTAGGCTGCAAGCCACCTCAGACCTGCAGCCTACAAGGCACTGTCACTACAGGACTTCTGCGTCTTGGCTCAGGCGGTGCTATGTAGGGACATCATTGTACCCCCTGCGCCGGGTCGCTGATGTCTGTTTTTGCAAGGGCACCTATAGACCACAAGCAACTACAGAGCTGTGGCCTACAGATAATAGAATATTAGTGCAGCAAGACGACAGTGTTCTGCTCTGCCATGTTTTGCAACTGCATCGGTCTTCTGTAAACACTGATACAGTTGAAATTTTTGTGTGTGATGGCAGCGGCTAGGAAGTGGGCCCCACTAAGTCAGTTGAGCTAGGGCTGCTATGCCCCCTGCCCCCCACTAGCTACACCTCTGAATATAATGTATTCACCTTCAGCATTTTTCAAAAGCTAGAATTCTGTTTAAATGTATTAATCCCTTGCCAATCACCATTTCACAATATATGTTATGGGGGATAGCGTTTAGTTCTGCAATGACATACTGCTATGTCATTACAAAGTTTGCAGATGCACAAAGTAGTGCGATTGCAGGAGCAGGGGGAGGCAGCTGGTCTCCCAAAAGATAAGGAGGGACCGTCCCTGCTTAATGAGCGCTATGTATGATGCTGAGTGCTGGGAAACTACAAGAGCTTCTTGAACCTAGAAGAACCTAAAGGCCCGTTGATTGTGATCCGCCACTAAGTAAAGGTCCGAGCTGAACAGCAGCTGAACCCGTTCAGTGTTTATGGTATTTTTTGGACAAAATGACGCGTCTGACTATAAGACACACAAGTATAGTATAGTATAGTATTCTACTGTTCAAGGGGAACTAAGGAGCATTATACTGTGGGTGGGGCACTAAGAGCATTATGCTGCGGGTGAGGACACTAAGGAGCTTTATTCAGTGGGTGGGGGCACTAAGGAGCTTTACTGTGCGTGGGGGCGCTAAGAAGCTTTATACTGTGTGTGGGCGCACTATGAAGCATTATACTATGGGTTGGGGCACTAAGGAGCTTTATACTGTGTGTGGGGGCACTAAAGAGCATGGTATTGTGGGGCACTAAGGAGCATAATACTGTGGGTGAGGAAACTAAAAAGTTTTATACTGTGTGAGGGGGCACTAAGGAGCTTTAAACTGTGGGTGGGGGCACTAAGGAGCATTATATAATGGGTAAGGGCACTAAGGAGCTTTATCCTGTGAGTTGGGGAACTAATGAGCTTTATACTGTATGTGAGGGGCACTAAGGAGCATTATACTGTGCATGGAGCACTAAGGAGCTTTATACTGTACATGAGGTCACTAAGGATCATTATATTGTGGGTGGGGGTACTAAGGAGCTTTATACTCTGCATGGGGGCACTAAAGAGCATTATACAGTGTGTGGGGGCACTAAGGAGCATTATATGGTGTGGCAGGGTACTAAGGAGCTTTATATGGTGTGTAGGGGCACTAAGGAGCTTTATTCAGTGGGTGGGGGCACTAAGGAGCATTATACGATGGGTGGGGGCACTAAGGAGCATTAGACTTTGGTGGGGGCAATAAGGAGCTTTATACTGTATGTGCAGTTCAGTTCTGCAGTACAAATGAATTCATGTGAGGAGAGGGAAAACAAAAAATATTAAATATATTAATTATTCAAAATAATTATTAAATATAATTACTTTGAAACAAAAGATTGACAAAGATGCAACAAGAAAAATGGCAACAAAATAAATCCTTAGCTATCACTGGAATCACAAACTTGTTGCCATTCTACCCTATCGTCTGAGGCATTATACTTTCAGTGGGGGCACTAAGGAGCATTATACTGTGGGTAGGGGCACTAAGGTGCTTTATACTGTACGTGGGGGCACTAAGGATCATTATACTGTGGGTGGGGGTACTAAGGAGCATTATACTGAGGGTAGGGGCAATAAAGAGTATTATACTGTGAGTGAGGGAGCACTAAGGAGCTTTATACTGTGCATGGGGGCACTAAGGAGCATTTTTTTGGTGTGTGGGGGCACCAATGACCATTATATGGTGCATAGGGAAACTAAGGAGAATTTTTCAGTGGTTGAGGGCAATAAGGAGCATTATACAGTAGGTTGGGGTACTAAGGAGCATTTTATGGCGAATGGGGGCATTTAGGAGCATTATACTGTGGACGGCACACACAGTATAATGCCCAATTATTGTGCCTCCTCATGGTATGCCCCTTAGTACCCTCCACAGTATAATTCACCATTAGTGCCCCCACACATAATTAACATTAACAGTGACCAGGAGGAACATTCATCTCCCGCCTGCTGTCCCTAAACCCTGATCCCTTACACTAAGTGGCAGCAGGGATCAGCAATCGTCCCTGTTGCCTGTGCAAAATGTGGAAGTAGCAGGGATGATTACTAGTATGCTAGTGAAAGGGATTGGGGCTTGGGGACAGCGGGCCGGAGGTGAAGTTTTCTCCTGGTCGCTGTCCTAATCAAAGTGCCGAGAAACAGGGGTCCGGATTTGGACTACAGTCTGCTAGCTGAGTATTTCTGGTCAAACCATGTCATGGCAACAGCATGGAAAGGCAAATAGTAATGAATACCCAGAGCCCCTAGGATCAGATCATCTATTGACATTGGATGGGACTAGGATCAGCGGCTCAAAACCAAAGAAAAAGGAGAAAATTACCATGATTCAAAATAAAATACAGAAGGGAATGCCTTAAATAGATAAGCACTAGTTCTGATTAAGACATACTTGGCACAGATCTTATACAGGATATAACCAGTTTAGAATAGATGCAAGTCCAGGTTATGCATAGAATGAAAAAAAACATTGGGAGGTCAAGGGCATTCAGAGAGATACAGAGGGGATTTTGTTTCTGACAACTGGCATATCTCGTTTATGCATTATGTCTCCCAGTTGGTCATCTATTCCTTCTAATCTTACCAATAAATTCCCACATTCCCAGGTCATTTTACAGATCACAACCTGTGTTCTGTAGTTTATCAAATCCCTAATAAAGAAGACTGACAAAATTTCTTACCTGTTTGAATAAAGGGGCACACTACACATCCACTGCTTTTATAGCATCCCGCAGCTTCCCATCCAATCAAGTACCCTCCCTTTGTGTAAAGAAATGGCTTTGGGCAAGCCTATCATGCAGTGATCTCCCATGTCAGAAGTTAATCTGAGTACTCCCAAAAATTCCTTTTATGTCAGGGTCCATTATTAGGAATCCCCAATGTCTGGAGTTAATGGGGGAGATAGTATGAAGATTGGCATTACGACCCCAGCCGACCCCACTACCAGCAGAGGGTGCACCTCCTCATAAATGAGACTAATCCTCTGCTGGGTCATGCACCTGGAGGTCTCATAACTTGTGTAAATTTCCAGCATCATTTATGCCAGATTTCTGGTGTAAATGATAATAAATCTGGCAAGGTCAATGGCCATGCCCTCTGCACACCCTTGCCACATTCCCTTTTTGGGAAAGTAGCAAGTGTAGCGCAAAATAGAAAAAGTCACAAATTCATTGCACAAAAAACAGATTTGCACAAAAAATTTGCAACTTTTTATGCCATGTACACCAGAAAAGTGGCATGCGAGACAAAATAAATCTGTTACAATCACCCTAGCGACCTCACACCCATTATCAAGCATTGCTATGAGTTAGTTGTTTCTGGTGCTTTCTCTTTAGGAACCAAAAGTCCACTAGCCAAGGTGTCCTTAAATACCCTCCATCAGGGTAATCTTGATCCCAAAAATGGTATGTGAGGTTGTTCCTGTAAATTTTCTCCTGGACTGGTGGGGAGCCACCATTGTCTTAGGCAGTAAGGCCTTTCCAGGTGTTGAAATGTGGGCACGGTACATAGGTGTAGGGCTGGTTTTAGACAAACTGTGGCCCTGGGCAAAATTAAAAGCAGGTTCCCAAATGCTGATATACCAACAACGCCATCATATGATGGAAGCCCCCTTTAATAACTCCCCCTTTGTGCCTTCAAAACAGTAACAACCACCCCCTCTTATTCCTACACACAATTCAAATAACCACCTAAAAGTTTTTCGCACTACCTCATCAGTTATTAAAGCACCTCCTTATAAATAATAGTCCCTGCTTATAAACAGTGCCCCATATCAGTAATAGTTTCCCCTTATCAGTAATAACCCCCTCATAAATAATAGTTCACCTTATAAAATAATAGTCCACATTATCAATATTAGCCCTCTTATAAATAATAGCCCTCTTAACAATAATACCCACTTATAAATAATAGCCCTCTTATAAATAATAGTTCCCCCTTATAAATAGCCCCTTTAATTATAGCCTCCTTCTAAAGTTTTCCTCTTATAGATAAAAGAGACCACATTTTAATAGTTGCCCATATAATTTCTCCCTTATTATAGACCTATTACAGTGGGGAAAAAAAAGTATTTAGTCAGCCACCAATTGTGCAAGTTCTCCCACTTAAAAAGATGAGAGAGGCCTGTAATTGACATTATAGGTAGACCTCAACTATGAGAGGCAAAATGAGAAAACATTTCTAGAAAATCACATTATTTGCAAATTATGGTGGACAATAAGTATTTGGTCACCTACAAACAAGCAAGATTTCTGGCTCTCACAGACCTGTAACTTCTTCTTTAAGAGGCTCCTCTGTCCTCCACTCATTACCTGTAGTAATGGCACCTGTTTGACATTGTTATCAGTATAAAAGACACCTGTCCACAACCTCAAACAGTCACACTCCAAACTCTACTATGGTAAAGACCAAAGAGCTGTGGAAGGACACCAGAAACAAAAATATAGACCTGAACCAGGCTGGGAAGACTGAATCTGCAATAGACAGGCAGCTTGGTGTGAAGAAATCAACTGTGGGAGCAATAATTAGAAAATGGAAGACATTCAAGACCACTGATAATCTCCCTCGATCAGGGGCTCCATGCAAGATCTCACCCCGTAGGGTAAAAATGATCACAAGAACGGTAAGCAAAAATCCCAGAACCACATGGGGGGACCTAGTGAATGACCTGCAGAAAGCTGGGACTAACGTAACAAAGGCTACCCTCAGTAACACACTACGCCGCCACGGACTCAGATCCTACAGTGCCAGACGTGTCCCCCTGCTTAAGACAGTACATATGAAGGCCTGTCTGAAGTTTGCTAGAGAGCATTTGGATGTTCCAGAAGAGTATTGGAAGTATGTTATATGGTCAGATGAAACCAAAGTAAGTAGAACTGTTTGGTAGAAACACAACTCGTCGTGTTTGGAGGAGAGTGAATGCTGAGTTGCATCCAAAGAACACCATACCTACTGTGAAGGATGGGGGTGGCAACATCATGCTTTGGGGCTGTTTCACTGCAAAGATACCAGGACGACTGATCCGTGTTCATGAAAGAATGAATGGGGCCATGTATCGTGAGATTTTGAGTGCAAACCTCCTTCCATCAGCAAGGGCATTGAAGATGAAACATGCATGACAATGATCCCAAGCACACCGGCAGGGCAACGAAGGAGTGGCTTCATAAGAAGCATTTCAAGGTCCTGGAGTGGCCTAGCCAGTCTCCAGATCTCAACCCCATAGAAAATCTTTGGAGGGAGTTGAAAGTCCGTGTTGCCCAGTAACAGCCCCAAAACATCACTGCTCTAGAGGAGATCTGCATGGAGGAATGGGCCAACATACCAGTAACAGTGTGTGCCAACCTTGTGAAGACTTAAGCAGGGTTCACACTACTGTTGGAGTCCGTTATGAAGGTGTCCGTTAAAAAAAAAAAATGGACACCTATCATAACGGACACTAACTGATGTTAGCATTAGGTAGTGTCCGTTTTTTAAAGAGGACCTTTCATGTCACATACCGCTAGAAAGCCAACAGTGCGCTGAATTCAGCGCACTACCGGCTTTCCGGTATGTGCCCGGAACTGGAGATATTGGCGGTGTAAGTTACATGGTTTACTGTTAGAAGGGCGCTGCGAGGAACGCCCTCCCTGACACTTCTTTTCGTTCAGAGACTTGTACTGAGGGGGCGTTCCTCACAGCTCAGCGTCATATCTCCGGGCAGTAAGGAACGCCCCCTCTGACAGTACAGGGCTATAGACGAGTACAGAGAGAGGGGGCGTTCCTTACAGACCAGCGATGACGCTCAGATGTGAGGAACGCCCCCTCAGTACAAGTCTCTGAACGAAGAGAAGTGTCAGGGAGGGCGTTCCTCGCAGCGCCCTTCTAACAGTAAACCATGTAACTTACACCGCCGATATCTCCAGCCCCGGGGCACATACTGGGAAAGCCGGCAGTGTGCTGAATTCAGCGCGCTGTCGGCTTTCTAGCGGTATGTAAAACTGCATGTGCCTGAGGACATGAAAGGTCCTCTTTAACACTGTTAGTTTTTTTTTTTGTTTTGTTTTTCCTTTCTGAGCATGCACAGGGAAAATAAACGGACATAAAATAATGGACAGTAACTGATGGCTATCAGTTACTGTCCATTATAAGTCCGTTACCCATAGACTTCAATGTTAAAAAAATAACGGACACTTGCTGTCCGTCAAGAATCCGTTTTTTCAAACGGACAAAAAGTTCTGCATGTAGGATTTTTTGTCCGTGAAAAAAAAAACGACTTCTGATGGATTTGGTGTAAACGGACACAAACGGACACTAACGGACACAATATAAAAACCCATTGAAATGAATGGAAATTTTAACGGATTTCTGACGGTTCAGCTAGTGTCCGATGCTAAAATCTTGTAACGGACAATAGCAATGGACATTACTGACGGTCACCAACGGTAGTGTGAACGCCCCCTTACAGAAAACGTTTGACCTCTGTCATTGCCAACAAAGGATATATAACAAAGTATTGAGATGAACTTTTGTCTCTCATAGTTGAGGTCTACCTATGATGTCAAATACAGGCCTCTCTCATCTTTTTAAGTGGGAGAACTTGCACAATTGGTGGCTGACTAAATACTTTTTTTCCCCACTGTATATGTCTACCCCTTATAACAGTCCCCTTATATATAATTGTTCCCCCTTATAATAGCCCATTTATATTTAATAGCCCCCCTTATATATAATAATTTCTCTCCTATAATAGTGCCCCTTATGTATAATAGTGCCTCCATTATAAATACTAGCCCCCTTATATTTAATAGTTTTCCCACTATAAATATTAGCCCCTCTATAAATAATAGTTTGCCCCCAAAGCAGGTGATCCCTTTCCCTTACCAGAAAACAATAAATCTTGTACTCACCTTACTGTGTTCCCATGATGAGCGGAGCAGCCGAAGACTCTACCTGTAGTAGTGACACAGGTGGCGCGATGCAGTGACGTCATCATGCCTCTTGCGCCACGACGTCCTGTACGCTACCGGCAGTCCTCTATGGCAGAGCAGGGACCTTTTAGCTCCCTGTTTTAGGATTAAACAGTATGCCAATACAGCTGTGGAGCTCCCAGGATCCGGAGCATCAGGTTGGGGAACGGGGACGGAGATCCTGGGCAATTGCCCAGTTTGCCCCTCTAACGTCTGTCCTGCATAGCTGCCACTTTTGTCACCTGTAGAGGTTCTGAAGCTTTCTTTGCTAGGTTAGTAATCCGATCGGTCTTAAGTTCACCCCTCAAAATTAGAAGGATGTCTTTGCCATTTCTTGATGTTCAAATTGCTAATGGAAGCCAACATCAATGAACTTACTGCACTGAGGTGAGATTGCTACAACCCACTCCCCCTTAAACATGGAATATCTCAGATTAAGACATAACTGTTCTACTAAGAGAGAGTTTGTAAAACAGGTAATCCTGAGTTATGCCTAGGAGGAAATTTAAAGAATGTTTTGGTTAGGGACCATAGTGGACTTTTGGTTCCTAAAGTGAAAGCACCAGAAACAATGGAAACAGTGAGACTCGTAGCAATGTTTGATAATGGTGCAATTTGTTCACACAGAGGGAGGGTACTTGGTTGGATAGGGGAACTGCGGGGTGCTATAAATGCAGTGGATGTGTACAAGATATACACCTTGTTGGTGATGGGTCAATCTTTCTTTATTAGAAATTTGATCAACTCTAGAATACAAGGTGTGATCTATGAAATTACTACAGTATGTAAGTAGTAAGGCTAAACCAGCAATAGACAGCAGTACCACATTGCTTTCTACACAGAACTCAATAAAACATTTTATTAGGGCAACCCACGGCCCACCGTGTGGTTAAGAAGCATGGCCCATCAGGAATCTTCCTGGCAGGGTATATAGTTAGTCTGGACCTGTACAGTAGTGCAGCAAAAACTCTTCTATCTATTGTATCACCCCCATCATTTGTACATCATAAACATATAGACAGGGTCCCCTTCTTTTTTGTTTATATTTTAATATTGTACCTTATTGTAACTGTATATCACTTTTCCTATTGGTGCATCTAAACATAATTATCCTGATATTATTAAAAATATGTATAACAATGCATATAAAGGTAAAATACATACAGTAGCAATAGCAAGAAACATTACTGCTTATAGCTAATAGGTTGTTTAATATTTCAATGGTGATATAAGACCTATTAAATTCCCAGTAAAATGGATGCTGTTACAAGGTAAAATAACAAGAACTGTATACTAACATCTAAAAATCTAACATAAACTTGCTATTTCACTACTGTATTAAAAGGCATGGAAAACCAAGACATTACTACATCACCATTAACGCACGCATGAGTATATACTGTATTAGATGTGAAAGATTTGTGCTTAGAAAATGGACAAACATTAAAATAAGTTTAAAATGTTAATAAATCTTATATTATTATATCTTTTTATGTTACTTATTTTTTATTTTTCTACATTCTAGAATATGGGCTTATTTATTTCTACTAGATTGAAGGTCTCCAGAAAACGATCTTAAAACACATTTTGCCTTTATATCCTCAATTCATGTCACATCTTTACATTCGGCCATGAGCCAACATCTTTCATTTTCTACTCACCTCTCGAAATGGCTTTTAAATATTTAAACATTTACCTTTACTATTTTATTCCTTCAGGAGAACTGATTCTACAAGGATTGCACCTATTACCATTTCAAGAAGTAAATTGTAAAACCTTAAAATGTCTGTATGGGTGATTTTTCATGTTTTCAGGAATTATATGACTAGATAAGGGACCACTTGTATTATTTTTTATCAATATTGCATACATTCATATCACTATTAAATTTTACAAAGCTAAAATGTATTTTATTTGTTTAATCACTCTAAAGCTGACATGGAAGTAACTACCAATCATAAAATCTGCAAATTAAATGGAAGTTAATATGTGAGTTAAAGAAGTCCTTTCATGTCCTCATGAATATGCGGTTTTATATACCGCTAGAAAGCAGACAGCGCTCTGAATTCAGTGCACTTTCGGCTTTCCTGATATGTGCCCCGGGGCTGGAGATATCAGTGCCGTTAATTTTGGCACTGATATCTCCCCACTGTCAGAAGGGCATTGCTCACAGCCTAGTGTCATCGCACTGTTCCTTACCACCCCTCTGACAGTACAATGCCATGTTAGAGTACAGTCGGAGAGGGGGGGCGTTGCTTACAGCCCAGTGATGACGCTGGTTGGTAAGGAATGCCCTTCTGACAGTGGGGAGATATCGGTTCATTTCTCTCCAGCCCCAGGGCACATACCGGGAAAACCGACAGTTCACTGAATTCAGTGCACTGTCGATTTTCTCGCGGTATATAAAACCGCATATTCATGAGCACATAAAAGACTCCCTTTAAAGAAGACCTATCATTAGATTTAGGCATTAGCAGAAGCACTTCTCACTACAGCACATGTGTGGAATTTGCATGTGCTGTAGTGAGAAGTGCTGCTGACGCAGCAAAGTATAAGAAGTAGAGGATATCTTCACATGAAGGGGCATGCGGCTGCAAGAGGAGGTAGAATAGTGGATATGACGGTGCTGTGCTCGGAGCACAGGGGAAACGTCCCCTGTGCTCCGTGCACAGAATTAGCCTATAAAAATAAAGTAATTATTTCAAAAACAGTGTCGGAGAAAAGATAAAGAAAGGTAGGCATAGAATAGCCTTTCTAAAGGCTATTCCAACATGTAGTTAGGAAAAATTGCCTAAATCTAATGATAGACTCCCTTTAGTATGAGGCACATGGAGTTACTAAATTGTAATGCACATGACTATATACTTTTTATCCGCATTTGTGGATAGAAGTACGGAGCCATACATTTCAATGAATCTATACACATAGATGTCGTTTTTGTGTCTGTGTGTCTGGGCCTATTTGAAGAGCTGCAAAATATAGAGCAGGTCCTATATCTGTCTGCGTTTGCGACCCTGTCAATTCATTTTTAATGTATAGGTCAGTGAAAACCACATCTATGCCATTTGTGTGCAGGAGGCCTAAGGGTGTTTCTTTTCAGGTGGTGACACACTCTGTACCCATATGTGGCTATAGCCAAATCCAGTCCCCAGGCACCAGTGCTGTCACTTTGGGGTAAGTGTGACACCCATTAGTTACTGGCTGTGGTTTTGCTGTTAACACACAGCCAGGAATTAAATGTGGCTGAAAGTAATCTGTGTTTCACTTACAGAAAAGTGAAAGTACTGGTGGCCGGGGATGCAGCATCCAGGTACATAGAGTGTCACCATCCTACAGGTGTTACCTCACTGCTCCCAGTCATATACTGTACATTTACCACTAATTGTGGGTTACACATGTACTTACATTGCTTCTAAAGGAAAAGTACCGGTGTATCAAGGCAAATAGCGGTAAACACACGTGACTGGGGGCACAGTATGACAGCACCCCTATGTTACGGTTTGTGCTATATGACTTTAGTGTAGGTGTCATCAGCCTTACAATTATTGCACGACACTCGAGGTCCTCATCTTTGATTTTTTTTTTTTTAATTTAAATCAGCACGCCAAACAAAAAAGGTTGCCTACCCCTTATCTAAAGCAACGTTGGTTTCTCTTGTGTCTGTTTGTCTCTCACTGTTCTACCCTTCCCTCCTCTCTCTTCTGCATAGAGTTATATGAGAACATGTGATTTGATACTTCAGCAAGAAGACAGTTTGTCTTGAGAGATGAAGACAGATTCATTGGAGAGTTCAATGTGCAGGTCATTTTAGGAGGAAAGGGAAAGGAGGAAAAGTGATAAGTGGTGAAAAAGACACTTCCCTCTGATAAGATATATTACAAAGGCTATTCTATTTGCTTGTATTGTTGATTTATGTAAAATTTGTTTAAAAGATAGTAACAATAACATAAACAACTATGCATTTTTTAGGATTCAATATATTGTAGGCACTATACTGTCCATTTAAAAAAAAAACATTATTATTATTATTATTATTATTATTATTACTTCTTTAAGAAAAATATATTGTATTAAATGGTGATTGTTTTGGTTGAGTTACAGGAGCAAATATCAGCAAAAGCAGAATTTGACTGACAACAGTGAGCAGACGCACAAGCTATTTAAATCCAATACAGTGCTGTGAGATAGGCCCAGGCCCCCAAACATCTTCACAAGTACCAGCTGCAAGGCCAGAAAATGTACAGGAAATAAACGCTCCACTTACTGAAAAGAAAACTAGAGCCCACAATTCACTTACTACGATATCTGGATCAGGAGGACAATCAGGAAGGTAAAGTCCCATTAGTAGTGATATTCCGATAACAAGCCAAAAGGACGTATTCCATGAGAACACATCAGGACAAGAATCAGCAGACAAGTCTTATCCAGAAACTAAGCCAAAGGGGCGGTATTCTAAGAGAGCATGTCCGAGTTCAAAAGACAAAGGTTATTTGGTCACAAGCCAAGGTTCGGTTTCCAGGAGATCAGTCTGAAGCAGTGATACACAAAGTCAAACAAGGAAAATAACTGTAGGCAAGTGGCTGAGGAGGAAGGAAGTTTAAATAGGTCTCTTCAGCTGGTAATTGCACAAGACTGGAGAACCTTAAAGCCACAGTGTCATAACTGAAACGCCTGACAGTGATTAAATAATAGAAAAGAGAGAAAGAGGATCCATACCTGGAAATTTAGATGCAAATTTTGATGTCAATGGTAAATATCTGCAACCTTTGCTGCAAAATATGCATGTTTCTTGTGATTTTCTGCTGTGTTTCTTGTGATGGTGTTTTATGCTGTTTAGAAGCATGTACTTGTATGCAATAACATCAAAAAGAATCTTTTTCAGTCAATCTGACATTTCTGTTAGAAATGTGATGTATGTTTTGCTTAAAGTACATATTTGTTAAAAGGTGACCTTTTGATTTGATTGTTCGGCTGACTTCATTGCTAATAAGCTAAAAGATTTTGTATCTAATGAACACTGTATATATAAATAGTGATAGATGGCTTATTAAGAATTCTAGAAACACAGCATGGCCAACCCTGGTACGAAGTACTTGGAACTGAACCAATCTTATAGTGGAAGGTTTATTGATTACACAGAGACAGGGCACATTTTAATCATTTTTACAGCATTGCACTGCCTGAGGTACTAAAATCCATTAAACAAGGATTAAAAACTTTGTTTTAAACTGGCTCCTAATTTGTTTCTCAGTGTATAGTCAACACTGATGGTGTAAAATCAATCAGTTGCTAGGGTGTATTAAAATTAACTTGTTTCATTTTAATTGCACATATGCTGCTCTGACCCTGAACATGTCAGCTGTTCTTACTGCTAAATTGCTCCTTTTTCTGAAAAGGTTTCACTTCTATTTATGTTGGATTTTCTTAATATTTTCTATATTCTGTAATGCATTCTATCTTCTTTTTCATATTTCTTTTTTATAGCTGTTCTTTAAATGTTTTTATTCTTTGAACATTTAATCAATCCCCACATTATTAATTTCTCCCCTTTATTAAATCATTACGTAGACATCATTTGCGATTTTTAGCGTTAGTCTCATTTACTTTTTTACCAAGGAAAATGCTGTTAATTTGACAAACAAAAGAAATATGACACCAGGATAACAACAAGAGGTCAGTGGTGGACAAATAGTCTCTGTTCTCATCTGCATTACAGAATATCTGTCATAAACAGAATCCAGAACACAAACTCTTGATCTCTTGCACTATGGACACTGGTAGAAACTGCTGAACTGCATAGACTATCTATCAGGGTTTGTCAGATTCCGTCATGGTGTCCGTCATTTTGATAAGAAATATAGAGCTACATGCTATGCTATTCTTTCTGTTGGAAACAATAGAATCTGTGAATAGACAGACAAGACCATAACACAAGTCAAAACAATCATGTTGTTCTCTTGCCTTTCATCTTGGTTATTGCTGGAAGCCAGGGAAAATGTCTGCAGGACATGACATCTTTTAAATGAAACGGTTTCAGGCATAATCTGGCAACATGTTTTGATCCCAACCTGGGGTCCTTAATCTAAATATTTCAACATACCAAAAGTTAGCAAAGACAAGGTTTTGACAGAAAAGTGGGAAATTTGCCATCTTAAAGATTTGTGCAACAGTGTAGCTGTCATCATAGTTTTTCTAGTTAAATGTTTGTAAGACTCTTGACCATTATAGATGAGCAAAGCTTTCCAAATCTGTTTTGGATTTGTTTTGAATCAAAGGTACAAATTACCATGTATGACACTCCTAGGACTCTATCCAACCTCTTTCTAGCCCTTTTTATCACAAACACATTAATAAATGGGGTAAATGGGTAGTAACCAATGGTAGCAAATAACTTGTCGGATTTTTTACTCTTTTTAAAATTAAAAAATGTTCTATACATTATTTCTTTTTGGGGGCAGATACCTGTTCTATATACATGGTGGTATTAGCAGAAGCAATGACTTTTACAAAAATTATCCCTTTTTTGGAGTAGGAACATTCCTCAACATTGAAACTGCAACAGCAAAACACAAACAAGGACACAATATGATCAAAACTAAATATCACAGCACTATATAATAAAAAAAATTACATGTATAAGTCATTAGAGTAAGTATTAATATTAAAACATAACTTTTAATAAACATTTAAGAAAACACCAATAATCAGAAAGCCAAAGCACTAACTGCACCGATAGTTAATGAACTCTTCAAGCCCAGACTCTGGTAGTTTAATAAATTGGAACAATCTCACCAGTTCTAGGGGTTGTCAGTCATGGGAGTTATCCAGTGTAGAGGTCCAAGGGGTAGATGTGTTAGAGTGGAACTCCAGATGTACCTAGTTCAAATCTCACCCTATGAGATCTATGCTATCCCTAATCTCCAAAATTGGCTCACTTGCTAACAAGGACAGTCCCAGAGTTAATGGTATGGCTTTCTGATTATTGGTGTTTTATTAGATATTTATTCAATTGTATAAAATTGCAGTCTCAAGGAAGACAAACCATAAAGTTATGCAAATTGAGGAAGTAGCAGGTTTAACTAAGATCTTTAAATGATCAAATTTCCAAGCACCTTGTTCAAATCTGTGGCATGTAAGAGGGGCATAAAAGTCAGATTTGACACAAAATTTCTTTAGTCATATGAAGCCTCAAAATCTGATCAAGCGGTGTTGGGTGATTGAATGCTGCCTCCATTGTTGCAAACTGAGAGGGACAGAATCCTTGAATTGTGAGACATTGGTTTATCACTCCAGAAGATGGCTATGCACCTTAGCCAAGATGCCAGCTGTCAGGATCTTAATTTGATGAACTCTTTTTTTAAAGAGAGGATCATCAGTCTCAATTAACGGGTTGGCCCAAGCTAAGGCTTTGTGAGTCAGAAGCATGATGATACACAATACCTTGGACCGATCAGTCAGAAACCAGCTTGCGTGGGCGTCAAAATACAACCGGCATTGATTTATGAAGCCACAGAACTTGTCACGTTCACCGTCAAATCTAAAAGGTGGTAACTTAGGAATAGTAATGGCAGTGGGAATGGTTACCAGCGTCTCCAATTGCGTAGCTCGGTTACGTAGTTCTTGAATTGCTTGACCGAACACCTGAGCATTATGGTTAGATTGTCCGTCTTTTGCATCGATCCTTGCTTTTAAGGACTGCATCTCAGCGTGCATAGTTGTGGTAAGATTGTATAATTTCTTGAAACATACCTACAAACTCTCTGACCAACGATCGCCATCATCATGGCCTGAGTATTCTCTCAAGACTCTCTTACCAGGCTTCTGGAGAGCAATGGCTGGGGTATTAGTGCAACAGGTAGTAGCTGGAACCTGTAGTGCAGCGGTAGTAGCTAGGACTTGTAGTGCAGTTGTAGTAACTGGGACTTGTAGTGCAGCGGTAGTAGCTGGGACATGTAGTGCAGCGGTAGTAGCTGGAACCTTGCGGTGCAGCAGTAGTAGCTGAGACTTGCAGTGCAACAGTAAAGCTGGGGCTTGCAGTGCAGCAGTAGCAGCAGGAACCTTGCGGTGCAGCAGTAGTAAAGAACTGATTAGTAACAATCGATCCCAGCTCAAGGGCTGATAGAAGCTGGCTTCAACACAATACTCAGGCACTGAGTGATCAGGTGCAGGAGTTCAAATAATCAACAGGAAGGAACCAAGATGGCCACAAACAGGAAAAACACAAAATGCCATCTTACTAAGGGACTAGTATTGGCAAAACAAAGAGTTTATCAAATTAAGATCCTGACACCAGCACTGTTCAATGTTGCATGTCCCAGTGGTTGGGAAAAAACACAATTAACTGGAATGACAGCAAGAGCTGCGCTGAGGCAAACGTCATGAACTGCATGAACAGATCACCTAATTTCTAGTAAAAATTGATCTGGGTCATGTGATTGGAACCAGCAATGACACCCGGGTTGCTCCACCTCCTCCCTCTTCACCTGATCTCACTGGTAATTTACCTGTATTATGGGGCCTAGCTAGCTGACTACAGTAAAGTAAATGATGTAAGCGGCTGCTAAAGACCATTGAGGCCTTTTATTGGTCCTAAGTGGTCATGTGAGGCAAGTTGACATCATGACACTTAGACATACGAAAGACACTAAGGTTTCCTTAGTTCGACCTGTATTATCTCCAAAGGTAATTTCAGTTAAAAATACAGCCGGAATTGGGAGCATCTGCAGCTGCATATAAATATCCCAATCTCAATTGTATTGAATGAGAATCTCCACTTTCATGTGACACCAGAAGCATTTCTACATTTTATAATGCCTGAGATACAACTGAAGTGACCTTCCACCACCCTTATTTTCTCTTCATTATACTGTACATACAAGGCCTCACACAATATACAGCGAGAATCAGGTACAGCTCCCAATAGAGAAGGAAAGGAAATAATGAATAAGCACAGGCTTTCACAGAAAGGAGACACAATTGGTTAATAAAATTTATTGTTACTAAACTTAAAATATATTAATATTTTGTTAATACAAAATTTATTAAAGACAGACATTCTGCCAGAGAATTATAGGTTGTTCAAAAGTTTAGACACGCATTACTCATTATCTGTGATGAAAATCTATGAGTTTTTCAAAAATGTGTTTTTTTTAAATGCTTTTTTGATGCATATTTTTAATACAAACAAAAAACTGTTATGCACACCAGTACCTTGAGAAAAACTTTATAGAAGCAACTATAAGCACAGGTCTCAAAATCCACATCATTTTGACATCACTGAAGAAAGCTCCACATTGTTTGCTAACACTTATGTTCATTATTTAAAGGGTGTCCGTCACCTGAAGCCAGAATATCAACACAGTCATGCAGATAGATTAGGTGAGGGTCACCTGAAGCAAACAGTGTTTTTGCCTCTGTTCTCGAGATATTGTTGTTTTTGTCAATTTTCAAATAAGCTCTTTGGAGCAATGAAAGTGTTGCCACTTGCTTCTTTGGATCAATGGCAATTCACTCGTTGCTCCAAAAAGCTAATTTGTATATTGAAAGGGAGTTATACCTTGGATGCACTAATTCACATGGGAAAAACACTGCTTGATTCCGGTGACTGCAACCTATCTAGGGCTGGGTTGATATTCTGGGTTCTGGTGACAGGCTTCCTTTCGGTAACTTTGATAATAAATAACATTATTTATTTTGTACTAATCCTGAGATACATGCACTACAGCCTTGTATTACTGTCCTGCTGGAAACCGTCAACAGACTTATAGACAAGCACAATTTAGAGCTAGATTAGTTATATTGCAACATATAATGCAGTGAGGCAGTTCATTTTATATAGTTATATAGTTCAGTTACTATATATCAGAATTAGAGATGAGCGAATTTTTCAAAAATTCGATTCAACCGATTCTCCTAAGTTTCCAAAACAATTCAATTCGATCTGAATTAATTCATGGTGAATCGTGCTAACCCCTTCCCAACATCCAACCTAATAGTAAGGAAGGACTTCCTGCAAACCACAGCAGAAGCATGGTGCGGACACAGAAACTGTGTGCGCACCCTGCTTTGCGGGTGTCAGCCGTATGTAACAGCTGACACTGTCCTCTAACACCCCAGTCAGAGCTGATCCCCAATCGCGGTTGTTAACCCCTGAGATGCCGCGGTCAAACATGACTGCGGCATCTCAGGGGTTTTATTATACATTGGGTCCCCACAATGTTTTCGGGAGGTGCCGCTGCTCCTATTCGGCAGCTGGGGGTCTGACCAGTAACCCCGGGTCTGCTCCATCGCTGTCCCTCCGTAAACCTGTTTGATCCTGGCTTGAATGGAGACTGTAAGCCTATGTAAGCACTGTGCAAGCGATTATATTGAAATGGAAGGAGTATCAGACCACTGCAACTCTACCAAGACCCAGCCGTCCCTCTAAACTTTCATCTCAAACAAGGAGAAGACTGATCAGAGATGCAGCCAAGAGGCCCATGATCACTCTGGATGAACTGCAGAGATCTACAGTTGAGGTGGGAAAGTCTGTCCATAGGACAACAATCAGTCGTACACTGCACAAATCTGGCCTTTATGGAAGAGTGGCAAGAAGAAAGCCATTTCTCAAAGATATCCATAAAAAGTCTTGTTTAAAGTTTGCCACAAGCCACCTGGGAGACACACCAAATATGTTTGGCGTAAAAGCAACACAGCTCATCACCCTGAGCACACCATCCCCACTGTCAAACATGGTGGTGGCAGCATCATGGTTTGGGCCTGCTTTTCTTCAGCAGGGACAGGGAAGATGGTTAAAAGTGATGGGAAGATGGATGGAGCCAAATACAGGACCATTCTGGAAGAAAACCTGTTGGAGTCTGCAAAAGACCTGAGACTGGGACGGAGATTTATCTTCCAACAAGACAATGATCCCAAACATAAAGCAAAATCTACAGTGGAATGGTTCACAAATAAACGTATCCAGGTGTTAGAATGGCCAAGTCAAAGTCCAGACCTGAATCCAATCGAGAATCTGTGGAAAGAGCTGAAAACTCCTGTTCACAAATGCTCTCCATCTAACCTCACTGAGCTCGAGCTGTTTTCCAAGGAAGAATGGGCAAGAATTTCAGTCTCTCAATGTGCAAAACTGATAGAGACATACCCCAAGTGACTTGCAGCTGTAATCGCAGCAAAAGGTGGCGCTACAAAGTATTAACTTAAGGGGTCCGAATAATTTGGCATGCCCCACTTTTCAGTTTTTTATTTTTTACAAAAGTTTAAAATATCCAATAAATTTCGTTCCACTTCACGAATGTGTACCACTTGTTGATTCTTCACCAAAAAATTTAAATTTTATATTCTTATGTTTGAAGCCTGAAATGTGGAAAAAGGTTGAAAAGTTCAAGGGGGCTGAATACTTTCGCAAAGCATTGTAACTAATAAAAGGGTGCTTAAGTCTGAAAATATTGTTCTGCGTTGACTGCTAGATAATGTAGTTCCTGTATGATCTAAGTTTATATCACCTAATATATGACCTAGTTAGCTTACTTTGGGTGGGAAGTTTACTTCTACATTTTTGTTGATGTTGCCTCATTTTGGTAATCTATTTCCCCCCTTTCCAGTAAAACAACTATCCATTTTCAACAAGCTATCATGCTTTTCGTCTGAAAACTTTTGTTTTAAATTAGATGTACCAAAATGCATTAAACTGTACCAGTTTGTGGCATACTTCATTTTCTCTTTGCACAATGAAGGCTTTAAAGTGCATAATCGTAATATAAAAGTTAACATTTATACAGCAGACACACTTGAAAGTATGGGCCTTCAAATAATGAAAGTAATGCAATTATTTATATTAATTCATTGCCTCTAATAATGCTCTTCAATTATTATAATGGCATTAAATTATAATGCCTTTGCTGTTCCTTCAAGCAGAACTGGCTAAAAGAGGTTACTGAATTAATTAAATGTGAATATCTGTGAATGAGTTTTGTATATTTTCAGCAAACTGCAAGTAAAAAAGGACTATTCTGTGTCTGAATATCAATCTATTTTTCTGCATTGTTATTCTAAAACATAACATTGTAGTTGAAATTTATAACATTATCTATGTATTTATGCAATTAGGTTTCCATTGTTTACTATCCACTGGTAAAATATAAATTACTAGGTCATGTAAATACATGGAGTACTGGGCTCTCAACTAATCTACATACTTTAAATAAAAGGGGAACAATTCTGAACAACATTATAATTAATTTTACAAAGTCAATATCTTACAGTAATGTGAAAAATTACTTTACCCACATATATTAGATATAATTGCACTATTGTAATAACCCCTTTATAAATACATTTATTTCCACGTTATTTACAGATGCCTATTTCATCCTGGAATCTGAACAGAGTTCTTTTAAAGAGATGAGATCAATTAAAGACATGTACTCCATTTGCTGCCAAAAAGGGCTAGAGACTGAAATGCTGAAAGTGATAACTCTCTTTATTATTGCCATCTTAATGCAGAGAGCAAATAATATTTGGGTTGTTTATATAGACATTTACAATACTGTGATGTTTTTCTGTATGATCTGCATCTGAGCAATGGTGGGATAAAAGAGATTATATAATCCTAACCTTTTCTGATCAAAATATGACTAAAAGGTCTCATGACATTGCATAAAAAAGTAATTTACCTTTTTCTTGCCACCTTTTATTATTTTTTTATTTCTGTATTAAATGTATTCTTTCATGTAGACATCTACTGTCTATATGGACATCACAGAAGGTGGTCTATGAATTGAGACTTTCTACATTATCAAAAATATACTTGTAAAAAAACTGCATTTAACAGTACCAACAAAGTGAATGAGATTCTGATTAATCTCATTCACATATAACAGGAAACAAAAGAGCTGTGGAAAAGCTGCATTTTCAACATAGTATGAGTTTTTGAAAAACACAGCATTTTCATTTTAGCAGCAGAATCACAAGTATTTTCCCTATATATTTAATAGGGAAAGAAAAAATGCAGAGGAAACTGTAGCAAATACTCATTGTAAGATACTGTGAAAAAAAGGCATTTTTGCTGCATTTTTTCTTCAGTGTTTTTTAGCTGTGTTTTGCTATGTGAAGCCTTAACCACGCTCCACGTGGCATCTCGCAGCAAAAAAAAGCTCTGCGGGAAAAAGCATGCCGGCAATGCATTCCGGTTCTTCCGGCAGCACTTTGAACAGAAAGTTTGCAGAGGTTTCCTCTGTGGACTTTCTGCTTCAGTTATAACTATAGGAAAACCACCGGCATTTCCGTAGGTATAATTGACATGCTGCGATTTCCAAAACCTCGTTTTTTACCACAAAGTGGGGATGGGATTCTCTAGAATCCCATCCACTTTGCAGTGACTGTAAAAAGGTGTGTTTTTTTCCATTTATGCCACGTGGGGTCCCAGCCTAAAGAACATTAGGTGGTGCCATAACAAACATGTTACAGCAATGTCTAAGTAGAGCATCTTTAAAAAAAAATAATTACAAATGTTTAAGTTTGATTTAACGTAGTTATGTACTGTAATGTACTGTTATGTACATTGTGGGAAAGTAGTTCTGTTTGTTTTTTTTATGCATATTGTACATTTTTATAGTTATTAAATTAGTGCCAACTAACTTAAAATCATTTTCAGTTGCTAAAAGACTCATTAGGTTATAGATAGGCAGGGGTGGGTTTAAAATTTTTAACAACAGGTCTTTTGGGGGGAGTTTAGGGGGTGAGAAGTGTGCCTTGCAAATTTTTCTGGGAGATGAGGGGCTGTGCGCTAGGCACATTGTAAAAATTGCAAATCCACGCCCCCCACAGAACCGTGTTATAAATGTTCAGAGCAGGGAAGGAAGGTAGAATAGAGTAGTGAGTAATAAACTTATACTAACTGATAGCTTCCTGACAGCTGGTGGTCTACAATTCAGAAAGTGGTAGGCAAGAAGTCTAAGGCTTATGGTTCTTCCTACCTAGGTTAAGGAGCCCCCCTGATTAAGAACCTCTGGATCTGTGAACCAGCAGTATTTATACAGTAACACCTGTACCAACAGAAGCAGGTAGAACAGGCTACATCCCACCCTGATGGATAGATAGATAGATAGATAGATAGATAGCAATAGATAGATAGATAGATAGATAGATAGATAATAGATAGAATCCAAAATAAGTTTAAAAGTAGCACCATGTATACATGACCTTAAAGGGTGCAAGTCCACTAGGATCTGGCATAGAACCCCAATTCATATAGATAAAAGAACAAATGGACAGCACTCGAAATTAGCAAAAAAAAACAGTTACTGTTGCTTTATTCCATGCGACGTTTCGATCCTAACAATAATGGACCTTTCTCAAGCAATGACATAGTGTTATGTGCAAACTTTTAAAGCTCAATGCATGTTCAATCCAAATTAATCAATCAATACATCTCATTAAAACAAAAAGAGAAAAAAAATTCATCACAATAAAGTGCATACAATATAAAGTGCATAAATGTGAAAAGTGCATATAATAGTGCAATATCATTTCATCACTATCAAAAGATCATATAAATATAGTGTATTAAAAACAAATTCATAACAGTCCACTTAATGAATCACATTTGTACATAGTGTAAACATCATTATAAGGGCATTGTGGCCAATAAACAGCAGAAACAGATTAAACACTCACCCGATGTAAAAAAAAAAAATGCCGTTATTCATGCTGTCTTGTGTACACCAACACAACTTGTCGACACAGTACACGAAGATGTCATCAGACTGGCAACTTGGTGCCAGCAGTCACCTATCCATTGCAACTGAGCATGCCTGGTCTGCGCATTGCATTATGGGTCTCCCTAAGGTGGTGTGTCATTTCCCGTATGTGTTGGTGTACACAAGACAGCATGAATAATGGCATTGTTTTTACATGGGGTGAGTGTTTAAAAACAACCCATATCTGGATAAGAGAGTCCACTCCCAAATAAAAAACACAAGCCAAACTTTAGATATTTTTAAGTCAACCTATGAACAGACCATTGCTGAGTATTAACCTTTTCAGGACCGCCCACTGTGTATAAACCCAATTTAGTAAGGTCCCCAATTTAGTAGGGTCAGTTTATAAACGTCGGCGCTGCACAAAGCCCGTTTATAAACTGAGTCTACTAAATTGGGAACCGGGTATCCCCAAGGGTCAGGAACTCTGTGAACACAGCGCTAATAGCTGCTGGTATTCATGGAGACATGATCAAGACCTGATAGGTTCAGGTCCCGATCATGTAGCCGCTATATGAGGGAAAGTTTGTTGCAGTAACAAACTTTCACTGATATTAGCTGCTGCCCACCCGGGGCAGCATCGGGAGTGGGTGTTAGCTGTATCTGACAGCTAACACCCTGCTCCATAACCTCCGATCAGAGCTGGGCTCTTATCAAAGGTTTTAACCCCTTGGATGCCGCGGTCAAATATGACCGCGGCATCCAAGGGATTCCGCGATGACAAATGTGCCCCCCGGCACACCCGTGGTAAGGTCAGGGGTTGCTATTATGTATTTTCTGCAGCCTGGGGTCTGGCCATTGACCCCAGGCTACTAGGTGCCCCCAGTACCTGGTTGATCCTGCCGAGATGCAGGAAGTCAGGCTATGCGTCTGCATAGTCTGACTTCCTCTATAGACTGCAATACATGTGTATTGCAGTCTATAATACTAAACCAGCGATATCTGATTTTTGGACGCCTTTACACTTTTGCAGAACCCAGTAAAGTGGAATTCCCTGACACGCGACCCCATTTTGGAAACTACAACCCTGAAGGAATTTATCCAGGGGTACAGTGAGCATTTTTAACCCCCAAGTGTTGCATTAATTAATTTTCCAGAAATTAATACACAGCTGATTGTGAAAGGTGAAAATAACAATTTTTCCAGGAATACGTCATTTCAGTGTATAATATGTTGTGCCCGGCTTGTATCAGAGACGAATGCTCCAAAAGCTGTTGTGTCAGGGACACCCGCTAACCAATTTTTGGATTGTGTCTCTCTGCTGACACAAGTTGGGTACAACATATCGGGCACTGAAATGGTGTATCTCTGCAAAAATTGCAATTTTCACTTTTCATTATCAGCTGCACATTCCTTTCTGGAAATGAAATTAATGCAACGTTCAAAGTTTAAAAATGCTCGCTACCC
The DNA here is from genome assembly GCA_947044405.1 of Leptodactylus fallax. NCBI lineage: Eukaryota > Metazoa > Chordata > Amphibia > Anura > Leptodactylidae > Leptodactylus > Leptodactylus fallax. Next base: position 486,932 of record CAMRHE010000087.1, on the reverse strand, counting down.
TACTTGATAAATCCCTTGAGGGGTGTAGTTTTCAAAGTGGGGTGACATCTCTGCAGGTTCTACTTTACTGGCAATTCAGAGGATCTGCAAAAGTGGCATGACATTCAAAAACCAAACTGTGCTCCAAAAACCAAAATAGCGCTCCTTCCCTTCTGTGCCCGGCAGTGCCCAAACAGCCGTTTATACCCACATATGACATTAAGTACGTTATCCTGGGTACACCAGTGTCAGACATGTGGACATAAACTGCCGCTTGGGCACACAGGAGGGTGCAGATAAGAAGGAGCGCTATGTGCTTTTGGACCGCTGATTTAGATTGTTGGTTTTTGGACGCCATGTCACATTTGTAGAGACTCTAAAATTGCCCCTACAAAATGGGTTCACTTCTTGGGAAATTCCAATTTACTGGCACCACCAGGGCTCTGCAAAAACAACATGGCGTCCAGGAAATCCCTCCAAATCTGTACACCAAAATTTAAATTTTCTTTTTGTACATTTTGAGCCTAAGAGGAAGCACTCTTAGGTCTCAATGTTAATAAAATCTGTGAAACAGCTGTAGGGCCAAACTACTCATTATATCCCTTGATATGTTTTGTGAGGAGTATAGTTTCCAAAACGGGGTCACTTTTGAAGGTTTCCATTGTATTGGTACTCTAGGGGCTCTGCTAATGTGACATGGCACCTGAAAACTATTCCAGCAAAATCTGCCCTCCAAAAGCCAAATAGCATTCTTTCCATTCCAAGCCCCACCATGTACCCTTACAGCACATTATGACCACATATGGAGTATTGCCACGTTCATGAGCAATTGTTTAACAAACTGTGGGGTGCTTTTTAACCCCTTGTGAAAATGAAAAACTTGGGGAAAAAGTGGCATTCTAGTAATTTTTCTTTTACACATCCCAATGTTAATAAAAACTGTGAAAAGGCTGTTGGGTCAAAATGCTCATTATACCTCTTGATAAATTCTGTGAGGGGTGTAGTTTCCAAAACGGGGTCACTTTTGGGGGGTTTCCTTTGTACTGGTACTTTAGGGGCTCTGCAAATGGGACATGGCACCGAAAACTATTCCAGCTAAATCGACTTTTCAAACGCCCAGTGTCACTCCTTCCCTTCCATGCAATGCCATGTGCCCAAACATCAGTTTACACCCACATGTGGAGTATTTCTGTGTTCGGGAGAAATTGCATAACAAACTGTGAGATGCATTTTGTCCTTTAACCCTTTGTGAATGTGTTAATTTTAGGGCTAAATGAATGCGTTATTGAAAAAAAAAAAACTGAAATGTCTAAATTTCACCTCCATATTGTTTTAATTTCTGTGAAATGCTTAAAGGGTTAACAAACATCCCAAATGCTGTTTTGAATTTTTTGAGGGGTGATTCATGGGGGCTTTCTAATATATAGGCCTTTATAATCCCGTTCAGAACTGAAGTGGTCTGTAAAAATTAGTTTGGGAAATTTTCTTGTAAATCTGGAAAATCGCAGTTACACTTGTAAGCTTTATAATGTCCAAAATACATTAAAGGACAATAAAAAAATGATGCCGATATAAAGCAGAGACATGGTAGATAATATTTATTAATGTATTTGTGTGATATGACTATCTGTTTGAAAAGCAGAGCATTTCACATTTTGAAAATTGTGATTTTTTTTTCCAAATTTCCATCAAATTTCCTATTTTTTTAATAAGTAAATACAAAAATATTGATCAATATTTACCACTAACATGAAGTACAATGTGTCACGAAAAAACAGTCTCAAAATCACTTATGCAAGTTAAATTCTCTCAAAGTTATTGTCATATAAAGTGGCACATGTCATATTTGAAAAATGAGGCCTGGTCATGAAGGCACTTTTAGGCTCAGTCCTGAAAAAGTTAAGCATAATAATCATATACACTACAATTATAACCACTTTAGGACCATTTCACAGCCTTCAGCCCGTCATTCACATTAGATTTTGGACTGCATTAATGTGGCTGATTGATCCCATAACCTGTTTGAAGATAGGACTGTTCATGTGAATGATCCCACCGTCAACTGTGGACAGTTTAATTATGTAAATAAAGAAATTGCAGTCAGTTTGTGCAAATTGCCCAAAAGTGGTCAATTATGCCAAATAGTAGTATATTTGGCCAATCGGCAGCCAAAAATATATCACATTGATGATTTTTTTTTTTTGGAAGACTAAAGTTTGCTAACTTACATTGTGCCAGAAATTTTTTTTTTTTATCACAAATGTATATTTTTAAAGGTATTTAAACATAAGAGAAACTATATAAATTTGATATTGCCATTATAATAAACCCATAAGAAAATGAAGGAACTACACTTTTTTTCCAATACATTTGTTCCCAGTACATTGTATAGAATATTAACTGCTGCCATTAGGAAGTACAATCTGTCCCACAAAAACAGGCACTTGTGCAGAATGTAATAATTAAAAAGTTATGACTTTTGGAAAGCAGGAATTAAAAAAGCAAAATGAAAGAATGTCTATAGCAGGAAGAGGTTAAGATGTCATACCCATATCTGAAATGTCTGAGAGTAAGGAAGAACACATGTGTAAATTGGATGGTTTCCATGAGGGCACCCATATAAGAAAAAACATTTTTTACTGGATACCTTTGCATTGAAGTGCTCATTCTGCTGCACTATTCTGTGCTGCAAGAAAAGCATAAAACCCAACTGATATTACCTGAACAGAGTTTTTTGGGTCTTCTTTGGGTAAATGTGAGTCTACTGGTCCATTTACTGTAGCATACACATTCCATATGTTACATAAACACAATAGATGCAGTGTGAAGCCTAGTTATTCCTTTTGATATTATCACCGGTAATCTTTATACTACAGAAATGAGCCATACTTCTTTTTGTTAACAAATAATCTAAAGCGTTAAAGGTGGTTGTACTAATCTCTTTTTATTTTTAGTGTTTTGTAATTATAACACGTGTTGGAACTGTACAGTATATACAGTATAACCCATATAGCGGAATGTTACATAGTCTGTAGGTCCTGAAAGGGCCTTAAAATGTTATTAATAAATAAATCTGATACTCCACAGATATAACAGTGTATCCAAAAATGAATGATAATGTGCAAGAGTTTAAGGAAGATAATTATTTGCATAATATAACCAAAAGGAGCTGTGATGTTCCCAGGAACCCAAACAAGATCAAAATGTATAACTTATAAATATTAATGAAGGGTAATTAATCTTAAATCCTATTACAGTTAATAAATCACTCTATTATCAAGCCAAACTCCTTTATTAATTAAACCAAGTTTCAAACAATACCTTAAAAACACCCATTAAAAACATATAAAAACACAGATTCGTGTCGCGTCAAGGGCAAAAATATCAGATATTTATCACAATTCATCAATAAACAAATACATATAATATCATAATCTTTGGCTAAAATGTAAAGGTCTATGTATCCAGATTAAAAACATAATAAGTAATTCATGTATGTCAAAAATTAATGACACTTATAAATTAGACAGCAGAAAACTATCAACCAGTGAATAATTAACTCCAGGTGTCAGGAATATCAGTTTAGCTGTTGTTGCTTTAAGGTTACCGTGCCAATCTGTGAAGCTTCAGGGCTCTCCTATTCTTATCCAATTAGAAGCTGAGGAGGGATATTTAAACTCTGTTCCTGCTCATCCAGGTGCCTGCTATTTGGTTGTACTTTATTGAGGTTCCCATACCCTGATCATTTGTGCTGGACTGCTCTAATATAGACCTTTCGCTTGTTACTGGATTTTGGCTCTGAGGATACCTCTCAGACTGACTTTTCCTTTGGACACATTCTGATACATCCCCCTGGTTTTGATCTGCCTTGTGAGTTTATCATGGGTTTTGGTTAGACTTCAGTTTGTGTAGAATTTATTTCTTACCAGGTTCTGGGGTGAAAACTTGGGCCCCAAATTCAGCACAAGTCCATCTGCCATCATGGCTCATGCTGGTGAAGATATTTGGGTGCTCGAGATCTATCTCTCAGCACTGTGTGAGATTTAAACAGCTTGTTCTAGTGCTCTCTGTTGTCAGCCAGTTCCTGCAATGTTTGATATTTGCTCTAGAGACAACACCAAGATTACCCATCAATTATCATAGTAAACTCCAATGTGCATTTTGCTCTAACTTGATCAGAAGGTGCCAGACCGGTCTGTGTCCAGACTTTAAACAGGCCAAATCACACCTACAAATGATAGTAAATGGTCTGTTTCATTGTCACATTCTCGGATGCATGCTCTTGAGCAGAGCATTCCACACAAATGCTCATGGCACATGATCCAGTAGAACACAAACTGCGTTCCATTGTCTCATACAGTATCCCAGAGCAACCACATGGACTGGCCCCTTTCCTGCCATAATCAGTGGTTGTCATAGAGAGGAGGTAAAATGAGGTATTAACATGGAAGTAGACACAAAGAACTAATCCTTTCAGTTCACACGCTTAAAATATAAATAGAGAAACATCAAAAATTAGCAATATATATTAGAGAAGAGGAGGGGAGCATATTTGTAAAGAAACAGAAGGAGGTCAAGAGAAAAATAAAAGCTAGGTCTCAATTAGCAAGATTACCTTGTGAATATAAACCAGCAGGTTCAGTTGCATTTGCACATGGAGATTTTGTGCAAATAACTAGCTATCAGTTGATCCATGATGCAATTGCTATGAACAGCGTTTCAAATTTCAAATTTAGTTGGTAGAGAGGAGGATTTCTAGTCTCTTGCTATACACATCTTAGCTGTTGTGAGAATATGGGATGGGATTAGTTCAGCTTCAGCTGGTCTTGTAAATCTAATAGTTACAAAGCCACATGCAGGCCCTAAAGGAGGACATCAAGTCTTAGGATCATGCGGATTAAGTTTCTAATCTCATCCCATAGGGGTTTAATAAATTCACACCCCCACCAAATATGCAGAATATTGGCAACTTGACGATGACACCACCAACATGTATTAAAAGTGCCAGGGTATATCATAGAAAGGTGGTACGGAGTAAAGTACCACAGACAGAGAAGCTTCATTGAAACCTCTAAATGGTTAATAAAATGAGATAATCGACTACTATGTTGATAAATTCTCATTGGGTATTAGAAAATGTTTGCACTAATTCTGACTCTCATGTAATCCTAAAGGATAAATCATATGTGGTAAACCATTGTAGAAGAACAGAGTAAGAGCTAGATTATACCTTAAGTAAGTCTGGTTTTGTCATCTTAGTAACACTCATATGGGAATTTAGAAGTTAATAATGTACGAACTATCGCAATTGTAAATACTTATAGACGTCCTTAGGAACACTGTATTGTAGAAAAAGGCATAAATAGATTATTCTCCATTATATCACCTAAAGTTTTCATTCCTTTCTGTATCAAAAACCTGTAATTAAAGACTGTGATACATTCCTGAATAACTTCAAGAGGGGTATATGGAGTCTAGTTGGTAGGATATGAATTGATAGGGCACCATGTTTCCATATAAAGATGGCTGCTTGGATGGTAGGCAAATGGGAAAGTAGAACAACAAAGTTACAAAGTAGAAAATGTCAATTAATTATGCTTAACATAGAATCTTCCATACCCATTGTTTATTAATAATAATAATAATAATAATAATAATAATAATAACATTTTATTTATATAGCGCCAACATATTCCACAGTACTTTACAAAATTGTTTAGTGCTATCATGCACATTCCAAGTCTTAAGCTGCTCCAGTAGAGAATCTTGATAGTAAGAGATAAAACTAGGCTGCCCTGAGAGATGAAAAAGAGATACAAAACTTTGGCAGATACTCTGGCCCTCTGTTGTTTCCAATGGAAGTTTATAAGAACAGAGTGCAAACAGGAAAGAATATGCTAAGGTACTAATTCAGGAAGATTTATGAAGAGATATAAGATCTTAAGAAGGATTACTATTTTAACTGCTACTATTCGTCCTACTCATGAAATGGGTAACTTAGAATTATTAGCAACAAATGTTAGTTGTTAACAGTGCCTCAGTGGTTAGAACTGTAGCCTTGAAAAGCTGGAATTCTAGGTTTAAGTCCAGTCAAGGTTAATATCAGAAAGAAATTTGCATGTGCTTGTGTGGGTTCACTCCAAAGACATACTGATAGGGAATTGAGATTGTGAGCCTTAAATGGGACAGTTTTGACAATATTTCTGTATAGAGCTGCTTAGTATGATGGATCTCTATTAGTAAGCAAAATAAAATAAAGAAATCTTTTTGTAAGTTGTTTATTAAAGAAGTATAATTAGATGGTAATAGTTGGGACAAGGGACTCGTGAGTTTGATCCCTTGAAATGGAATGGATTCTTCTGACAATTTGTAGGGAAACCTCTGCTGTAATTGGGACTGTACCTCATGGGGATCTAATGTTGAAAATTAAGAATTTGGTAGTGTGATGAGCATTTACTATGATGATTGGTGGGTAATTCTGATGCTAATTATTGATTGGTTCATATAGTTTTCTGCAGTCTAGGCTGATAAGTGTACTCGTTTACTTACATAATTTATTTATTTATTATATTTTTAATTTGGATACAGTACATAAACATTTATTGTTTTTTTTTGCCAGTGATTATATGATATTATTTGTGTTTTTAAATGTTTTAATGGGTGTTATGTACAAATTGGTTTAATTAATAAAGTTCTTTGGATTGATAATAGAGTGAGTTATTAATTGTAATATGATTTAAGCTTAATTTTCCTTCAGCGATATTTATTCGTTAAAAGATGCGGGAAAAATTATGCAAAGTAAAAATGCTTTCAATAACAGAAGTGCTAATAGTTTTGTTTTATGTTTTGTTTTTTTTGTCAATGAACAAAATAAAGTGAATGAACAAAAGAGAAATCTAACAAAACAATAAAGAGATCTAGATATACATGCAGATCAAGAGTATACAATCCTACCGAAGTGATAGAAACCAGCTAAATGCGATAGATGTGTGAAGAGATAATAAATATTAAAACATAACGTCCAACGTCAGACACAAGGTGAGAGAGGTGAACACGCTCATAGTAACCATAGGGACAGTGATGTGTCCCTCCAGTCGACTCCTTCTAAACAAACCTGCTCGGATCGTGGAAGGAAAGTATCAAGTTGTTCGCCTATTACTGTTGATATATCCATTAAAGAGAATCACAGACATGGATCCTACAGAGAGAGAGCCACCATTTTGGAAAATATATAGTGAATATGATAAAAAATAGAATCATCATGCCATTTATGATGGTACTGATTCACTTGCTAACAAGTCTTATCCAAATGATACTGGTCATTCACAGCAAATGACTAAAGTGATTATAATAAATTATAACATGAAAAACAAAAATATACATGAGGATAATGAAAGATCCCGAGAGAGGCTATCCAGATAAGACATTAGATGAGGCTAACACCGAAACCAAAAGGACCATGAATGCTGAATCGACGAATGAATCATGCAGATTCATGGGGGCCAAATTAGTGCATTGAGACACCCCAACTTGTTTAACAGGGAAAGAACCCAGATGAAAATTTTAGATACTATTAAGTCATTAAAATCCCATAAATCTCCAGGTACAGATAGATTAACAAACAAATATTATAAGAAGATTAGTATGTTATTAGTTCCTCATCTTATGAAGCTGTATGATCAGATCATAAATAATAAATTTTTCCCTCCTGAGAGGCTTTAAGCATTGATTATCACATTGCCTAAACCCAGAAAGCCAACTGATGTGCCCCAAAACTTTAGGCCTATCTCACTCTTCAACACTAATCTAAAGATATTTGCAAAAGTTTTATCCTCTGGATTAGTAAATATTCTTCATCATCTAATAAAAATGATCAGGTTGGCTTTACTAAGGGACAACAGTATAGCCAGGAGCTTACACCTTCTGCTTCAACCTGCAGCGTTTTCCCTACAGCTTGACTCCATTCCAATAGTGATCTACCAAACAGGAGGCCAGAGGTCTCCCCTAACCCATTTTGTTTACTTATGGTGACTTTTCTGCACCTTTAGTTTTTTGTACTCTTTATTTTTTATACAGCCCATATAGATTAAGGCCCCCTGATGAGTCCTGGTATCCCCAGGATGAAATATGTATTGGGGCAGGGAGAGAATAGGGCTTGTTACACATCTTTTTGTGGAGGTATAGCCTGGGTACTGCCCTTGTAAGGGCTGGAACTACAGTTTTGACCACAGGGAAAGCTGGATAAGGTACAATAGGGTGAGTACTTATATGGGTGAACGCTTTTGCTTCCATCTGGTGTCATCTCTACTTAATATCTCCAATTGTTTTATATCTACCCAGGGGCTGATGATTCTACAAAAAAGGATAAGACTGAATCAATGTGTAGTTCTGTGTGTGATTGTATCTGATGCACAAGAAACTCTTCCCTCTTTTTTTCTGGTATGTAAATATGGTGTCTTTCATACAACATTTGTTGCGTATTGTTATTTCAATTATATTCCAGAAAATCACATTGTCTGATTTTTAAATAATTTATTTGCAAATTATGGTGGAAAATAAGTATTTGGTCAATAACAAAAGTTCATCTCAATACTTTGTTATATATCCTTTGTTGGCAATGACAGAGGTCAAACGTTTTCTGTAAGTCTTCACAAGGTTGTCACACACTGTTGCTGGTATGTTGGCCCATTCCTCCATGCAGATCTCCTCTAGAGCAGTGATGTTTTGGGGCTGTCGCTGGGCAACACGGACTTTCAACTCCCTCCAAAGGTTTTCTATGGGGTTGAGATCTGGAGACTAGCTAGAAATGCTTCTTACGAAGCCACTCCTTCGTTGCCCTGGCAGTGTGCTTGGGATCATTGTCATGCTGAAAGACATAGCCACGTTTCATCTTCAACACCCTTGCTGATGGAAGGAGGTTTGCACTCAAAATCTCACGATATATGGCCCCATTCATTCTTTCATGTACACGGATCAGTCGTCCTGGTCCCTTTGCAGAGAAACAGCCCCAAAGCATGATGTTGCCACCCCCATGCTTCACAGTAGGTATGGTGTTCTTTGGATGCAACTCAGCATTCACTATCCTCCAAGCACGACGAGTTGTGTTTCTACCAAACAGTTCTACTTTGGTTTCATCTGACCATATGACATTCTCCCAATAGTCTTCTGGAATATCCAAATGCTCTCTAGCAAACATCAGACGGGCCCAAATATGTACTGGCTTAAGCAGGGAGACACGTCTGGCACTGCAGGATCTGAGTCCCTGGCAGCGTAGTGTATTACTGACGGTAGCCTTTGTTACGTTAGTCCCAGCTTTCTGCAGGTCAATCACTAGGTCCCCCCGTGTGGTTCTGGGATTTTTGCTCACTGTTCTTGTGATCATTTTGACCCCACGGGGTGAGATCTTGCATGGAGCCCCTGATCAAGGGAGATTATCAGTGGTCTTGTATGTCTTCCATTTTCTAATTCCACAGTTGATTTCTTCACACCAAGCTGCTTGCCTATTACAGATTCAGTCTCTCCAGCCTGGTGCAGGTCTATAGTTTTGTTTCTGGTGTCCTTCCACAGCTCTTTGGTCTTCACCATAGTGGAGTTTGGAGTGAGACTGTTTGAGGTTGTGGACAGGTGTCTTTTATACTGATAACAATGTCAAACAGGAACCATTACTACAGGTAATGAGTGGAGGACAGAGAAGCCTCTTAAAGAAGAAGTTACAGGTCTGTGAGAGCCAGAAATCTTGCTTGTTTGTAGGTGACCAAATACTTATTTTCCACCATAATTTGCAAATAAATTCTTAAAAAATCAGATAATGTGATTTTCTGGATTTGTTTTCTCATTTTGTCTCTCATAGTTGAGGTCTACCTATGATGTCAATTACAGGCCTTTCTCATCTTTTTAAGTGGGATAACTTGCACAATTGGTGGCTGACTAAATACTTTTTTCCCCACTGTATATATCAATAAAAACTGATCAAAATGCACAGACGTTCAGTTCAACATCCGTAAGAAATTGTGAAGAAAGGTTAATAACCTGTTTCGCCTCCACTAGACTGCTCGTTCTTGTGTTCTGCTTCTCAGAGGATATTGATTGAGGGGTAATACCTTTGATAAAAAACTAGAGCCTGCAGTGGACGTGGCAGATGTATTATGTGACCCATACCTCAGTCCTCTTCCTCTCCTATTCATTCTCCCTCTTTTTCTGAAGCTTCTATTATGACCATGTCCTCGCTCCTGGAAGGTGAACTCCTTCTCAGGTTCAGAGAACTCAACGTCCGAAAAGGACTCATCCTGATTTACATGTGGTATTGGCAGACTTGCTCATAAAGTATTATATTTTCTTTGAATTCCTTCAAGTCCCTTATAAACTGTTGAAGTTTCTTATCACCAATGGTATTTTGAAAATGTTCAATTGTCTCATGAAAAATCAATAATTTTGTTGAAAATGGGACCCATTTTTAAGCTTTAGGACCTGCTCCCTGGTTTCATTTAGAATTTAGATCAAACCAATATTTGGTGTGCCCACCCTTTGGAGGAGAATTCTTGAAAATGATGATGTTGCCCCCACAGAACAATAAACTCAACAACATTGAGTTTTTCTGGTGTTACATGAAGAGACAAAAGGATTTGAGAAGATCTGTGGTTAGTTCTCCAAGATGTTTGGAACAACCTTCCTGCCAAGTTCTTCCCAAAACTGTTCACACTTAGTACTGATAGTCTTAACACTTCTACTTTTGCAAGCTTTCTTATTTCGTACCATTTTTTCAAGACCTATCGTACCTAAAACTTATGCACAGTACTATACAAAAAACAACCTACACCTATGTACTTGCGTTTGACCATGTGGTTTGCTGTGTAAGACATCTGTGCCCTGCCAAACTACACATGAACTTGCTGTTTGAGGCAACATAAAAAGTACAGGTGCAGGTCAGCAGTAAGCGCATGCTATATGAATCAGTCATGAGCTACTCAATTTAGTTACGTGTACTATGTATAGCAAAATACACCAACAACTTAAACTTCACAGTTTATTGGTAGGGGGACTGGCTTGAACTATGGTATTTCATTCTACAAGAAATTGTAGCTATTACCTTGAATATGGACTGAAAGCTCTTTAATTGAGTAACATGCAAGTGTTTGTGACAAGTTTAAGAGGACAAAAACAGATACAGTGCATTTATAGATGTCTAGTTTAATGTTTACTGTTATTGGAACAATATAAATGACACTTGTTAGTAAAAGAAACATTTCTATCTTTTTTACCAGCTAACAAAAGCACTTCCTTTAGCCCGTGGGCTTTACCCATTAATAGAGTAGTGACTTCTGCTTACTATCATTATGTCTACTCAATAGCTTGACTTTGCCAACACATATTGATTTGTAAAATGGTCTGTCCAAGGGCAACAGCATCATTAATCGCTAAGTGATCTGCAAAACAATTAGAGACCTCCTGGCTGTCGTACAAATAGATGAATGGAGCTGTCTTTATAATTGGATACGAGTGTATTTATCTGTAGACACTGTGTTTTTCAGAAATGTCTTGAATATGTGCTACATTCCCAACCATCTAAAAGGACTCATGTCCCAGCACTTATTAAATAACTGAACAAAGAAAATCAATTTTCAAATCTGCGGGACAGAGTTTTTTTTTTTTTTTTTGAAAAATGACATTAAGAAAGCATTGCAATGTAACCTTTAAACTATATAGTTTCTGCATTGCATATGTTTAGGTAAAGCCCTGTTCAAATCACATCTTTCTTCTATGTTTAGCATGTATACTGGGAAAGATCCCAAAGTACATACTAAATGTATCCATGATCTTCTATTGCCGGATGGAGTGCAAAAGCATTGCTCTTTTGGGCTCCCTCTGACTTGTACACATCAGTATGTCGCAAAAAAAGATATGAAATAGTGTAGCACTATGGCCAGTGCTTGCCTTACTGATTCATCTGTACAGCGCCCAACACATATAGTCTCATCTGTAAAGAAGTTTTTCCACAGCCTACATCTCCTCACATCTCATATGGCTATTGCTTACTTCCTGCTGCCATTGCCAACAGCTTTGTTTAGTTATTTTCCTGGAACTCAGTCCATGAGCCTCAAGTTCAGCAGTGCAATGTAGACTGTCTCAGCTCTCTACAAGTAACTGAGGGATCTCCACAAGCTATAACTGATGAATCACCCAGCTAGGCTTCAGTGACATAACTGTCTATACATGGATAATACTAACACTGGAGCTGTTCTTATATGAATAGTGCAAGTAAAAAACAAAAGGAAACTGAAGATAGCAACTTCATTGCATCCTCATTCTGCTGCTGCCTATAGACACTAGGCATAGATCAGAAATCTTTCATTGTGCTATATACTTTTGAAGGAAAGCCCAAAAAATAATGTGAAGAGAACCTAAATGACATTACTTCCTTTTAAATATATATTTGGTTCATTTCTTAGTTTCCTTCTGATGTGAGTCCCAAGGGTGAGCTTTTTGTCTGAATGAATTTAAAACATCAGTGGGTCCCTGCTGGACTCTTTGTTTCTCTTGGACCTGGATGCAATGGGCAGGGTTTTGTTCTGATGCCTCTCACAGTTCACTTTCCCTTTTCCTTAGTCTTTGATTGATTTCGTGTTTGTCCTTCCTTTGCCATGCCTGTTTCGGACTTGATGGTTTGCCTATGCACTGGTTTATGGCATTTTTTTTTTAAACACCTTCTGGTATGCTATGCTATATCTTGTTACTGTTTTGTTACATGGAAAACTTCAATAATACTTGATTACACCTAAATCAGTGGTTTTCGCGTTATGAGATGATGTTGGAGTGCCAGTAGGGTTGCTAACCCAAGTATTCACCTAATAATAAAGTACCGAACAATCCTTAGCAATCCAGTGATGTTACAATGGTATTCCAGTCACAAATACTGTGATTACTGAAATATCATTGTAACATCACTGTTATATGATTACTGTGAACTTGTGGAGCAACAAATAAAGTACTTCTTGCATCAATATCACTAAGGATTGTGTGGTAGTTTATTATTGGATGAATGAATTTAAAGACTGTAGTTTCAATCCGATTCATCATAGTACAAGTAACTTGACTTAAGTGATCTCCAGTTTGGTTAGTTTATGTAATATTTCAGGAAAACAATTAAATACAATATCACAGTTTGCTAACAAAAACCTTAAAAGGTTTTAATTCACCCCCACCTATCAAATAGACACAAATCCAATCCCATAATTAACTGCATTGGTATCCACCGATACAGTTGATTACTGTGGCAGGGCAAAAGAGAACCTGCGCACCAGACTCCAGGAGAAATGAGTAGTTCATTGGTCAGCGAACCCCAAAAATTTCATGATCAGCTGAACCCGAAATTTTTTGGAAAATTGGTAACAAGAACCTCTTCAATCTTCTCTGTGTATATGCCACTATGACACATTATACTTTGTGAAGGGGCTACTGTGGGACATTATACTATATGAGGGCCACTTACGGACATTATACTGTGTGGATGCCACTATGGGTCATTATACTGTATGGGGGCCACTATGGGATATTATAATGTGTGGAGGGGTCGCTTATGGACATTGTACTGTATGAGGGACACTATGGGACACTATACTATGTGGAGGACTGCTATAGGACATTATACTGGATGGAGGTTTCTATGGGACATTATTCTGCATGGAGTGTTATGGGTAATTATTCTGTCACAGGGATCTTTGGCCTTAATGAAGGAGTTTGCTATTTCTGAACAGCCAGGGGCCCATGGTACCCTTAATCCGCCCCTGTAAGCATGTAATAAACATATACCTACATGCCCATCCAAAAAGAAAGATAAAGAAGAACACATCTGTATGTCAAGTAACATTACTGCTGTGGTCAGGTGACAAAGAAGCCAAGGTCTTCCATTAGTATCTGCTAATTGGCACATGCCCGAGACATGGCTTAATATATTTCCTGCCAGAGTATACCAATAATAGGCAATATTGCTTTGTAATACTAGGAATACCAAGTTGATAGTAGTATAATGTTGTACCGTGTTAGACATTGAAAATAGTGGAAGAGTGAAGTAATCCGGCGATACCTTTTAGAGGCTAACTGAGTATATTTCATGGTAAGCTTTCGGGAATACTAGCTCCCTTCATCAGTCATGGTGTTATACAAGAAACTGAAAATTCACAGTTTTTTTATACCCAGAGGCTTCCCAGGCCGGGCTGCTTCTATATGCTCCCAAAGATACACAAAGATGGCAACCCTGGGAGGCCTATCATTTCTGGCATTGGGACACTGACAGAAAACATCTCAGGTTGGGTGGAAAATCTCCTAAAACCCCTTGTCAGGGATACTCCAAACTATATCCAGGACACCACTGACCTTCTTAAACTGAATGCCTTGGGCTAACTACCTGAGGGTACCATTTTAGCCACCATGGATATGGAATCCCTGTATACCAACATTCCCCACAAGGATGGAGTTGCAGCATGTCGGGTACACCTGGAAAAACAAAACCTCCCAACAGAACCAGTAACACAGCTCATACAATTCATCCTTAGCCACAACCATTTTACCTTTGGAAAGGATCTATATCTACAGCAAATGGGAACTTCAATGGGGACCAGATGTGCACCCCAGTATGCAAATCTCTTTATGGCAGAACTGGAAGGAGCATATTTATCAACATGCACCACCAAACTTATGATTTACCTTTGTTATATCGATGATATCCTTGTCATCTGGACTGCAGGTGAGGAGGCCCTACTTCAATTCCATAATGACTTCAATGACTTTCACCCTGCCATCAACCTTAAACTTAGCTATTCAGAGAGTGAAATCCACTGTCTGGATACCACAATATACATCAAAGACCACCAACTACTCACATCGATATACCACAAACCCACAGACAGAACGGCCTACCTGAGAAACGACAGCTTCCACCCCAAGTACACAAGACAATCTATTATTTACAGCCAAGCTATACGATACAATCGTATTTGCTCCAACAAAGCAGACCTGGACAAGCACCTCCTGGATCTGAGGACAAAATTTCTTTGATTGGGATACAAACCAAAAGTGACGGACAACCAATTAAACAAAGCGGCAGCCATTAACAGAGACAGTCTGCTCACACATAAAGAGACCCAGAAAGAAGCCCGAGTGCCCCTAATTGTCACTTACAACTGGTGGCCAAAATGGTACCCTCAGGTAGTTGGCCCAAGGCATTCAGTTTAAGAAGGTCAGTGGTGTCCTGGATATAGTTTGGAGTATCCCTGACAAGGGGTTTTAGGAGATTTTCCACCCAACCTGAGATGTTTTCCGTCAGTGTCCCGATGTCAGAAATGATAGGCCTCCCAGGGTTGCCATCTTTGTGTATCTTTGGGAGCATATAGAAGCAGCCCGGCCTGGGATCCTCTGGGATAAGCCTCTGTGTATAAAAAAAACTGTGAATTTTCAGTTTCTTGTATAACACCATGACTGATGAAGGGAGCTAGTATTCCCGAAAGCTTACCATGAAATATACTCAGTTAGCCTCTAAAAGGTATTGCCTGATTACTTCACTCTTCCACTACTTTCAATGGCTAACACGGTACAACATTATACTACTTATTGTAGCTAGTTTGTCAGCCAGGGACACTACATGTATGAGAAGATATCCCAGCCACAATAAGGCAAATAATGGCTGACTTTCTGACCTTAGAAAGTTCCTGCATTCATGGTCGTATCCACTGGCAACCAATCAAGACAACAACTCGTGACCACAAGATATTTTGAGAAAATCTTTAAAACTCTGCAAAATGTTTAATTACTTATATTTGAAAAAATGTTTAACTTTTATTTATCTACAAATTTAAAAATGGTTATGGTCATGGGAATACCCCTTTAAGCATTTTATTGGTTGTCGTTTATTCAATATAGAGTCTAACGTTGTTGCTGCTCAAAATCATATATAAAGTATTGCAGCCTTTGCAAATTAAAAAAAAAATACTATTATTTAAGCTTTTTTTTTTGTTGTTGTTGTTCACCTAATATACAGTCTAACAGCAAAAAAACCTGCAATGTAAAGCTGACATTTCTTGAAGTACTTTTTTGTAGAAAACAAAACAACAAAAACAAACAAAAGGCATACACACAGTGTCAGAATTACTGCTAATCACTTTTATAATTAAGCAGTGTGCAGTGAATAAAATGATTGGAAAATAACAGGGCAGGGGACAGGCAAAAATAGGGGGATGAGGAAACACGCATGTAAATACTAACAATAAGAATTTGGGTGGCAACAGCAACACTACAGTACTACTGGGCTTGGTGGCACAGCCAGGAGCCGCAGGATTGTTGTAATTCCTGAGAATGAAGATCAAGTTTTTTATTACTTAGCTCGCTCAACTCAGTCACAGGAGTATATTGCATCCGATAGTGATGGGATCTTGAGTCAGGCTTCTGTGTATTACTCCTCCTCTTCTTCCATAACACATAATTTACCACAGGGCTTTTCTGGACAGTCAAACATGTCTCCTTCATATTCTTCACTGAAACAGATTCCTAGTAGTAATAAAGCACCTGCTGAGAAAACTATTTATCCTAGTCAGAGCAGATTTCCTCCTCTTTTTGATGAGTTGGATAAGAACAGTCAGCATTGTGTGCATACAGAGGAGGAAGACATGATTATTGGTGGCTGAGGTAGTGGCATGGGGTGTAGTACTACTACTGGTAGTCGTTCTGCTAGAGGAGGTAGGTGGATATCTGAAGATGGCAATTATGAGGGTGTACAGAAATTGCATGACCATGATGTGTCAGCGAAAAGGGGAAGATGATGATAATGCTGATGATGATGATTTTTTACAGATAGGACCTGGTAACCGGGTTACCCTGTTCAGATGAAGTGGGTGGTGGAAGTGGTGATAGTAGTGATTACAGCCCAACATCCAAAAAGCTTGCCCAGGGCAGATCTAGGGGAAGCTCAAGCTCATGGGGTGCGCATAGTGGCACTGGTGGTGGTAGTAGAAGACACTTCTCTGTTGCTGCTGGTGTTGGCAGCAGCAACTACATGCAGCCATTTCCCCCACTTTTCTACATTGCTAAATGATAAATCCATGGCAATGTGCAAGATCTGCAAGCAGAAACAAATGCAGGAACAAAATTTCTACATACTCACAAGAAAAGACATCATCATATTATTTGGCAAAATAGACTTGGCAGTGTCACTGGCAGGGGAAATGAGCAAGATAATTCTAGTCATTCACCCCATAATCTTCCTTGTAGGCAGGCCACATCTATAGCTAACACATGGTCATTGTTATCATCATCATCATCACCAACTGTTTCTCCTACTCCTACTCCTCTACCATGCCAATGTCAATCATTCATAAAGGAATGTGTGTCCAGGAAATAGCAATATAACCCCAAGCCATCAGGTGGTTCTGCAACTTAATTCGCACATGGCCAAGCTGCTGGTGGTGCAGTCACTGCCATACCATTTAGTGTGTTTCTCCAACTCATGTCATGTGCTCAACGTTGATAGAGGATACCTGGCCACTATTATTTCTCTAGGAAAGCTGTCCCTTCTTTATATCAACATTTTACAGAGAATGTGGGCCTTTCTTTGGATGTATCAATATTGGGAACGGTTCAAGCCTCTGTCTAAATGTGGAGGAGCAATTATGGACAAGGACAAAACATGACTTTCACTGCCCACTGGGTCAGTTTTTTGAGTGGCAACATCCACAGTCCAGAACTGCAACAAGGCCAGGTGCTAGTTCCACCTCATTTGTGCAGGCCCAGTTCCAACACCAGGCAGGCCTATCCACTTCCTCTAGATTCTCCTCTCTGGACCGTTTTCTGCCACCATCTTCACTAGAGCAAGCCATTGGTTCCATTCCTCCTCTCTGGTTTCATGGGTGTAAGGTGAAGCAATGCCATGCAGTTTTACAAATAATAAGCCTCGATCAGAGGAGCCACACAGCGGAGTAGTTGCTTCACTGTATCCTGCAACAAGTGTAATTCCGGCCAGCACACGTGACCGTGAATTACACGGTCACATGTGCTGGCCGACAGTCCGGACCGCAAAATATGGAACAGCTCCTATTGTTGTCCGATGTAGTGGCCCTGCTTCCACAGCTCCTATTCATTGAATGAAAGGGGCCACGAAAGCACAGCCACCGCACGGGCGACACACGGATGACATCCGTGTATCCCCATGAGCTGTCCGTGCCGTTCATTAACGACAGCCGGTTAGCACACAGGTGTGGTTTGTATTGAACTTGTTAAACCTGAAACAAATTGGGAACCTGAGCCACCGCAACACAAAACTGAACAAATCTTAAGAGGTTCGCACATCTCTAGTAAGGAGTATGAGGAGCTAATGAAGAGCATTAGTAATGAGGAGCATTAATACTCTTCAGAGGAACTTGAAGTACATTCAAATAATCTGGTAAGAGGACTGAAAGACTTCCCATAGGGGAAAATAGAGACACCATCTGAGAGCAAAGGACATTCAAAGTGGTTGATGTCATTTCTGCTCTGATATCTACAAAACAAGTTAATTCAGGTAATCCAGTCAAAGGACCAAGAGACTGCCAGAGAGGAAATAGAGATACCACCTCTAGAAGGACAAAGGTCTTTAATGTGAATGATACCCTCTCAGTTCTGATACCAACTAAACAGAGTAATGCCCTCCATTGGCAAGAAAAATTCCAGAGTTGGATTTTGAGTTATTTAATGCTTTAAGTATGCAGGGTCATTTGGTCATTAAGGATCAGTGAATTTTTCATTTTTTGAGAACTGCATAATTCATAACTTTTTTTATTTTTCTGTCAACATATCTATAATCACTATTTTACTTAACATAAAATGTTTCGGTAGGCTTTTAGCAATGTTTTTGAAGGGGTCCACATGAAAAAAGTACAATTCGTTTTTGTGCATTGTACAAATGATATGGCATTAAAAATGACATGGGAACTTTTCCTCACGAGTCATTCTCATTACTGTGATGTAATATCAGTTTTATTATGTTTTACCAATTTTACCAAATTAAACGTCATTTTGAGAAAATAATTTTGCCTTAGGGCACTGTATGACACCCATAACTTTTTAAAATTTTTTGTTGACAGCTTTTTTTTTGCAGGGAAAATTGGTTTAATCGTAATATAATAATACATATATATGGTGCCAAGATATTTCGCAGCACTTTACAAATCATAAGATTTGTGCATAGACAAAATGAGACATTACAGAGTAATCAATGAAATCACACAATAGGTCCAGCCATTTTTTTTTAGAAATAAATAAGGCTGTATGATCCGGTCCTTTTATATACTGATATCATATCCTGTAGGATAATGGGAAGGGTGATTGACCAGAGAAAGGTTAGTTTGGGGAGCATAAGTGTTGAAGTCTGAGATTAGGAAATATGTTAGGACTGCCTGAAGAGATGTATTGTCTGAGGTAGCACATTCCAGAGAAATGCTGCAACTCTAGAGGCATCTTGGAGGCAGGAGTCGGAGGTTCTGATTATAGAGGATGTTAGTCTCAGGTCATTTGCAGAACAGAGAGCAAGTGTAGAGTAGTAGACAGAGATGACGGAGAAAATGTAGGGAGGTACAGCGCTATGAAAAGCCTTGTGAATGAGGGTGATAAATTGAAATTATATTCTATGGTGAACAGGCAACCAGCACTGGGACTGGCACATATTGGAGGCATCATTGTATTGTTTAGGCTAAAGATGAGCCTGACTGCTGCATTCAGGATAGATTATAGAAGGGAAGACCAATTGGTAGGGACTTACAGTAGTCAAATTGAGAGCGAATCAGGGCTGAGGGTTTTTGATGTTTCCATGGTAAGGAAAAAGCAGATTCTGAGGAGAAGATTGTGGTCTATGTTGTCAAATGCTTCTGAGAGAGCCAGTAGAATAAGAAGAAAATAGCTGCATTAGTTTTAGCTGGATCACTGGTGATTTTTGTAAGGGCAAATTCAATAGAGTACAATATGTGGAAATCGGATTGTAAGGGGTCTAGACGAGAAGTAGCAGAGAGGGAGCAGATTAGACAAGAATATACTCAGTGTTCCAGGAGCTAAAAGGGAGGCTAGAGACAGGAAGGGAGGGTTTTTTCAGTAGTGGGGTTATAACATGTTTGAAAGAGGGAAGAAAGATTCCAGTAAAAGGATAAAGGTTAAATACATTAATTTGCCCAATGCAGTCTTTTTATGGTGCTCACTGTATGGGATAAATACATTATTTTTGGATAGTTCAGATTTATACGTACACAGGGATACCTGATATGTATAAATTTGTTAATATTTATTTTGTACATGCTCTTCAAACTTTGTTTTTATGTTTTTACTGTTCCACAAAGGGACTTTTGAACCTGGGAAACCTGGGAAACCCCTGCATCATAAACTGCAGTACTTCTGTATTGCATTATATATATATATTATATTGTGCATGATTCTCTATGTGTATTAGAACAAGGCATATCTATTCTTGACAACCATGAGGCCATTGATTCCAATCCCTCAGAACTCTACAATCTTACCCCACAATCTTACCACGTGGTGGGCCAAGGACTATGACCACCCAGATGCTGTGATCAATAACAATTGGGGGGTAATCTTTCCGAGATTAAGTTTTTCCTGACTGCAGCAGCTAGTCCCATTAATGATGTAGCAGGCACAGTTCAAGGGACTTCAAAGTGAATGGTATTCTCTGCTCTAATGTTTTCATCATGATCAGTTCCACCTTTATGTGGGCCCTTGAATGACAGTTACAGTGGCCCCCCTTATGCCTTATGGCACAAATAGCACTTTTGTAACAGTTTTTGTTTGCTCTTTTTTTTTTAATTACATAGATATATTTTTCTGTCATTTCTACCAAAAAATGATAACAATACAATACGATTTAAAATTTACTTAATTTAACAATCTCCATAAATAACATGGCCTACTGTATTGTATGGGTTGATCCGATTACAAAGATACCAAATATGTCCTTGTTATTTACTGACTTGTAAAAACTTTATTTCAAAATGTATCTATTGTAATAATTTCTGCACTTATACTTTTTAAATTACCAAATAAAAAGTGTTACTTTTCATTTTCAGCTTTTTCTTCTACTGACATATACAGTGGGGAAAAAAAAGTATTTAGTCAGCCACCAATTGTGCAAGTTCTCCCACTTAAAAAGATGAGAGAGGCCTGTATTTGACATCATAGGTAGACCTCAACTATGAGAGACAAAATGAGAAAACAAATCCAGAAAATCACATTGTCTGATTTTTAAAGAATTTATTTGCAAATTATGGTGGAAAATAAGTATTTGGTCAATAACAAAAGTTCATCTCAATACTTTGTTATATATCCTTTGTTGGCAATGACAGAGGTCAAACATTTTCTGTAAGTCTTCACAAGGTTGGCATACACTGTTGCTGGTATGTTGGCCCATTCATCCAAGCAGATCTCCTCTAGAGCAGTGATGTTTTGGGGCTGTCGCTGGGCAACACGGACTTTCAACTCCCTCCAAAGGTTTTCTATGGGGTTGAGATCTGGAGACTGGCTAGGCCACTCCAGGACCTTCAAATGCTTCTTACGAAGCCACTCCTTCGTTGCCCTGGCGGTGTGCTTGGGATCAGTGTCATGCTGAAAGACCCAGCCACGTTTCATCTTCAACGCCCTTGCTGATGGAAGGAGGTTTGCACTCAAAATCTCACGATACATGGCCCCATTCATTCTTTCATGTACACGGATCAGTCGTCCAGGTCCCTTTGCAGAGAAACAGCCCCAAAGCATGATGTTGCCACCCCCATGCTTCACAGTAGGTATGGTGTTCTTTAGATGCAACTCAGCATTAACTCTCCTCCAAACACGACGAGTTGTGTTTCTACCAAACAGTTCCACTTTGGTTTCATCTGACCATATAATATTCTCCCAATACTCTTATGGAACATCCAAATGCTCTTTAGCAAACTTCAGATGGGCCCGGATATGTACTGGCTTAAGCAGGAGGACACGTCTGGCACTGCAGGATCTGAGTCCCTGGCAGCGTAGTGTGTTACTGACGGTAGCCTTTGTTACGTTGGTCCCAGCTTTCTGCAGGTCATTCACTAGGTCCCCCCATGTGGTTCTGGGATCTTTGCTCACCATTCTTGTGATCATTTTGACCCCACGGGGTGAGATCTTGCGTGGAGCCCCTGATCGAGGGAGATTATCAGTGGTCTTGTATGTCTTCCATTTTCTAATTACTGCTCCCACAGTTGATTTCTTCACACCAAGCTGCTTGCCTAATGCAGATTCAGTCTTCCCAGACTGGTGCAGGTCTACAATTTTGTTTCTGGTGTCCTTCCACAGCTCTTTGGTCTTCACCATAGTGGAGTTTGGAGTGTGACTGTTTGAGGTTGTGGACAGGTTTCTTTTATACTGATAACAATGTCACACAGGAACCATTACTACAGGTAATGAGTGGAGGACAGAGGAGCCTCTTAAAGAAGAAGTTACAGGTCTGTAAGAGCCAGAAATCTTGCTTGTTTGTTATTGACCAAATACTTATTTTCCACCATAATTTGCAAATAAATTCTTAAAAAATCAGACAATGTGATTTTCTAGATATGTTTTCTCATTTTGTCTCTCATAGTTGAGGTCTACATATGATGTCAATTACAGGCCTCTCTCATCTTTTTAAGTGGGAGAACGTGCACAATTGGTGGCTAACTAAATACTTTTTTCCCCCACTGTATGTGTATATATCAGTACATTATGCCTGTAAAGAAGAATACAATTAGGCTGAGCCTATAGCTCACTGTCAATATTTTTACCACCCATGCAGTCAGTCGTGGCTACAAGCCCAGAATTACTTTAAGTCCGTACTACTACTGTATATGAAACCTCTCCTAAACAGGTGAGGATACCTCCCCACTGCCCTGCGTCAGAAGACTTAGATGGAAGATAATTTTCAGGAAGTAAGTAGAACTGAACCCCTGACACTTATACCACTGACTTGACTACTACTGTGCATGCCCACCACTCAGCACTGAAGCCATCTGAATGAGATATGTTAGAGAGCCCCAAAGCATGCACAGTAATTGAAATGATTGAAAGAAGCTGGGGACATACACCCAGCCTCAGTGCTCATCTTAAAGGGGGTTGTCCTGAAATTGAAAAAACTGTGGTGGAAGGGGGGGGCCCTGGGCAGGTGTAACATAAAAAAAAAAACATACTCACCTGTGCCCAGCACTCCAGTGTCTGCCGCCAAAACCTGTTCAGTCTCACACCATGTCTCAGTCCCAGAAGCCCTGCGCTCCATGTGACCCCTGAGGCCAATCAGGGACCAGTGACATAAGTGAGTGACATCACCGGTTCCTCTCCAGAAACCGCTCTAGCTGTTGATTGGCCTTAGTGGTCACGTGAGGTGCAGGACTTCTGGGGAATGAGACAAGGTGTGCGTCATGAATGGGCGGCGGTGGTATACATCAGAACGCCAGTGACAAGTGAGTATGTTTTGGGGTTTTTTATGTTACGCTTGCCCCAGCCCCCTTAGAGTTTATCCAAGTCATCCATTCCAGACTTGTTTAACACATGTCTCTTGCATGGATGTCTGTCATCTCACTATTACAAAGCATATGAGCCACCTCTACTGCTGTGTTTTTCACGCCAGAACTGATAGACCTTGTGATGAGCCAACTCTGATATTTTGCCTGGACATCCACCTCTTGGCTTTTAAATGGATGGATGGACTTCGTTTCATATTCTTCCAACTGTCATGGCACTCACAATTCTCTCATGCTAAATAGTTGCATGTCAAATGTATGTATGAGATAGCCAAGTTGATTGTCTATAAAATGATGGTAGTCTCACATTACAAGCCTTAGTGGATGGTGAGATATGGAGCATGAAAGTCAAAAGTTCAAAACATTGTTACCCTTTTGCTTGTCAGTGTATTAAAAAGGAGAGAACCCAATACTGACCCCTGTGGTACCCCAATGGTAACTGTATTTACCATTAACAAGCACCCTCTGTTTCCTATCACTAAGCTAATTGTGTAGCCAAATGCAGTTTTTTTGTTTTTTTTTCCCCTAGTCCCAACATTCTCATTTTGTATGCCAACCTCTAATATGGTACAGTATCAAAAGCCTTTGAAAAGTCCAGAAACAGCATGTCCACCTCATTACCCATGGCCAGTCATAGAAGCTGATGAGATTAGTCTGACAGGACCAGTTCCTCATAAACCCATGCTGACTGAGATAAGATTACTTACACTGAGATACTCCAGGATAGCATCTCTTAGAAACCTTACAAACATATTACGTACCATTGAGATTAGATTTACAGACTTAGTTTCTGGGATCACTTTAGACTGCTTTTTTAGACCACATTTGCTATGCGCCAATCTTGTGAAACAGACCCAGTCATTTCTGAGTCATTATTAGATATAAGGGTCTGTCTATCACTGTGCATAATTCCCTCAGAACTTGGGGGTGTATGCTACCTGGACCCGATGATTTGTCAATTTTAGTATTTGTAGGTGGAGCCACACTTCCTCCTGGTTAAATAGGTGACATTTAAAGGAGAATTTACTTTACCCCATCATGCCTTTGGTCAGTGTATTTTCCTGTATCAATACAATAGAGAAGAAGGCATTTAATAGATCTGTCTTTTTCTCATCCTCTTTCCCTAATTATAATTTTTTAATGCTGCGTCACTACCTTCTTGTTTTAGTACTTTAAACGCTTTCTTTTTATCCCTCATTTTAGTTAGCCACATTAGTTTTCTATGATTTCTAGCCCGCTTATTCCCATAAGGTTTATGTTTTTCACTGGCCCTATTTAGGATGTTTTTGAAAGTTTCCCACTTACTTTGTGCTCCCTTCACTTTGAGGACATTGCCCCAGTTTATGCTGCTAAGCTCAGCTAAGCTGATGAAAATTGGCCTAACTGAAGTTTAGCATTTGTGTACCCCTTTACTAAACATCTTTTTAAAGTGTACATGGAAACTTATGTTGTGGTCACTATTACCTAGATGACCCCTGACCTCCACTTTTGACAATCTGTCAGGTTTGTTTGTCAAAATTAGGTTTAAAAGTGCCTCTCCTCTTGTTGGGTCTTGCTTCTTCCATTATATTTGGGGATATGCAACAAGTCCCTAACAGTATTTTATTATTCTTTATTTATCACCTTATTTCCACCCATAAGGACTCCACATATTAATTTTCCTCCAAGATGTCATCACACAGGAGCATCTTAAGGCTGAATTTTATGTACAAGCAAACCCCTACACCTTTCCTATTGGTATGCTCTTTTCTAAACATACTGTACCCAAGTATATTTATAGCCCAGTCATAGGCAGAGTCCAGCCATGTCTCATTTTTCTTCCAATATTATCACTTCTAGTTCCTCCATCTTGTTAGTGAGACTTCTGATGTTAGTATAGATGCATTATTATGTGTTTATCCTTACCCATACTCTTCCACTGCCCACTAACTGCTCTCTTCCCACCTCTGCTCCACCCCTAGAGAGATTACTTAGCCCTTGTTCCATGTCTACACTATCTTGCCCTCTATATCTGTTATTGCCCTTCCACCAAGTCCCTAGTTTAAACATTATCCATCTAGTATCTTCTCTCCACTAGCCATATAGCCATATTCTCCCCCAGTACAGCTGCACCCTCCCCATTGAGGTGCAGCCCATCCCTACCCAGTTCTACAAGAACCCAAAACCCCTCCTTCCTACACCAGCTCTTGAGCAGCTCTCCTGCTGCTCTCCTGTGTGGCCCAGGGTACAGGTAGTATTTCCAAAAATAATACTCTTGAGGTCCTTGCCTTCAGCATGAATCCTAGATCCCTGAAATAATTTTTAAGGACCTTCCACCTACCTCTAGCTTTGTCATTTGTGACAACATGCACCATGACAGCTGTATCCTCACCAGCCCCTCCTAGTAATCTACCAACCCAGTCCGCGAGCACCAGAAAGGCAACACACTGTTTGACTATCCAGGTCTTTGTGACAGATTGCCCTGTCTGAACCCCTAATATTTGAATCCCCCACTGCCAGCACCTGTCTGGCCTGACAAGTACTGCTATTCCCCAAAGCATTAATACCCCTGTACTAACATCCCCCTCATCTGCCAACTTAGCAAACAACTTAGCAAACAACATTACTGTTTTCCTAAATAAACAGAGCAACACTTTTCCCCCTCTTTTTTTTTTTGGGTGTGCACACCCATTTATATCTCCTTTAGGGGGGGGGGGGGGGGGGGGGGGGGGGCGGGGGGGGGGGGGGGGGGGGGGGGGCCGGGGGGGGGGTGTTTGAGGGGGGAAGGACCCCCCGGGGCGGGGAGAAAGGGGCGGGGGGGGGGGGGGGGTTTTTTTTTGGGGGGGGGTATAATTATTATTTTTTTTTTTGTGGGGGCCCTTTTTCTTTTTTTTTTTTTTTCTTTTTTGTTCAAAAAACCTCTTTCCACCCTGAAGTTTTCTGTCCCCTTTTTTTTTAATTATAAAATTTAGGGGGCTGCCGCACACACCCAAATATTTAGAACTAAAAATGATTAAGATAAAGGGGTGCCCAAACTTTTCATATGAGTTACTGTATGTCTGTATTGCAGCTCAGCTCTATATAACTGCAATATACCACATTCAACCTGTGATCAAGTTTGTCACTGTTTTTGGAAACTTTAAAAACTGAAATAATCTAAGTATGTAGGAGTGTAAAATGACTAGCAGATGGAAAGCAAATAAATGCTTGTTTCCTGCAATGAAAATGCTAGTGATCTACAGTAATTACAAGGTTATCTCAATTTCCTCATATTGTTTTATGTTATTTTTTGGACTGTCAGTTTCAAGACTGGTGCACAATACTAAATCATGAAACAGTTACTGAAGCTTGTTAGTTTTTCAGTATGAACTAAACTGATTACATTGGGAATGAAGATGCAAATCATTGGGGACAAATTAAAGAGGCCCATGGGGTATTAAAAGGTTTTCACAATTTTATGCAAGTACTATAAGACTCAACACTGACAGTTACATCACATCCAGAGGATATGTCATAGCTCCTTCCACTTCCACTTTAGTATCTTCACACAGTGAAAATGAAGAGCAATTTAAGGAGGACATCCTCTTTAGATTCCTCATCATTCAGTCATGTGAACATTCCCTTAAAAGGACAGACATATATTTAAGGCAGGGGCATCACAAGGGGAAGTTATACTGTTAAAAACACCTCTTGCTTCAGTTAAAGTTCTTTTATTCCTAGTCAGCCAGCTATATCTGTTCTAGTAGTGTGACTGTGCCGAGATTGACAATAATTCCCATTTCTGGAGTGGTAGTATGACAAGAAGCAGAATAAGCTGCTGTACCCTGTTAGCACAGCCTGCAATGTTCTGCAGAGTCAATCTGCAAAACATTACCAAGTGAACAGTATGCTTTAGCTACAGGACATGTGTCCTTCCTTATTTGTCCTCTTGGCTGGACATGTCCAGATATGTGTATCACAAGTTAATCTGCTTTTCTAAATACAACATAGTTTCAGGAAAAGTGCTAACTATTCTATTTGTGTCTATGCTTCATTCATTGGGGAAGATGACTTGCAGCCTTTCCGGCTTTTGTTATCATGTTGTGATATTATGCTGAATTGGTTTCAAGACAAATTGAAATCTGTAACCATACTGGAAAACAATTGAGAGCTGACACATCTGTATCAGCCACACAGAATAAACTTGATAGGAGATAAATGCCAGCTCAGTATGCGCCAACTATAGGGATCCCCATGATCATGGTAACAAGATCCAATGTCCCCATTTGAATGGAGCAACAATCAAGCCAGAGTGCTGTGGATAGATAATAGTTTCTATTTAGGGAAACTTCTTTAGGGTAAGGCCCCAAGTAGCGATATGCAGCTAAAAAAACACTGCAGTTGTTATTTCTGCACTCCCCCCACCCATTAAATGTATACAAAAAATGCTTGCATATCCACAGCTAAAATCACCAGGCTGCAATTTTCAAAAATACATTTTCTGCAGGGTTTTTTGGTGCAAAGTGGGAATAAAATTAAATGAAATCTCATTCACTTTGCAAATAGTGCAAAAAACAACTTTTTTTTCCACTGCGTTTCTGCAGCAGACAAAAACACTGTGTTTCTGCTATGTATGGCCTTAAAGTGATTTCATACACTATTATGAATATTTTAATGTAAAATAGAGGAATTGCCTGTTTACAGAAAACAACAAACAAATCCCCAAAGTTATAAAGCAACCAAATACAAAATAAAGATCCAGTTTCAATCTTGCATATAGTTGGGATTTACAATATGTGTAAATACCAGATATATAGTATGTTGCATTCCACAAGACATTTGTTACAAAAACAATTTCAATGTGTCAGATTTTAGGTTGTTTGTTATTATTTTCATGCCAAGAAAAGGAAATAGCTTACTGTAAATAGAGTAAACTAGAAATGCACTTGGGATCAAAAAAATCTACCCATAGTGTACAGAAACATATAAAACATATTTTAATCCTTCAGCTTTCTAACGAAATTCTACAGTATTGTATTGGATTTTCTTTCCTCAATACTATGGTCAGATACATTTTAAGATATATTTTGTTCACTCAATTTTGAAATAAGCAAAATGAATGTACTTATATTACATTCAATTGAAATGGGTTTTGTGACATTTTATCTATCCCACTGTGCTTAGGACATTCCATTGAAACAAATGAGATAGCTGTCCTTATTTATAATGGGATAATACATTCTGAATTTGTCCTTTTTAATGATAGCTCCATACGCATGCAAAAAATTGAAAAAAAAAAAAAAAAATGCTATTTCTGTATGAAGGATTTGCCACAAACTTTGATGACATATTCATAGGACATTTCAACAATATCTAATCAGAAAAGATATGACCACCGGGACCCCCA
The DNA here is from genome assembly GCA_947044405.1 of Leptodactylus fallax. Lineage (NCBI taxonomy): Eukaryota > Metazoa > Chordata > Amphibia > Anura > Leptodactylidae > Leptodactylus > Leptodactylus fallax. The sequence goes on along the minus strand of CAMRHE010000087.1, from coordinate 458,060 downwards.
CCAGTGCCAAAGAATAATGGGGTAACAGATCTCTTAGCTTTTCTCTGACACAGTACATACCAGAATTATTTTGAGATCTAGTGGACAATTTTAAAACTGAACAGCAATGGCTTAACAACTATGCTTATTTGTGAATAGTTTTAACATTTCGAGAAGCAAGCACCTAAAAAGTACTTAGAAAACATATTGCTACAAAAAGGTAGTTTTAGCATATTTGAATATGACATAATTAAAAGTATAGATTCAATTGTTTGACTAGTAAAAAAGAGTTTACATGTGACCCTCTTTATTGAAGTCTAAGGCTAGGTTCACACTAGCGCTTGATTTCCATTCCGGGTTTCCGTCCCTGAATCTGTTTAAAAAATGCAGAGAGAAAAGTCCTACAAGCAGGACTTTTCTCTATGCATTTTTCCGCCTTTTTCGGGTGGAAATCTGGCAGACCCCATTGCAACAATATGCAATTACAAAAAAACTAATCAGAAAAAATAATACTGTATGTTTCAGTATATATCTTGGATTAGTTTAAAGCAGGGGTCGGCAACCCCTGACACGCGTGCTAAGAGTGGTATGCGAGGCTTATTTACCTGGCAGCCCAAGTCCTCACCCAGCAGTTTTGATCGGACCAAACACAGCCGAAACGAAACTGCTACTATTATACTGTAGGGTCTCTTCAGACACCAGAGTATAATAAGCGGAGGCTCAGGAGAGGTGATGAAACATAAAAAATAATGTTACCCACCTTCCCTGTGCTCCGCAGCGGCTCTGTGCTCTGCAGGCGCTTCTGCCTGAAGTAAGAGACCACTGGCAGGGCCTCGGGGATCACGTCCGACGTCATTACGCATAATGACGCGACGTCACCCCTGAGACTCAATCAGCAGTCGCTGACTACAGACAGAAGAGCCCGAAGAGAACAGAGCTGCTGCAGAGAGCAGGAAAGGTGAGTAACATTGTTTTTTATGTTTGTCAACTCTCTTGGCCCTCCGCTTATTATACTCTGGGGTCTGAAGAGATCCCACAGTATAATACTAGCTAGTGAGTGGCGAAAATTGGAATATTATAAAAGTTAGAATATTATACTGTGTGGAGGGGCCGCTATAAAACATAATACCATGTACATGGGGCGCTATGGGGCATAATACTGTGTGCAGGGACTGCTATGGGACATAATACCGTGTGCAGGGGCCATTATGGGACATAATACTGTGTGCAGGGGCCGCTATGGGACATAATACCATGTGCAGGGGCCACTATGGGACATAATACTGTGTGCAGGGGCTGCTATGGGATATAATATCATTTGCAGGGACCGCTATGGGACATAATACCATGTGCAGGGGCCGCTATGGGATATAATACCCTTTGCAGGGACCACTATGGGACATAATACCATGTGCAGGGACCGCTATGGGATATAATACCGTGTGCAGAGGCCGCTATGAGACATAATACCATATGCAGGTGCTGCTATGGGACATAATACCGTGTGAAGGGGCCGCTATGGGACATAATACCATGTGCAGGTGCCACTATGGGACATAATACCGTGTGCAGGGGCCGCTATGGCATATAATACCGTGTGCAGAGGCTGCTATGAGACATAATATCATATGCAGGAGCCACTATGAGACATAATACCGTGTGCAGGGGCCACTATGGGACATTATTCTGTGTGTTTTCTGTATTAAGGATGTGTTTTTGCACAGAAAACTCAGGCACTTTTTTATTGTGCAAAAATTCACCATGTGAACGGAGTTTTGCATCCAAGTAAAAGTTCCAGTGGCCTAAGAATATAGCTGCATCCAGATACATAGTGTGTTTCCACCATAAGGATGCTGCCATACGGTGCTCCTGGACACTTACATTTACCACTAATTGGGGGCTGTACATGTACTTTCATTGCTTCTAATCAGAAAGTACAGGAGCGTCCCAGGAAATAGCAGTAAATGCATGTGTCCTAAATCATCTAGTGGCTGCACTTCTGTGTTATAGTTTGTGGTATATGACTTTAGTTTAGAGGTTGTCAGACTTAAAATTATTAACTGGCACATCGAGTACCTCATCCTTGATTTTTTAATTAAAATCGCCACATCGAACAAAAAAGGTTGTCTACCCCTAGTTTAAAGTGAATAATATATTCACTTTAATGCAATCTCTTTCCATAGTGGTGTTAGATTAAGATTGTTGAAGCAATTCCTCTATATCTAGATTCCGTAAAACATGCTCATTTTTTTTGTTATACAATATAGTTTAATAGATGGAAAATCTAAATATTCTCTAGAAAGAGAATCACATTTAGCTTAAATGTTTCTTTTGGTGGTGGTTTGCATTTTGAAGATTAGCTGTCTAGGACACTTTTGCTGAAGGAATTTCTGATAACTAGACACAACTGCTACTTTTGGAACCTGTTGTTTTACTTTAATCTTTAATATTTAGCCCAGTATTTACTTATTACCATATCAAGTATTAATCCCTAAAGCTCTAGAACTAATGACAATAACCCGTGTAATAAAGGGAAGATACTTTCATTTACTATGCTTGAAGATACGAAGTGACGTACTGTACAGAAGCTGATTTTTCTCTTTATTGAATTAATATGTTTAATCTCTGAATCAAATGAAGGTGCAGCTGAAAAAATGAAGATTAGAGTAAACATGATCAGGAATTTGCATATGGTGAGAATATGCATAAAATGTCTTTGATGTGAAAAGTGTTGATAAATAAAACCCCTTAGGCAATGATATAATAGTTACAACTTTTACATGGTAAAAATGCCTTGTGACAGAACAGCCTATAGTCTTAATGACATGTCAAAGGCTGATTATTTTAATAATTTTTACATTATAACTGGTGAGTGGGCACAGGAAACAAAGAGTAATTGAGGTGTCATAAACTTCTTTATAGAGTCTTAGCAGCTTCTTGGCAAATTTACCATTTTTATCAAAATCTTACACACTTTCTTGCTTATGGATAAATAATTATATCCTACTGTGAAGGAAATTTGAGGTAAAATCAATTATACTGGTTTTATGCACATGCATGCTTCCCTGTGTTATATTAAAACAACTGCGTTAAAGAGTAAAAAACCAAAGCACTTTATAATCTAAAATAAAAACATATATTTTATTCTCTATCATCTGTTCAAAATGTATTGCTTGTGAGTATTCTAACCAGTGATGATAGAGCATTTAAAAGTTATATACATACAGCTGTAGGCGTAAATAATAAACTAAAATAAAATAAATTAAATATTATGATTTGTCTCTAAAGTGATTATCTTTATAAACTTAAAATTTTGAGTAAATTCCTTGTATGATCGTTCATCTAAAAAAAAAAAATAACTTTATATTTTTAATAGAACAATATTGTGATAAAATGCATTATGGAATTAACAAAGAGTTGCTATATATACAGTATATTAATAAGCAAAATGAAATAAAGAAATCTTTTTGTAAGTTATTTATTAATAAGAAAAAAAAAAGAAGTATAATTAGATGGTAATAGTTGGGACAAGGGACACGTGAGTGTGATCCCTTGAAATGGAATGGATTCTTCTGACAATTTGTAGGGAAACCTCTGCTGTAATTGGGACTGCACCTCATGGGGAACTCATAATATATATATTACACTGAGTTACTTTGTATATTACAAAGAACTGGAGGCAGAAACATTTATCAGTTATGTTTGAGAATGAAAATGTATTGGCAAAGAAGAGTGCTTTAAAAGACTCCCGCTTTAAAGATTTTTAAGCAATATTAAATATTATATTTGGAATTGATTTGTTTGCGAAGGCCAGTTACTGCATTTTATTGAAAAATACAGGCTTCTAGATGTTTTTTGTTATATTACTCCGATTTAGTATCGGAGAATTTCATATAATAACCCTATAATATGTTGTCTCAAAAATTGTCAGACAAACTACATACAGTACAGTTGAAACCAGAAGTTTACATACAGTGGCATGCAAAAGTTTGGACACCCCTGGTCAAAATGACTGTTATTATGAACAGTTAAGCAAGTTGAAGATGAAATGATTTAAAAGGCATAAAGCTAAAGATTAAACACACTTATCTATAATTTTAAGCAATATCAGTGTATTATTATGTTTGAGTACAATTTGAGAGTGAAAAAGGGAAAGGAGTACCTTGCAAAAGTTTGGGAAACCTTGTAGATTTGTGTGCTCAGATAACTTGACCAAGGTCTCAGACTTTAATTAGCCAGTTAGGGTTATGGCTTGTTCACTATCATTGTTAGGAAAGGACAAGTGATGCAAATTTTACAGCTTTATAAATACCCAGCCTCCTCTAACCTTGTGCCAAAAAACAGCAGCCATGGGTTCTTCTAAGCAGCTGCCTAGCACTCTGAAAATGAAAATAGCGGAGGCCCACAAAGCAGGAGAAGGCTATAAGAAGATAGAAAAAAGTTTTCAATTTGCCCTTTCCTCAGTTCCAAATGTAATTAAAAAATGGCAGTTACCAGGAACAGTGGAGGTCAAGATAAGGTCTAGAAGACCAAGAACAATTTCAGAGACAGCTGCTCGTAGGACTGCTAGAGTGGCAAATCAGATCCATGCTTGACTGCAAAAGACCTTCAGGAAGATTCAGCAGACTCTGAAGTTGTGGTACATTGCTCTACTGTTCAGTGATACCTGCACAAATATGGCCTTCATGGAAGAGTCATCAGAAAAAAACCTCTCCTGCGTCCTCACCATAAAATTCAGCGTCAGAAGTTTGCAAAAGAACATCTAAACAAGCCTGATGCATTTTGGAAACAAGTCCTGTGTTCCAATGAGGTTAAAATAAAACTCTATGGCCACAATGATCAAAGGTATATTTGGAGAAAAAAGGGCACAGAATTTCAGGAAAAGAACATTTTCTCCAACTATTAAGCATGGGGGTGGACCAATCATGCTTTGGGGTTGTGTTGCAGCCAATGACACAGGGAACATTTCAGGTAGAGAGAAGAATGGATACAATGAAATTTCAGCAATATCTTGAAGCAAACATAACCCCATTTGTAAAAAAGCTGAAAATGAAAAGAGGATGGCTTCTACAAATGGATAATGATCCTAAACACACGTCAAAATACACCATAGACTACCTAAAAAGGCACGAGCTGAAGGTTTTACTATGGCCCTTACAGTCCCCTGATCTATACATCATTGAAAATCTATGGGTAGACCTCAAAAGAGCAGGGCATGCAAGACGACCCAGGAATCTCACATAACTGGAAGACTTTTCCAAGGAAGAATGGATGAAAATCCCTCAAACAAGAATTGAAAGACTCTTGGCTGGCTACAAAAAGTGTTTACCAGCTGCAATACTTGCCAAAGGGGGTGCTACTAGATACTAACCATGCAGGGTGCCCAAACTTTTGCATTGGGTCATTTTCGTTTTTTGTTATTTTGAAAATATAAAATATGAGAATATTTTTTTTCCCAAAAAATACATTGGGAATGTGGTCATCTTTAATGTTATGCCTTTTGAAGATCATTTTATCTTCAACTTGCTTAACTGTTCACAATAACAGTCATTTTGACCAGGGGTGTCCAAACTTTTGCATGCCACTGTACACTATATAAAAAGACACATATGCATGTTTTTCTCACTATCTGACATGAAATCAAAATAAATTTTTCCCGTTTTAGGTCAATTAGGATTACCAAAATTATTTATATTTTCCAAATGCCAGAATAATGAGAGAGAGAGAAATTTTAAGGCATTTTTATTACTTTCTGCAAAGTCAAAAGTTTACATTTCATTAGTATTTGGTCCCATTGCCCTTAAACTGTATGACTTGGGTCAAACGTTTTGCATATCCTTCCACAAGCTTCTCACAATAGTTGGTAGGAATTTGGGCCCATTCCTCCTGACAGAACTGGTGTAACTGAGCCATGTTTGTAGGCTGCCTTACTCACACCTAACTTTTCAGTTTTGCCCATAAATTTTCAATAAGATTAAGATCAGGGCTTTGTGATGGCCACTCCAGAACATTGACTTTGTTATCCTTAAGCAACTTTGTAACCATTTTGGCAGTATGCTTCGGGTCATTGTCCATTTGGAAGACCCATTTGTGCCCAAGCTTTGACTTCCTGGCTGATGTCTTGAGATGTTGCTTCAGTATTACCACATAATGTTCTTTCCTCATGATACCATCTATTTTGTGAAGTGCACCAGTCCCTCCTGCAGCAAAACAACCCCACAACATGATGTTATAACAGTATAAGTATTTATGATATTTGTGCAGATGTTTTCCATTTAATGTGAATCAATGTTGGTATGTTTTTCTGTTTATTATCAATATGGTATTATAACTTACTGCAGCACAGAGAAAACAATTATATTCATTACAGCAACTTCAAAAATGTTATATCATAGCAGCATAGATCCTGTCCTGTTTAAGGTGACAAAATACATGCTGACTTTTGAATATCCCTTTGATAAGAATGATAGCTTGTTCTCAAACAGTATTTCATCTAAGAGGCTTAACTTAAGACATTCCATTGTCTCCGATGTAATGTGTCACTATCCTGCTCAAGCTAAACTGGTTTTAAAGAATTATAGGAATATACTGGTAAATACGTTCTTTTAGGCATTGTTCTCTATGAGTATACTTATATCAGTCGGTTGAAGATTAACTTGATACAAAAAAAAATTAATCTGAACATTATAGTTCACCTGCCTGAGAACAGTTTTCATGTGAATATAATTCATAAAAGAAAGCACAAAATAGAAAATCTATTATTTCATGTGGTATACTTTTCCTGCTTTTCCTGCTATCATAACTTTTTGAATTTTGTTCATGTGGCATTAAAAATGTTATGGCAGCTTTGTCCAGCGGGTCATTACCATTACAGCGTACCATAGTTATATTTGTTTTATTATGTTTTACCGCTTTTACAAATAAAACGTCACTTTTTAAAAATGAAGGATTTTCCTGGAGTCACTGCATTCTGATGCCATTCTGATATGTAAAGGCTCTTTATTTGCGGGGCATGTTGTACTTTTTATTGGTAACAATGTTTGATATGTATGACTTTTTGCTCACTTTTTATTGCTATTTTTGGGGAAAGCGAGGTGACCAAAATTCATTAATTTGCACATTGTGGTGTATATATATTTTACGGTGTAAAACACACAGGATAAATAATGCTATTTTTGGATAGTGGAATCTTATAAACACGTTGCTTAGCCTCCTGGCTGCCATGGCAACCCCTCGGACCCTGCAATCTTATTGTAGTGGATCCAAGGGATGGCAGGGGGCGATTACAGCACCGTACTATTATGGTGCTGAGCGTTAACAACACACTCAGTGCGATGTAATTTTATGGCGCAGAGTGGGAAGGGGTTAAAGGACTAGAATAATATAGACAGTTTACAAACTAAGTATTGTGTTTGTTAATGAAATATCAGTATATACTTTGTCCTGTGCAAGAGCTCCAGTCTGACAGCAAGGGAAGAGTTCACTGTTTTCCCCGGAGGAGAGAGTTGAATTACAGAAGAGTGTGGGTTATAGGGCCAGCTAGTGGCATAGTGCACATACCCTTCTTGTACCAAAGTGCAATCTTGCTGCTCAGGTAATCAATGCTTATTCCAAATGAGCTATTCAGTGCACACAGAGTAGGAACACATGTGATGGAGCACCCATTTTCTTTTGTGGTCACCATCTACTGCCTCGCTCAAAACAGAAAAATTAACATGTCACCTGGACACCGAATTGCAGCAACCACAAATGAATGAAGATGGTGTATCAGCATGTGTGGCCCTGTAAGGTCGTTCAGATGGCTTGTCATTTAAGAAAGGTTAAATCCCAGTCCTGACAGCTCATTTAGTTGTGGCGGGAGTGCAGTATTAGCAGAGTTTAGCACAATATATAGGCGCATAGAAAGTTTATAAGTTTATTGTTATGTTGCTATATCATGCATTGTGTATAACTTGTATTGAATTTTATAATGTCGTAAAATTGTCATATAACACCACTTTAATGGTTATAGGTCATTGTATAATTAGTGTTTTAGTCCTTTCTGGAAGCTGTATTGCTCGCTGACTAATTAGAGGAAAAATAAAGTTGGGCCTAAGAGTTACACAATAGGAGACGTTGCTTGCGGCTTTCCTGTGGTGAGACTTGATGACATCAGGCATTGCCCACATTTCTCAAGGCTGGAATAAATCTGAAAGATATTTCACATGTGACTCATCCTATGTCATATATCTCCTTAATTGCTCATGTGGTCTGATGTACATAGGTGAGACCACAAAACATATCCGAAACAGAATATCCAAGCATACAGTAAGTCGACCATCTGCAACAAGAACCTCCTACTACCTGTACCACACCACTTTCACAAAGCAGGTCAAGGAGCTTTGCAACTCAAGTTCCAGGTACTGGAACATGTACCACCACTACAGCATGGGGGCAACAGAATCAAGCATCTGAAACAGAGGGAATCATTTTAGATCCATCGACTGGACTATCTGGCTCCGAAGGGCCACATTATATTCGATATTGATTTTTTTCCGTATCATGCTATGTTGTGCTTTATTTAACTCATATACCTTACCATTTTAGGTTTTCCAGTATTCTCTTCTCCAGTGGATGAGAACTCTATGTCCCCCCATTCTGTCTGCTTCCCCATGTTTTCCATTGTTCATTTTATTTCCTCAATTTATTTTTCATTATTTACTTTTCCCACTTTTATTCTTATGTTTATTACTAGCATGTTTCTCCAGATTGTCTTAGTGATGTGCCACATTCTCTCCATAGGGCTCTTCCTTGATGTTTTACCCCTTTTGTGGCACCCTCCTTTTGCATATTTTCCTATTATACAGTGCCTTGCAAAAGTATTCACACCCCTTGAACTTTTTCACATTTTGTCACCTTACAACCACAAACTTAAATGTATTTTATTGAGATTTTAAGTGATAGACCAACACAAAGTAGCAGATAATTGTGAAGTGGAATGAAAATGATACATGATTTTCAAAATTTTATTCAAATAAAAATCTGTAGGAGTGATAAGAGCCACATCTCCATGCTGAAGTTACTGTCCCCGAGTTACACTATGATAAGGGAAGATTTTAGGGCTTTTATCATCATTTTTATCAACAAAATGTAACTCTTTATGGTGACCACAGTAAAGTGAAATAGCCTTTCCATTCACATTGTGCTAACAGAACTTGCTCCCCTGATAGTCCCTCCTTTCACCTTCTTCCTGGAGGTCTGCTCTCTCAGCAGGGAGCCTAGCTAGAGATAACAAAGCAGTTTACAGTCCTCTACTATACTAAATTACTGGTTAATTTACACATGGACTAGGGGTCCAGAAAATAAGCCATGCCGAATATAAAACCATATAAAACCTAATTTTTTGTTGAAAAACTATATAAATGTGTAGCTCCTGTGATCAGAAGAGCTAGAATCAAATTTAATTTTAATATGTTTATGTGCACTAGTATATATAAAAACAATTTTGTTTCAGGTAAAAGAAGCAAAATTTAAATTTTTTTAACATTTTATACCATTTTTCTACTTCTAGCGAAAAAAAATATTCAACTTATTTAACAAATAAGGCTACTTGTTTCAAGCCTTGTTGTGTAAAACAATGCATACCAAAGTGGTAAATTTGGCCTAAGCATTGGGGCATTAATGACGCTTGGTCCTGAAAGGGTTATGGCCTAAGGGTGGTATTACACGTGTGGCACCACATGTGAATTAACACTTAAAGTATGCTACACCTATGGTTGTAACCTGAAACTGAGGTAAGTAAACTTTTGATGAGGGCAATCTGCACAATTTCAGTTATTATTGTGATTTCAAAAAGATAAACACAATCCTGCAAAAAAAAATAATTTCACCTTTTGGTAAATAAAAGAATTGTTTGTTTTTCAGAGTGCCTACTTTTCTTTTGTAATATTTACTCAAAATGCTCATGCCATGGACAATTTTCACAAATTAGGCTGGATTCACACTACCATTGTTAATGCCCATTGCTGTCTTCCATCATAGAATGACAGCAACTGACATTAAACTGTTGCAGAGTCAGCCTGTGTCCATTCCCATTAACACTAATGTAAATAACATGATGGATGCTATTTTCTGTCATGTTTGTTTACTTTTGTAATAGAAGGTAAAGTTGTGCATGCAGGACTTTTCCTTCTGTTACAAAAGTAAACAAACATGTAGGAAGAAAGCATCCCTCATGTTGTTTACATTAGTGTCAATGGGAATGGACACAGAATCAGTCTGTGTCCATTCTCTGCAACTGTTTAATATCCGTTATTGTTATTCTATGACAGAAGACAGCAACGAACATTAACAACAGTAGTGTGAACCCAACCTTAAATGACTTTAGCTTGAATTCAGATGTTTATTAAGTCTCTTTTGATCAATTTTTTGAGCATACAGAAATAATTCAACATTTTTGTTGTTTACACAATGTTTATCCCAGTCTAATTACAACAAGATTAAACAATTCAGTTATACTATGAATATTTAATAAACCGGTAATATGCTTGAAAAAGTCAATTTATTCTGCATAATAAAAATCATAAATAGTTCACACTACATTGTTCAACTGTAAGCAATATGTACAAATTATAATATAATTACTAATACAATACTATCTGCACAATTAAATATATCTAATCTCAGTTGAAAACAATACAAAAATACGCTTGCTTGATTAACAAGACATGAAATATTATTTGAATGTAAAATTTAGATTAGGTAAATATACTAAATAATCTTAGTAAACATATTAAGCAAACATCATTGCAATATATATATATAAAGTCCCTGTTCTGACATAGATGACTGAATAGAAGACGGGGTGAGATGATGTCATTGCATCGTGCCCCTGTGCTGGACCTGCTCTGGAATCCAGTAGTAGGGAAAGACTTCAGCAGTGGGACTCAGTGGGGAAGCATGGTAAGGAGAGTAAGTTTTATTATTTTCTATTAAATAAGACAGCACTATTACTGATAATGGGGGAACATATTTAGTTTTAATAAGTCCAGCGTAAACATTATTTATAAGGATGTATTCTTAATAAAGCTAGGGGAACTATTGCCCCCCTTCATTAATAATAGTTTCCCCAGACTTATTATTAATAGTTATTCCTTATAAATACCCCCTTCCAATATATATTTATTTATAAGGAGTAACTATTATTCATAAATCTATGAGAACCATTATTAATATGGGAGAGCTATTTATAAGGAATAACTATTAATTATAAGGCTGGGGGAACTTTCCCCCCACACCGCCACAAATATTAATAATAGTTCCCCCAGCCTTAATATTAATAGTCATTCCTTATATATATTTAGAAGGAGGAACTATTAATAAAGCCAGTGGGGGGTACTATTATTAATAAAGGTGCTATATATATATACAGTATATATATATATATATATATATATATATATATACAGTACAGACCAAAAGTTTGGACACACCAAACTTCAAAGTAGCCACCTTTTGCTTTGATTACTGCTTTGCGCACTCTTGGCATTCTCTTGATGAGCTTCAAGAGGTAGTCACCTGAAATGGTTTTAACTTCACAGGTGTGCCCTATCAGGTTTAATAAGTGGGATTTCTTGCCTTATAAATGGGGTTGGGACCATCAGTTGTGTTGTTCAGAAGTCAGGTGGATACACAGCTGATAGTCCTACTGAATGGAGTGTTAGAATTTGTATTATGGCAAGAAAAAAGCAGTTAAGTAAAGAAAAACGAGTGGCCATCATTACTTTAAGAAATGAAGGTCAGTCAGTCTGAAAAATTGGGAAAACTTTGAAAGTGTCCCCAAGTGCAGTGGCCAAAACCATCAAGCGCTACAAAGAAACTGGCTCACATGAGGTCCGCCCCAGGAAAGGAAGACCAAGAGTCACCTCTGCTGCGGAGGATAAGTTCATCCGAGTCACCAGCCTCAGAAATCGCAGGTTAACAGCAGCTCAGATTAGAGACCACGTCAATGCCACACAGAGTTCTAGCAGCAGACACATCTCTACAACAACTGTTAAGAGAAGACTATGTGCAGCAGGCCTTCATGGTAAAATAGCTGCTAGAAAACCACTACTAAGGACAGGCAACAAGCAGAAGAGACTTGTTTGGGCTAAAGAACACAAGGAATGGACATTAGACCTGTGGAAATCTGTGCTTTGGTCTGATGAGTCCAAATTTGAGATCTTTGGTTCCAACCACCGTGTCTTTGTGCAACGCAGAAAAGGTGAACGAATGGACTCTACATGCCTGGTTCCCACCGTGAAGCATGGAGGAGGAGGTGTGATGGTGTGGGGGTGTTTTGCTGGTGACACTGTTGGGGATTTATTCAAAATTGAAGGAATACTGAACCAGCATGGTTACCACAGCATCTTGCAGCGGCATGCTATTCCATCCGGTTTGCATTTAGTTGGACCATCATTTATTTTTCAATAGGACAATGACCCCAAACACACCTCCAGACTGTGTAAGGGCTATTTGACCAAAAAGGAGAGTGATAAGGTGCTACGCCAGATGACCTGGCCTCCACAGTCACCGGACCTGAACCCAATTGAGATGGTTTGGGGTGAGCTGGACCGCAGAGTGAAGGCAAAAGGGCCAACAAGTGCTAAGCATCTTTGGGAACTCCTTCAAGACTGTTGGAAGACCATTTCAGGTGACTACCTCTTGAAGCTCATCAAGAGAATGCCAAGAGTGTGCAAAGCAGTAATCAAAGCAAAAGGTGGCTACTTTGAAGAACCTATAAGACATATTTTCAGTTGTTTCACACTTTTTTGTTAAGTATATAATTCCACATGTGTTAATTCATAGTTTTGATGCCTTCAGTGTGAATCTACAATTTTTATAGTCATGAAAATACAGAAAACTCTTGGAATCAAAAGATGTGTCCAAACCTTTGGTCTGTACTATATATATATATATATATATATATATATATATATATTGTGACAACTTGGGGGAATTAGACTCAAAATGGCGGCTTTTCCTGGTCCGGACAGCCGTGGTTCGTGGTACTGGGCGCCGGAAAGATAGCTTTCAGACGGTCCAAGCGTGAAATAAAACTGGCTTTATTCAGCTTAACTGCAACATAACAAAACAACAAAAAAACCTAGGCCACAGTTAGGGCCCTAACTCACTCATAGAGCCCCTCACTAGCCTGACTCTTGCTCAACTCTAGCAAAAGTCCCCAGTGAACCTCAGCCCTCCTGGCACAGACCGTCTATCTATCCAGCTGGGTCCACCATCTCCTGCTCCCTGCAGGATACTCCACACTTCTGGAGTTACATGTCACCCACCCAAAGGTGTGGCTGAGGGCCTTTTCAGGGCTGGGCCTGGGTCACTCAACAGCGCCCTCTGGCTCACATGCTTACATATCCTCCCCCTCAGCTCACTACCCATGGGGTGAGCTACAATGGGACAAGACATATGTCGCCGTCCCTCTTCAATCCTATACACTTGTCCAGTGTCTCTCCAGATGTCCCCATCTGGCGGTCTCAACCTCCAAGTTCCAGTCAGTCGAGCCTTCCGTCTTCTCCTCACTTTAAACGCTATGCCAAGATCCTGGCCATTCTGCGCAAAGGCAAGCTCTACTCCATCACCTCCACAATTCACCACACAGGGGATCACATCATTTTCATGACATTTTTCTCCATAGTCTTCAGCCATCCCATTGCATGACTTTGATCCCTTTAGGGAATAGCCGTAAGAATCTTCTTCTGCATGAGGACCATACAGTACACCCTCACAAAATAGATCACGCTGAACTACATTTTCTGGTATGTCTTTATCAACTGCCACATCATATATTGGAATGGTTTCTGTATAATGCTTCCACACCTGTACGGCAGCCGGAGAACCACTTCCATACTCTAGTCCATTCTTCAACTTATTTTCATTCCCTGTGCTAACACCTGAGGACTGGGATACCAAGTTTTCAACATCACAGTTTTTTCTGTCAGTACCCAGATGCTTTTTGGTTACACATTCTGGCTGCCCTAATGGCTCTGCTTCCTCTGCCTCTACGCTGGCAGTTTTCTCCAATGCCACATTTCTCTGAGCAGCCTCAATCTCAGTTTCTACTATTGCAACTTGCAGATCTTCCTCAATCTTCCTGACATCCTCTATGGCAGCAGATGTAGATGCCATCTCTTTATCCACTATGTCTCCTAGTTCTAGGATATTCTGCAGCGTTCTTCTAACATTTGTCAGGTCAGCATCCTGGATGATATTTTCTGCTTCCCTCACTGTTCCCTGAACTATATTGAACTGACCCTCCAACATCTTCTGATAAAGCTTCTGCTCATCTGCAGACTTTTTGTCAAGTCTTTCATTCAAGTCCCGTATCTCAGTGGCTCTCTTATCTTGCTCTTGGTTGAATAAAGACTCTGTCTCTTGAGTCACGTTTCTCATGGACAGCAGCTCTGATTCTTTAGATGTTAACAGGCTCCGCAGAGAGTCCTTCTCAGCTTCTAGTGCTGCCAGCTTTGAAGATAGCGCAGATGCCGACTGTTCAGTATTGGATAAAGACTGCTGCAATCGATCCAATTCTTCTCTTTTAGATTCCACTTCGGTTTTTAACTGTTCAATCTGAAAAGTGCGCTCTTCCAACTTTATTTCTGACTCGCGCTTCACTTGATCCATCTGAAACTCCAGCTGTTCGTTGATGCGTGCAATTTCCTCCTGCTTGTTCACTTGCACCTTTAGTTTAGCAACAAGCATTTTTAGATCTACAATCTCAGTAGATAAATTAGACATTTTTTCCTCAACCTGAATCCTCATGTCTTCTATCTGGAGGTCCAATTCTCTCTTGGCCTTTTCCAGCTTGTCATAAGCATTAGCTTTGTTCTCATACAAAATCTGCACAGATTCCAGGTTTTTCTCCACTTCATCCTTGGAGCTAACCAAATCCTCCATTTCAGTGCGCAGTTGCTTGTTGAGCCTCTCTAACTCAGCCTTCAATTCAAGGGCCTCTTCAAGGGAGCGAGCCAAGGCAAGAGCTTTGGTTTCTTTTCCACAAGCCTCTGCTTCAGCACGGTCACGTTCTTCTGCATATCTAGCAGAAAGAGTCTTCTCTTCACCAAGCAGCTGATCAAACTTTTTCTGCTTCCTTTCCAAATTTAACACCATCCGACGTTGATGATCAAGATCTACACCTACATCTTCTAGTTCCTGCTGCAGTCTAATTTTCATCTTCTCAAGTTTGTCATAAGCAGCAGCCTTCTCCTCAAACCGTTGATTTGTAGCTTCTAGCTCCTTTTGCAACTTTTCCTTTAGTTCTTCAACAGAGTCCAAAGACCCAATATTATCCTCCTTTTTTTTTCTTCATATCAGTCGCCTGAGCCTGTAGTTTTGAAATCTGCTTTGTCAAATCTCTTTTTGCTATCTCCTCTTCCTCTAGTTGCTCAAGGAAACCATTTTTCTCATCTTCCATTTGTTTTAGTTTTGTACTAAGGTCAAGCTTCTGATGAGTTTCTTCTTGCAAAAGGTCCTGAGTGTCCTGAAGCTGAGATTCTAGTGTAGACAACTCTTTGGAAAGTTTGATAAACTTGCTGTCTGCTTGAGAAAGAAGCCCTGTGACATTATTCAATTCCACCTGCAGACCGTTTGCCTTGTCTAGCAGTTCTGCTTGAAACCTGTCCCCTTCTGTGACTTTTAGTTGCATCACTTGAAGTTGAGTCTCTACTTTTTTGTGACTCTCCTGTAAGGTTTGCACTTTCTGAGCATGGACAGACAACATCTCCATCAATTCTTTGTCTTTATTTTGCACCAAAACAGACAATTTCTCATTATCTTCACAAGATCCTGACAGCGCCCTCTCCAGGCTACATATTCTAGCTTTGAGTTCCATTTCTCTTTGTTCCAGAACTCCAGCTCTGCTTCGACATTCGTGGATTTCACTATTTCGGTGAACTTGCTTTAGTGCATGCAAGTTTTGCTCTGACTGCAATGTCTGCACCACAGATTCTAAATCACTCTCTTGGTCAGAGACATGCTTCCTCAGCTCTGCAATTTCATTTTCTTTGTCAATTAATGCAGCCGAAAGTTTTTCACACTTCCTCACTGGGTCATCCAGACATTCTGACTGACACTGCAAAAATCCACTTCTCTCATGTTTAGCAGTTTCAAGGTCATCTCTTAATTTTTCAAAGACACTCTCTTTGGCAATGGAGTCTTGGACATGCTGCTCCTTTAAATCCTGCAATTGCTTCTCAAGCACTTGCTTTTGCTCTACACTCTGTATAACTTTATTAGAAAGGGCACATTTCATTTCAGCAAACTCCTTCTTAGTGACACAGTCTATTCCAGGCAAACCCAGTACCACATTGCCACAATGACTAGGATATGAACTCTTTATAGTTTCAAGCTCCCGCTTTAACTTAAGGTTCTCTTTTTCTGATACCTCAAGTTGCCATTTCCAATCAGATATTTCACTTTCATAAATGAACCTGATGGTTTTAATCTCATCTTGAAGCTGCTGCACCATAATATTTTCATCTTTGGCGTTTCATGCCCTCCATTATGAGACATACACTCAGCAGGGACATATTCAATCATAGTACAGAGGTGCTTTAGAAAAACTGCGTCACTCTCATGCAACTCATCATCTTTACTTGCACTCCACATGCTCTGTTTCGGGTTTTGTGTCTCTCTGCATTCAGACTGCTGCACTAATAAACCTGAGCATAACTTCTCTGCTTTTTTACAAGCTGAAATTCTCTTTTTCTTGCCCATGGTTTACTAACAAGATTACACAATATTCCCCAGCAACCTTGGGTTCAACCGGCAGCAACTTGTTTCTTGCTATCTTCTGCAGTCACATGTATTCAAACAGTTAACTTATGTGGCACTACAACAACCAGCATTTTCTTCCGTCTTCCACAGAAAACACCAACATGGCACCATAGCCTTTCACATACACTTGTTTGCAATATCCAGCTTCTACACACATTGCATACTTTCTTGCCATCAGCAAGCACTTCACAGACTTCTGTGCCACAGTATACACAAAGTCCATTCCCTGGATTCCTCTTCCAGAGTTTTACTTTCCCCAGTTTTGCACACACTTTGCTATGTTGCAATTCACTCACCCCTTCCTGGGTTTCTCGGTTGAAATCACAGATTTCTTCCAGCTGTAGGCCACAATGCACACTTAGCAGTACTGCAGTCACCAACCACTTGTCTTCCAGGACTTGCGTGGATCTCTTTATGCCCGAATCCGTAGCACCATATGTGACAACTTGGGGGAATTAGACTCAAAATGGCGGCTTTTCCTGGTCCGGACAGCCGTGGTTCGTGGTACTGGGCGCCGGAAAGATAGCTTTCAGACGGTCCAAGCGTAAAATAAAACTGGCTTTATTCAGCTTAACTGCAACATAACAAAACAACAAAAAAACCTAGGCCACAGTTAGGGCCCTAACTCACTCATAGAGCCCCTCGCTAGCCTGACTCTTGCTCAACTCTAGCAAAAGTCCCCAGTGGACCTCAGCCCTCCTGGCACAGACCGTCTATCTATCCAGCTGGGTCCACCATCTCCTGCTCCCTGCAGGATACTCCACACTTCTGGAGTTACATGCCACCCACCCAAAGGTGCGGCTGAGGGCCTTTTCAGGGCTGGGCCTGGGTCGCTCAACAGCACCCTCTGGCTCACATGCTTACAATATAGAGAGAGAGAGAGAGAGAAAGAGGAATTATTATTAATAAGGTAGGGGGAACTCTTATATATGAGGGGATCTATTTATAAGGAGGAAATATTAATAATAAGGCCAGCTGGGGAATTATAGTTAACAAGGAGGGACTATTATTAATGAGGCTGTGGAAACTATTATTTATAAGGGGGGGAGTACTATTAATAAGAAGGAACTATTATTAGTAAGGGGGATTGATTTATAAGGGGGAACTATTATTCATAAGCAGGGATTATTATTTATAAGGGGGCACTATAATAACTCATAAGGCGATATAAAGGGAATTGTTATTACTGGGAGCAGAAAAGTGTATTATTAAATAACTATTTTAAAGGAGTTTTCCAGCCACAAACTGTTTTTGATTCTGATGACCTGTCCACAGGATTGGACATCAGTATTTGATCTGTCGGGTGCCAACTGTTCTAGCGGCCTCGGGGTGCAAATCACAACAGACCACATACTGATGTCCTGTCCTGTGCATAGGTTATCAGTATAAAAAAATCAATTTGGGGACGGAAAAAACCTTTAAAGAGGACCTTTCATGTCCTCATGCACCTGCGGTTTTATATACCACAAGAAAGCCAACAATGCCCCGGGGCTGGAGATATCGGTGCCGTTAGTTTTGGCACCAATCTCTCCCAACTGTCAGAAGGGCGTTCCTGACAGTAGCATCATCGCTGGGCTGTAAGGAACGCCCCCCACTGGCAGTACTCGTCCATAGAATTGTAGTGGGGGGTGTAGTGTGCGGTAAGGAACGCCCCTTCTGACAGTACAGGGCTATAGACAAGTACTTTCGGAGGGGGCATTTCTCACAGCCCAGCCATGACACTACTGTCACTAACGCCCTTCTGACAGTGGGCAGATATCGGTGCCGAAACTAAAGCGTACTGTCGGCTTTCTAGCAGTATATAAAACCACAGGTGCATGAGGACATGAAAGGTCATCTTTAATTGATCTGATGTTTCTTAGGATACAAAAAATTGTGTAGCTCGCGGCTACTGTCTTTGCATCACTATGTAGTGTAATATAGTTAGTCATAGTGTGGAGGTAGTGTACTGTCTGAGCCAAGTATTGAGGTATTATTGGTATTAATGTTCTGTATATAGTGTGTTTTGTTTAGTAATTGTCTGTATAGTGATAATAATTCTCCCCGGTATAGCGGTACACACATAGCGGTACACACATAGTGATTTCACTATATATATGTTTTCACATTTTTTTGTATTCTCCTGATCTTTTAAGACTATATCAGTGACGCTGGAAGTGCAACACTGACTAGAAAAGTGACAGACTATGACGGTGTTGTTAGTATGTCAGCATTTGGGGCTACACTTTTACTTTTGCCCAGGGCCACACTATGTCTTAAACCAGTCCTGTTGTCAGCAGTACTAGCTCTGCATAAAAGCTGCCTATGAGTAGCTGTTGTATAAAACCTTCTGTATGTTAGTAGCACTTTATCTGATGACTCTTTTAGGGATGAGCAAAATCTTCAGTAACAGTAAAATACTATGTATGGTTTAATGTAATGCAATTTTTAAAAATGTATTGTAGGTGATAAAACGCATTATAATGCCGCATACGCTGATGATTCCCATATGTATTACGATTGCTGGATCAATTCGGTGAGTTGTCCACCTTCAAAATTAATTACACTGAATCAGAGGCAATGAACACCTCACTACCTGACTCCAAGGTCACCTCGCTGGGGACAACCTCCCCATTCAATTGGCAGGTCACACCTCTTGAAGCTCATCAAGAGAATGCCAGTAATCAAAGCAAAAGGTGGCTACTTTGAAGAACCTAGAATATAAGACATATTTTCAGTTGTTTCACACTGTTTTGTTAAGTATATAATTCCACATGTGTTAATTCATAGTTTTGATGCCTTCAGTGTGAATCTACAATTTTTATAGTCATGAAAATACAGAAAACTGTTTGGAGTGTCCAAACTTTTGGTCTGTACTGTATATGCTGTTTGTCTTGCGTTAGGCTTCTTACTGGTTGGAAAAATGGTACACATCATATGCCATTTCCTGTTCCAATGGTTTGGAGAGAACCGAAGGACCACATAACAGATTGCTATTTCTGCTTAACGAACATTAAAGGAATCACATCTAAAACAAAATACACAGTTAAATACCGAAATTTTAAATCTGCAATGAGGACTGTCTTACATAGCGAAGAGCTTCCTGTACCAAAGTTTCCAGATTTAGTGAATATAAGCGACAGCTCTGATTCTGATCTTACTCACACTGAAGAAGAAGCATACAGCAATGTGAGAAACGATCCTACTTTCCAAATAAGTACATCACCACCTCACTTCTTATCGCAAGAGGATATGAACGACCTCATTCGGTATTTAAACTTGTCTAAACAGCAATCAGAGGTTCTACCTTCTGGGCTCAAAGTATGGTATCTACTCCGAGCAGACGTAAGAACATGCAGGTATCGTAACCGAGATGGTGATTTAAAAAACTACTTCTCTGAAGAAAATGGTGTAGTGTATTGCAATGATGTTTATTCACTTATGGAGGCCCTTGGTATTCAACACCAGGCAGATGAGTGGCGGTTGTTCATAGACTCATCAAAAGCTAGTTTAAAGGCCATTCTTTTGCATAATGGCAATTCCTTACCATCAAAACCTGTTGCACATGCTGCTGATATGAATGAGACATATGAAAGTATGAAATTTCTGTTAGATTAAATCCAGTATGAAAAATATAACTGGAATATCTGTGGAGATTTGAAGGTCATTCCTTTATTGCTTGGGTTGCAACTTGGATACACAAAATTCTGCTGTTTCTTATGTGAATGGGATAGCAGGGATAGGAAATCTCATTATATTAGGAAGGAATGACCTAAACGTGAATCTCTTGTTCCTGGACCAAAAAATGTGTCAAATGTACCTTTAGTGAATCCTACAAAAGTATATCTACCTCCACTGCATATTAAGCTCGAATTGATGAAGCAATTCATAAAAGCAATTGATAAAACTTCTGCTGCATTTTTTACATTTGAAATAAAAATTTCCAAAAGTTAGTGATGCGAAACTCAAAGAAGGCATTTTTATAGGGTCACAAATAAGATCGGTCATGGACGACAAACAATTTCAGGAACTGTTAAATCCTTTGCAAAAAGCAGCCTGGCTGTCTCCTCTTCTTTTCTTGGAAATCAGCAAACTACAGTGATATAGTGTGTGATCTTGTGAAATCATACCAAGCTATGGGATGCAACATGTCCTTAAAACTTCATTTCTTGGACTCCCACCTGGACTTCTTCCCATAAAATCTTGGTGCTGTCAGTGACCAACATGGGGAGCATTTTCATCAGCAGATTTCTACGATGGAATGAAGGTACCAAGGCAAGTGGAGCACCACCATGCTGGCTGACTATTGTTGGACTACAAAGAGAGACATCCCGGACGTAAAATATTCCCGTAAATCATGGTTACCTACCGGGAACTGGTCGCCTGCCAAGAATAATTTGCCGACCCTACTGGTCCAAAAGGCCAAATTACTGATCCATCTCAGATGGTTAAATACAGATCCCCCTTCTTTTTCAGATTGTGTACCAAAAGTCGATGAGCTTGCTAGATCAGAGGAACTCCGTAGCTGGGAACTTAAGCAACAGGCCCTTTACTCATCCATATGGTGACCATAATCCTATATAGACAGCGGGGAGTATCAACTCTGTGATGATTAACTCTGCCCTCTTATCATTTGTCCACCTCATCCAGTGAGTGTTATGCACTATTATGCATTATTGTGCCTCATTGGGACTACATACACTCTATTGTCTCTCTATAACTCCACATATTGAACTGGGACATGTATCATTATCTTCCTTACTTGCACAACCTCTGAGTGATTTTGCTTGATTCTCTGTTCTGAATGTAGCGACCTACTACCTTCATAATCTGAGGATACTCTCACTAGAGTCCTGTCCTCCATACCCTTTCCCCATTCTAACCTTTGAGAATTAGATAGTTGTATGCCCCCACCTGTGGTTCACTTTATAAAATTCTATTTTGTTTTCACGTATTTTACTTTCTTTATTTTATTCTATTTTATTTTAATTTGTATTTTTTTCCTGTAATTGCTTATATTTGCAATTTTTGTAAAAAGTGTATTTTATGTCATATTTTTACAATTTGCATTTTGTATACTTACACTTGTTTTTCTCAATAGAAAGAGATTTGACAAAAAAAAAAAGAAAATAATTCTGGGTCCCATAAATGGAACTCTTAGGGTTCATGCCGCAGAAGAAGCTGATGAGGTAAAACTCAAGTTGTGCACCATATGACCAAGCTGATTGTGGATTTTAAATGATAGTATGAGCTTTTACAGAATATTTTTGTAAATATATATGAATAAATTGATGGCAAGTCTTTTTACTGAGGGTCACAGAACTATATCCACTTGTTTCTTTCAACAGTAGTTAAACCATACAGAGGAAAGTCACTTTGTTTGTGCTAAGAAACCCTGGTGGAGCTGGTGTCAATTGCCAGGTATCTGTGGAATTGCAAGGAGGTATTTTTTCCTTGTTAAATCTTTACTAATTTACTAAGATTTCCAAACATCTAGTAACAAAACTAGTCAAACAAAGACAAAAATAGAAACTTGAAATTTGTGGAATTGCTTTTTTTTTTCAATTCCCCATAAAAAAATGCAACCCCATTCTGCAAAAAATAAGTTGAATAAGTACATACCCTGACAAGCAAAGGGGTAACACTGTTTTGAACTTTTGACTTTCAGCCTCCATATATCACCATCCACTATAGCTTTGAATGTGAGACTACCATCATTTTGGTAATCTCATACATAAATTTGGTGAATACTGGTCGACTCACTTGGGTATGAACACAGCTTTTTCTTCAACTCTACCCACAAGTGCTCAATTGGTTTGAGGTCTGGGGACTGTGGGGGCCATTCCAGCACCTCTACTTCATTGTCCTTGAACCATTTCTTCGCTAATCTCGACGTTTGCTTCGGTTCGTTGTCCTGCTGGAACACTATGTCATCCTTTTCATACCCATAGTACTCGAGTGTATGAAGTAATTTGTCTTGTAGGATACTCAAATTTAGCTTACCTTTGAGACCACCATCGATCCTGGTCAAGTCTCCAACGCATTTGGCTGTGAAACAATCCCATATCATCAGGTTTCCTCCATCAAACTTGATAGTTCCTTCAATTTCTCAGTCCATTAGCATCCTTTTCACTTGTTTCTTCCATTTGCACCCATCAAAGCCCAGTCTATTGACTTTCTTCTCATCACTCCAGATCACCTGTTTTCAATCTTCTACTGTCCACGGTTCATACTTTTTTACAAACTCGAGCCAGCGTTTCTTATGACAATAAGTCAAGGCTTCTTCAACTTTTTTCGGCCACCATTCCAGACTTGTGTAATGCACGTTGTACGATGCTTGCATGGACATCTGTGATCTCACTATTACGAAGCATACGAGCCACCTCCACTGCTGCGTTTGTCACGCCAGAACTGATAGACCTTGGGATGAGCCTACTTGCTG
This sequence comes from Leptodactylus fallax, assembly GCA_947044405.1. Taxonomy (NCBI): domain Eukaryota; kingdom Metazoa; phylum Chordata; class Amphibia; order Anura; family Leptodactylidae; genus Leptodactylus; species Leptodactylus fallax. Next base: position 434,854 of record CAMRHE010000087.1, on the reverse strand, counting down.
ACTCCAATATTTTGCCTGGACGTCCACTTCTTGGCTTTTGAATGGATGGATGGACTGCATTTCGTATTCTTCCAACTATAATGGCACTCAAATAATGCAGTTTGGCAATTTTCTTGGCTGAGAGACCGCTATCGATGAGCTGGATGATGCTCTTTCTCTTTTCTTGGGAAGTCTTCTTCATGGCTGATCCCTGTGGGTTCTCTGTGCTGATGTAATTGTTCCTGTGCCATCATGACTACTGGTATGTAAATTTATAGCAGTATACCTACTAGACTTTATATTATGTGGATTTACTTTAGCCTCAGTTGGGTTTAGGTCTGTGGCTCTACTTTATATTGCATTTAGTTGGGCTATACACACTTGTGCTTATTATCTCTGGTCCATGTTATTATAGTGTGGCTATAACTGTGACAGTTTCACTTTGTGATTTATATTAGCTGGTATTTTCTACCTTGTTGTTCAAATTATTGGTATATGGGCAGGATATCTAAAGGACTTGACAATATAACATAATACAGTAGTGATTATTACATGTCGATCAATGGAACATTTATCCATATTATTTGATATATAATTATCACTATTATCTTTTGTCCAATTATATCTTATTTTGGACTATTTTTCATCATCAGTTTTCCCTTGGGAGGGGGGGTTCTTTGGTACCATATACGCTTTTACCATCTGCGTACTTGTTTGTATATTCTCTTTGTTTATATGTATATGAGTATTTATTGTATTTTACATGAATAAACTTTATTTTTCTATACGTGAGGGCTCTATAATCTTATCTTTTGGTAGTCTGATCCTCGATTTGAACCTGTAAACTTTTGCTTGGGAATCAACCAAATAACATATTGAGCTATAAGGGAATGTGAGAGCAGGTTTTAATTTGTAGTATACAAGTATACAAAGATTTTTCCATCACCAGCAGCAAAACAGTAACAATGCAGTTACATGACAAGAATCTGCAAAGCTAATCATATGCTAAATAGTAAAAAGTCAAATTTATGTATGAGATAGCGAAAATGATTGTTTATAAAATGATGGTAGTCTCATGTTCAAAGCTGCTGTGGATGGTGAGATATGGAACCTGAAAGTCAAAAGTTCAAAACGTTGTTACCCTTTTGCTTGTCAGTGTATATGGCTACATCAATGAAAAAATAAAAAAGTTATAGCTCTCGGGAGGTAAGGATATGAAAACAAAAACAAATGTGGCATCCTAAAGACTATAATTGTCTCAAAAAAGTTAAAGGCAATCTGTCGCCAGAATATGACTTATTTTTTAACGAAGTTTTATATTGAACAAATAATTTTTTGGTGAGGTTTTTAAAAATTTTCCATGTTACTATATATATTAAAAAATCCTAAAAATACTGTAGTTCTGACAATGTCCACTAGGACATATAATATGATGACACTTCCTGTTTTCTGTAGGAGAATTTTTTTGCAGCAGCCCCCTTGCTTATCGTCACACTGATGATCACAGATATCATGTATATGTTGATAAGACACAGAATCAGCCAGTCACAATAGAGGATTTCTCAGCTTATCTGCTCTGCTCTCTACACAATGATCTCTGCCCAGGTCAAAGGACATGCCTAGAAAAATCTCCCATACAAGTTAATAGCCTATGCTCCTTCTATAGGAAACAGGAAGTCACAGAGTATTTTAGGCTTAGTGGCAAAAATTTAAATTGCAATATTTTTTAGGATTTTTTTTTAAATATAGCTATTAAATTGGAAAATTAAAAACAGCATCACCAAATTCCTAAAAAATATATTTAACAGAAAAAGCACGATTTAAGCAATAGGTCGTTTCCTGGCAAGACATTCTTTTTAATGGTGGTATCCCGTATTAGAAGCTAAGAGATTTGCCCTTTTAAGAAAAGGCCCTACTTATGTAATAGATCAATGGGAACCTGGCAGCAAAGATTTTTATTCCCTTAGAGCAGCATGACAAGGGAAATGAAGCATTATATTGTTCTTGCTGGAACCAATGGACTGACTTCATGTTTTGGACTGCAGTTTGTTCATTTGTATCATTTTAGTATTTTATTTATTAAGGTTAGAAAAATGTATGCTGATTTACTTATTTCGTGGTTTTCCTTCAAGTTTTAGGATGCAGTTCGGTCACTTCACACATTTCCTAGAACAAACCAGGCATTCCATAGAATAATTAGAAAATTTATAAAGATTAATTCATTTTCTACATTGCCATCAAACTTTTGTCATTTTATCGGATGGGTAGGCATTCTATAGAATGGCTGCATTTAAACAATTAGATGTAACATATAAATAGAAAGTCAACCTTGACTTCCTGCAGTATGATAACTTGCTGCAGCATGATATCTTAATAACACAGTCAGTGAAAAATAATAATAAACAGGTGAACTGCACTAAGGCTAGGTTCACACTAGCGCTTACACTCTGTTCAGGGTTTCTGTCCCCAAACCCGCTCAAAAATGTGGAGAGAAAAGTCCTACAAGCAGGACTTTTCTCTACGCATTTTCCTGCCCTTTTCAGACAGAAACCGGACGGAAACCTGTCGGAACCCATTATAGTCTATAGTTTCCGCGGGTATCCGCTTTTTTAAGCGGATTATGTTTCCGTCCGTGAGGGTCCCCAAGCAGATTCCACGAACGGAAACCCAAATGCTAGTGTGAACCTAGCGTAAAATGTATCAGTAACAGATGGTACTGTCTGTGAGTCATCAGTATGGTCAACTACACAAAAGACCAAAAGGTATAAATACTTAAGCTCCAATATATGCAAAAGAATACATTCAATAAATAAAATGTGTTAAAACAAATTACAACTATGTATAAAAAGATGTAAGGTCAGGAGTATATAGATATACACAGTACTGTTCAAAAGTTTTAGGTATGGGAAAACAAAGAAAGGGTTAATAGTTTATTTCTGTCAATTAACAAAATTAAGTGAATAACAAAAGAAAAATCTAATAATTGATTACTGAGAGCTAGGAGCCATATTGCTGACATCACCAAAGTTTATTCTTCATGAAAATTTTCATGTGCAGAAGGTGCATCAGTATTATAAATGATACATTATTGTTGGAGGTCTGGTACAAATTTTGCACTAGGAGGACTAGGAGTTTCATGTTACACCTCTGGGTAATCAATATTTTTTTCTTGCCTCCATCTGCTACTATAGGTATACATTATAATTGTCACTTACCCTCTAGTTTGTATAATGCAATGCACATGGTACCTTACAATGCAATCATGTCTGCTTCATACAATACAATTCACCATAACTTAGAGAGGAAACAATTATATATATTGTACATCCAGTTTAAAAACAAATGTAATATATTCCTTTGGTTTCTTGTCACTTAAGAAAGAAAAATTGAACCTTTACGATATATTACAGTCTATGGTCTGTATTTTTTTAAGATCAAGAGGAAGGAAGCCAAAGTGTTAGGTGGACACGATATGTGTTTAAGCATTATATGTCACAGCATCTTCTTCATATTGTTGGAATTCAATGCAAAGTATTGCTTGAATTGTTAAACAACACTTTCAACAGATACATTGAAACTGCAATCACCATCAGGTATATAATTAATTTTTTTATGAAGTCATTCGTAAAATGTGATGTAGAGAAAGATAAGAGACAAAGATTTCTTAAATATTTTTTTTGGGTGTATGGAATAGAGAATTAGAACAGCTGGACTAAAATAATTTCAAAGAACTTTTATTTGCATTCTTGTGAAGAGGATAAAAGTGATCGTCTGGATAGGAAGTTTTCTTACAATAGAAAATTTAATTCTGGTTTTCTATTTTGCTTGTTAAATTATTATTCAGATATTACAAGCTGTAGCATATCAGTCCTCTTACAAATCTAACCATTAGCTATCCAAGTAAATGTAGGATATCTTTGTGGAAATATAAATATGACTCATGTTAGTATTATACAAAGTGTATGTTTGATGGGAGAATAGTTTGAAATACTGTATATTAAATGATAACTTATATAAATTCATAATTTTCTTATGCAAACTTTAAGGACAAAAAACACCAATAAATCAATTGCAATTCCAATTTACAGTATTGTCATTTAGTATATTATCATCTGCATGCTCATGTGTGATGAATTATTTTGATGTTTATCCTTATGCACATTGTTAACCCCATACAGTCACAATAAAGTTTAGAATTTTTAGCTCATATAAATATTGCTGGCACATAACTCTGTGGTCTCTTATGTACATTTTAACCCATAACAATATAACATATTTTAGCCTTAAACCAGTAATATTTTATCCATCTCTGCATTCTGGCTTTCATAACTCTTTAAATTTTATTTCAATGTACCTTTAAGAGACCTTGTATTTGTATTTTGTGGGTACATATAACTTTTTGATCAGTTTTTATTACTTTTTGTTTTATAGAGCTGAGATGCACAGAAAACATTGATTCTGACATCTAAATTTTAAGGTTTATAGCATTTATCATGTAGAATAAATAATGTACTAGAAGAAAATATTGATTACCCAGAGGTGCAACTTGAAGCTCCTAGGCCTCAGTGTAAAGTTTGTACTAAACGCCCCATAATGTATCATTTATAGTACTGGTGTGACTGCACCCTCTACACTTCCTGAAGTTATGGCCCTAGGAGTAACACATGTGATGATACCAATTGTATGGTTTATATTTTGTTTTCAAAAAGGGAAAAAAAAGTCAGCATTGACTGCAGCATATAAAGAGTTAAATGGCAACTATGCTTTCTGCTTGATAAAATGGAGAGGGGGAGATGATATCATGAATAAAGTCCATGGTAACCCCTCCCTGGGATCATCAAAAGTGAAAGGGACAGGGGAGTAATAAAATAATTTTCTTCTTCCTTCACTCTTTCAGCTGCATGTGTTCTCTTGCACTGGTTAACCCCTTCACACAAAATCACATACATGTACGTGATTAGGCATGGGGGTGTATGTAGAGAGCTCAGGAGCAGAGCCCTGTTCATACACAGCAGATGCCAGCTGTATAATACAGCCAGCACCCGCCACTAACAACTGCGTATGGTGCCGACACTGAACGCAGTTCTTAACACTTTAGATGTCACGGTTAAACATGACCACAGCATCTAAAGTGCACATCTTTAAGTGAATGCCGCCCTCCAGAACGATTGATTGCCATGACAGCCGGGAGCCTATTGAAGGCCTCCAAGCTTGTCAATTGTGTGGTGCCATAGGCCTCGTGTAATAGACGTCAATAAATTTTACTATACACTGCAGTACATTAGTATTGCAGTGTATAGTATGAGCGATCAGACCCCCTAGGATTCAAAATCCCTAGGGTATCTGGAAATAAAAGTAAAAAAAAAAATAATTTTTTTTTAAAAGTATAAAAAAACATTTAAGGGATCCCCGTGCTCAAAAATGCCTGAACTATTAATATATAAAAAATATTTATCCCATACAGTGAACGTCATAGCAAGGAAAAAAAATCAAAATGGCCAAATGGCTCTTTTTTCAACACTTTGCCTCACATGAAAAATTGAATTAAAAGAGATCAAACCATCAGACATTCCCCCATATGATACCAATAAAAAACATCATCTGGTTCCACATAGGTAGGTACCATACCCATCTTCATACATATAAATATGAAAAAGTTACAGGTGTCACAATATGGCGACACAAACATTTTTTTTCTATTTTGCAAAGTTTTCATCTTTTAAAAGGTATCAAAACATTACAAATACTATATAAATTTGGTATCGCCATGATCGCACTGACCCACAGCATACAGGTAACATGTCATTTTTACTATATAGTACAGCTTCCCAGTACAGGATATTGAATGGTGCCATTGCAAACTACAATTTGTAAACGGAAATGCAGAAATGAAAATTGTCTCAGTCCTGAAGGGGTTAATGTGAATCTGCAAGTATATGCAATGCTGCTTTAACCAATCTCAAAATCCGGGTGGGCCAGAGACATGATCTTGGTCTTATTTTAAAGTAATGATTCTTGGCTCTAGCCCCACCTCTGGAGTTTAAAGTGATTGTTCCTTTTGCAGTCTCCCTTAGCATATCCTGCTTGGGCTAAACTGTAGTAATAAACACGTAAATACGCAAATGTGTAGTTTGTGTTTCACAGTTTTCAGTTTGATAAAGCATGATTCCAATAAAATAAATTACTCTGTACACATTGCATAACCCTAATCTGTACACCTTTCCTTACCTTAACTGATATCTGTATACATTTCTTAATCTTCTCAACTAAAATGATGCAAATGGTCAAGCCGCATTCTAAAAAATGAAGACAATGTATAATATAAATGAATCTGCACACATCGCTAACAAATTAAATACTAAATGATGTTGTGTTAGCTTCAAAGTATTTTTTCATTCATATAATGTTCCCACCTGTATTGTGAATTCTATTTCCAATAACATGTAGTTTGTGTTTCACAGGTTTCAGTTTGATAATAAAGCAGAATATTGTCATTTTTTTTAAGTTTCAGACACCAGTTTAAATGTGTAAGAAAAACTGTCAAAATAAGAAATGTTTGTGTTTTAAGAAAAAATGTACTATGTCATTCAGGTTTAAAGTGCTGCAATAGATATTCAATTTATGGCAGAGATAAGAAAACCTAGTGATATGTCACAGTCAGAAGTGGCTGAGATTATGGAAACAGACAAGTTGGCTTTTCTACTGTATTTCCAACTAGTAACATTATAAACTGTGCTGTTTCTGCAACTCAGGGCCTCTGGAAATAGCATAGCTTGTTGTGCTACACTGTTTCCACAACTCCCATTCACATTTACAGGAGCTACAAAGACAGCATAGCACAGACACCTCGGCTGATCTCAGAATTTTGCCTGCCACAGCATCATGGCAAAAGGACAGATATTCTCATTTCAGTCATTAAAGGGAATGTGTTATCAATTTAATAATTTCTTTAATAAATGAAGACCATAAATCGACACCCCTCTGCAAATAAATAGTGCATATCACAACAAAAAATTCCTCTATGTTTGCCATTAGCAAATTAGCTCTCCTTCGATCTTTTGACCATATCATATGCTCAATGCTGTGAAAACCAGTAATTCTATTGTAACTTGGTTCTTCATCGCACTGTCCCCATGAAACCTGCCCCTGAAACACATACATCATCTCGTTATTGTCTACTAAGGCAGCGGTCCCCACGGTTTTTGTACCAAGGACCACTTACATGTAGGCCAATTTTCCCGTGGCTTGGCGGGGGGCTGGGTTTTAGGGGAGGGGTTTTCAGCGGCAAGGTAGTGTTGAGCGATTGGGAAGCTCATAAAAAATGCAATAAAGTGCATATTTAATGATTACATTTATGCAGTTCCCTATTCTTTATTAAGGGAGATCTCTCCATATCAAGCATAACTTGATATGGAGAGATAATAGTATATAACTTGATATGGAGAGATAACAATAATAGTTCCCCCCCATTTAACAACATTATCTGTGGGGGGGATTGGCAGTATTAGGGTAACTATAACTATAACAATTAATAATAGTCCCCCCACACACAGGTAATGTTATTAACTGAAGGGCACTATTACTGTAATAGTGCTCTCACAGATAATATTAATAGGGGGGCTATTAACTGTGGTGGGCACTATTACAGTAATAGTGCCCCCCCAGTTAATAACATTACCTGTGTGGGAACTGTTATTAGCTGTAGGGGGGGGGCACTTTAACTGTAATAATGCCCTAATAGTGACCCCCTCACAGATAATAGTCTCCCCCCCACAATGATAATGTTATTAACTGGGGGGGCACTATTACTGTGTAATAGTGCCCTAGTAGTGCCCCCCACCGGTAATATTACCTGTGTTTGTGTGGGGGGCTATTATCTGTGGGAGGTGCACTACTAGGGCACTATTAAAGTTATTGTGCCCCCCCCAGTTCATAACATTACCTGTGCAGGGGGGGGTAATAGGGCACTATTACAGTTATAGTGCCCCCCACACACAGTTAATAACACTGTAATAGTCCCCCCACATTAAATTATACATTACATTAATTACATTATACTTACCTGGTCACTAATGCAGCTCTCCAGGGATCTGTTTTTGCACACTGGATGTGTGCATCTTCTATTTTGTTCCCCGGCCCCAGCGGCAGCATAGTGAAGGTTCTAGGAACAGCATGGAAACATATTCTGTGCAAGAACAGATCCCAGCAGCGACATTAATAACCAGGTAAGTGTAAAGTGATCTTCAGGTGTAGGCTACACCAGCAGATCACTCTCAAAAACAGGTCCTGTACCAGGTGCCTGTCGATGCTCTATGCTATGTATTACACGCAGCATAGGAGCTTCAGTCAACACCTAGCAGCATACAGAGGTCCCTGATGACTGGGCGGCCTGGTACCAAGTCATCCACGGCCTGGTACTGGTCCATGGCCAGGTCTTTGGGGACCTCTGCCTGGTTCAAGTTACCGCCTCTGTTTTTGCAGCATTTTTTTAAGACCACATGTAATAAAAACAATGGATCATTAGTGTGTAAGATTATATTGTTCATACTCTTTCAGTACAGTGTTTTTGAATACAAAACCAAGCTGGCCATAATTTGTTCTTTCTTTCATACCTTATGATCATCTGATATACAATTATGTATTCTCTTGCTGTCTATTACAGATGTAGCAAACTTTAACTTGTCACTCAACTACAGGTGCATCTCAATAAATTAGAATATCTTTGAAACGTTTATTTCTGTCAGTAATTAAATGGAAAATAGTGACCTCCTATATTTTCTAGATTCTTTACACACAGAGTGTTCTATTTCAAGTGTTTTATTTCTGTAAATGTTGATTATGGATTACAGCTAATGAAAACCAAAATCTAAGAAAATTATAATATTGTAAAAAAGTTCAGTATTGTAAATTCAGTGTGTCATCTGCCAAGGTTTCCTAAGACTTTAAATGGTCCCTCAGTCTGGTTCAGTAGGACACACAATCATGGAAGACGCTGATTATGAATTGTATTACTGAATTACTGAAATGAATGAACGTTTCAAAGATATTCTAATTTATTGAGATGCACCTGTATGTTAAATATTAATGGGATTTTCCGAGACCTCAGTATTGAGCATCTATTCTTAGGATAGGCCAATTGCATAATAGAAAAGGCTGAGACTTTGCGGGCTCTTCATTGTTTATCAGACACACTGTTATACTGTATATTGTGCAATGGTTATGCAACTCAGTTCCATTTATTTTAAAATACTTTTCTATAATAGTTTTTAGTATATTTTCAATAAAGAATGTATTGACACAATCCAGAAAAAGAGAGTATAATGTAATATAATGTAACAATTTTGGTGACACCTATGGAGCTAAGCCCAGGTGACTTCTCAAGGCTTAGGACCACTAGCATAACTATAGGGGTCACAGCGGTTGCAGCTGCGATCGGACCCAGAAGCCCTTAGATTATCTTTGCTACACTAAGGCTAATTAATCTTCTTTGATCTCCTTTCTGATTCCTTTGATGGCTGGCGGTATGCGTATTGTAAATTTATCACCCCTGCCCTCTGGTGCACTGGACAGGTGCAGAGAATTGATTATACACAGTCTGTCACTTTTAAATGTTAAAAGTAACCCTTTAATGCAAATAGTAGCATGTAGTCAAGGGGGGATTCAGTGGGGGAGGCTGTTGTACAAAAGGGTTCACATTTACTGAGAGGGGGCACTGAAATGGAATGGCAATGATGGGAAGCTTGTGTGCACAGCCATGTTGAGAACAAACCTTCATAGTAGTCTGGTTCCAGATAGAGAAGAAAAATGTCAGTGCTGCTGAAATGTACTGATGGGATGAGACTAATGGTTTGTGAGGAGAAGTTGGGAAGTGGGGCCAGGGCCTGTGAGCCTTTAGTTGCACCTATGCCTAGGACTATTGTGCAATAAGGGTCCCATAAACAGAGATTCAACAGCCAGAGTTAAGTGTAAACTAACAGAGGAACACAATGGAAGACACAATGAAGTATTCAGAAGATCTCTGCTGTCCAGTTAAATTTCTTCTTCTAAAAAAAGCGCAACCGTGGCAACTAAAGTGCACAGCTGCCATGGGCGCCGCTATCTTTGACCAATGGCCGCCCTCCGGATTGTCATTGGAGGGCAGCGATTGGTTGCCATGATATTTATACCATATGGTGAACGGTGTATCGTGAAAAAAAAAAAATCAATATGGCCAAATGGCGATTTCAACAAATGGTCTCCTATAAAAAATGAAATAAAAAGAGATCAAACCATCGGAACTTCCCCAAAATGGTATCAATAAAAACACTATCTTGTCCCGCATCTTGATCAAATGTGTGCAGTGGGTACGGAAAGTATTCAGACCCCTTTAAATTTTTCATTCTTTGTTTCATTGCAGCCATTTGCTAAAAGCAAATAAGTTCATTTTATTTATCATTAATGTACACTCAGCACCCCATCTTGACAGAAATGTAGATATTTTTGCAAATTTATTAAAAAAGAAAAACTAAAATATCACATGGTCATAAGTATTCAGACCCTTTGCTTTGACACTCATATTTAACTCACACGCTGTCCATTTCCTTCTGATCCCCCTTGAGATGGTTCTACTCCTTCATTGGAGTACAGCTGTGTTTAATTAAACTGATTGGACTTGATTAGGAAAGGCACACACCTGTCTATATAAGACCTCACAGCTCACAGTGCATGTCAGAGCAAATGAGAATCATGAGGTCAAAGGAACTGCCCAAGGAGCTCAGAGACAGAATTGTGGCAAGGCACAGATCTGGCCAAGGTTACAAAAGAATTTCTGCAGCACTCAAGGTTCCTAAGAGCACAGTGGCCTCCATAATCCTTAAATGGAAGAAGTTTGGGACCACCAGAACTCTTCCTAGACCTGGCCGTCCAGCCAAACTGAGCAATCGTGGGAGAAGAGCCTTGGTGAGAGAGGTAAAGAAGAACCCAAAGATCACTGTGGCTAAGCTCCAGAGATGCAGTAGGGAGATGGAAGAAAGTTCCACAAAGTCAACTATCACTGCATCCCTCCACCAGTCGGGGCTTTATGACAGAGTGGCCCGAAGGAAGCCTCTCCTCAGTGCAAGACATATGAAAGCCCTCATAGAGTTTGCCAAAAAACACATGAAGGACTCCCAGACTATGAGAATAAAGATTCTCTGGTCTGATGAGACGAAGATTGAACTTTTTGGCGTTAATTCTAAGCAGTATGTGTGGAAAAAACACATCCCAACAGTGAAACATGGTGGTAGCAGCCTCATGCTATGGGGGTGTTTTTCAGCTTCAGGGACAGGACGACTGGTTGCAATTGAAGGAAAGATGAATGAGGCCAAGTACAGAGATATCCTGGAAGAAAACCTCTTCCAGAGTGCTCTGGACCTCAGACTGGGCCGAAGGTTTACCTTCCAACAAGACAATGACCATAAGCACACAGCTAAAATAACAAAGGCGTGGCTTCAGAACAACTCTGTGACCATTCTTGACTGGCCCAGCCAGAGCCCTGACCTCAACCCAATTGAGCATCTCTGGAGAGACCTGAAAATAGCTGTCCACCAACGTTCACCATCCAACCTGACGGAACTGGAGAGGATCTGCAAGGAAGAATGGCAGAGGATGCCCAAATCCAGATGTGAAAAACTTGTTGCATCATTCCCAAGAAGACTCATGGCTGTACTAGCTCAAAAGGAAGGGGCTTCTACTCAATACTGAGCAAAGGGTCTGAATACTTATGACCATGTGATATTTCAGTTTTTCTTTTTTAATAAATTTGCAAAAATATCTACATTTCTGTTTTTTTCTGTCAAGATGGGGTGCTGAGTGTACATTAATGAGAAATAAAATGAACTTTTTTGCTTCTAGGAAATGGCTGCAATGAAACAAAGAGAGAAAAATTTAAAGGGGTCTGAATACTTTCCGTACCCACTGTATAACAAAGAACCTCTAATTTATATCTATAGTTTATAGATCATATTAGTTGATTGTAACAATAGCAGTAATGCTTTTCTATTCCTTATACCTTTGTGCTGTTTGCAGGATGCTGCTGAATTTTATATATATATATATATATATATATATATATATATATATATAAAACATAAACATATATATGTTTATTATATGTAATTTCTTACTACCTTTGACCTCACACAATTAACTTTGTGGGAGGGTTATTTCCACCTCCAGCAGTTCACTCTATGTTTTGTATGTCCTATTTATCTGATGAAGGGGTGCACTGGTATATGCATATAGACCCTGAAACATGTTATTTGTATCTGTGACACTTAATAAAATTCTCTGAAGCTATATTGCCTGGTGAACGTCAAACGTCAAATACCAACCTATTGGTGAGGAGCACAGAGCCTGGTGGTTTTTCCTGAGCTAGTTTTTTAGCTCTTTCAACTATACTCATTAATATGTAGCATTCTCTTGCTTTCTAAAGACTCAGACATTATGAATTTTTAGCTTGTTGCTATGGGCAACATTCTGATTTGACTGGCCGTGGTTCATTCACCACAATTCCTTATGAAGATAAACCACAGATGGTGCTTACTGAGCCTTCTGCTGATGCCGTCAGAAACTATAGTCCACTGCATTTCCTAGTTGATGATTTTCAACTTTCTTCCTAGGGTCATCACTTAATTGCTTGGTATTGCATATTTTAATACTTGACTTTTTTAATATACTTCTGCAAATGGTTCTTTATGTTTTAATATAAATGTAAACAATATTTAACAGGGTTGTCCAGTTACATGGAGAGACAAGTGTTATTGTTAGTATAATAGTATAATATACTTTTTGTATCAATTCCTCAGGGTTTTAAAGATCTCTGCTTGCTGTCATTCATTCTGCTCACTTCCAGTGAATAAAAATCAGTTCATGCTCATATGATACTGTATATGGTCCAGTTGCAGCACACTTTGACTTTTTAAAGTGGCTTTCAATGGCTTTTGTTTTGTAATATCACACTGCAGCAGATTCAAGTTATAGGGAAATTTCCTAGGAAATTCGGCATAATTCCAAGCAAACATTTATTTTTCAGATCTTTCACTTCCCTTTCATTTGTTTTATAAATGGAATATGCAATGTAACACCATCTTTATTTTTTTTTTCTTTTGCTGAGTGTCTTTGTATGTCTGTTTATGTTTGCAGATGCTTGTTATCAATTTAGACTGAAATACAAGGTCAGCACAAGATAAGAATGATCAGTCAAAAAAATTATTGTGCCAAGATCTACTCTTAGAAATGCAATTACAACATCTTTTAGATGAAAAAAGACACTGACATCTCTTTATCTGCCCTGACTGTGTTGTCATATTTAGTTGCTTATGATTTCATCACTGATAATGTGGGTGCTAATGTAACATCAACCATGTGTATAAAACTCTTCATAAGGGTAGGTACATATGGGACATGTACGCTGTAGACTTTCTGTAAATCATAAGTGCCAAAAATCTGTAACAGTCAAAAACGCACCAAACAGAGGATTTCATGGTTAAATGCTATTAATTTGCTGTAAAAATTGACATTTGTTTAAATCGCTGCTACTCCTAATGCTGCATATTTTCTGCCCATGATTCTGCAGTGGAAAAAAAAAAGCATATATGTTTAATTTGGAACTACCCTAAAAGATTTGTTTAGATCATTATAAGTAATGAGTAAAAAATATCCATATCATCTGCCAGGTTTAACAAATAATATATGTACTGTATAGCCTAATCCTAAACTCCAGAGTTTGCACTACTTAATTTAGTCTAACCTGACCCAAAGTGTGCAATAAACCTGTTTTTTAACGTAAGTTAAAATAAATTACTTTGCAATGATAGTAAAAGCTTCTCATGACTCTTATTTTTTATACATGTAGGCAATCCATGTATCACAATATCTTGCCGACACGTGGCACCATATACTCCCCTTGAAGCATACTTAAGGATTTTATAACAATATTTTGACAACTTATATCATAGTGTATCTGCTCTGGATTTGTATGCAGTATTTATCTGGGAATGTAGGGCACTGACTGACAACTTGTATCCTTGGTACTGAATGCCACTGAAAGAAGAAACCTGTGTTGTCTGTAAGTAGACAGAGTATTGTGGGAAAAGAGCAGTACATTGTACGTGGAGTTTTGCTTTTGCAGGCATAATAAAGGAATTGCCCAATTTAGGCAATTAGTTCTGTTAACTAGGAGGCAATACCTAGACACTATTTTACATGCAAATGTAACATTATCTAACTATTCTGTGGCTCTGTTTAGATAACTGAAGCACTTTTTCCTGGGCACCACATCATTTTTTTTTCATGTATGGAAAATGTACCTGCTCACTATGCGTATTATTTATATACACTTATTTTGCAAGCTCAGAGAATTGAATTGCAGTATATAACCTTTATTTTGGTAATGCAAGATATTGTCTAGACATTGTAAGTCAACACATCTACACAGTTTATGGATTACAGCTGTAACTAAACTTAACTGATCTCCAGTTTAGTTAACCAATGCAGTTTAGCATGAAACCAATTTAACACAAAACCATGACTTCAGTCACACCTCCATCCCCCCAGCCCCCATAGACACAAATAGAATGGTAAGCATAAAGTTTTGTGTTAACAGGAGATCATGCAGAATTTAGAAAAGGTGCCTAACTTGTGATATAGATATCTGGACATGTCAAGTTAACAGGACAGGTATAGGAGGACATATTTGTGCTTAGTACTGAATGACAGAATGTATGCACTCTATGCACTTATGAGCATTATCTGCACTTGTGTACTGTATGGTACTGAATGGGTTCTGGATGGCAATAATATTTACATTATTTACAATTATTTATTTGGCCACTGTTTTTATTACATGCCACTGTATATACTGTATATAGTAAATGTACTGAACACAGTACAGCACTATTTGTTAAGCAAATAGCTTTGTTTTAGGTGAATATGGTGTCTAAACTCAAAAATGTTTTATAGCATTTAATTTGCACCTTATTTCACCATCATATTGAACGTGTATGAACACTGTCTATTATTTTGCACTTTATTACTACATAATTACATAGTGAGTACGGTTGAAAAAAGAAATATGTTCATGAACTTCAACCAGGGGACAGGGAAGGGCATGACATTCTACCCATTTCCATAAGCACCAATGCTATTTTTCTCTAAAAAGGTATCCAATGCTTTTTAAAAGCTATCCGCTGTGTCTGATGTGACCAGCTCTTTGGGTAGGCTATTCCACAGTTCCCCAGCCCATACAGTGAAAAAGCCTTGTCACCGCTGGAGATTAAATCTTTTTTTCTCCAGATGAAGGGAGTGCCCCCTTGCCTTTTGAGGGGAATTTAAATGGAACAGTTTTCCCCATATTTCTTGTATGGAACATTTATACAGGTTTATCATATCTCCCTTAAATGCCACTTCTCCAGACTAAATAGATTTAACTCCTTTAACTGGTTAAGGCCCGGGCCTAAAAGTGACTTATGGACCAGGCCTCATTTTTCAAAACTGACATGTGTCACTTTATATGGCAATAACTTTGAGATGCTATTACTTACACAAGTGATTTTGATATTGTTTTTTCATGACACATTGTACTTCATGATAGTGGTAAACATTGCTCAATATGTTTGTATTTATTTATAAAAAATTTGGAAATTTGAGGAAAATTTGGAAAAAAATTGCAATTTTCAAAATGTGAAATGCTCTGCTTTTCAGACAGATAGTCATACCACCAAAATACATGAATAAATATTATCTACCATATCTCTGCTTTATATCGGCATCATCATTTAATCATCTTTTAATTTATTTTGGATGTTAGAAGGCTCACAAATGTAACAGCGATTTTCCAGATTTACAAGAAAATTTCCCAAACTCATTTTTTAGGGACCACTTCACTTCTGAAGGGGATTATAAAGAACTATATATTAGAAACAGCCATAAATCACCTCATTTTCAAAGCTGCACCCCTCAAATAACTCAAAATAGCATTTGGGAAGTTTGTTAACCCTTTAAGCATTTCACTGGAATTAAAACAATATGGAGGTGAAATTTAGACATTTCATGTTTATCCAATAATACATTCATTTATCCCTACAATTAACACATTCACAAAGGGTTGAAGGAGAAAATACATCTCACAGTTTGTTGTGCAATTTCTCCCGAGCACAGGAATACCCCACATGTGGGTGTAAAATGATATTTGGGCACACAGCAGTGCGCGGAAAAGAAAGAGCGACACTTGGCATTTGAAAAGCAGATTTTGCTGGAATAGTTTTCAGGTGCCATGTGTCATTTGCAGAGCTCCTAGAGTACCAATACAAAGGAAACCCCCCCAAAAGTGCCCCCATTTTGGAAACTACACCCCTGACAGAATTTATAAAGGGGTATACTGAGCATTTTGACCCCACAGCCGTTTCACAGATTTTATTAACATTGGGATGTGTAAATGAAAAATTACTAAAACATCACTTTATCCCCAAAGTTTTCATTTTCACAAGGCGTTAAAGGAGAAAAATCCCCCACAGTTTGTTACACAATTGCTTCTGAACACGGCAATAACCCATATGCGATCGTAATTTGCTGTATGGGTACATGGCAGGGCTCAGAATGGAAAGAGCGCTATTTGGCTTTTGAAGGGCAGATTTTGCTGGAATAGTTTTCGGGTGCCATGTCGCATTTGCAGAGCGCCTAGAGTACCAATATAATGGAAACCCCCAAAAGTGACCCCATTTTGGAAACTACACCCCTCAAGGAATTTCTCAAGGGTTATGGCATTTTGACCCTACAGCTGTTTCACAGATTCTATTAACATTGGAATGTAAAAATTAAAAATTACTTTTTTTTCCAATAAACCATCCATTTAACGCCATATTTTTAATTTTTACAAGGGAATAAAGAAGAAGAAAACCCACAGTTTGTTACACAATTTCTCCTGAACACAGAAATGCTCCATATGTGGTTGTAATCTGCTGTATGGGTACATGGTGGGGCTCAGAATGGAAAGAGCGCTATTTGGCTTTTGGAGGGCAGATTTTGCTGGAATAGTTTTCAGGTACCAAATTGCATTTGCAGAGCCTCTAAAGTACCAATACAATGGAAACCCCTCAAAAGTGATCCCATTTTAGAAACTACACCCCTCATGTAATGTATCAAGGGGTATTATCATTTTGAGCCTAAAAATGCTTTCCAAAAATTAATGTACAAAGTGAAAATTGACAATTTTAAATTAAATATGCCATTTTGGTGCACGATACGTTGTACCCACTTTGTGGCATCAGAGACATGCACTCCTGAAACTATTAAGTGGGCTATCCCGGGTCCAAAAAAAATGATATATGTGGGTGTAAACTGCTGCTTGGACACACAGCAGGGCTTAGAAGGGAAGGAGCCCTGAGCTTTTTAGCTTTTGGAGTACAGATTTAGAAGGACTTTTTGGACGCCATGTTGTTTTTGCAGAGGTGCCAGTAAATTGGAATACCCCAAGAAGTGACCCCATTTTGTAGGGGCAATTTTAGGGTCTTTGCCAATATGGCATGGTGTCCAAAATCCAACAATCTAAATAAATGCTCCAAAAGCCACATAGCGCGCCTTCACATCTTCCCCCTTCTGTGTACCCAAACTGCAGTTTGCGCCCACATGTATGACACTGGTGTACCCAGGATAACATACTTAATGCCATATGTGGGTATAAACTGCTGCTTGGGCATAGCCGGGCACAGAAAGGAAGGAGCGCTATTTTGGTTTTTGAAACACAGTTTGGTTTTTGGACACCATGCCACTTTTGCAGAGCCCCTGAATTGCCAGTAATGTGGAATCCGCAGAATTGTGACCCCATTTTGGGAACTACACCCCTGAAGGGATTTATCAAGTGGTGTAGCGAGCATTCTTAACCCTTAAGTGTTGCATTCATTTAATTTCAATAAATGAATGTGCAGCTGATAATGAAAAGGGAAAATTGCAATTTTTCCAGAGATACGCCATTTCAGTGCCCAATATTTTGTGCCCAGCTTATGTCAGCAGGCACAAACACTCTAAAAACTGTTAAGTGGGTATCCCGGGCACAACATCTTTTGCAGCGTTCATATCTGATACAAGCCGGGCACAACGTATTATGCATTAAAATTACATATTCCTGGAAAAATTGCCATTTTCACCTTTCACAATCAGCTGCATATTCATTTCTGGAAAATAAATTATAGCAACACTTGGAGGTTAAAAATGCTCACTGTACCCCTGGATAAATTCCTTCAGGGGTGGAGTTTCCAAATTAGGGTCACATGTCAGGGGATTCCACTTTACTGGTATTTCAGGAGATCTGCAAGTGTGTCATGACGTCCAAAAGCTAAACTGGCTAAATCTGTGCGCCAAAAACCAAATAGCGCTCCTTCCCTTCTGTGCACGGCTGTGCCCAAACAGCAGTTTATACCCACATATGACATTAAGTACATTATCCCGGGTACACCAGTGTCATACATGTGGGTATAAACTGCAGTTTGGGCACACAGTAGGGCACAGAAGGGAAGGAGTGCTATGTGACTTTTGTAGCGCAGATTTAGATGTTTCGTATATGGATGCCATGTCATATTTGCAGAGCCTCTAAGGTACCAGAAAAGTGGAATCTCCTAGGGAGTGACCCCATTTTGAAAACTGCACACCTCAAAAAATTTATCAGTGGGTGTAATAAGCATTAGTATCCCAGACGTGAATGCACAGCGCATGGTGAAGAGTGAATATGTAAGCTGTGCGGAGTACATTGGGTGCACGAAATTCCCTACTATTTCCCCAGTAGCTCCTATGATTGGGGGGGTCACTCTGGGGGTCACTTTTAGTTTATTTTCCCTTGTAAGCTCTAAAATTGGAGTGTCCCCTAATATACGCTCGCACAGCTTATACACAGCTTCCTGCCGCAGCCAGTTGTGTTCTAATTTGGTGATTTTTGGGGCTTTTGTCTTCACATTGTACAAGCTATATTTTCTTTATTTTTCTGATGATGTAGCCAAATAAGGGCTGATATTTTGTGGTATGATATGCATTTTTTAATGACACCATTTTTTTGGGTGTCTATAACTTATTGAATGAATTATATGAACTCTTTCTGGGTGGATTAAAAAAAAACATCAATTCTGGAATTGGTTTTTACCTATTAATTTTTTTGCCGTGTGGCATACAGCATAAGTAACATGTTACCTTTATTCTGCGGGTCAGTACGATTCTGGCGATACCTCATTTATATTGTTATTTTATGCGTTACTAATTCTGCAGAACAAAAACCCATTTGTGGACATAAATCAATTGTTTTTGCATCACCATCTTCTGAGATGTGTAACATTTATATTTTTTGGTTGACAGATGTGGTTTAGGGCTTATTTTTTGTGGGAGGACAAGCTCTGTTTATTGGTATTGTTTTGAGGTACATATGAGTTTTTGATCACTTTTTATAGCATTTTTTCTGTAAGCGAGATAGTCAAAAATCATTACTTCCAGCGTTTTTTTTCCGTTTTTTTTTTTTCGATGTTCACCGTGTATGTTAAATATGGTTTCACTTTTATTGTACAGGTTGTTACGGACGCGGCAATACCAAATATGTGTTGGTTTTATTAATTTTAAGTTTTTTTTTTATATAATTCATTTTATATAGGAAAAGGGATTTTTGGGAGCTTTATAACTTTATAAATTTTTTTTTTTTTTACACACTTTATTTTTTTTTTTCCTTTTTTTTACATTTTTTACTTGTCCTATAAGGACACCTGAGCCAGCGAAGCTCTGATCCTGGCTCGGTATTATGGACTGCAATACACAGCATACACATGTATTGCAGTCTATACAGGAACGTCAGCCGATGTAGACGCATCGGCTGACTTCTTGAAATCCCGGCAGGATCAACTAGATAGTGGGGACTTCAGGCAGCCTGGGGTCACTGGGAAGACCCCGGGCTACAGAAAATAGATATCGGCAGGGGGGGGGGGCGGCAACATGGCAGAACCCTTTGTATGCCGCGGTCCAAAGGGGTTAAAACCTCCGATTGGAACTCAATTCTGACCGGGGGTTAAGGATCAAGGTGTTAGCTGTCAGTTACAGCCATCATCCGCTCCCGATCCCACTAACAGTGTCTTTGAAGTGCCGGCCGTAAATTTACAATCAGAGACCAGGACCGCTGCCCGTAAATTTGTGGCCGGTGGTCGTGAACCAGTTAATCTCTTCTCATAATAGGGTTCCTCCATGCCCCTTATCAATTTTGAGGCCCTCTGCTGAAACTTTTCCAACTCTATACACTGATCATGAAGGCAACTGAAACCCTTAAAAAGGTAATGTCATTGACTACATACAGTGGGGAAAAAAAAGTATTTAGTCAGCCACCAATTGTGCAAGTTCTCCCACTTAAAAAGATGAGAGAGGCCTGTAATTGTCATCATAGGTAGACCTCAACTATAAGAGACAAAATGAGAAAACAAATCCAGAAAATCACATTGTCTGATTTTTAAAGAATTTATTTGCAAATTATGGTGGAAAATAAGTATTTGGTCAATAACAAAAGTTCATCTCAATACTTTATTATATATCCTTTGTTGGCAATGACAGAGGTCAAACGTCTGTAAGTCTTCACTTGGTTGGCACACACTGTTGCTGGTATGTTGGCCCATTCCTCCATGCAGATCTCCTCTAGAGCAGTGATGTTTTGGGGCTGTCGCTGGGCAACATGGACTTTCAACTCCCTCCAAAAGTTTTCTATGGGTTGAGATCTGGAGACTGGCTAGGCCACTCCAGGATCTTGAAATGCTTCTTGCGAAGCCACTCCTTCGTTGCCCTGGCAGTGTGCGTGGGATCATTGTCATGCTGAAAGACCCAGCCACGTTTCAACTTCAATGCCCTTGCTGATGGAAGGAGGTTTGCACTCAAAATCTCACAATACATGGCCCCATTCATTCTTTCATGTACACGGATCAGTCGTCCTGGTCCCTTTGCAGAGAAACAGCCCCAAAGCATGATGTTGCCACCCCCATGCTTCACAGTAGGTATGGTGTTCTTTGGATGCAACTCAGCATTCACTCTCCTCCAAGCACGACGAGTTGTGTTTCTACCAAACAGTTCTACTTTGGTTTCATCTGACCATGTGACATTCTCCCAATACTCTTCTGGAACATCCAAATGCTCTCTAGAAAACTTCAGACGGGCCCGGATATGTACTGGCTTAACCAGGGGGACACGTCTGGCACTGCAGGATCTGAGTCCCTGTCGGTGTAGTGTGTTACTGACGGTAGCTTTCGTTACGTTAGTCCCAGCTTTCTGCAGGTCATTCACTAGGTTTTCCTGTGTGGTTCTGGGATGTTTGTTCACTGTTCTTGTGATCATTTTGACCCCACGGGGTGAGATCTTGCGTGGAGCCCCTAATCGAGGGAGATTATCAGTGGTCTTGTATGTCTTCCATTTTCTAATTATTGCTCCCACAGTTGATTTCTTCACACCAAGCTGCTTGCCTATTGTAGATTCAGTCTTCCCAGCCTGGTGCAGGTCTACAATTTTGTTTCTGGTGTTCTTCCACAGCTCTTTGGTCTTCACCATAGTGGAGTTTGGAGTGTGACTGTTTGAGGTTGTGGACAGGTGTCTTTTATACTGATAACAATGTCAAACAGGTGCCATTACTACAGGTAATGAGTGGAGGACAGAGGAGCCTCTTAAAGAAGAAGTTACAGGTCTGTGAGAGCTAGAAATCTTGCTTGTTTATAGGTGACCAAATACTTATTTTCCACCATAATTTGCAAATAAATTCTTTAAAAATCAGACAATGTGATTTTCTGGATTTGTTTTCTCACTTTGTCTCTCATAGTTGAGGTCATCCTATGATGTCAATTACAGGCATCTCTCATCTTTTTAAGTGGGATAACTTGCACAATTGGTGGCTGACTAAATACTTTTTTTCCCCACTGTATATATAAACGGGTATCATTATTTGCTTGCTGCCCACAAAACACATTAAGTTATTCCATTATAACTTGCAATGTGTTTTTCTGCAGCAACTACCATAATTTATCAGGCATTGCTGTAGTGTGGGGTTCTATTTACTTTATTTACGACTAGATAACATCTCTATTTTGTATAGGACTGTAACTTGGCACCCATAGAGATATGTAAGTAATTAAACTAATTTGCCATATTTGCTGGGGAATTCCACTTTATTCTGACAAATATAATCTTCACATGTTGTATTACAAAGGTGTTCAACTGTAAGTATCTCCTAAACATGGCACCCAACAGTTCCTCTTGGCTGCACATATCCAGATATGTGCTCCATAAGTTCAGCAGCTATTTTAAGCACAATATGGGGGGAGTTTACTTGCAGCCTTTCCAGACTTTTGTTAGTATATTGTGATATTGTGATGAATTTGTTTCAAGACAAATTGGAATCCTTAGGGTGTATTTAAAATAATATGTGTGGCTATCTTGGCTATACATCTGTCTGTTTTTCACAGCCAATTTACATCTTTGTGGCATCTGTTTTTCACGGATCCTATAGACTTGAGTCTATGAGTGATCCACTAAAAATGAATCAGACTAGGATATGTCCTAATCAGGGGCATATGTAAAAATTATGTGGCCCATAGCAAAAGTCGGGGCTTATTTTCCCCCTCCAGGAAAGCCATAGCACCCCCAACAGAAAATAAAATTATAACAAAACAAACCTGAAGTTAATAGCAGTGGATTTCCAACAGAAACTGATATTGGGGCAATTCATTAATATTTTACACCCTTTTTTTATATATAATAGTTGAGTTGTAAGGGAATTACCAGTTGAGCAATTCCCCAGTGCTGCTGCAGAAACCTGAGAGGAAGGAATGACAGAGACCATGTATCCTAAGCTCACCCAGTCTCTGTCCTTGCCTATTTGCCACACTGTCCTATTGACAGGAGCAACTGGGCGGCAAAACCCTTCCTAGAAATAAGTGACAACACAGAACGCAGACAGAACAAATAACAACAAGGGGAGGTCAGCTAGCCAAGGGGTCGGTAACAGTTGAGCAATGCAGTACCAAAACGAAATCCAAGAGAATAGTCAAAGTCAAAGCTAGAGGTCAGGAATAAGAATACAATAATAACAGAAGAGGAGCTAGTAGGGACAAAGTTACAGAATCTCAATAGCCAGCGACCATGTGTGGGCTTATGACCTGTTTATAGCAAGTCCAGGACCTACCCCAGCTTTAATTGGTAGACAGACTGTCAATCACACAGGCAAGGCTAAAATTAACTATTGAGGAGCCAAAAGAAACAAGGTGCAGGAGACGGATGTGGCTGAAATTCAATTACAAAGTCTAGGTCAGTGTTCAGACTGAGCAACAAGAATCTTAAGCAAGGAATCAAACTGAACACCCCTCCTGCGCCACAGTGTATGAGTGGAGGGTGGCGCAGAGACCCGAACAGGCAGAGATGTTACATGAGTGATTTGCAAGTATATAACAACATTTGCGACTAAAATAGTTGCAAGTGGTGTTTGTGCATTGGCCATGCCACTTTTCAGAAAGGTGGCACCGCATGGACTAGGCAGTGATGGTGAACCTTTTAGAGACCGAGTGCCCAAACTGCAACCCAAAACCCACTAATTTATCGCAAAGTGCCAACACGGCAATTTAACCTTAAATTAACCAGGATCTGTTTTATAGTGACCGTGCAATGTTATTACAGCCTGTAATAATATCACACGTCTGCTATAAAACAGATACTGTGTGATATAAATAGTGAAGGGCCCCCACATAGTACAATTCGATCTGAAGTGGCCCCCAGATAGTATATATGCTTCAGAATGGCCCCCAGACAGTAGTATATGCTTTATAGTGGGGCCCCACACAGTAGCTTATGCTTCACAGTGGGCCCCCACACAATAGTATATGCATCACAGTGGGCCCCCACATAGTAGTATATGCTTTACAGTGGGGCCCCACACAGTAGCTTAAGCTTCACAGTGGGGCCCCACACAGTAGCTTAAGCTTCACAGTGGGCCCCCACACAGTAGTATATGCTTTACAGTGGGGCCCCACAGAGCAGCATATGCTTCACAGTAGGCCCATACACAGTAGTTTATATTACTTACCTAGTCCCATGAAGAGCTGCAGTCCCACGAAGAACATCCTCCTCCTCCCGCTCGCGTGCGCTGATGACTGCGTCGGGGCAGAGGTTACACTCTGCAGTCAGTGTAGGCCGCGGTCCGGACCGTGGCCTACACTGACAGCTCAGCCGAAAGATGCGATCACTCACTAATAGGGAATCCTGTACCGGATTCCCCATTAGTGAGCGATCATGGCGACGGCGCGCGTGCCAACTGAGAGGGCTCTGCGTGCCCTCTCTGACACGCATGCCATAGGTTCGCCATCATGGGACTAGGCCATCGAGTCGCCAAATTACATTATCATTTAAGCCACTTTTGTGATTTAAAAGAATCCAAAAATCTATTTCCGCTTATGCTCCTAACTCATGAGAAGGAATAGCCTCATCATGCATTAAGCAAGTCCTTCACTCCAGGGGACATAAAAAGCAGTGTGCAATACACCTGTCTTTATGATTCCCCCCCCCCCATGTCTTTTTAACAAACAATTTAAAAAAAACATCAGTATGTAAGGAAATTACCAGTTGAGCAATTCCCCAGTGCTGCTGCAGAACCCTGGGGGGAGGGGCACAAAAAGACAGTGAACCCTAAAGCTGAACACCCCCCCACTGTCCCTGGCTAACTTGCCCGATCTGTCCTAAGCGACAGCCAGCAACTGGTCGACAGTCCCTTCAGAGGTTATTTCGGGGTCGATGCTCTCGTCGAGTCTTGGCGTCCATAGCTCCCGGTTGCATGGAGAAAAAGTGGGTTTATCATGAGAGAGGAAGAGACAAAAAATTTGGAGGAAACAGACCCTACTCTCTCTTTAACATTTTCCCGGATTCTACAGTCAATACGGACGGCCAAAGTCATGGCCTGCTCAAGAGTAGAAGTATCTGGGTAACCAACCCAGACCTCCTTACCACGGTCACACAGGCCTTGTTCAAAGTGGGCCTTTAGAGCTGACTCACACCAACCTGCAGTTACACTGCACTTACGGAATTCTGAGCAATACTCCTCAGCAGAGCGTTTGCCCTGCTGCATGGTTAGGAGTTGCGATTCTGCAAGTCCA
Organism: Leptodactylus fallax; assembly: GCA_947044405.1. NCBI lineage: Eukaryota > Metazoa > Chordata > Amphibia > Anura > Leptodactylidae > Leptodactylus > Leptodactylus fallax. The sequence goes on along the minus strand of CAMRHE010000087.1, from coordinate 409,724 downwards.
ATGTGGTCTGGCTCAGCATAGTTAGACCCCAAGGACAAAAATTTTTTTTTCAAAATCTGACCACTCCTCAGCCCAAGGAGAGAGTTTAAGGGCCCAAGCTTGTGGATCCCCCTGTAGGAGGGATATAACTATTCCCTCCATTTGGGCCTGGGATGCATGTGGATTAATCCGTAAATACAGGCGACAAGACTCCTGGAAAGTCTCAAATTTTTCTCGTTCCCCTGAGAAACGATCCGGGAGTAGCATCTTAACCCTGAAAGGATCAAAAACAACCAGGGATGCTGCAGCAGCATCAGTAAGGGTCTGAACCTGTTTAGCTAGCTCAGCTACCAGGCCTGCCAAACCCTTCATCTTGGCTTCAAGGCCCTGAATAGGATCCATGCTGATCCGGAGGTAAGCAATAGAAGAAGGTAATTTTTTTGGGCTGGCTATTCTGTAAGGAAATTGCCAATTGAGCAATTCCCCAGTGCTGCTGCAGAACCCTGAGGGGAGGGGCACAACAAGACAGTGAGCCCTAAAACTGAACTCCCCCACTGTCCCTGGCTAACTTGCTAACTTGCCCGATCTGTCCTAGGTGACAGCCAGCAACTGGTCGACACTCCCTTCTTAATATAAGTGACAACATAGAACGCAGACAGGACAAACAACAAGAAAGGGAGGTCGGCAAGCCAAGGGGTCGGTAACAGACGAGCAATGCAGTACAGAATCACAAACCAAGAGAATAGTCAAGTCAAAGCCAGAGGTCAAGAATAGGAATACACGTGATAGCAGAAAAGGAGCTAGCAGGGACAAAGCCAAAAACAGAATCTCAATAGCCAGCACCCATGTGTGAACTGACGACCTGTTTATTGCAAGTAAGGACCTGCCCCAAAACTGATTGGAAGACAGGTCATCAATCACACAGACAAGGCTAAGATTAACTATTAGTGGAGCAGACAGAAACAAAGGTGCAGGAGGCGGGTGTGATAGAAATTCAATTACAGACAGGAGGTACTAGGACAGTGTTCAGACTGAGCAACAAGAAACCTAAGCAAGGAATCAAATTGAACATGCCTCCTTCACCGCAGCGTGTGAGCAGAGGGTGGTGCAGAGACCCTAACAGGCAGAGACGTTACACAGTAACAAAAAGTACACAGCAAGTGATTAATACAGTCACTCACTCACTGTGATGTATGACTCTCTCAAACAACTTGATTCCCAGGTCTTTGGCTCTCCGTCCTCTGATACATGCTCTCACACACCTCACCTTATTTCTGCTTAGCTCAGCACTCACTGCAACCACAACAATGCAGAGTAGGACAGAGTGGTTGACTCACTCTCACTGTCCTATTCTGCACTGTGTTGTAGGAAAAGCTACAGATATGAGCAGAACAAAGATGAGGCAAGTCATGCATATATGAGTACAGTTTATCAGAGATGGAGGGAAAGAACCAAGGACAGAGAAATCAAGTTGATTGAGAATCTACAGAAGCTTGTCAGGTGGCGTTACCACCTGCTAGTATATGTACAGTACCTGCTGTGGCCATCATCCTAGCTAAGTAGCCAGCTATCTGCCTTCATTTGAGGTACACTATTGACCCAAATTTTTCTTGGATTGGTTAAATAGCTTGTTAAAAAGAGCCCACATTAATGCATACTGTATATTGAGCTCAGTAGGGCTGTAAAACACTGACATGTGAAAAAGCTATTATTTGTGCTTGTGTGACCAGCACTCCAATCACTTCAATGGAGCTGCGGGTGCTGCTAGAGATTAAAATTCTGGCAACCCCGTTGAAGTGAATGAAACTCTGGTCATGAAAGGGCACTGGCACTCCATTTACAAGGAGGCTTTCAGGGGACTTTCGGTCCTCCATCCTTCTGATCACTGGGTAACCCACCGATTGCGACCCCAGAGATCTTGTAAAAGTGGGCATATCCATACACTCAGTCATTGCATGAAAGGCTGCAATTCACCCTCTCCTGCTGGGTGGTCACACATAAACACACATAGGATAGTCAGCTTACCCCTTTGTTATAATTTGATGCAAAACCATGTTGTGTTGAGGAAAACAGCTTAACGTGTGATACACATATACGCACATGCCCAGACAGAGGACAGCTAAGGGAAGACACATTTGTATCAATAAAAGACAACAAACACTAATGTTCTAAAGGTCATCTATTGCTAACAAGTCTTTAAAAATGCAATTTTGTATTATTGTATGGATACCCTATCATATTTAGTTTTAACTGTATTCAGTGATGTTGAACAAATGAAAAATTACTCTGCACAGTCAAATTTAGTTGAAGGAGAAAATAAAAATAAGGATTTAAGGGCATACACAATGTAAATGTTTCACCTTCAAATTCACTTACAGAAGCACATGTACATTTGCCAATTCAGTCACACATCACGTTAATAGTAATTTCATGCGCAAAAGCACTTGCATGATTCACTGAATTCTGGTACTAGTCAGCCTCTCAATAACATCTTAAAACATATTCAAACTGCATGACCTGCTTAGAGAATATAGATTTCATAAAACTCTACAGCTGCATCAATGATTTCAATTAAAGGGGAATTAAAAACTATTATATAAGTTCATAACTGAGCTGATGTACAAAGCTCTATCTCTAAAACTGCATATTTTCACCATTATGATTACAACTCCAATCCTGTAATTAACTTAAATTATATGGTAGGATATACCCTGAAAAAAAACAATTGAACATAGATATTTCTTTGTTCTACATGTTTTAATGTTAACTATTGGAGTTAATTTTCCAACTTCTAAGTTATTGGAATAGGTATTTAATTAGGATATTCTAACTAAATAGAGCAAATCAGTGATTTTTTTTTTCCAGTAGCCTAGATTTTTTCTAGTAGTCAAATAGGAAAACTCTTCTCCTCAGGAGACAACTGATCCATTCAGAATTTCCATCTGTTAATAAATTTTTGATAGCCACCATTATAATTAGAGATGAGCGAATTTCTCAAAAGTTCGATTCGCCAGTTTGATTCGAAGTTCCAAAAAAATCTGCTTCGATCTGAATTACTTCACGGCGAATATCGCTAAAAACCACCTATTTCCTAGCTTCAGAGAGCCTGTATAGTGGTGTAGAACACTGTGCCTTGCAGTAACATGCATAGGGAGCCTACTGTGGTAGTCAAACAATGCTGTGAGTCCGAATGACACGCACATGACAGGTGTCGCGCTTAGAATCGATGCACACTTCACTTATTTGGACAGTTACGGGGCCAAAACTGACCATCTAACTCAAGTGTGAACTCAGCCTTACAGGTCCATGTGAGTGCCAGGTAGAAAGATCCGTGCAGAGACCCATCCTACTGTAGAGTGAAAGAGCCCACTCCTTTTACACCGTCGTCTGTTGATTCCACATATGTCTACAGAGTGGCAAGGCGACATAATGTGGAGTTGGCAGCAGCATCATTAAACCACAAAGTGGCAAGACGACATAATGTGGAGGTGGTAGCAGCATTAGGAGGCCATACAGTGACCCAGTGGCAGCGGCATGCGGAGGCCATATAGTGACCCAGTGGAAAAGGCATGAGGAGGGCATACAGTGGCTGCAGCATGAGGAGGCCATGCATTGACCCAGTGGCAGCAGCATGAGGAGGACGCAGAATGACCCAGTGTCTGTGGCATGAGGAGGCCAAGAATTGACCCAGTGGCAGCAGCATGAGGAGGACGCAGAGTGACCCAGTGTCTGTGGCATGAGGAGGCCATAAAGTGACCAAGTGGCAGCGGCATGAGGAGGGCATACATTTGACGCAGTGGAAGCAGCATGAGGAGGACGCAGAGTGACCCAGTGGAAACGGCATGAGGAGGCCATACAGTGACCAAGTGGCAGCAACATGAGGAGGCCATACAGTGACCAAGTGGCAGCAACATGAGGAGGACATACAGTGACCCAGTGGCAGTGGCATGAGGAGGGCATACCATGACCCAGTGGCAGCAGCATGAGGAGGACGCAGAGTGACCCAGTGGAAACAGCATGAGGAGGCCATGCAGTGACCAAGTGGCAGCAACATGAGGAGGCCATACAGTGACAAAGTGGCAGCAACATGAGGAGGACATACAGTGACCCAGTGGCAGCGGCATGAAGAGGCCATACAGTGACCCGGTGGCAGCGGCATGAGGAGGGCATACAGTGACCCAGTGGAAAAGGCATGAGGAGGGCATACAGTGACCCAGTGGCTACAACATGAGGAGGACGTAGATTGACCCAGTGGAAACGGCATGAGGAGGCCATACAGTGACCAAGTGGCAGCAACATGAGGAGGACATACAGTGACCCAGTGGCAGCGGCATGAGGAGGCCATATAGTGACCCAGTGGAAATGGCTTGAGGAGGGCATATAGTGACCCAGTGGAAACGGCTTGAGGAGGGCATACAGTGACCAAGTGGCAGTGGTATGAGGAGGCCATACAGTGACCAAGTGGCAGCAACATGAGGAGGGCATACAGTGACCCAGTGGCAGCGACATGAGGAGGCCATGCAGTGACCAAGTGACAGAAACATGAGGAGGGCATACAGTGACCCAGTGGCAGCGGAATGAGGAGGCCATACAGTGACCAAGTGGCAGCAACATGAGGAGGCCATACAGTGACCAAGTGGCAGCAGTATGAGGAGGCCATACAGTGACCAAGTAGCAGCAACATGAGGAGGGCATACAGTGACCCAGTGGCAGCAGTATGAGGAGGCCATACAGTGACCCAGTGGCAGCGGCATGAGGAGGGCATACAGTGACCAAGTGGCAGCGGCATGAGGAGGGCATACAGTGACCAAGTGGCAGCAACATGAGGAGGCCATACAGTGACCAAGTGGCAGCAACATAAGGAGGCCATACAGTGACCCAGTGGCAGCAACATGAGAAGGCCATACAGTGACCCCGTGGCAGCAACATGAGGAGGCCATACAGTGACACAGTTGCAGTGGCATGAGGAGGCCATACAGTGACCCAGTGGCAACAGCATGAGGAGGACACAGAGTGACCCAGTGAAATTGGCATGAGGAGGCCATACAGTGACCCAGTGGCAGCAGCATGAGGAGGGCGTACAGTGACCCAGTGGCAACAGCATGAGGATTATACAGAGTGACCCAGTGGAAGCGGCATGAGGAGGACATACAGTGACCCAGTGACATTGTGGAGGTGTCAGCAGCCTTTGGTAGGCCATACAGTGACCCGGTAAGAGAATGTGGAGATGTCAGCAGCCTTAAGAGGCCATACAGTGATCCAGTGGCAGAGGTGGCAGCAGCGTGAGTAGGCCACAGAGTGGCAAGGTGATATAATGTGTAGGTAGCAACAGCCTTAGGAGGCCATACAGTGACCCAGTGGCAGAGTGAGGAGGTGGCAGCAGCAAGAGGAGGGCATACAGTCACCCAGTGGCAGAGTGCAGAGATGGCAGCAGAGTGAGCAGGCCACAGAGTGGCAAGGTCATATAATGTGTAGGTAGCAGCAGCCTTAGGAGGTCATACAGTGAACCAGTGGCAGAGTGTGGTGAGGCAGCATGGATCATTTAATCTGCTGCATCAGGCATTGGTAGGTGGAAATCCTGGCTGATCCATGCCTGTTTCATCTTCACAAAGGTCAGTCTCTCCAAATTTTTGGTGGACAGGCGAGTTCTCCTTGGGGTAACTATGGCCCCCGCCGCACTAAACACCCGCTCTCATGCCACACTACTGGCCGGGCAGGACAGCTTTTCCAGGGCAAACTCGGCCAGTTGTGGTCACAAATCCAGTTTGGATGCCCAGTAGTCCAGCGGATTTTCAATGACGGGTGGCAGGGTGTACTCCTTGTCCTCCCTCTCAGCGGGTGTAGAAAAGCCCCCCATTTTTCCCCGGTAGCGAGGGTCTAACATGGTGGAGAGCCAGTAGTCATCCCTCTGCCAAATGGTGACAATTCGGCTGTCACTGCGCAAGGAAGTCAGCATGCATTGGGCCATTTGCGCAAGTGACTCCGAGGGACTCCTTGCATCCATCTCCACTGCATACTGCCACGGTGTGTCTGGGTCATCTGCCTCATCCTCCTCATCTCCCTCTGGTTGTTCTGGTTGCTCCTGATCCTCCTCTCCACGCATTTGACTGCACATTGTTTGTGCTCCAATGTCCTCCTCATCCTCCTCCTCCTCCAGTTCAGCCCCCACAGGGCTCATGTGGCCTTAAGATGTAGACGCCACATCTCCAGTCCCCTGACCAGCCAGATTGATAAGCATCTTTTCCAGGATGTGAATCAGTTGAATGACGTTATTCATCCCGTAGTCCTGGCGACTGACTAACAATGTGGCCTCCTCAAAGGAAACGAGCAAACGGCAGGTGTGACGCATGAGCTGCCACTGGCAAACCTTAAAGTTATATAGGGGAGTACCTCTGTCCACTTGGATCATCAAGAAATCGTTTATGACTTTTCTCTGTTCATATAGTCGATCCAACATATGGAGGGTTGGATTCCAACTGGTGGAAACTTCACATATCAGCTTATATTGTGGGAGGCCGTTCTGCCGCTGCAGCTCAAGGAGGGTGTGCTTGGTGGTATACGAGTGACTGAAGTGCATGCAAAGTTTCCTTGACATTTTTAGGATGTCTTGCAGATGGGTGGAACAATTAAGGAAACGCTTGACAACCAGATTGAACACGTGCGCCATGCAGGGCGCATGGCTCAGCCCTCCTTGACACAGGGCCGACACCATGTTCTTCCCGTTGTCGGTCACCATTGTTCAGATTTTAAGTTCTCTTGGAGACAGCCAGGATTCGATTTCTTGATTGAGGACAAGGAGCAGTTCCTCCCTTGTGTGACTTCGTTCGCCCAGGCCAACGAGGTGTAGAAAAGAGTGACACCGCTGTGCCCTGCACATGTGGTATGCTGGAGGAGCACTGGGAATTGTTTCTGCAGTGGAAGCTGAGGAGACAGTGGAGGATGAGGCAGACATTGTTGCAGGACCAACGGCGTGAGAACGTGGAGACAGAAGCTGCGTCACCTGTCCAAGTTGCTGGTGTGCCTGGGCAGGCACCACATTAACCCAGTGGGCCGTAAATGACATATATTGTCCTTGACCGTAGTTACAGCTCCACACGTCAGCACTGCCATGCACTTTGGCAGACACCGACAGGCTCAAGGACTGGCCCACTTTCACTTCTACATATTTGTGCAGGGCTGGTACTGCCTTCTTGTCACTACATGGAGTCATTTAACATCTAACGGTTTTCCTCCATTGTGGGGTTTTCTTTATGTTTTGCTCTACCACTGTAGGCAGCATTTATTTATTTATTTATTATATGTATTTGACCAAGTATTTTGGTTCTTATGAGTAGTCTAATAAGTCCCCTGATGATTGGTGCATTACTGTACCAGGAAACGCGTAGGGACTAGGGTTCTATAGGGTCACTTTAAGGACAGCTTGGTTCTGCCCTTGTTAGGGCAGGAGTCATTTTGGGTGTTAGTGGAAATTTCAGGGGCATGAATAGGGACTTAGTTCATCCTCCTGTTTTGAACCATCACCTGGCGGGTTCTCCTGCCTCAGATACTGGTAAGATCGTTCCATTTTCTAACTGTTTAGCCACCATGATGCTTTACGGTATATGGTGGTGAATATTTATATATTTGCTATAATATTAGACTCCAACAAGTGGCTATGTTAAATTTGATGTTTGTTCTATATTTTTGATATTGTTTTAATATTTAGTAATTAAATGTTAAGTTTTAATATTGCTTGCATCAGTGCTTTCCTGAGTACTGCCTTCTTGGCAAAGAAATGACGGCTTGGGACTCTCTACCTCGACTCGGCGCAAGTTATCAGTTCTCTGAAAGGTGCAGAGTCCACCAAGTGGAAAGGGAGTGACTGCAGCACCAGCAACTTGGACAGGAGCATGTTCAGCTACTGCACTGTTGGATGATTGCACACATATTGTTGTCTCCTAGATATAGATTCTGTGATCGATTACTGACGCAATAACTGACTAGGAGGAGGAGGAGGAGCAGGAGCATCATGACCAGCAGATGATGGGAAGGACACACAGCTTCCTTCAGCTGAGATGGTGGAGCCTTGACTTCCTGAAATGGGGTGCGTGCCACTGGGTGCTGCAGCGGTTGCTACAGCATGTTGGACCACCACATTGGAGCCACATCTCTCCCAGGCCACTTTATGGTGACGCTGCATATGTTGACGCAGGGCTGTGGTGCCAACATTGGCACCCTGGCCACTCTTCATCTTCTGCTCACAGATTGAACATATGGCCATGTTCAACTCCCCCGGCGGCTCAACAAAAAACTGCCACACCGCCGAGTAGGTGATTTTACCCCCAACACTCCGCAATAACTGACTGCTACCACCACTGCCTCCGTGAACCCCTGCACCACTGCGTTCCGGGCAATTAGGCTCCTGCGAAGTGGGTGGTCTACCCCAGGCACGTTTAGCTCCCGACCTCACACTGCTGCCACCCTGCTGACTCCCCCGCTGCCTCATGCGCAAGCTGCAACCCTCTTCTCCTGATGATGATGAGGCCCCTTCATCACCCAGCTCCCAATTACAATGGGCTACATCGTCATCCACTACTGTCTGCAGGTCACTGATGTCCTCCTCAACACCAGCTCCCATGCCACTCTCCTCATCACTACTTGCTCGCCTACCGCAGGAAGCGGCGGATGTCTCCTCCACATCTTGGCTGAGCAGTAGCTGCTGACTGTCCTCTAGTACCTCCTCCTCACTGTACAGTGGATCTGAGCCCACAGCATAGAGCAGTTCTCTAGCTGAGGGAGCAGAAAAGGACAGCGGCAGGTTGAGGACAGGTGAGGGCACAAGGCCTGCTGCCGGGCCATGCCAACTAAGGGTTGTGTCTGACGAACCCACTGACTCTTGGCTGGGGGTGTCTGATGTGACTTGGGATGAATTGGATGACCGAATCAACCAGTCTACAACCGTTGGGTTGCTGGTCAAGACACGACCGCTACTTGACACTGGGAGCTCAGGCCTCTGTAACTGACCCCTGCTGCCACACCCCCTTACTCTGCTGCGACCTGTGCCTGCACCAGAAACATTTAGGCCTGCGGTCCTCCCCTGTGCATGGCCTCTCGCTTCTCTGTCTGATATGCTGTTTGATGAAAAAACTTAATTGTAAAGGGCAAAAAGGCCTGTTATTTTCTAGTTTGAAGAGAACGGCAAATATGCCCCTTATTTCTTCACCCACTAATGAACACCAATAAAAAAAATCGTGATAAAGGCAGAGATTTGTAGCTCAGAATTATTTAATTATTGACAATACTATTTATAAATGGCCAGCAACTTTATACTGGTAACAAAATGGTGAATATGGTCCATTTTATGTCTTTTGACACTAATAAACACCTTTAAATAAGTGATAACTGCTAAGAATTATTGAATTAATATTGACAATACTGTATTAAAAAGTGGCCTGCAACTTTATACTGGTAACAAAATGGTGAATAAGGTCCTTTTTATGTGTTTTGACACTAATAAACACCTTTAAATAAGTGATAACCGCTAAGAATTGTTGAATTATGGAATTAATATTGACAATACTGTATTGAAAAATGGCCAGCAACTTTATACTGGTAACAAAATGGCGAATATGGTCCTTTTTATGTGTTTTGACACCAATAAACACCTTTAAATAAGTGATAACTGCTAAGAATTATTAAATTATTCAATTAATATTGACAATACTGTATTGAAAAGTGGCCTGCAACTTTATACTGGTAACAAAATGGCAAATATGGTCCTTTTTATGTGTTTTGACACTAATAAACACCTTTAAATAAGTGATAACCACTAAGAATTATTGAATTAATATTGACAATACTGTATTGAAAAATGGCCTGCAACTTTATATTGGTACTGCACTGCAAAAGGCTTGTTGTGTTCTACCTTTTTTTTATATAACTGTAATTTTATTGAAAAATTTTTCATTAACAAGGAATAAAGAAAAAACAAAAAAACAATAATAATCAAACAAACAGGAAGCATTGAGGTAAATAGAGGCTATCTGCCTCCTCCCCCTTAAGCAATATGCATTTAAATTAAGCAGTGAACAAGGGAGGGGGGAATGGAGGGGTGAAGAAGACAAGGGTAGGACCAAAGGGAAGGGGGGGGGAGGGAAGGAGAGGACTAGAGATCAGAGACCCTGTAATGTACAATACATGTCCCAGGGTGCCCAAATAGCCCCAAAGGCTTCCCGTGAATTATGTAGGCCAGCAGTCAGGTATTCAAGACTCCTCACATCCTTCATTCTAGCCACAAGCTCAAGACTAGATGGGGGACTCACCTTCTTCCAGTTTCTAGCCATGAGAGTTTTAGCTGCAGTACAAAGATGCAAGAAAAGCCTGGATGACTTATTGCTCAGGTGTCTGGGGGGAAGGTTCAGGAGATAAAGAAGAGGGTCAAGAGGAACCTCTTGCAAAAAGAGAGCAGTCGTCAGAGTCCTGACCCCCCCTCCAAAAACCGAGGATGAGAGGGCACGTCCAAAAGATATGGTGCAGGGTACCCACCGCAGCTCCACAGCGCCAGCACCATGGGGGAACTAATGGGTTTAAAGTATGAAGGAGAGCCGGAGTATGATACCAATGCATCAACAGCTTATACTGCGTTTCCCTAAACGTAATGCACTGAGATGATTTCTGGGCCCGAGACCATACAATCCGCCACTGTTCCTGGGAGATGGGTTTACCCACCGCCTCCTCCCATTTAAGCATATAGCGATGATTAACAGGAGAGCCTGTAGTTTGTGAGTTAAGAAGTTGGTAAATAGAGGATATAAAGCCCCTAGTGGACGTGCCTGCACGGCAAATCTTTTCAAAAGCGGTGGGGAGTGACACCTTAAGAGACCCATGGAGGGAGCGGACAAAGTGAACCACCTGCAAGTAATGGAACCATTCAGTACTTGGCAGGTTTTGATTAGCTGTAAGATAAGCAAAGGACCTGAGTTCCAAGGTTCCAGGGTCAACCATGTCAGCAATCCGGTAAAGGCCAGCTTCAGACCACACTTTAGTCATGGCAGAAGTCAGGCTCTCTGGGAGAAGGGGGTTGTATAGTATGGAGACCATAGATGAGCGCGGGGACATCAGGGAGAATCTAGCACAACAGGTAGACCAGATAGATCTAGTAAACCGAATGGGGCCCAACAGGTACGAGGCAGGGGGGGTGGGGGGGGAGCTGACCCACAGAAGCGCGTTAGGATGCATGGGTGCCAGCCATAGCTTCTCTATCTGCACCCATCTGGTGTATGCTGGCATAGCCGCCCAGAATGGGATATGGCGTAAGTGGGCCGCCCAGTAATAATGTAACAGATGTGGGACAGCCATACCCCCAGACCCCCTATCCGCCAGCATAACAGATCTAGGTATTCGGTGTCGTTTTGCTTTCCAGATAAACTGGAAGATAGCTTTCTGTAGGTTCCGTAATTCTCCCCGAGGTATCGCAACTGGGAGCGTCTCGAAAAAATACAGTAGCTTCGGAAGGAGAGTCATCTTGACCGCAGCAATTCTCCCCAAAAGGGAGATAGGCAAGGGTTGCCATTTGTCCAATAGGGCTCTTAGCTCACAAAACAACCGCGGGTAGTTTGCCGAGTAGAGGGTCGCATAGGAGGTGGATATATGGACTCCCAGGTAGCGGATAGAGGACTCCCGCCACTGGAAATCGTAATTACTGCGGAGGAGAAGGAGAAGGTCCCGTGGGATGTTAAGTGGGAGTGCCTCAGTCTTCGCGGGGTTCACCTTATACCCTGAGAGATCACCATAGGTCTCTAGCGAGCGCAGCAAGTTTGGAAGGGTAGTATGAGGGGAGGTGAGAGTGAGGAGTACATCGTCCGCAAAGAGAGATATCTTAAATTCCTTATCTTGGACCATGATGCCCTTGATATTAGGGTCTCGCCTAATCTTGGCCGCTAGCGGTTCAATGCAGAGGGCAAATATGATGGGTGACAGGGGGCAACCCTGCCTAGTGCCATTTCGAATAGGGAAGAAGGGCGAAGATGCATGGGGAAGCTTAATTGCTGCTGAGGGTAAGGAGTAAAGGGCCTGGATAGCTGTGAGAAATGGTCCCGTAAGCCCGAACGCCTTAAGCATAGTATGCATAAACGACCAATTTATGCGGTCAAAAGCCTTTTCAGCGTCCAGGCTCAAGAGAAGGGCCGGGGTAGAATAATGATTGGCCACCTCCACCAAATCCACAGTCCTCCTGGTGTTGTCACCACCCTGACGACAGGGGATGAATCCCACCTGGTCCTTATGGACAAGCAGAGGGAGCCAAGCATTCAGTCTATTGGCTAAGAGTTTGGTGAAAAGTTTCAGCAAAGCAATCGGTCGGTAGTTAGCACAATCCTGCAAGTCCTTACCCGGTTTAGGGACCAATGTGAGTAGTGAAGAGAGCATAGTCGGGGGTATAGGGGAACCTGAAAGGAAGGAATTGAAGAGGGACAATAGATGAGCAGAGAGTTCACCCTGGAAAACCTTATAATAATTGTAAGTGAACCCATCTGGGCCTGGGGCTTTCCCATTTGGGAGGTCCCTCAGGACCCCTTCTAGTTCCTCCCTGGTGATGGGGGTGTTCAGGGAGGTTAGGGCCTCAGGAGGAAGGCGTGGGAGACAACAATCCTTTAAATAGTCTTCCAGTAGTGTTGAGTCATCCCCAGGGAGTAGTGCTCGTGGGGGGGGTAAGTCATACAGCTTAGAGTAGTAAGAGTGGAACGCCAGCGCCACAGCATCAGGGTGATGTTGAAGAGTACCCGCGGGGTCACGGACAGAGTGTGGTGTGGAAGAGGCCCGATGATCCCTGAGGGTTCCTGCCAGGAGGGTATGAGATTTATTACCTAGTTCAAAAAACCGCTGACGGGTATAAAGGAGAAGTCGTTCCACATGGCGGGTCTCCAAATCACGGAGGTCCGCCCGGGCCAGGACCAAACGGCGAAGAACCCCCAGGGATGGATGCGCTGCCAAAGTCGTCGTAAGGGACCGAATACGGGCTTGGAGGAGCTGTTCCTGGGCCTGTCTGTCCCTTTTAAGCCTAGAAGCCAATGCGATACAGCATCCTCTCATGACCGCCTTATGGGCTTCCCAGAGAATGGCAAGAGAGTCTACCGAGCCTAAGTTGTCCCTAAAATAATCTATCAAGTGTGTGCGCAGGGTCTCGAGGGAGTTCGGCGAATTGAGCAGTGTTTCGTTAAGACGCCAATGACATTGGCGAGTAGGCACTGGAGTCGTAGATAAGGTAACCACGACTGGGGCATGATCAGACCAGGTGAGAGGGCCAATGTTCGTGTCCCTAAGCAAACGAAGAGCGGGAGCATTTCCAAAGAAGTAGTCAATGCGGGTGTGAGTGTTATGAGGGTGAGAAAAGAAGGTGTAGGAGCGCGCCGTAGGATTGTCCACTCGCCAAAGGTCATACAAAGAGTGGGCGCGGATCAGCCTGCGGAACTCCCTTGCAAGTTGGGCCAACCTATGGGGGGTTGGGCCCTGGGGTAACGCCAGACGATCCGCCCGTTCAGAGAAGACCATGTTAAAGTCTCCCCCCACCAGCCAAGCTGATGGTGGGAGAGCGCGCAGACGGGAGAATACCCGGCGCAAGAACGGGATCTGTGCTGAATTGGGGGCATAGACATTGCATAAAACAATCGGGGCACCATAAAGGAGCCCCTCCAAGATAACAAACCGGCCACCTGGGTCTATGTGGGAAGTCGTCACTGTAATTGGGCAGGATCGAGAAAGAAGGATAGCCACCCCAGCTCTGCGTCGATTGTGGAAGGCTGAAAAAGCTACGGGAAAATAATGCTTAGCGAAGGCAAAAGTACCAGCGCGGTCAAAATGAGTCTCCTGAAGAAATGCCACATCCGCTCGTAAGGAGCGGAGTTCTCTAAGGACATGGCGCCTTTTAATGTTGGAACCCAGGCCCTTGACATTAATTGTCACGCACCTAACCATTGGGACCCAGGATTGGAGGACAGTGGCGGATTGCAATAAGCTCACCCATCTCACATGACGCTGGCAAGTTTCCCTCGGAGAGGCAAAAGGGCAATCCACAAACAGGAACCCAAAGTCGAGGCAGGGTCTCTAGATCAGGGAGGGGGGGGGGAAAGAGAGGGAGGGAGGGAGGCAAAAGACATCATAAATGACAAAGTAAAAATAAAAACAGTTAAACAATACTTTGTGGGCGAGGCTAAGTCACTCGCCTGGGGACCAATGAGGGCAGCCAGAGGTCCAATCAGGATCAATGGCCGCACAGTCCAAGTATCCCCTTAGGGGGGAGAGCGTGGACAGGAGGTCGGAGGGGAGGCGGTGGATCCCCAACCACCAGTAAAAAGAAGGAAGAAAGGGGAGTCACCGGAACCCCACCCCGCCCCACTCCGCTAAAACAATCCAATAATAAGCATAATAGATGAGACCCGTAGACCTAAAAAAGAAAAAAAGAGAAGCAAACATAACATTAAGGCATGCAGATTCCAAAGCACCACCGAGAAAAGGGAGAACGTCTCAAGGGGGGGGCAGCCTCCTCAGGGATCAGTCTCCAGCCGGGGCCTCCAAGTGGTCACCACCGCGGAGGATGCATGACGTCGTCTGGGCTCCAATCGTTGCCAAACCGGTGGTGGGGGAGGGGGTGGAGAGAATAGCTCCCAGTCTGTTAAATCCGGCAGGGGAACATCCAATAGGTCACAGAAGAGAGGCAAATCCGCAAAAGAGCGAAGCGTAGCGGAGCGACCATCCCTACGAGCAATGAGAGCAAATGGAAATCCCCACCGGTAAGGAATTTGGTGCTCCTGAAGAATCTGGAGGAGGGGTCGGAGATGGCGGCGTTTCTGGAGGGTGATTAGCGACAGATCCTGATAGAATTGTAGTGGAGCTCCCTGAAACTCGAAGTCTTTGAGTTTGCGCACTTTGCTCATTATAGCCTCTTTAAGGGTGAAGTCGTGGAGGCAGCAGATGACATCACGGGGTGTGGCGGAAGATCCTCTGGGTCGAAGGGCTCGATGTGCCCTATCAAACTTAATTTTGTGGGACGGGGGCTCCTGCAGTATAGTGTTGAAGACAGCCTCCAGCAGAACAGGCAGATCCTCAGATTGGTCAGCCTCTGGGAGTCCCTTGATGCGTATATTGTTGCGCCGGCCCCTGTTGTCAAGATCCTCCAAGTGGCGTTGCATGTCCCGTATAGCTGAACCCTGTTCAGTGGTAGTATCATGCAGTGAGGCAACATAGTCCCTGGTAGTGTCATGGTCATTCTCCAGCGTGTCCATTCGGTTAGCAATGGAGTGTAAATCAGTGCGGAGGGTAGCAATTTCAGATCGGAAGGATGCTGTGATTTCCGCAACCATACTTTTAAGGTCTTGTTTAGTAGTAAGTTGAGGAAGAAGGTCCGCCATGGATGATGGTGCTGAAGATGGGCCTGGAATGCAGCTCTGGGGGTACAGGACTGGAGGGGGGGGAGCCATAATCCTTGGGAGTGTGGGGCGGAGGAGCCCCTACGCCAGCGCCTTCCACCGCGCCATCCCCCCCCTGAGCTAAGGAGGGGAGGGGCGATGGGGGAAGATAGTAGATGGGGGGCCACAGAGACCAGCTCTGTGGCCACAGGCTGCAACTCATCAGCGGTGTAGGAGGGAGCAGAGCCACTGACCTCAGAACTCCTTGAGAAGCTGGAAACATCCGGGGTCCTCTCATGCCGCTCTGCCAGGAGTGCTGGTGAAGCAGAATGTAGTTGCTGGGACATCCCAGGGTGAGGAGACTGTGGGAGTACTCGTGCTGGGGAAACTCTGGGTTGCCCAGGCGCCGACAGGGATCTCTGTTGAAGCGGCGCTCCGCTGGCTGACAGGGGGAGCGCGGGAGGAGAGAAGCTGCGCTGCGACCCCTGTGCCTGGAGAGCGGAGGAAATCCAAGATGGCCACCCCGCAGCAGCCTGGCCCGGTAGAGAAGGCCGCTGGGCCAGAAAGGCGTCCAGGGTGGCCCCCCCAGACCTCTCCACGGGCGCTGGGGTGCCCGGGGCCACCTTCCTCGGTAAGCGCTTGCCCATACTGCGCCTGCTGAGGGGTCCACGGGTCTCAGTAGCGAGCGGAGGAGCGGAGAAGGACCTGCGCGCGTGCTACTCCATGCGCGTCCAGGCCACGCCCCCGTTGTGTTCTACCTTGATGACACAGATATGAGTAATGAGCAGCAGTATAATGGCAGTGAGTGCTGCAATCTGAATTATGCTGCAAATTCTTGCTGTAAATGACCCTGCAACCACCCTAAATTCACCTCTCAATTCCTCCCTATCCTTTCCCTACAGTTCTAAGGCTCAGCCTCTTTCCCTGAACTTCTATATGTTTTCTAAGTCTTTCCCAAGCTCCTGCCAACGTGTGTCCCTACAGTAAGAGCGATGTGGAATGACTGTACCTAAAATAGCCAAGGGTTTTTATAGGGCTGTGACATCACAGGTCCTGCTGGCTGCTGATTAGCTGTACGCTTGGCATTGTGAGTGATCACGTGCTCCCAGAGTCCCTTCCCCCTTGTCCTAACATGTGCAGTGGCCATTTTATAAAAAAATGTGATTCGATGCATCTAAGCGTGAAGAAATCCGGAATCGTGGCGAATCAAAGATTTCCTGAAATTCGGATCGAATTCCACTTCTGCAGAATTGATTTGCTCATCTCTAATTATAATATAATATATATGCTCTCAAACAAAAGGACCCTATGCACTTGTTCCTTCCAGCTCTGAAAAAGTGGTTGTTCTTTAGCAAACCACTTCTTCAGGACCTGGAGCCTGTCTTGCAATGACATTTGTAATAATAGATCTCAGTACCCTTTATGCCTCAGATCCACAACATGAGTTATCACTCAACAATACCAAGTTAGGGAAATTATATAAATTAATATTGAATAGATTATCTAAGAACTCTATAGTCAAAGACTATTATTTATTGGTACAGCAGTTTGGGACAGTGCCAGATCAAGTGTATAAGATCCGCTTCAGTCATACAACTCTTGGGACATTGTTTTTTTTTATGTTAATTCATCATGTATAATATACATGATGAATTAACATAAGTTGTGAAAAACAATGAGAATAGACCAAAAGATCCTCAAATCCCCCTCTAAACCTCTACCCCATTTTTCTTTGTGCTTAAAAACACCCCCAGAAACTTAATTTGAAATCAGGTACTTATACATAACAGATATAATCCATTTTCTTTTTTCCCTTTTATATAATACCTGAAATGTACTTATTGTACTTTATGCTATCTTTATCAGCCGTCATAGTCCTCAAGCGTGACTCAATTGAAAATAACTAATAAAATTTTATTTTATCCCAAACTCTTGTTTCAGAAGCTCAAATGACTTGATATTTCCCTGAGAGAATAACTGGAACACTTGTGTGAATTTATCCATTTATTTTTATCTTGCAATAACCTAAATTGTGGAATATTCCCATTTTCCCACAATAGTGTAAAAAGTAAAAGTACAGAAACTTCCAATTTCTGCTTAATAGTATTCCAGAGTTTATGATATATAAATGATTTGCCGGACGTTTTGACAATATTTCTGACTCAAAAACCTGAAATATGGTATCTCTCTGTAGATGGCCCCTTTTTCAAGGATATTCCTATTATCTCCTGAATAATTCCAGTCCATCAAATGTTGTACCTGAAAAGACAAAAAAATACAACCTAAGATTTGGTAATGAAAAACAACACTCAGCCTCAGGAAGACAAAATGTACAATACTTTATTTGTACTCTTTTACCTTGCCATATAAAATCACTAAGAATCAGTTCCATTAAATAACTTTTTAGCAATTCAAACAGAATTACCAATTACATAAAGTATCATAGGCATCAAAATCTTTTCAATTAACACAATTCTGAGGGCTCTAGAAACAAGTGGAGATTCTCCACCACCTGTTAAATTTCCAACACTTTTCATCTGGGACAAAGAGAGAATTATTAACATTGACCAATTAATCTGAATATCAGAGAAGGCACCAAACTCCTGATACATACGAGTGACATGCTTCACATCCGAAACATCTCTTAAATACAGAAGTCGTGATATTTTATTTTAAAGATGATTAAAGTTTGAGAAGTAGCCATCGTTAACATTACAGGTGCATTGTACTAGCACGGTCTGCCTGCAATGTTAAGTTGCACAGCCTGGCAATTTATTTGAATTGCTGGGTGGATATTGCATTCTTTTGTATTGTAGGACCAACTGCCAATGCATTTGCATAGCCAACAGAGCCTTCTTCCTCCTGCACATCACTTCTGCCCAACACTACAATGTGATCGTGTTACTCTTGATCATGTTAAATTACAGCAAAGACCCAGTAACCCCAATCACATAGTTAATGCAGGAACTATTACGCTAGGTTCACACAAGCATTCAGGTCCCGATAGATGGAGAACATGTCCACTTAAAAAGCAGTTACCTGCTGAAACCTGCAGACCAGTTTTAGACGTTTCTCTACACTGATTTTAAGTGGAATCTCTGGTGGACGGAGACTGCAACGCAGATCTGAATCCAACCTTATGTAACTTATATAACTTTAAGAGTTCTTGCATTATCTTTTTCTGGTGCATGGAACCTCAATGATGTTTAATGTTAGCCAATATAATGGCTAATACTAACCCCCCTCTTCTGTGTTGCTCCACTTTCTATGCCACACCCTTACTGGAGTAAGATTTCAACGATTGTTAAACTGTTTTGAAAAATGTGATTTGATAACTCTAGCCTACAGACAGCTAGACAGACTAACCACACCCACATCCCACCCATTTTCCAAAAGTGGACTGGGTGATGCAAATATGTAGACTGCTGCAAATTTTTTGCAAATAAGCTCAAAAAGTTGCAGAACTTAACTGAACTGAGACTTGATGTGCCTGCCTCCTCCCAGCCATGTCCTAGAGTGTAGTGCTTGATATATTCCCCCCAGAGTTTTTAAAAAGCACATATGTTTATAGAATTAATATTAATCACATCTAGCGTATAAAAATCAATATTTGGCAAAATGTATATTTTTTTGTATATAATATTAATATATGATAATTAGCTTCTATAGAATTTTCTTTTACCCACTGTACATATGGAAATGGTTAATTATAATAGGAAAGCTTACTCACAGTACTATCTAAAAATCCTCTCCATAGGACTCCTCCTAGGGTATTCATACAGTCTGTTCTCTCTGAAGACTCAAGAAAATGTCATGAATTTGTAATCAACCTGTCATGGAAAATGTTCTATCCCTTCTCTTGTGTCTATATCTGTCAAATGTCTTTTAATTCCCCTTATTATACCATCACAAGTTCATATCTGTTCCAGTAACATATCTTCAGTAGCAGCAAATATTCAAAAGCTTTTTTTTTTTGGGGGGGGGGGGGGAATCTTAAAAACATTATTTTGTGAACTATCCAATGTTTGAACTATTTTCTTAACATATATCTAATTTCCACATATTTTGCATTGTTTATAACACAAACACAGCAATACATAGGTTTTTGTAATCTAAATGATTTGCACAGTATCTGTTCGAGATTCTTTACTTCTTTTATCTACATCTTTACATTCATTCAATTTTTAACCTAGGAATAGTCACATAAAAATTGTGAAAATCATATATCAAAATTTCATTGTTTGTTAATTCATAACACAAAAGAATAATCAGACAGTAGTGAAAAACAAGCAATGTGAGGGAACACGTCCCAAACAGAAGCACACACGGGGAGATCATGGCTGTAATATCCATGAATAAGTATTATAATAATAATAATAATAATAATAATAATAATAAATATCTATATGAACATAGTAAAAATACTAATCACGTAACTAAACATGAAGGCTATCTCTTATATATATAAAAATGAGTTTCTGTCTGTCTGTCTGTTCTTTATTCGCGACCAAACGACTGGACCGATCCTCACCAAATTTGGCACACATGTACATCAGGTGTCCGGGAATATTATAGACTACACAGGTGCCGGGAATATTATAGACAGGTCTCAGCTCTAAAGGATGTACCGTTCCTGAGGTACAGTGTTCCCAAAAGATTACCAGCATTAGCTAATACAAACCTGCAAGTCTTTCACTCATATTCCAACTGCCATACACACGGTCACATGTCCCTTATCAGCCAATAGAAGATTGCAGGCGCTTAGTCTCCTCAGGCACACAGGTTTCCATAGCAACCAAGCTATTTATGACCTGTATTAATCAATAGCAGTTTGCAGGTCCTTAAATATTCAGTCATATAACGTGTATCAGCCAATATAAGTTCACATTTACCAGGTTTCCATAAGAACACAGCCATAAATAGACTGTACCTATACTGGACTCAGTGGCATAACTAGGAATGGCTGGGCCCCAAGGCGAACATTTGACGTGGGACCCCCCCCCCCCTTCATATAGTATTATGTGCACTTCCTGCTACCTCTTCAATGTTGGACCAGCTGTCACGTGAGCCAGGCATGCATTACGATGCATAATGACGTTGGACTGGCCCACCGACGTCTGGGATGTCACCAAGGAGGCCCAAAGCCTGCTAGAGCGCGGGAGAGGTAAGTAACAGTGTTTTTTATGTTCCCTCAACTCCTCAGGGCCTCCGATCATTATGCTCTGCGGTCTGAAAAGACCCCAGAGTATAATGATAGCAGTGTTTGTGGGGTTTATGGCCCGCAGGCCTTACATACCTATCCCTGCTCCTGCTCACAGCCGCCTCCGCAGAAGGTGAAGCGCAGTGAGCAAGAGCAGGGATCGGTAAGTAAATAGGGCCCGTTACCTGCTGGTGTTACACCAGCAGGTAATGCCCTATTAAACAAAAAAACATCAGGGGCCTGCCGGGACCCCTAATGTCTCCGGCCCTGAGGCAGCCGCTACCACTGCTACCCCAGTATTTACGACACTGACCTCAAAATTTTAGTTTATACACCATATTAATTTGTAGGTGCCAATAATAGCAATAATGCTATCTCTGTTCTCTATATACCCTTGTGCTGTGTCAGAGTGCTGCTACACTTTTTTGTTTTTATATATTTTTACCACAGTAGCTTCTACCTGTTCACATTGGGATGTGTTGTCTGAATCTTTTTTTGTATATATATATATATATATATATATATATATATATATAAACAGTGCCTTGTGAAAGTATTCGGCCCCCTTGAACTTTTCAACCTTTTGCCACATTTCAGGCTTCAAACATAAGAATATAAAATTTCAATTTTTTGATGAAGAATCAACAACAAGTGGGACACAATTGTGAAGTGGAATGAAATTTATTGGTTATTTTAAACTTCTGTAAAAAATAAAAAACTGAAAAGTTGGGCGTGCAATATTATTCGGCCCCCTTAAGTTAATACTTTGTAGCGCCAACTTTTGCTGCGATTACAGCTGCAAGTCGCTTGGGGTATGTCTCGATCAGTTTTGCACATCGAGAGACTGAAATTCTTGCCCATTCTTCCTTGGAAAACAGCTCGAGCTCAGTGAGGTTGGATGGAGAGCGTTTGTGAACAGCAGCTTTCAGCTCTTTCCACATATTCTCGATTGGATTTAGATCTGGACTTTGACTTGGCCATTCTAACACCTGGATATGTTTATTTGTGAACCATTCCATTGTAGATTTTGCTTTATGTTTGGGATCATTGTCTTGTTGGAAGATAAATCTCCATCCCAGTCTCAGGTCTTTTGCAGACTCCAACAGGATTTCTTCCAGAATGGTCCTGTATTTGGCTCCAACCATCTTCCCATCAATTTTAACCATCTTCCCTGTCCCTGCTGAAGAAAAGCAGGCCCAAACCATGATGCTGCCACCACCATATTTGACAGTGGGGATGGTGTGTTGAGGGTGATGAGCTGTGTTGCTTTTATGCCAAACATATCGTTTTGCATTGTGGCCAAAAAGTTGGATTTTGGTTTCATCTGACCAGAGCACCTTCTTCCACATGTTTGGTGTGTCTCCCAGGTGGCTTGTGGCAAACTTTAAACAAGACTTTTTATGGATATCTTTGAGAAATAGCTTTCTTCTTGCCACTCTTCCATAAAGGCCAGATTTGTGCAGTGCACGACTGATTGTTGTCCTATGGACAGACTCTCCCACCTCAGCTGTAGATCTCTGCAGTTCATCCAGAGTGATCATGGGCCTCTTGGCTGCATCTCTGATCAGTCTTCTCCTTGTTTGAGATGAAAGTTTAGAGGGACGGCCAGGTCTTGGTAGATTTGCAGTGGTCTGATACTCCTTCCATTTCAATATGATCGCTTGCACAGTGCTCTTTGGGATGTTTAAAGTTTGGGAAATCTTTTTGTATCCAAATCTGGCTTTAAACTTCTCCACAACAGTATCACGGACCTGCCTGGTGTGTTCCTTGGTCTTCATGATGCTCTCTGCACTTTAAACAGAACCCTGAGACTATCACAGAGCAGGTGCATTTATACGGAGACTTGATTACACACAGGTGGATTATATTTATCATCATCAGTCATTTAGGACAACATTGGATCATTCAGAGATCCTCACTGAACTTCTGGAGTGAGTTTGCTGCACTGAAAGTAAAGGGGCCGAATAATATTGCACGCCCCACTTTTCAGTTTTTTATTTTTTACAAAAGTTTAAAATAACCAATAAATTTCATTCCACTTCACAATTGTGTCCCACTTGTTGATTCTTCACCAAAAAAATAAAAATTTTATATATTTATGTTTGAAGCCTGAAATGTGGCAAAAGGTTGAAAAGTTCAAGGTGGCCGAATACTTTCACAAGGCACTGTATATATATATCTATAACGCAGTGGTTCCGCCACCTCAATATCACACATACTACAAAACTGAAAAAAAAAATCATAACTGCCAAACAAGAGGTTAGAACCATTAGAAAAGGTCCATAAAATGAATATCCTTGATTTATGTAGGAGAAGGATAATAGGTAGCCTAATTATATATTACAGCTACTCTTCATAGCATCAGCACTCCCACTACACAAAAAATAATGCAAACATTTAAAAAAATGTTGTAAACCTGGATCCATTTAGGTGTCTGTTTCTTAATCCATAAAAGATGCATATGTGTATCTCTGGAGAGATAAAACAGATATAATAAATACTGTATATCCATAAAATATACAATGCATCAACTAAACTACACAGAATCATAATCTGTACACTATAACCCTACTCTTACATATGCAACATTTAACCCACTGGTTATATATACACTCATTGACAAAAACAATAATGCACCCAGATACAAATGTCAGATTGCTGTAAAATTCAACATGTAGTTATGTGTCAGGCAGATATGTAAATAATTACAGGTGTGGTCTGATTACAAATGGGGTCTGACCAAAAAAGGGCGGAAAGTGCTTCCCATGTTACCCTATAAAAAGGCTCTCAGAGGTTATTTTTGGGTGCCAGTGTGCCTCTTGGCGAGATCATTGACTGCTAGACATGCCTCTATGCACTCAAAGACATTTTGCCAATCTCAAAGACTTTTATAACATAAAATAAGATTAGATAATCCTTTAATAGTCCTACCATGGGGAAATTCAGTGTGTTACAGCAGCATAGATAATCCAATACAAATGGGGATGAGTGAAGAAATCAGGCAATACCTTTTAGAGGCTAACTGAGTATATTTGATGGTAAGCTTTCGAGAGTACTAGCTCTCTTCTTCAGACATGGTGTTATACAAGAAACTGAAAATTCACAGACTTTTTATACACAAAAGACCTTTGAAGGTCCATGTCTTTTGTGTATAAAAAGTCTGTGAATTTTCAGTTTCTTGTTTAACACCATGTCTGAAGAAGAGAGCTAGTACTCTCGAAAGCTTACCATCAAATATACTGAGTTAGCCTCTAAAAGGTATCGCCTGATTTCTTCACTCTTCCACTACCTTCTATGGCTAATACGTGGTAGAGTATATTTGATGGTAAGCTTTCGAGAGTACTAGCTCTCTTCTTCAGACATGGTGTATACTACTATGGCTAACATGGTACAACATTATACTAAATGCAATACAAATACAATATATACAAAAGCTCCAAGGTAGAGGCATTACAGTGACAGTAGGATTGTTATTTTCACAAACTGCCCACCATTTAGGCCTTTCTGACCTAGCTGTTTGGGTATTATGGATATTTCTCCATTTCTTCCATGTGGTTTTCCAGAACTGGTGTTCTGATGGGACTCTGGACTTATCTTTGCCAATCTTGACGATTTTGAGGATCGTGTGCCTTCAGAAGCTGGGATTACAGCGGGTGAGAGTGAGGAGCTGTGAGTTCAGGCAGCTATCACTGAGTGTTGCCCATTGATTTTTACCAGTCAAGACATGACCTCTACAACATCTTTCAAGGTGTCCTGTGGTATGTGGTACCGAGTCATGAGCAGCAAATCCTTTATATTGTACCTGTCGTTTCAGGTGACTTTTTGGGATAATCTTCCATATGTGTGTACATGAGAAGTAACACTATAACTGACTAGTTATGAATTCTATTTTGCATTAGTTGGCATTTTCTTCCTCTGCATGTTGTAGCTGTACTTTTTATTCCTCTCTTTCTTTCACTCAGAAACAGCCACAAGACTATGCAGGAGAAATACTGACCTTTACTGATGTACTCTAAATGAGGTGCTTTGGTTGTGATTTTTTTTTCTATTTAACTCCAGCATCAGTCTAAGCCTGTTTTCTTCTGTTATCACCTGCACTTTCTGCTCACTCCTTCCCCCTTTCGATTCACAGACTTCCATATGAATGAGACATCTGAGACATGTGATCTGCAGTCCATGTTGAGATGAATAAAGCAGTGATTTTCAGAAAGAAAGTTATTTTAGCAGAGGAAGGGGGAGCAGGGAAACAGCCTTAAACCAAAGTTTCTTACAATCACCTGTAATATTCATTTATACAAAGTATGTTGAAACAACAGTGCCTATTAGGTTTTGTTATGGAATGTGCATATCTTGGACTTATTTTTCCAGCACATCACACAAATGCTTGTTTAAACTAAGATCTGAATGCACCTACAACACCCATGACCCTGCTGCCTGAGGCTGCTATTGTAGATGCTGTTTTTACTCATGTTATCGCATGCGCTGGTTTTTCTATCACAATGAAAGTGATCAATACTGATCAAAAATGCAAAGCACCCTAATATTTCCTCCCATTTACAGGTGACATTGTAACATAATAATTAGTGTTATTTACTTTACCTGGTTTTTAATCTTATGGTGGATCCATGTATATGCATTTTAATATACTAATGGAGAAGAACATGAATTTATTATTACATCACTGGATGTGTGTTCTATGATATACAGTTTAATATAGAAGCTTGGTATTGATCAGAACAACAAGAATTGGAAAATCTTTAATGTCTTACTACCCAGCATACCCAAACAGCTGCATTGTAATTATAATTAGACCACAATGAATGCAAATTATTTTGCTATGTAAAATTACAGTCCGGTATTATATTTCTAGTTTTATTTCCATATATTGAAATCTATAATAGTTGTCTAACACTCTCCTGATCGCCATGCTATTTCAAGTTTACAGCCAGTGGCATGGGATTGCAGAGCAACAAATCATATCAGAGGTTAATGAAAAAGCAAAAGGGAAGCTAAATGCCTCTGGTTTAGAGCAAAGCCTTTGAATCAGCTATAAAAGAGAGAAAGGAAAATAAATGCCCTGACATTTCAGTTTATAGAAGAGACAATAGTGTAATCTCACACATGGTTGCTGTAAAGCCCTGGATAAATCAGCAATAGAAGAGTCTGGCCACTAATATACTACTGGGTTTATCAGTACCACCCCTGATCATTTCAAGTAATGCATGAGTCTAAAAATTGGCAGCAAATATTGTGAAGATAAAATGATTACTGCTGTTAAAAAGAGTAGTGGGTTTAGCATATGCGGGAAAAGCACAACCTAATGAAACGAATCCATTGACCAATTCAGCCCTAATAAATGACCCTTCTATTTGAGCTCTGAGCAAAGGAGAAAAAGAGAATGTATATAAAGAATGAAGGCTCAGCACAGTAGCCAGCTCCATGAAATCCCAGCAAGATTTTGACAAATGATAGGCTATATATTCTGCTAACACCTATGCTCTCAACCCCAGGTATTTCTTTGGATTGTTAATCCATCTTCCTAAATTTACTTAAATAAAATGTTCCTGAATGTTGAATAAAACTTCCTTTATGGTATTTATAAAACTGTCACAGTTTTTTTAAATAGATCCAGAGGAGAAAATGGAGCAACTTTTATAAAGCATCATTTCTTTTACAAGTGTATCATGCACCCCTGTGTTGTTATTTTATCTCTATATTACAAGAAAATTTCAATAAAACTTAAAAGTTAAAAAAATATTTATAAAGCATTTGGAAGCCATGTCACTCTACCACATGCTTTTTAGTTTCAATAATTTTTAATCAAGTTTTTAGAATATAAAAATAAAGAACAGTCTCGATATACAGTGTGATATACATTGACATGCACTGTGGTACACTTTTCTAGATACAATCTTTGAACTGCATATCTCCAAAAACAAATGAGAAATATTACTTATACAATAAACATTAACGATAACATATAACTATTAGGCACACGTCATAGGGCTATCGTGATTTATGCCCAGGGTAGATGCTCTTTGAACAGTTTTCCCTTCTCCCCTTGGTTTGCGTTCATGCAAATGACATTTGACACATAACTGTGGCGCTAGCTGTTCCCTCCCGACTCCTCTGTCAATTGGTTTGGCGAATCTGACACCCATCCCCATATCTATTACAACCACCTCGAGTGAATTCTTGTAGCACTTTGATGTCTTCTATATAAGGAATCTAGAGTAAATCCACGCATCCCAGACTTTCTCAAATCTAGAAGAAGAATTGTTTCCCATTGCGATTATCCTCTCATAGGAATATGTGTTATTAATGGCTAGTATCAGAGCTGACATGGATGGAGAGGCCGCTAACCTCCATCTCTGTACTAACATCAATTTAGCTATAGTTAAAATTTTACAAATGAGTTGCTTATATTTATTCCACTCTTCAGGGATTCCAATTAGCAGAATAGCCATATGTACCGTATGGGGGAGCTGGAGGCCAAACAGTTCTGAAAGCATGTCAAAGACACTATCCCAGTACCCACGAATTACAGGGCAAGTCCCCAGAATATGAAGAAGGGTTCCTCTGCCTCCACAACCCCTCCAACAATTCCCAGACACCGAGGGATACGCCAACTGTAAAGTGGACGGAGTCCTGTACCACCGTAAAATGATTTTTGTAGCTGTCTCCACGTGAGTGCTACATTTTAAAGACAAATGGATCAATCTAATCGCTTGCTGCCATTCCTCTGGCTTAATAACCATCCCCAGGTCCCTCTCCCAGCAGCGGAACGGGGTAGACTTAGTAAAAGTCGACACTCCATCCATTTTGTCATATAGAAAGCGCAGTCCTTTCATATTAGTCGATAGCCAGGTGAAGAGTGAGCTACTGTGTGGTAGGGTTGTCACAGGATTTTTAGATATGAAGTGCCATATTTGAAAGTATTTAAGGAAATCGCCTATAGGAATTCCGTATTGTTGTCTTAGATCTACAAACGATATAGGTTTTTTAGCATCAGAGTATAGTTGAGAAATCTGTGTGATCCCCCTCGATTCCCAGCCTGAGACCCCCACGTCTTCAACCACTCAGGCCATCAATGACAAAGGCATCTCTTCAATATAAAAATGCTGCATTGAATTTGCTTTCTCATGAAGTAGCTTCCATGCCATTATCGAGGCACACATAATCGGGGAGAAGGACCTCGGAGCAGGGACACCCCAAAAGGGCAACCATAGCGCATCCTCCAGTTTTAAGGGAGATATAAACGCCTGCTCTATGTGCAACCATGGGACCGAGGTATCTGTTGGCTTCCACCTCGCGCACTGAGTGACCAATGAAGCTATATAATAGTTCCTCACTATTGGTACCCCCAGCCCCCCTACCTCCCGTTGCTTAAATAGAAAGCTTTTATTGATTCTAGGTCTCCTTCCATTCCATACGTACTTTGAAATCACCCTTTGTGCTGTTTCAAAAAAGGAATTAGGGATGGGTATCGGGAGTGTGCGGAACAGGTATAAGAGTCTCGGCAATAGCAACATCTTAAAAGCCGCTACCCGTCCTATCCAGGAAACATCTGTTTTGGATAGTCGCTCAGTCTCCTCCTGCAATGTCTTTAACATTGGTGTATAGTTACTTTTGTAAAGAGTCCCCAAGGATGCCGTCACCTGCACTCCCAAATACTGGACGCTGTCCTCCTTCCAATCAAAATTATAAGTCGATTTTAGGTGCTGAAGCAAGGGTGGGGGAACATTTAAAGGCAATGCCTGCGATTTAGCCATGTTTAATTTGTAATACGATAATTGCCCAAATTTATTAATAATTCCCATAAGGCGGGAAATAGATGTGTGCGGTTTGGACAAAGTGAGAATAATATCATCTGCATATAGCGAGATAATATGAGATTTATCTCCTATGTCAATGCCTCTTACTCCCGGATCTAGTCTAATTACCTGGGCTAAGGGTTCTATAGAAAGAACAAATATTAGGGGTGACGGGGGCACCCCTGTCTGGTCCCATTTGTTATTAGGAAAGGATCTGATACTACACCATTAGTGAACACCCTTGCAGAGGGTGCCGAATACAGCGCCTCAATTGCTCTTAAAATGGCTCCAGAAAACCCCATGTGTCTGAGTACCAGGAAGACATACGACCAGCAAATGCGATCGAACGCCTTTTCTGCGTCTAATGCAAGGACCACTGTCTCAACCCTCCTAGATTCAACATGATGTATTATGTTTAAAATACGTCTAGTGTTATCGTATGATTGTCTTCCCTTAACAAACCCCACCTGGTCATGTCTTATCAAGCTTGGAAGGCAAACTGCCAATCTACTTGCAATTAGTTTAGCATAAATTTTTAAATCTGTGTTCAATAGCGATATAGGTCTAAAGTTTTGGGGATTGTCGGCGGGTTTGCCAGGCTTTGGCAGTGTAACTACCAAGGCTTCTTGGTTTTCTTTTGGGATGTTACCAGAGTCCACCACCGCTGTCAAAAACGACAGTAGTGGGCTCATCAGGACTGAAGTGAAATATTTGTAGTATTCATTAGTAAGGCCGTCAGGGCCCGGAGACTTATGGGGTGGCAAAGATTTAATTATGGCTAACAGCTCTACGGACGTAATAGGTGCATTTAGGGAGTCCAGCTGTGACTCAGTGAGTGCAGGCAGCTGAGCATCCCTAAGGAATTGCTCAATATCGTAATTGGTTGGAAGGACCATGGAAGAGTCCCCTGCTAAATTATAGAGTCCTTCATAAAAAACCTTAAAGGCGTTGGCGATACCGTTTGGGTCGTAAATTTTATGAGTACCATCTTTACTTTGCATAAATGGGATCCTGGATTTGGCATGCTTTTGTTTAAGTCTAGATGCTAAGAGTTTGCCCGCTTTATTAGATTGAGAATAATACGTAGCTCTAACCCTTTTTAGGTTCTTCTCATATTTGTGCAATAGACAAGCGGTCAGCTGCTGTCGCAGTGCCATCAATTTCGTTGCATTTAAAGGAGAAGGAGACTGTTTGTTGCTAGTATAGATAGTTCTTATTTGACGGAGCAGTCGATCCATTTCTGCCATTCTATTTTTCTTTTCTATATGCCCAAGGTGAATAAACATACCCCTTATAAAGGCCTTGTGAGAGTTCCATAGTATTTCAGGGCTAGGAGCAGAGGGGGCATTAATCTGAAAGAATTCCCTCAGATCATTCTCTAATGTCGCTTTTAGCTTTGGCTGTGACATTACAAATTCATTACACCTCCATACATATGCTCTAGCGGATTCATATTTTTCCGCTATAGACATGGTTATCGCTGCATGGTCTGACCAGGTTATTTGAGATATCTCAGACTGCTTAACAAGGGGAATACTAGATTGCTCGATTAGGAACAAATCTATTCGTGAGTAGCTATTATGGACGATAGAATGATACGTATAGTCTTTTTCGGTGTTATGTAAGATACGCCAGACGACAAATAGTTCATGGCGCCATAAAGCCTGCGAGAAAGAGGGGTGACGCGTCAATATACCAGAAGTAGTATCTACTAACGGGTCCGGGGCCATATTAAAGTCACCCATTAATATTAGACACCCTTGCTTCTGTTTTTCTACCACTCTCACAAGTCTCCCTAGAAATGCTACCTGTTTCTTTTTTGGAGCATAGACTGATACCAGCGTATAAGTGACGTTATTAATAACACAGACCAATATTACAAATCGCCCTCCCGGGTCAGCGTAGTGAGACAACAATTGAAACGCTACTGAATCTCTAATCCCAATTAGGGTCCCTCTGCGCTTTGAGGAGTAGTGAGCATGAAACACATGTGGATAGGCAGGGTTATTAATGCGAAAGGCATCTGCCTCCAAAAGGTGCGTCTCTTGTAGAGCAAAAATGTCACAGTTATGAGCTCGGACCTCACGCCATAAATTGGCTCATTTTTGAGGGGAGTTCAAACCCCTGACATTCATGGACACAATTTTAAGCACCATGATATATAGTTAGAAATGCTTTAAGAATCTTACCGCAACTACTTATACCAGCAGGTGTCACTGTCATTGCGAGGTGAGGCCATCTCCACCTTCTGTATTCACTTCGCCCAATGTGCCAAAACCAAAAATAAAACAAACCATGCAAATTACATAACCAATGAGTAAACCCTTGTAGTAGAGTCACATAACAGAAAAAAAAGAACGTGGTACAGCGGACCAGCGGCTGTCTTAATCTTGGGGGGATAAGTTCAACAACAGTGGACATGCGAAATCCCACAGAAAGTGAGTCTTTAGCTTTATAGCCCTTTGCGTGGATGTCCTCGGGCCTTCACTTGATGCCAACCTTCCGACACGGGACCGGGTGATTGTTTGGGTGGTATCTCGGCAATCGGAATGTTCCATCTTTTGAGCAGGCTTTTTCCTTCCTCCAGACTTTTGATAACATGCACCATATTATCCCGGGAAATGATCACTCGGACCGGAAATCCCCATTTATATAAGATGTGATGCTGGCGTAAGGCCGTGGTAATAGGGAGGAATTGTCGCCTTTTTAGTAAGGTTACGGCCGATAAATCCGAATAAATGGATATCTTGTGATATGGTTCAGGTAGGCGGTCTACTTTTCGGGATGTCATCAAAACCAGTTCCTTAGTGCGATAGAAATGAATTTTAGCTAAAACATCTCTAGGTATAGCTTCATCTAAATGGGATGGTCTGGGAACCCTGTGAGCTCTATCAATGGTTAGATCTATCGCCGTGAGGTTTGGTATCAGCGATCGGATCAGATCCTGGAGAAATGTCGTTAAATTATTCGTAGATACGGACTCCGGAATCCCTCTAAATTTTAGATTGTTTCGTCGTGAACGATCTTCTAAGTCAGCTATTTTAGCTTTTAAAAACGACACATCTGTCTCCACCTCCTGGTGAGCATCTATAAGCACATTATGTGAAGTCGCAAATTCCGTCATTTTAGTTTCGACATGGACAGTACGGCTTTTTAATTCCTGAAGATCTTTTTCTAGCGGTTTTACCATGAGAGACATGTCCGTCTTTAATGATTTACAGAAGGCCATAAGCATATTTTTCATGGAGGCCTCAGTTAGTGGATTCTCCGTCTCTGGTATACCTGCAAAAAAATCGATGGATGGAGGAGTATGCTGTGCACTGACACTCACCTCTTCATCCTGGGAATCACTATTCTGGAACCTGGGTCTTTGCTTAACCGGGCTAGCGGTAGGTGACTGAGTCCCCTCCAGGTCAGCGATGTGCGTGAGTGTGGAGGCGCCATGTTGCAGAGGCTCGTTATTAGTATAGGCCCCGGCCTGCCGGGGAGAAGGCCCAGGTGACTCCGTGCCCGCACTGTCCAGCAGCTGCGGCAAGGAGGGGGCTGAGAGCGCTCTCCTGTGTGCGGAGAGCGCGACGATCTCCTCCGGAGGGTCGCGAGAGGGAGTTGAGGCTCTGGATTCCGCACTTGAGCGCGGGCCGACTCCATTTTGACTTTCCCCTCCCCCGTGCGGGAGGTAAAAGTCGGATATCTTTTGCGGATTCACCGCCGACTTCCTTTTTCTGGGCAGGTAAGATACCGTCACTATTGAAAGCTATGCCCGAAGGCCACGGGCTTGTCGCTATAAAGGTCTCTAAACAAGACTCAGGCCGGGAGCTCTCAGACTACGCGGCCATCGCTATCCACGGCTAGGCTCCGCCCCCACTACCACATGCTTTTTAAGATACATACCACTAGTCTCAATCGAGATCCCATAATGATCCGCTCTGTTCTCTTTAAACTGCAATTTATAGTAAAAACTTTTCTAGCTGGTAAAAAATCTGTTCTTGCGCAGACTACCTAAAATCTTCCCTAGGTGATGTTTACCACATTGAAAATTTCAGTCAGATTTACGCACATCTTTCCATGCCCATGTTTTTCACAGGGATCTAAATCACAATTTATACAGACACAGGTTCTTCCTTATAGATGCAGATTTTGTATGGAACCTGAAGCAGATTCCGTGCAGGAAACCACAGTACATGGATTAGCCCCATTAAATGTCTAAGACACTGGAGATTACGTATGCAATAGTAACCCTTTGACTGCCTTCAGAGAATAATTATTACATTATGTAAAACAAGCAACACATTTATAAAGCATGTGCAAATGTGCAAATGTGCTATCAAATTGTTTATGCCTGGCCAGACCACTTATACTGTACACTGTAGAAAAATTCAGAAGGCGTGCATCATGTCACTCAAGTTAACATGCATCTATATGATCATGAGTTTGTTGCACATCACAAGCAGGATGAGGCATTTTTCTGGACAAAATCAAGAATACTTTTTTTTTTATAAAATGTTGAGGTTTCATAATGTTTCAATATGTTTTTACATTTTCCTGGTTTACTACTGTGCCTTTAAGAGCAAACAAGCCATTTCATTTGTGCTGCCATATTCTTGCAACTGGGAATGACATCTACTCTGCAGTTTCTAATAGAACTTGCAGAAATAAACCTTATTATTGTACAGAAGCTCTCGATCAATGAGGAGTCTGGTATCCACCGCAGATATGATTTCTGTATTTCTCCAAAAGAGTGTGGGAGTGAAGAGCAGAAGTCACTTACATCCATGTAGTGTGGACTGTGATTGGATACTGCCTAAGAAACTGTGCCTCAATGCAGTGGTGAACATAGCCTCTTTGCTGCCTGAGGCAGACTATAGAAAGACACCCCCCCCCCAAAAAAAAAAAAAAAATATTGAGTTTCCATGCTACTAGTTTAACATGCTGTTATCATCGCACAATATACACAATACACAAACTTATGAAACAGTTTTTAAGACTTCTTCTTATTGCATTACTTCAGTATCAGATCAACAACACAGCATTAACAATGAAAGTAACTTCACACATCTTCTGCTTGGTGGATGGACGAACCCACGTGGCCCCCATTCTCTATAATAGGAGCCCCGCAGATAGCTGAGTACTGGACTTCGGCTATCTTCGGCACTCCCATTGAAGTGAATGAGAGCCACGCGTGTTCGCCCATCCACCAAGTGACACAACTATATATATGGATGCTGTCAGGCTGGATTCCCACCCAGTGGGGGGAAAAAAAAATTCTCAGGCTCAGTGGTGGTCTCAGCAGACAGACCTCCATTAATCAGGTATTTATCCCCTATCATTTAGGTGCATACAGGGCAGTAACATTTTGTGACTTACAGGTGACGTCTCTGACTAATCCTTCACATTTCCCTTTTCTTCCCTTTGGACTGCCATGACCACGTCTTCCAGCTGTGACTTGTCTCTATAAAGTTTGCAACACAAACATCTTTGGCTCCTCACTTTTCCAGGCATCCAACCCACATTGTCCTCACCTACACAAAGCCCACATCCTGCTGCTACCCCAATTATAAAATATATGATATAACCCCCCCATAATGAATAATACTCCCAAGTGCATCTTTATATTAATAATGTCCGTGTTTACCCTGTATAAATAGTGCCCCTTATTAATAATTCCCCAGGTGTTAACTAATTAAAAGGTTTTCCAGGTCATTAATAAACTAATCAGTGGGGCTCAAAAACCCAGGACCCCTACTGATCAGCTGTGTGAATGGTACCTTTGTAAGCGCCATGACACTGTATTATGCCTCGCAGCGGCCCCTGCACACAGCATTATGCTGCATAGTGGCCCCTGCACACAGTATTATGCCCCTCAGTGGCCACTGCACACGGTATTATGTTCTACAGCAACCCCTGCACACAGTTTTATGCTCCCTAGT
The DNA here is from genome assembly GCA_947044405.1 of Leptodactylus fallax. Lineage (NCBI taxonomy): Eukaryota > Metazoa > Chordata > Amphibia > Anura > Leptodactylidae > Leptodactylus > Leptodactylus fallax. The sequence goes on along the minus strand of CAMRHE010000087.1, from coordinate 375,424 downwards.
GGCCCCTGCACACGGTATTATGCTCCATATTGGCCCCTGCACATGGTATTATGCTCCGTATTGGCCCCTGCACATGGTATTATGCACCACAGTGGCCACTGCACATGGTATTATGCTCCATAATGGCCCCTGCACTGGTATTATGCTCTATAGTGGCCCCTATACTGGTATTATGCTCCACAGTGGTCCCTGCACAGGGTATTATGCCCCGTAGTGGCCAAACCATGAACTATTATTATTACTATTTCAGACCCCAGAGTATAATGAACGGAGACCCAGGTTTGGTGACAAACATAAAAACCAGTGTTACTTACCTATCTTGGACACCGGTGCACTCCTTGCAGTTTTCGGCCCTGTTTAATTGCGCGCACACGTCACGTGATCAGGCCGGCGACGTGACCTGATGATGTCACCAGAGGCCTCAAGCCTACTCAGAGTAACACCGATCGCAGGAGAGGTAAGTAGGATGTTTTTATGTTTCCTCACCTCCCCTGGGCAGCCGATTATTAATAATAGTAGTATTTGAGGCCCGCGGCCTCACTTGCCGATGCCCGTGGCCACTCCAGCCAGCGGCATCCTGTTCCCTTTCTGCGTCCCATAGGAGAAGGGGAAGCGGAGGCGGCCACAGCAGACGCGGGGTAGGTAAATAAATAGGCCGTTACCTGTCGGGGATACTCCAAGAGGTTACGGCCTATTTATATATAAAAAAAAAGTTATACTCACCTGCGATGCCTTAATGCAGCAGCCGCTGCCTCCTCTTCTTGTCCGCGATGTCTGTGTCTCAGCGTAGGCGACGCGATGACGTAATTGTATCGCCGCCTGCGCTGAGATGCGACGTCTCGTAAACCAGCCCAGGACAGGTCCCGCTCAGCTCTGTTTTTTGTTTTTTTTTAAAGCGGCGTGTCCTGGGCTGGTTTACATTGAATAGTAAAAATGCCGCCTCCCATAAAGTGACGGACAGTGCCGCCTGAGGCGGCCGCCTCACTTCGCCTCATTAGCGGTGCACCCCTGCCTCAATGTTACTTGTAACTGGAAGATTACACCTAAGTAAACTGTGCCACAAGTAAACAATTCCTGTTCAACAGCCAATGATTCTCCTATGTCATCATACATCAAAGGTACGCCAAAACACCAACAGCCAGGAAACCCACACTAGGGTGTACCCCTGGGGAAATTTTTACCATCCAATTACTGTGCCACCCTAGATCATGAAAGAGGAATTAGCGCCAAAGCCACCATGACCAAAACAGAAGAAACTAGCTGCAATCTTAGACATTCAACCATTTCTACACTGCTTTCACTAGGATGTTGCATATAGAATTCAATTTAATGGGGCAGATTTATGAAGACTGATGTTATGAACGCCAGTCTTCACAGTCCTATCACTGGCACATAAATGAGGTGCTCTCTCTGCCGGACTGTGCTCCTGGAGGGAAATTTAAGTCAGCTAATAGCTAGAATAGATTTCCAACATCATTTATGCTAGATAAATTTAGCACGTTCAATGGCTTCCTACACGCCCTCGCCACACCCACACTTTTTTGGGAAAGTAGTGAGGGCGGTGCAGAAAAAAGTCACAAATTCTTTGCACAATAACCTTACTTATGCAAAAAAATGTAACTACTTATGCCTTGTAAGTCAGACAACTGACATTCAAAGCACAATAAATCTTCTACATTGTGTTTCTTTTTTTTTTTTTAATTGATTTAATGACTCATACTTGGCTTCTAACACGTCACTTTCTCCTAGATGGTGCTTGAACAATAGGTATTTGGTTAGGGCTAGTTTGCCTCTAACTCTGTCAACATGACTTAGCCATGACTGTTGTTTCAATAGGATTGCCCAAGAGTCTCCTTTGTGTGAGCATAGGGACTCCACTGCTGCAGAATCACTTTTTCTTATATATTAACTGATTAGGTGACAACAGAATAGATATTAAACTAACACAGTACTGAATCCTTCATCTGTAGCCTACAATTTAATAGCATGTAGTGTTTAAAATGTCAAGTTTACAGCAGGTCAGCATAATTATTGTGATACTAAATTTATATACAGGTGTATCCTTTCTTATCAATTCTCTTGGCTGAGCATGTCCAGATATGTTTGTCACAGGTTAAACAGCTTTTTTAAAAGCAACACAACTTCCTGATAAGTTAAAACAAAGGCTTATGCCAACAATCCTATTTCGGTCTATGTATGACCACCCTGTTGGGTGAATGATGGGGGGAGTTGTGATTTACAACCTTTTAAGGCTTGAATTTGTCTCATGTGAAAGTGTATTCCTTAACCAAACTGAAATGTGATCACAGAACCAGTAGACCCCAACACACAAATCAGCAACTTTAGTCACATTGCCCCTACCAGGCAAACACCTACAACATTTACAACAAATACCGTATTTTTCGGACTATAAGACGCACTTTTTTCCACCCAAATTTGGGAGTAAAATGGGGGGTGCATCTTATAGTACAAATATGGGTGTTTAGGGGGCGGAGGAGCAGGGTAGCAGCATCGCCCCACTCCTGCCGCCGCAAGCTTCCTGCAGCAAAGCTTCCTGTAGAAGAAGGAGTGGGGTGATGCTGCGGGCCCTGGGCTTGGGGGAGAGAGTGTCCTGCCAATGCAAAGCCATGCCGGCTACCGCCATTCTATTACTGTAAAGATGATGGTGGCCATTTTGCTGCAGAGCGGTCGCCATAGCTACCGGGTCTCCGCTGTAATGTACAGTGGAGACTGGGAGCTAATGCCCACGATCAGTCAACTCTTACTAGTACTTCAAAGCCCCCCCCAAATGTATTAAAACTGCCCCCCCCCCGGGCATGATGGGTACCTGTCTTGTTGCAGGTCGGCTCCTGCGCGGTGAGATCGCGGGAACCGTCCTATTCCAGTGACAGCCGGGAGCCTAATGAAGGCTCTGAGGCCTGTCATAGTAATATTACTATTGCGGTTGGAGATAAGCTGCAATAGTAATGTACAGAATCTCCCATAGACTGAAATACAGTTGTGATTGCAGGTTCAAGCCCCCTTGGGGGGGGGGGGGGAAATAAAATAAAAGTTTTAAAAAAATTAAAAAAAAAAAAGATAAAAGTTCTAAATCACCCCCTTTCCCTAGAATACATATAAAAGTAGAAAACTACTGTGAAACACATATGCATTAGGTATCCCTGTGTACGAAAAGGCCCGGTCTACACACTTATAAAATCATTTTTCCCATTGGGAAGAACGTCATAGTGGGGAAAAAAATCAAGAGTGCTGGTCCGGTGCGTCTTATAGTCCGAAAAATACAATATACAGGTATTTAGAACAGAACAAGTAATAACATTTTCCACTGCAATATAACACTACATAAGTGAGAAAAAATTGACTGTTACTGGGGTGTGATGGCAGGAAGCGTTAAACTTGATTATGTAAAAATAGGGATGTTTTTTTTATTATTTTTTATAGTACCTGGAAATGTATGTCTTTTTGGCCCTATGCAAAATGTTGAGTAAAATGTATTATTTAACTAAGCACAATAGCAGAATACTAAGCACAATAGATAGGTTTTATAATAAAAAAACTGAAGGAAAATATATTATACCTGAAATTATACCTAGACCAGTTCCAAGCAGGCAGAGATTACAGTTCTGATGAACAAAGGGGCCCCAAATGCACCCCAATTATTAAAAGGCCTATATTTCTTAATAATTGTTTTGCATCAGAGGGCAGTGAGGATTAGATTAAGACTAACATATAAAACACAAGATTTAATAACCCCCCCCCCCCCAATGTTCTCAATCAAGTATAGTGTAAGATAGTAAAACTTACAAGAAGATGACATCTTTGGCAAGAAAAAAAATCTGTTTGTGCACAGGCAGGCACCCCTCTGCCCTCTTACCCTTCCCTCTCTCACACACATTTTATCTGCAGCTCTGTTCTGTGTAGTTTGATCCCTTCAGGCTATGCTTACACATCAGATTGAAATCTGACAGTATACTGTATGTCTGCATCAGAAATATATAGCTTTGGATTTCTGTCACATAAACGCTACAGATATACTGTAGGCGGGGAGCAGATCCACAGTCAACTTGTTCTAGGATTAGCCCCATTATTCAATGAAAATAATCCTCAACATTTGCAGATTAAATAAATGACAATATACTGTATTTTCATGGCAGAAAAAAATCCAAAAATCCATGTGGAAATGTTTCCTAGTATATGAGCAGGGTTGCAGAAATAGTATTCGCAGGCATTTGATATGGATTTACAGGGAGTTAGATGTGAAAACCATAATGCAGAGTTTCTGAATAGTTATAGACTGTAAAATATCCAGGTATAAAAGATATCTGTTACTGTGGCTTTTTATTTTATCAAGATGTACACAATTACAACATTTCTGTTACGTAGTAACCTTTGTAATTGTCTATCAATTTGAACTGTACAGAATTCTATGTTGGCAGTCAGTATCAGTACAAAAATCTCCAAAATATTCAGAATGGATAATTGTGGTAAATGTATAAAAAGGGTTAAAAATTATTTAAATTATTTATCAGAGAAATAAAAATAAAACTTAAAAGACGTCATTTAGAATATGTGCAATTCTCTGATGATGATAATGTCCCTCTAATTGTTTATTCTTCAAGAATAAAACAGACTAAATGACATAGATAATAAAAACTGTTCTATAGTGTACTTATGTTATTTAATTTATTGGACACACTTTATAAACACTTGATAGATACATATTCCTATGTGTGTATATGCTTATAGTTGCACATCCTAATTTCAGATAGAGGGCACCTTAAAAAGAAAAAGAAAAAAGTAGTGAGGTATAGCTCAGCCATTTAATAAACCTCAAAGCCCCGAGGACATTCTCTTAGCCTAGTATAGTAACACAGGAAAACTGCAACCATGACAACCTCGAAATCCAATAAGAAGAGAGAAAAGTGGTGTGAAATAGAAGACAAAATGACTCTGAAGGGACTGAAAAATTGTTTTGTGACAATAGGTGAAGAGATTAAGGCTCTGCAGTATGTCTGAGCTGTCACAAAGTTTCAAAGCCTGCACAAGAGACTCAAGCACCCTTGAAAATTCCATTGTCGTCACACAGGATGTTTTGGAGTGCTCTTGCATTCCAAATGAAAAAGTTGTGTAGCATTAAATATACTGTGTATTGTATTTTCTGAAGCTTCCATATATACTAATATGTTACAAACTAAAATCAAAGTTTATGTTTAGTTGTGGCATGAAAAAAGCAGTGTCCATAAAATCCTATTGGTATTTTTCATTTGAGGCTTCTCATGTCTTCTTAAAAAATGCAATAAGCTCTGTTTGTTGTGTCGTTTTGTTGCAAATTGTTCTTGCATTGAATTCAGTTTAAAAACATTTTAGTGTAACTCCTTTTTTTTTTTTTTTTTTGCTATTGTGCCAGGGGGTCTTTGGCGACCATTTTTTAAAAATATACTTTACTAACCTATCTAACTTCCTTTTTAATAGAAAACAGGCTGTAACATTCTCCCTAGCAACCCTCTAAATGAGCTGTTGCTAGGGAAAGTCAGTACATAGTTGTATTATGAATATGAAGAGCTAAAGCATTTACCAAAGGGGATGGTGACTTCAAATGGCTGTATCTTCGGTTTTATACTACACTAGAAAAATTTAAAATTGAAGTACTAGCTATAACAGAAACTGAGATATCACTAGTTAAAAACACAGTTGAGAATTTGAATTTAATATGAAGCAGTGATCCCTCTAATTCTTGTATAGCTAGTAGTTGGAAACATATGAAAGTTGAGACCCATTTTTCTAGGTGGCATAAAACCTGAGAAATGACTTTGGTAAATGCTTCAGCACTACCTGCTGCAATGGTGTATGGACAGTCTACCTGGCAATGCTTAGTTAGAGCATTGGTACTGGGAACTTCACAGCCTGTTTTCCATTAAAAGAAAGTTTCATAGGTTAATAAAGTATATCACAAAAATGTTCACAATACATCCCAACACAATAGCAGATAAAAAAAATAAAATGGGAGTTACGCTTCAAGGCTAAGGCCCCACATAGCAAAAAGCAGCTAAAAAAACGCTTCAGAAAAAGACGCAACGAAAACACGTTGCATTTTTTCTGAACGTTTTTCATTGAGATTATACTGTGTTTATCTCTGTTTGTTATTCCCCTATTAAATCTATAGGAAAAATGTTCACAATTCCACAGCTAAAATTTACATACTGCGTTAAATGCAGCTTTTCCACAGTTCTTTTTTCTGCAATGTGTGGATGAGATTAACCAAAATCTCATTCAATTTGCTGATATTGTAAAACACGTTTTTTTTTTTTTCATCTGCATTTATATTAGATTTCTGGTAATCATAAAAAAATTGTGATACTTCATAGTGTCCTGTTCAGCAAGCTAGGGGGTGGATACAGGAAGTGAGAAGAGGAGACAGCAGGCAAAGCTACTGAAACAGGGAGATGGGAAAACCCCTTTACGATATTTCATAAAATAGAAATAGTATTTTGAAAGCTTTTTGCACAGATAAAATGCCTATGTAAGCTTTTCAATTTATGCACATACAAAATGGAGAAATATTTCAAACACTGCAAAATCTAAGGACCCAATAGATATTTATTGCTCTGATGATCTTCCAGTCCTCTCAGTACAAAATTTCCCATTATAAATTTTGGAAATACATTTTGTAATCACAGAGTAGGAGAAATAATATACTCCATGTTAATTGCTGATTATTAATCACCGCCAAGTGTTTTCAGAATTTTCTATGACAGAAAAGAAAGTAAAAAATCACAAGTATGTTAAGGATTCATGTCAGCCAAAATGGCTATATAAATCTTTGGTGTCAATAGAAGCTTATTATTGTGATGGATTTAAAATGGTGGGGTTATTGTCCATGAGCAAACACACCACTAAGAAGTAATAAGGGACCATAACTTGCCCTGCAAGAAACAGCGTACTGTCGGCTCTCTGCCCCTGGCCTCCCACTTCTCACTGTGGTCATGGTCTCCAGGTTGCTTACAAACCTCCCTCCCCCCCTCTATTCCTGGTCTCCATGTCTTGGATACATCCACCTTTGATCTCTCTCTTAAAGGGTCAACATGTGTACAATCTAGACATATCTGTCCAATCTAGGTGTGCCTGAATTGTGTTCTGTCTACTAGTAGCTTGTTCCTGCTACTTGATCACTGTTCTGAAGTTTACCCATGTCTGACTTTATCTTGTTCCTGATCTCCAAGCCTGTGTTGCCTTACCTGACTTGTTGCCTTGACCTCTGATTCTGAATTAACTCTGCCAACCCTGACCTCAGTTTGTACCTTGTCCACTTTTCTGCCTGATCCCTTGTTCCTACACACTGATATCTATGAACCCACCAGATAAGATGTCACCTACACTTGGACTACTCCTAAAGGTAGTAATCTTGTGGGTATTTTCAGGGCAACTGCAGTATACAGGGTCAATCTCAAAAGAGCAAATTGTGATTGCAATATGCATTATAAAATTTAGCAACCCATAACACCCCTTTGGGCTGAGCTCTGTAGGCAGGGTGTGTTGTAGTTCTCACCTCACTATGGTGCAGTGTCTCCACCCAAATCTTGCTGGAAGTTCTGTAGGAATGCAGGTACAGTAGGTCTTCTTCTTCTGCTAGGGATTGACTCAGGAAGCCCACACACTTACAGAATTTGAGAGAAAAACTACTTAATTGGTTTATTATAAAAAGGATAAACAATGGTGAATTTAGTAAAAAATGTTAAAATGCGAAGAGAGAAATGGTTCAGTGACTTTCATGTCAATGCATGGGTACATCCTATAGTATTAAACCACTTAGTCATAGAAATGGGCTATGTGCCAGGTCTGGCAGGTATAATAAACTATGGGAAATAAAAAAGGGTTTCCCATAATTATAATTACAATTATAGCCATCTATAACAACAAGAACACTCCTTCAATCCATATAAACCAAAAAACCAAAGTTGGAGTTCTAACTTCTTATAAAAATATAATTTTTTATTTATAATAATCTATTAAAATTCATACATGTTAAAATACACCCCAAGAAGGATACAGAAACATTATCATCCACCCGCTACGCAATACTAAACCACATAGTATTTGCTAGATTGGCTACACATCATATCCTAATTACTATAAATATAGGTATAGGCAATATATGTAACTATATAACTTCAATTGATAATAAACCTCATACTCAAACTACTATACACCACTGCATCTTTGCTACCCAACTTACCATCATATATAATCACACTCAAACAGTCATACTTACTATAAAGTTACAGAGTGTTGGAAGGGCTGGATAACTCTTCCACCTAAACATGTGTTTCGTGTTGGCTTTCTCCGGAGGTGGGCCTTGCCATAATTCCCTGCTCAGTCAATCAGTCCTTTTCTCTGATACTCCTCCCCCTGTAGCAACTTGTGTAGAGAAATGTAGTCCATTGTCCCACAGAATAAAATGGCTAATGTCTGTAATGGGCCCTGACTTGGCATTAACTGTATGTAAAGTACTCCTTGTAGGGTTTACATAGTAGTGTAAGAATAGGAATGGGGAGGTCTAGTTGAACTCATGTTCTTATGACTGTGGCCGCAGTATGCTACCTCTGTCACATATGAAGATGGAGATTTGACTTGGACCAACTAAAATGGCCACCACATTAAACTCTGGATCTCTTCAGACTTCAGAGTATAAAAATAAAAAAAAATATTCATACTCACCTTCTGTTAACTCTTTTAGGCCTCCTCGTGGCGTCCATCGCTCTTCTGTGACCGCTGAACCTGAACACGAAAACATATAGTAAAATGGTGCATAATGTATTAGGTCTCTGCTATTAACTTTGCTACATATAAAGCCTAGAAGTTGCACTTCTATCAATAAGCCTTTTTCTCTTCCTTTCTCATTGATAACTGCTAAAGCAAAAGGACTTTCTAGCTAGGGAAATTCAGCTATTCACTAGCATCACAGTTTATATAAACTCATTCATGAGAAAAATACACTAGCATAAGCATTATGAAATTCAGGTTACATGACGATTTTAATGTCAGCTCATTCATCTGTTTTCCAAGCAAATTTGATAAAAAACAGATCCAACTATATATTTTTTTTTAAATTCTTTATTTATCACCTTATTTAGATGGAATTTAAATAATACAGATAATAAATTCACACACCAAAGATATAAACATAAGACATAATTTAAAATCCAAAGATATATATATATATATATATATATATATATATATATATATAGTCATAACCGTGTTGGCACCCCTGAAATTTTTCAGAAAATTAAGTATGTATCCCAGAAAACTATAGCATTTACACCTGCATTGTTATACACACGTTTATTTCCTTTGCGTATATTGGAACAACACAAAAAAAACCCAAAAATGTTATAATTTTGCGGAAAACTCCAAAAATGGGCCGGACATTTACTGCCATCCTCAACTTAATCCTTCCTCTCTCTCTCTCTCTCTCTCTCTCTCTCTCTCTCTCTCTCTCTCTCTCTCTCTCTCTCTCTCTCTCTCTCTCTCTATATATATATACTGTATATAACCTATTTTGAGCTGCAACCTTTCATCAATTTTTCTCTTCTATCCACACCCAGGGATTAGCTACAATGCCATGGGTTGTAAACTTATTGATTATGTTGTGCACTATGTACAAAGGAACATCAAGAGAACTGGAGATGGATTTGTAACATTGAGATTGTTGATATTTTTTCCAAAATTTTGGTTCTCAAGTCCTCAGACAGTTCTCTTCTCCTCTTGCAAAGATTGAGTGAACTTTTCTCCTTTTTATCTGATTTCAGGTGTCATTTTTATATTGCCCACACCTGTTACTTGCCGCAGGTGAGTTTGAACAAGCATAACAAGCTTCAAACAAAATTATTTACCCCCAATTTAGAAAAGGTGCCAACAATTTTGTCCGGCCCATCTTTGGAGTTTTGTGTGAAATTATGTTTCTCTGGGTTTTTTTTTTGTGTTGTTCCAATAAACACAAAGGAGATAACCCCTCAGATGTTCAGTTCTTCCCCTGCGGCACCAACCCAGTTCTTATCTTCTCTCAAAAGAATCTTATAGGTCTCTGACTGTTGAAAATTCATTCATGGTCGCCAAGACTCCATAAATTTATCTTTCTTATCTTTCATATAAGCAGTCAAACTCTCCATTATCATAATATCATTGACTTTAACAACTCAGGAGGAAAAAGTGGCTTCATTTTTTTTTCCCAAGTTAATCTTCAGTCGCCTAAGAGAGCTACTATGTATTGTAGAACATTGGATCTGAGATGCCAGCTGAGTTCCTAGCTTCAAGTCCACTTGTAAACAGTAAAAAAAAAACAAAAAAACACACACATGGTTTACAATACACACTAATAAATAAACAAACAATAAAAAATTTAAAAACCCACCTGTATATAATGTAAACAAAAATAAATAAACAAACATGTTAGGTATCCCCAGATGCGTATAAGCCCCCACTATCCAAAAATAGTTATTTATCCCATACGCTGAATGCTGTAAAAAAACAAAACAAAAAAAAACGCAATGTGCAAATTAAAGTAATTTGGTCACTTTGCTTTCCCCAAAAAATAACAATAAAAAGTGATCAAAAAGTCATATCAAACATTAGTACCAATAGAAAGCACAACTTGTCCTGCAAATAAAGAGCCTAGACATATCTCTGTCAACAGTACAGTAAAAAAGTTATAGGTGTCACAATACGGTGACCCAGGAAAATCGTTCATTTTCAAAAAGTGACGTTTTATTTGTAAAAACAGTAAAATGTAATAAAAACCAATATAAATATGGTATCGCCGTAATCATTATAACCCACCAGACAAAGCTGCCATGTCATTTTTAATGCAGAGTGAACACCGTAAACAAAATGCAAAAAACTATGATAGAATTGTGTTATTTCACATGGTCCCCCAAAAAAGTAAATAAAGTCAATCAAACATTATATGTACCCCAAAATGGTGGCAAATGAAAGTACAACTCGTCATGCGAAGAATAATCCTTCACATACCTATGTTGCCAGAAAAATAAAAAAAGTTATGAATTTTGGAAGATGGGGAGGGAAAATATGAAAAAAGGGGTTAAGGTCAGTGTTTATGATTCAACAATAACAATGAGACTTGACAAAAATGGTATCCATGGGAGAGTTCAAAGGCGAAAACCACTTCCAAAAAGACCAAAAAGAACACAAAGGCCCTTCTCACATTTCCCAAAAAACCTTTTGATAATCCCCAAGAATATTCTGTGGGTTGACCAGACAAAAGTGGAACTTTTTATAAATTGTGTGTCCCGCTTAATCTAGCATAAAACTAACACAGCATTTCAGAAACAGAACATCATAACAATTGGTGGTGGTAGTGTGATGGTCTGGGGCAGCTTAGCTGCTTCAGGACCTTGATGACTTGGAACAATATATTCTGCTCTCTACCAGAAAATCCTGAAGGAGAATGTCCAGCTATCATTTCATGACCTTAAATTAAAGCGTTCTTGGTTTCTGCTGCAGGTCTATGATCTGAAGTACACTAACAAGTCCAATGTTGAACGGCTAAAAAAAAAAATTCAAGGTTTTGAAATGGCCTTGTCAAAGTCTGAACTTAAATCCTATTGAAATGCTGTGGCATGACCTTAAACAGGTTGTTCATGCTCAGAAACCCTCCAATCTGGATGAATTAAAACAATTCTGGAAAGAAGAAAATTCCTCCACAGACATGTGAAAGACTCATTGCCAGTTATCGCAATTGCTTGCAGTTGTTTCTGCCAAGGGTGATGCAGTGTCCCAGAACAGGATGTTAATGTTCTGTTTAAATCGTCATTATGCCGTCATGATATCTTGTATTTTGTCAGGTGGTAATTTCTCATGTCAGCCTTTTTTTTGTATACTGTATATTTTATTCTACTGCATTACTTAGCAAACACTGAGGATTGTTTGCAACAGTGTAAGGGTTAGCTAGTTTTGTACCATGTCTTAGTTCTGCAAACTCACATGTCTAGTCTCGTGCTGCTTCAGTCACATGTTTTGCTCTTGGCCTATAGAAGCACACGCTGCTTCTGGGGCAAGCAGAGACAAGTCCCTAGTCCAGCCCCTGCTTCCACAGGGGAAGGTTGTTGCAAAGAGAGTATCAGCCTGGCCTCCATCCAGTGCACATGTTTGCCAGCATTGCTCCAAGCTGGTAAGACCCTCACATGGGCTATAAACAGCTACCAGTCCATCCCAACTACTGAACTCCTGCCTGTCCACACCTGGGAGATCATCTAAAAACCTAAGCCGATAAGAGGAATAACCTGTTGGATAAAGAAGTCCTCTGCCTGGATACATGCTTTTCATGGGTTCCCAAGCTGGATCTAACCTAAGCGGCTTCCACGTCGTTGAATCAGTGCTTTAGCACCCTGTGATAGGGCATTGCTCTAGCACATAACCTGTAAGTACTCTCTTGCACCACATTGCACAGTATAGCCGAGCTGGGTTATATCTCCCAAGGCAGAGTTAAAGCTGCACAGGACTGTGTACACATTAACTATTATGTACTCAGAATCTGCATACCTGCTATTACAGAGGATATATGGGACTGTAACTGAAGTACTGCAACTACTTGTAAGAAGTGTAAAAGCTGTACTGTCATTTACTACCAAAGAGACTGTGATATATGTACTTTGCCTTACGAGAGGTGTTCCTAGTAAAGTTCTTTAAAACCGTTGTTACTGGACTCTTTGTCACAGAAGTCATTCCAGCCCGTGCTCTGCAGAAAGGTAACAGCTGAATTGAAAGAGGTCCATGTGTGTGACAGGAGAACAGGGTTGTAGACCACTCAGGCCAGTGACACAACTGTGACTACTACCCCCATCAGCCCTGCACTACCACCACCATCATGCATCCCCTTGCTCACCACAGTGATACAACCAGTTATTAGGTTTAAGGGACAATTACTTTTTCACATAGCCCAGGTTGGTTTTTATAGCTTTTTTCCCTTAATAATTGAAATCATTGAAAAAATGCATTTTGTTCTCACTCATGTTATCTTTGTCTTATACTGAAAATTGTTTGATAATCTGAAAAATGTAAAAATGGCAAAAAATCAAAAAACAAAAGAAATTTGTAAGGGAGCAAATCCTTTTTCACGGCACTGTACAGTATCCGCTATACTTATGTTTGTTATATGTTCTGTGACAGTCTAGTACTGTAACAGCATGTTTGCACATTTAGATTTTTTATGTAGCTTTTAGAGCCATAACCAGGAGTAGATTGAGAAAAAGCGTGGCATCTGTTTTTATATGTTCTCAATATGTTTAAGTCCACAATGAGTATCTTCTAGTTCTATATATCAATCAAAGGTGGCCTCACTTGAAACGTCTTGACTTAAAAATCATTTACTACTTGAGGACGTCCTCAAGTTCAGAACACCTGCTAGCTCTGATGGCAGAAATTTTCCCCCTGAGATGCCTGAGTCACTAGTCAGAGGGAGGGATCTCTCCGATCCCCAATCACCCTTCTCCAGCCCTCCTGATGGGATTGCAGGGTGCCAATTCCTTGACATGGTACCTAGGAATCTTGTAAAGGCTCTCATGTCTACCTTGTTAATATTGTGTCATTGGTTACAGTGAACCTGTCACTGAAATTGCAGCATGGTATAGAGGAGGTGGAGAAGCTGAGCAGAGAAACCCACAGTGTTCTTTGGGGATAAAAACAATCTTTGTTTTTTCTATGCTTACAGTCAATCATCTAGTCATGCTGCCTGTACATTAAACTATACTTGTATACATGTAGATGGTGAACACAGTGAGAACAACCATATTAGCAGATAAGTAGTTTATTGATGATGCATGATTGGAACATGCTTTTCTTATGGGGTATGAAAGCGCAGGGAGAGTTGTGTATTAGATTAATGGTTGCTGTATAGGCGCTCATCCCCTACACCCACAAGGGTCAGTTGTTTTACAGGAATCCAATTTACCTATCAGTATATATTTGGCAAATGGTATGGGAGGAAACCTGAGTACCAGAAGGAAACCCACGCAAACTCTGTGCTGCCCTGTAGACTGAAACACAGTTGTAAAGGTAAATGATCAAACAAAATAGCATCATTATCTCTGAATAGTGTCATTCACCTGTCCTGTGAACCGGGAGCCTCCGTCAAGGTTACCACTGTCTGTCTGCTGGGCACCAAGCAGGTGTGGCAAAAATCTCTGCACAGAGACCCCTCTTCAAGGGGTCTCTGGATGCTGGAGTTCAGTTATTCAGTAATTTGTCGGCTTTGGCAGAGGATACTCTGATTTAAGCAACTAACTTAAATAAATATACATAAAACAGAAATAATATCTTAGAAAGAAACCACTAAATCCTAACCTTACCAGAACACCGCAATAGGAAGGCCGCAACATTAATATACATACATTGATTCTATGCTGTGAGCTTTAACTGAATATCCAAAATCAGTACACAGATTGGGAGAACTTTTTAAATGCCACTTGCAGTAAAAATTTTTGCAAGGAGTGTTTGTACGCTTTCCAAAAACAGGTGTGGTGAGGACATGCTGGGGGTGGGGCCATCCAATGCAAACTAATTTCAGTGTAGGCAAAATGGCTTGCTCGAAGATGTGCTTGATTTTTGATGAGGCTTAATCTAAGGAGTCAAACGTGCAGAAATCAGACATTAAGGTGAAATCCTGCTGCTGAGAAAATCAACTTTAATTCCATATGCAAATAAGCTGTCTGGTGCATCAGGTCGGGGGCCACACCTGCTGGAAAACCCATTTTCTTGTTTTGTCAACAACCAGTACCACTCATAAAACAGAAAGACTGATATTCCATTGACAGTAATTTTCAGCTACCACAAAAGAAGATGGTGCTCCAGCAGGTGTGACCCCGCCCCCAAGTGCACCAAACAGCTCCCCTGAATATGGAATAAAAATTTAATTTCTTGGCAGCAAGATTGCACTTTTATACACTAAAAGATTGCACTATACCACTATCCAGCTCTATTACAGCATATAAGTGGTTCAGAAGTGATTTTGGTGGTGGCAGACCCCCACTAAAGGTATTTATCCTAGGCATATGCTATCAACCATAAAATCTGAACACCATAAACAATCAATAATTGAGGCAAAAAAAAAAACTATTACAGTTTGATCTGATCACTGGAAAATTAAAGGGATTTTCCCATCCCCTGTCTGAGCTGCTTTGCCTGCTGTCTCTTCTTCTCACTTCCTGTATTCTTCAGCAAGCTGGTGGACAGGCTTTGACTGTTTGATGGACAGGACACTTATTCTTTGAGTGGCGAGTTGTACTTTCAGTTGGCACCATTTTGGGGTACATATAATGTTTTGATTAGCTTTTAGCAACGTTTTTTGGGGTCCATATAAAAAAAAAAATACAATTCTATCATAATTTTTGCTTTTGTTTTTACGGCATTAAAAATGACATAGTAGGTTTGTCTGGTGGGTCAAGATTACAGCAATACCATATTTATATTGGTTTTATTATGTTTTATAGCTTTTACAAATAAAGCGCTTTTACAAATGAGCAATTTTCCTGGGGTCACCGTATTCTGATGCCTTTAACTTTTTTACTGTTTTGTTGACGGAGATATGTAAAGGCTCTTTACTTGTGGGGCAAGTTGTACTTTTTATTGGTATCAATGTTCGCTATGATTTTTTGATCACTTTTTATTGCTATTTTTTGGGTAAAGCAAAGTGACCAAAATACGCTAATTTGCGCATTGTGGTATAAATTATTTTATGGCATTCACCGTACAGAATAAATAATGTTCTTTTTAGATAGTGGGGACTTATATTAGGTCAAAGGCCTAGTATATATCTGTGCATGATAGCATTGACAGCCCCTCAGCAGAATGTAGAATATGTTAGAATTACAAAATGTATTAAAATTACACACAATTCATTCTGTATGCACAAACAAACACAATTTATGTGTTCACAATTTATTTTGTGCTTACACAATCAATTGTATGCACAAAAGTTTATTTTGTGGCAATGAACTTTATTTTGCCATACATAATCTTATGTTTTCATGTAGAATGTTATTTTTATGTTGTGAAAAACAGATTAATTTAGGACATAATGGGGGAAATTCATAATTTTCTTGACACTAATTTTACAACACAAAGTGATGATATTGTGGCACACATTTGGCACAAAGCCCTTTCTTATGCCAAAATTGTGCCATAAACTCTAATCCTCCCTTCACCTGCCACATTGCACAGATGTGAGCAGAGTGGGTCTGGGATTGGGATGGACCAGACCGGGAGCAACTTGGATCTAGAGATCTATTATAACTCACACCAGATTTCTTGCATGAGTTATAATGGAAATCTACGCCAGTTTCTAGATGGCTTTAATTTTCATTCTGGCACAGGAAAGTCCTACTGATTTAAATAAGTCCCTGCATCAGTCAATATGCCAGTCTTAATAAATTGACCCCAAAGTGTTTTGTATTATAGGCTTTATAAAAAATTATGTTTTACAAAATTCTGTGTTACAAAATAAAATTTTGTGAAATTAAAGAACACCCTGTGTCACAAAATAACATTCTGTGCAATAATCTGTGTATGAAAATCACATTCTGTGGAACAAAATAACATTATTTGTGATAAAATAAGATTATGTGTGATAAAATAACAGTATTTGTCACAAAATAACAAAATAATAAGATTCTGTCTGACAAAATAGCATTTTGTGCCACAAAATACAATTCTGGGATAAATATACAGATGTAGCCGAGTTGACTTGTACGTTTGCAATTAGTTAAACTGCTGCAGTGTGATATATTATTACAGAAGACAACAAGAACCAATTAAATATCATTGGTTGGTTACTTCCTGTTCATAATATGAACAAATGGCATCCTAGATGCTGCTGTTTGTTTCAAAATGTAATTTTGTGCTTGCAATATTTATTTTGTGATTCTGTGGTCATAAAAATGAATTATGTGTGACAAAATAAGTTTTTGTGACAACGTGAATTCTGTATAAAAAATATGCAAACTTTAGCTCATCTCCCTCCGAAACTATATAATTCCGTGGGTGCGTGGCAACTCCAGCCACTTATAAGCAAATCGTAAAAAATAATCCTGCACTCCAATGAATTGTATAAAAACTTCTTGCAGATTTATTTATTTCAAAATCTAAAATCAGTTTTGGCCAGTAAAGGATCTTTAATCCAAAACATAGCCGTGTGACTGGAATTGATTTTAGATGTTGATATAAATAAAGCTGCAATAATTTTTTTTATAAAACTCATTGGCGTGCTGGATTATTTTTGATGAAATTAATTCTGTAGGGCAAAAACAATTCTGTGTGACAAAATATTTTTTGTGACACAAAGTTTGTATTTTGTGTAACAAAATGACCATCTATACTCAAAAAATAGGTTTTGAGACACAAAATGAATTCAATACACAATAAATAAACAGCATTACAAAATTATGCATTTTATGCATGCATGCAAAAATGATTTCTGTGATCACAAAATGAATACTGTGCACACAAAACATATTTATTGTAATAAAAAATGCATTCTATAATCACAAATTTAAATTCCGTGCCAAAAATGAATTTTATGATCACTATATTCATTGTGTGACACAGGATACTTTTTGTGTCACAAAACACATTGTAGGAAAATTGCATTCTATAAATAAGTAATGAGTGAACGAAAGGAAGTATGGCTGCAGGATAAACAGTTTGTTTGGAGAGTGTTAGAATAGAGAAACACATACCTACATCAGAGCTATAGATACAAAATGATAAATTGTAGATACTTAATGTAGCTCTCAAGAAGTGAGAGAATATGCCATCACTTTACAATAGGTGAGGGTCTGACCTATAGGACCTCATTCATTCTGACAATGAAACAGCCACAGCAATGATCCACTTTATTGTGTTTTCTGAAAGGTGGTGTTCCAGACTAACTGTTTGTGTAGGGAAC
This sequence comes from Leptodactylus fallax, assembly GCA_947044405.1. Taxonomy (NCBI): domain Eukaryota; kingdom Metazoa; phylum Chordata; class Amphibia; order Anura; family Leptodactylidae; genus Leptodactylus; species Leptodactylus fallax. The sequence goes on along the minus strand of CAMRHE010000087.1, from coordinate 357,468 downwards.
TACAGTTGGCTCTAGAAACTTGAATGGAGCTGTGCAATACTTCTCCTGTATAGCAAGAGGATGGTGTATCACTTTACAGGGAAAGACTGTGAAGAGGCCTGGGTGTGGATTCAGTGTTCTGACCCCCATCAATTACAAAGTGATGTCTCATCACTTTATACTGTATAATCTCATATTCTGATTAAACCACATTGTGCCTTTGCAGTAAGGATTTACTCTGCTTTATAATACTGTAAAATTAGATTTTAGCTAATTCAGATTCTGGTGTGCTATTGCTTTGAAATCCAGAAAACATGTTTCAAGTATCTATATTTGAGTGCCCTTTGTTCCTATTCTATAGTGGTCTTAATGGAGATATGCTTCTAATAATTTACTAACGTCTTAAGGTGTTTGAGTTATGATTTATAGGCTTGTGTTTTCCAGCACCATTCCAAAACACAACAACGAGATGTTTAGTGCATAAAAATATAGCAAGCTGTCAAGAAATTGATAGAGTGTGGCAAAACCGGGTGCTCAGAGGAGCTAGAAACTAAATACTACTTAGAGGCTATAATTTATTGTTCTGCTCACTGGAAAGTCTGAATACTAAAGTATATACAAGAAACTGTAATCAGCAGGTTTGTTTTATACTTTATCTGTAACATTTTTAGAAATACTTGTTTCATTTTTAAAATCTTAAACAATAAAAGTAAGAATAACATATGCTGCAGACATATTGTGGTTTTATGGCTATAAAAAAACAGGCTAACCAAATATTAACAAAGTTGTCCAAGACTTTTATTTATGGCCTATCCTTAAGATAGACCATAAATATGTTATTGGTGGGGGGGGGGGCAACAGGCAGCACCCACATGTATCAGCTGTTCAGGAGTATGTCTGGTCCCTGTACTGTACAGGGCATGGAGCCAGAAGCAAATGGATCCTTGCACTATATATTGGTCAGGCACTGTTACTGCAGCTCAGCTCACATTGACTTCATGGGAGCAGAACTGCTGTACTGGTGCCCAGTGACTATACAAGGCATATGCAAAAGACAGTGGACTCTGCTTATACGATTTGCAATCTTTTATATATTATGTCTGAGCCACTGTGACTGTGCATAGGTCTGCAGCATCCATTTTTTTTACCCCCTTTTTTGGAATGTTCCATTGTGGGAATGGTACACCCCTGCTTTTAGGAGAGTCCAATGGTTTGCTGGGTTATGGAGAGGAGTCTTCTATTGAGTTGAGTCTTCTGTGAGCAGCAGAGCACACCTCTCTGAAAGAGCCTGTTACAGCCTAACATGAGGAAAATGTCTTGGGGTTCTTATTAGAGCCTTTGCCCAGTGATACCATTGTTGCAGGCCTAAGGCAGGAAAGAAATCTGCTGTCAGCCTATACAAAGTAGAGGCCTCCTCAACACTGCCCCAACTCGGGAGGTGGGATGGAGGAGTCGGTTGAGTGTTCCTGGCCATTGTTCATATCTACAATTAGTCCTACAGTTCCGCAGTGCTTTACAGCCATTGCATCCTTGCAGATGTTGCTGTTGGCTGAATTTGAACCTAGGACTCCAGCACTGCATGGCCGCTGTTATGCCCCCACTTAGATGACCTATTGAAGTACATGCGATCTGAACTTTGAGAATACCCCTTTAAAAGGGTTTATCCATCTCAGACATTTATGGCATATCAACAGAATATACCATAAATGTCTGAAACATGCAGAAAGGAAAACATGGATGCAAAAAGAACCAATGATACTCAGGCACAGGATAACCGATCAAAGCTAGCATAAAAAAATAGCTTATGTTTTGTTATCATTTCTTATGTGAAGGCCTCAGTTGGCAGCAATTCAGCGTGTTTGCAATCTCATCAGATATCTCTCTTTTCCTCTTTCTGCTTGTGAAACTAGCATCCCAAAGTAATCTCTGTTGAAACTCAGCAAGTGATTAAATATCACTACTCCCATCATAAACTGCCTCTGATGTCTTGTCGCACAACTTTATTATTTCTTTTTATCTCAGAAAAAGATATTTGACAAGCGGTCCTTGGAAAAGTTTCAGCGGGAAGTGTGATTGCTTGTTTGAAGATAAAAATGTTGCTTGGTTAACATGCTTTATAGATGCTGAGAACAACTACAAATAATCATCGCTCAAATGCTGCAGCAACCTTGCAATGGGAAGGTCACAAGTCTTGATATCCCACAAACTAAATAAATGCTGGGAGGTTATGAGATTGTTATGTGTATTTGCAATCTAACTTTATCTATCCTCTTGATGGCCTTCCATGTACAAATTCTAAATCATTTTAGTTACTGCCGTGATACATTTTTCTCTGTCATGAACTCGACAAGCTCATCCTGACAGAGAAACTGTAAGAGTGGCAAGACAAATTTAGCTTTCTCTCACTAAAATTAATACACCAACTTTATTTATAGGTTGATAGGTGCAGTAAATTCTTTATATATCATATTATATTTTACGATATATAGTAACATATAGAATATGATGAACAATTTAAAGAGTCATATTAAATTTGCTGTATGCTCCAGAATGTATCAGGAATGGAATACATTGATATAATGTTACTAGGAGAAGTACTCTGTTTAGCCATCCTGAGGACATGATAACATTTTGGTCTGTCTGGATCAGGATTTAAACATCCCACAGCTTACATTTTTATTGTAAGTACTCTATACAAATGTGTCCACCCTTAACTTATTAGTAGTAATTTGGTTAAGGACTCTCTTGACATATTTCTGGACATGCACAGCCAAGGTAAGGAAGGATATATCTCTACACAAATGTGAAGATTCCATCCAGGTTAATGCTGCAGATGGGCAAACCTCTCAAGATTCGTTTAGTTTTGGGTTTGGGTGGCTCAGGTCCCAGTTTTGTTTGGATTGTTCAGTACAAACCACCCTTAAGTTGACTTAAAACATAGTACATAACACCCTCAGGGTTCCTCGGGAACTTGTCTATCCAATTTCTAGCTCTCTAAGGCAAAAACAGCCAAAGTTATGTCAAAGTGAAAGTGAAATAATTATACTAAGGTCTCTTCAGACCCCAGAATATAATAGGTGGAAGGCAAGGGGAGGTGTAAAAAGTTTTTAAAAAATCATACTCACCTTCCCTTAACTCTTTTGGGCCTCCTCTCGGTGTCTGGCGATCTCTCTTGGTCTCCTCAGTGACGTCATGAGACTGTGATTGGGCCTCAGCAGTGACATAGGTATCCCGAGCATCCTGATGTCATGAGGCAGCCAAAAAAAGATAAGGGACTGTAAGTTTTTTAAATTTTTCACCTTCCGTGGGCCTCCACCTATTATACAGGCATATGAAGAGACTCCAGAGTATAATGTGGTGGCCATTTTTTGTTAACAGAGAAAAATCTCCATTTTGTTAAAAAGAAAAAAAGAAAAATTTGGAAAATTCAGATTGAACCCAGCTTGGTGCAAGTCGGTTCACCCATCTCTAGTTCATTCCAAAATTTCCAGTAGTAGTAATCCATACTAATAACTTATTGTCCTATTGCGTTATAAATGTGTCTTTCTCATAAATAAGTTCAAAATAGCAGTTGCTATAGCATTCACATACAGATATAGCCGCCCCCTTCACATATTACTTATTTAACTTACTGGTGTCCAAATCAGCGCTGGTGTCATCACCCAGCAAAACCTGACAAGTGTTAGGGAACTGTGAACATCCACAATGACTGCTTCCATCAATACAGATAGAAGCACTCATTACATTGGTTATGGCCTGGCGAGCAAGTGGTGGGTACTGTTTTCATAATCACTCTCTGCTCTTAGCTTTCCAGACTCCCCACCTTCACCGGTGATGTGCTGGGTCCTTTCCTCTGACCGCTGAGGCATATCTTGGTATATCTTAGTGGTGCACAATATTTCCTGGTAGCGCAGTCACCCTGTTAAATTACAGAATTTAAATGGACAACAATAATATTTTGACATACTATATATTACAAGTTTACAGTACAATATTGTTGTTCTAGTTTTGTGGATGACCCATGAGGGCAATGGAATATATATTTCTGTGAATTTCATAGTCACATTACTATTTGCAGCTTTGAAACTTTGAAATAAATAATGGTTCCCTACAGTTACGCAGGTAATTAGTGCAAATTGCCCATCTGGTTTGTAAGTGTACAGTATGCATTTTGACAACATAGTTCATTTCCAAAACATTATGCTTGCAATCCATACAAACCATGTACTGACTTATCTATTACCATAAATTTTATGCATATGCTCCAGATAGGTCAAAAATTGGTTTATTCCCAAAAGGTTTATTATGATCCATAGGTGGGAACTCTCAAGAAGAAAGGCTGGGATACCATAAGAACAGTACAAAGTTGTCAGGTAAAGCAAAAGATCAAGAAAGTTAGTTTTTGTTCAGATACTATGAATAGATATGGGTCATGACTAGAGATGGACGAACTGATTCGTCCTGAACAGGGTTTGATCTGAATATTTCAAATTGTTTGGTTTTTAATAAGACCGAATACATTGCGATTTGTCACAAACAAGCTAAAATTGCAGCTACGTCATCCATTGCGCAGTAAAAATACTGAAGACACATGGGTCTGTGAGTCACTGCAAAGTCCTGGCATCACCTGACAGCCTCTCAGCCAATTGTCAATGGTAGGTGGACACCTTACAGTGCTGATGTCACATACAGTATTTCAGATGGAACACAAGGCATTTTAGTGATGGCGTATATAGTGGATGAATGTGTTATTCATCACTGCATGATCCAAAGCAATTACTCCATTTTCTTCAGCAATACACAGCACTGACAGCAGCAAAGCTTCAGATACAGCTAGATAATTTTAGGAGTAGGAGAAGAGCAAAGTTTAGTCAGATTTAATCAATTACAGACAGATTAGTGATAGAAATCATAGTTAGGAATAAGGGAAAATATCTGTGTTGTGTGAGCCAGAAGGCTGCAGTAAAACAGACAGACAACGGTCAGTTAACCTTTTCATTGCCAATCATGTAATTTTGTCTGTTTTGCAACAGAGCAGTTTAATCTGTCTACAGAGTGCTTTGCATTATTTTCACTGAAAAAGTCCGCCTTGTTAGTAGTGGAGTAAGTATTGCCATAGCAGCCGCAGCAGCTGCCACAGGGCCCTTGACCTTAGGAGGCCCAGTGGGCCCCTGCTGTTTTTTTTTATTTATTAGGCCGTTACCTGCTGGAGTAACCCCAGCAGGTAACAAGCCCAATTTACTTTCTGATCCCCGTTTCTGCTCATGGCCACCTCCACTTCCCCTTCTCCCCTCCAGGGACCCGATCATCTCATAGCACATTGTTGGGGCCCCCTGGAGGGAACAAGTGGCAGCAGAGGTGGCCGTGAGCAGGAGCGGGGGATCGGTAAGTTAGGCCGTGGACATAAGGCAAGAGTATTTCTTGAGTGAACCCCAACAAGTACTACAATTATTACACTCTGGGGTCTCTTCAAACCCCAGAGTTTAATGATCGGAGGCCCGGGGGAGGTGAGCGAATATAAAAACCAGTGTTACCTCTTTGGCGCAACTCCATGCTGTCTTCAGCCTCTGTTGTGACATTACAGATGTCACGTGGGTCAGGCCGGCGTCGTAAAGCATAATTACGTCATTGTAGGCAGCTGAAAACAACTGGGAGTCACAGCGAAGCCCAGGAGAGGTAAATACCACTGGTTTTTATGTTTGTCACCTCCCCTGGACCTCCGATCATTATACTCTGGAGGGTCTGCTATATGACATTATACTGAGTGGAGGGGCTGCTATGGGTCATTATACTGTGAGGAGGGGCCACTATGAGACAGTATACTGTCTGGAGGCCACTTTGGGACATTATAATGTGTGTAAATGGGGTGTTATACTGTGTGGGGGCAACAAAGGAAAAGGGGGTGGTATGCCGTGGGGTGGCCCCAAGTCAAATGTTTTCTATGGGGCCCAGTCTTTACTAGCTATGCCCCTGCCTGTTAGTGAAAAATGTCCTTCAGCCTAATCAATTATATCATTCCACACTGCTGCCACCACTCAGCCAGACATGTCCTGTGGCCTGGTCCATCACTTTCTACTATACTACACTGTTGATGTCACAGTGTTTATATAAAAAAACAAAACCATTTTGATTTCACAAATGCTCCCAAAAAGGGATAATTTTTTTTTACAGCTATTTGTTTTCGAAAATTCCTCCTTCATCACTTTTCAACTAGGCACACAGACACAAATTTCCCTCCCAAATAATAAGCCTGTAGCACTTACAAGTCATCAAAGTGGGCTAATTTTTCTATAAAACCACAGGCAAGCAACTTTCTGGAGTGTTTTAAATGTTATATGTGTAAAAGCGGGTGTCAGCGCAGTGTATGGTTAAACTCAAGGTTGTATCCACTGTTTATTATTTGTATTTTCATACACATAGCTCCCAACTGTCCTGCATCTGGCTGGACAGTCCCGATTTTACACTGCTGTCCCGCGGTCCCGCATAGCTTACAGTTTGTCCCACTATGCCCCTAAAGTGTTTTGCTGTTAACAAACTTTATTAGGGTAGGGTAAAGGCTAAATGGTAGATGCTAAATCGTAATGGCTAAAGGACCTTTGATGACGTCATGAACATGTGATCAGACTCTTGTGTGGGCGGAGCTATTCTGAATACTGCGGGACACACTGTGATGTTACGCAGAAAGCTGGGAACAGAGTGATCGAAGATAAGTAGGAGAGAAGAGAGCATGAGGGGGGAACTGGGGGCAGATGTAGGGGGCAGTTAAACTGAACGCAGATGTAGGGGACAGTTAAACTGAAGGCAGATTAAGGGGGCAATTAATCTGGTGGCAAATAAAGGGGGACATTAAGCTGGTGGCAGATAAAGGGGGACATTAAATTGGTGGTAGATGGAGGGGGCAATTAAACTGGGGGCAGATGAAGGGGGGCATTAAGATGGTGACATGAAGGGGGAACATTAAATTGGTGGCAGATAAAGGGGGACATTAAGATGGTGGCAAATAAAGGGGGACATTAAACTGAGGGCATATGAAGGGGGCATTAAGCTGGTGGCAGATGAAGGGGGACATTAAATTGGTAGCAGATGAAGGGGGACATTAAGATGGTGGCAGACGAAGGGGGACATTAAACTGGAGGCAAATGAAGGGGGGCATTAAGCTGGTGGCAGATGAAGGGGGACATAAACTGGTGGCAGATGAAGGGGAAATGAAGCTGGTGGCAGATGAAGGGGGACATTAAACTGGGGGCAGATGAAGGGGGCATTAAGCTGGTTTCAGATGAAGGGAGACATTAAACTGGGGGCAGATGGGGGGACATTAAACTGAGGGGGCAGATGGAGGGTGACATTAAACTGGGGGCAACTGGAGGAGGACATTAAACCGTAAGGGGTAGCTGGAGGGGGACATGTCTGCCTCTAGTTGCCCCCAATTTAATGTCCCTCTCCAACTACCCCCACTGTTTAATGTCAACCTCCAGCTGCCCCATAGTTTAATGTCACCGTGCAGCTGCCCCATAGTTTAAAGTCCCCCTCCAACTACCCCCACTGTTTAATGTCAACCTCCAGCTGCCCCATAGTTTAATGTCACCGTGCAGCTGCCCCATAGTTTAAAGTCCCCCTCCAACTACCCCCACTGTTTAATGTCAACCGCCAGCTGCCCCATAGTTTAATGTCACCCTCCAGCTGCCCCATAGTTTAATGTCCTCCTCCAGCTGCCCCAGTTTAAAGTCCCCCTCTAGTTTCCGCCAGTTTAAACTGGGGCACGAGGAGAGGGACTTAGTACTGTGGGGAAATTGGAGGGGACCACTATAATGTGGGGGTATATAATGTTAGGGTGACTGTAGGAACATTATACTGTGTGGGGGCACATGGAAAAATAGATGAGAATTGGCGGAGTCAACATAGAAGTGGGTGGATCTAAATTTGCCACAGTACGCATAGCGCGCTGCATATTTTGTCCCTCTTTCTGTCCTTTGAAAGTTGTGAGGTATGCATACATGTCACTTTCACTTTGCTATAGCTGAATTGAATAGGTTCCTAGGAGCCCTGATAGTGTTATAAACTATGTTTTAAGCCAATTTAAGCTGTGGATTGTACCAAACTTGTTCCACCCGAAACAAATCTCTGTTCTGAACCACCCGAGCCTGAAATGGAACGGATCATGAGAGGTTTGCCCATCTCTAGTCAGGACAGGGACCATATTATTGTGAACTATTTTTTTTTAATGTTATTATTATTTTATTATATATTGATTAAATACTGATTACAGACTAGTAAACAAGTTGTGTATATGAGATTCATACAATCAATGATGTTTACACATTATCTTTTTTCTATACTGTCGGTGCTAGGGGAAATGCAGGTTCACTCCCAATCACTTGAATAGGAGCAGAGCTGCTTCCTGCCATATACCATGTACCATGTATATATCTGGAAGCATCCGAGTTAACTGATCAATGTGGGATCTGGGAGACATAATCCCAAAAATCATATACTGATGACCTATCTTGGGGACAAAGAATTGAAGTTATTGAAATTCGGCACACTGTCGGCTTTCCCGGTATGTGCCCTGGTGGAGGAGATATCGATGCCGTTAGTTTCGGCACCGATCTCTCTGAATTCAGCGCACTGTCGGCTTTCTAGCTGTATACAAAAACCACACTTTCATGAGGACATAAAAGGTCCTCTTTAAGTTGTAACAGTTGAAACTTCTTACCAACGGTTTTAACCTGCTACAAGAAGCATGTATATGGGAATGGAAAGGAGAAGGGGAAGGGAGTGTGAAAAAAGAGGCTATTATTTATAAAGGGAACTATTATTTATGAGAGGGCTATTATTAATAAGGGGGCATTTATAAGGAGCACTATTATGTATTAGGGGGCTATTACTGATAAGGGGGAACTATTACTGATACAGGCGTTGTTGGTATATCAGCATTTGGGGCCTCGCTTTTAATTTTGCCCAGGGCCACAGTTTGTCTAAAGCCATCCTTGGCTGTAGTGCAGCTAAAAACAATTCATCTTTTTTATCCATGAGTGTTAGTGTAGTCCACTACATCCATTGAGTAGGCTACATAATCTAGTAGACAATAGAAAGCCCTATTATGTTCTTTATAACATAAATGTCCCCCCTTGCATACAGCGATTTTTTGAGGATGGATAGGCTGCGCATGTGATTTGTGTTTTCTGATGGCAGCACATAATATGTTCTAAAAAGTACAATCTAATGGAAATTGTATTGCAGTATGCTTTATATCATTTTCTTTCTGCAGGTCAGAACTCCTGGTCCTTTTATATAGTTTAATCAACAAATAAAACCAGCCTCTGTGTGTAATGCATCCTGATATCGTGACTGCAGAAACGCTTATCTTTAAGTAAGGATTAGCGTATTAATCTTCAGATTCATTTATTTTCTGAAAATCCACAAATATGAAGAGGCAATTTTCTCTGTATTATAGAGATTAAAATTAGGTCATTGCTAAATGTTAATAGACTTTAATTGTCTACAAAAGCTTATCAGCTTTAACGTTTTTCTGATCTTTGAATGCACACTTCCGTCTTTTTTCCTTTCAGTTAAGCATATTTTAACGCTGTGAAATATGGCACATTAATATTATCACCTTTCCTGATTGTCACTACAAACAAAAGAGATACAAAATGAGCTTAGGCCTCAACACATAATACAAGAATTAAACTTTATGTGTTAGGGTTTGTATGACTTACATAGTTATTAAGTTGAGCATTGTGTGACTGCTCTGATTATGCCCCAGTCAACTTTTATTTGATACAATCATTTTTAATTTACCCATTTGCTGCACATTGTATGTTACACTGTGATAGGGATATATATATCTTTTTAGGCTGAAGCCCCACATTGCGAAAACGCAGCGTTTCTGCCGTTGCGAAAACGCAGCGTTTCTGCCGCTGCGGAAACGCTGCAACAAAAAACGCTGCATTTTACAGTGCCTGCAAAGTGAATAGGATTCTGGCTAATCCCATCCCCACATTACAGAAAAAAATCAGCAGCGAAAAAGCTGCTTTTTTTTTAAATTGCAGCATGTCAATTATTCCTGCGGACATGCTGGCGTTTTCCCTATTAGTATAATATGGGCAGAAAGTCCGCAGAGAAAAATTCTGCCAAAACGCAATGAAAAATGCTGCGGAAAAAAAACATGCGTTTCCGCTGCGTTTTTTTAAATAGCTTTTTTGTACTGTGTTTCACTATGTGGGGCCTTAGCCTTAATGAGTTTCTTTTGAACAACAGAGTCATAGTGGAGCCCCTGTTCATCTCATTATGGGTTTGATAGATAGAGCATGTTTACCTAGATTACCATAGGCCTCCTAACTCAGTGGCTAATTGTTTTTCACTGATGCTGGTGGTAAGTCTGGGCTGTCTCAACAAGACAGCCCCTTTCAATATGCATTGTTAAACCGGCAGCAATGTCTAGAATTTTGGTCATATGGTAGATTAATGGACAGTGATGGTGTATACTTAGTATGAGGTCCTTCAATGATTGATTAGTATTTGTCTGACCAATGGAACTCTTGCTGATTGTCACAATATAAGAGCTAATGCCATGGTCCAATTCTGTTGAATTGGGAATTGGACAAGTTTCAATAGCAGGCACAGGCACACACATAATCATGGAGCTGTGATAGATATACTAAGAAGGGAATGTGGCGTGTCCATGAGGATTGCAGCCCACTCACTATTCTGTTCTTTTTAGTGGTCAGACCTAAGTATAGATCAGTAATGTTCAACCCCTTAAGGACACTTTTTGTTTTGTCCTACACAGTGCTACATTTTTTTAATACCCATGTTCCATATGTAGATAGATAGATAGATAGATAGATAGATAGATAGATAGATAGTAATTATACAAGTTTTGGAGATTTTTGGTGCTTCATTTTTATGGTGTTCCATGTGTGGTATAAATTACATGTTAACTTTATTCATTTATAGTAGTGATACACATTTTATAACTTGTTTTCCTTACAAATACTTTTGCATCATAAAAACACATTTAAAAAAATGTTTTTGCATTGCTGTAACGATTCATGGATTAACAACTGGCAAAATATAAGAAAAGTCAAGCAGAGTTTTCATAAAGCAGCACAAAACTGAAAAAGATAATGGACTGCATCTAGCTAGGAGTGGAAGTACCAATGACAATGAACAGTCCAGAAACACCAAAGTAGCAGGGCAGGATATGGGACATGCAGGACATGACACAGGCAGCACCTCAAATGTATCCAGGAGTAGGTCTCAGGTGGAAAAAGGAGACAGCTTGAACAGCAACCACACAGAAGCCCTAAACTCAGAACCAGGAAATGCCAGGAGTAGGTTCTAGGAATAGCCAGGATTGGAACCAAGAGATACCAGGAGCAATCATTGTCACAGGAATCAAGTCTTGATATGGACAGATCACCACTGTGATAGGCAGACTAGTAGCAGACCACAGGAAACAGGCACAGCAGGGCACAGGACAAAGGCTTTTCCACAAGGGTACTGTAGAGCACCAGGATATCAGGATACAGGCTCAGGTTTCACTTGTACACGTCTAAAAACAGAACAAACAACATAATGCATAATAATCCTCAAGCAAAGGCTAATGGGAAAGGCAGAGTCAGTCAGCAGCAGTCAATAAGAAAGCAGGAGCTGTATAACCTAGGAGACCAGAACAAGAGGGGTTAATGACTCAGCTGATACAAGGGTGTGGTTGAGAAAATCATCAGAATGTAGCAGAGACAAAACAGATGAAGTAGCAGAGCTATAATAATAATCATCATACAAATTAAAAAGTCATAATAAGGCAATGTCTTTTTTTTTCACTTAGGATGGGTTTGGATGGGTCTGGGAGATAGAGTCTAAGTATTCTCAGATGACTTTAACAGAGCCCGCTGCAAGGCCAGTTGGTCTTTGTAGAATTGGAGACCCAGGTTATTGCCCCAGTAGATGCCTCTAAAATCTGAAATCAAAACCAGAATCCACAGCAAAACTCAGGTGAAATGCAGGTGAAAATATGGGAGCAAAATCAAAAGCGTAAACATACCCAGGACGAGGTAAATCAGAGAATTCACAGTCAACGCGAAAAATCAGAAGACAAGGGAATATCCAGTAAACAAGCCAAAATCAGTATAACAGCAAAATAAACAGCTTTGAACACGCACTAGCACTTCACTAGCAAGCATTAACCCTTTCACTGTCAGGGGTTTTCACATTTTTCTCTCCTCTGGCTGCCAGGGCAATTTTCATAGTTTTGAGATGGACAAATAAAACCTAAATTGCAACATTAAAAAATCATACTAACCCCCCGTACCTATATATTTTCTTAAAGTAGACACATGTAGCATTATCAAAATGCCACTTGCTACTGTATACAAGCAGGCACCTTCATGCTATTTTGATTTAAAGTCTTTGTTTTTTTGTTTTTTTTTTAAAAATGCAAACAAATGTATTATTAGTATGTATTAGTTGCTAAAAGTGAAAACCAAACAAAAAGTTATATGCACCAAACCTCCTAAAAACAAGTTCAACATGTGCAGAGTTCTTTCATATCACTAAGGCCTACGTCTGCATGCACATATCTTCATAAAATCACTAGAACTGGAAAGAACAAAAATCTGCTTTGAAGCTAGAAAAGTTAAAAAAGTATCATCATATAAAATGTTGGGATTACACACCGTGAAAAGCAAGTGAAACCCCTAAACCCTATATATTTCTTGAAAGTAGACAACCTGAAGATTACATGTGTCTCAATGGGTTATCAAAAGTCACGTCCACCTTCATGTAACTTTGTGACAAACACAAATAATATTTTGAAAAAATGCACTAAAACATACTGTATATTTGCACATAAAACTACCTATTCAATGAAACATTCACACACAAAACACATATATAATAATAGATCAAGATGTACACAATTTATATACTGTATACCATTAACATCAAATACAACAAGAGCTCGTACTCTCAAAAACACTAATACAGAAGACAAGCAGTATTCTAGAAGGATCAGGTATGGACAGGGTCAAATGTAAACTGTATTGATGACTTTGTGCATGTGTTGTGTAAGTGTTTGGTGCAACTCTTTTGGCGCTGCAACCTGGATGATGCTAAATGTCTGGGTCACAGTGCCAATAAACTTCCTGGTTATCTTCAGAGGGGTATTACATAAGAATATCTCTGTGATTAGGCTCAGAGGGGTATTACATTATCCCTCCATGTGACAATTAGAGAGCAAAGGTATATTATGCTCTCTGATTGATAGGAGACAGGATAATATGGACAGAAGTCCTCGCTACTCCCCCCCGGATCACATACAGGTTATGCACAGATGATGATGATTTATCCTTGTCTGTGCCGTCTGCAACTCTTCTCCTCCCCCTCCTTCCTCCTTCGGCAGCTCTTAAGATGCTGCCTGAGGCAGGAGGGGGGTGGACATTTTAGAACGCCATATCTCAGGATCCATTAGGGCTATGAAGATGATCTTGGATTCAATTTAAAGATGAGAATCTCTTCTTAGTAGTAAGGACGTATTAGATATATCCTCGGCTAGAAAAGTGCCACCCTGGAAGGACATATAAATATGTGGGCGGCAGGGAAAGGGTTAAAATAATATCAGACACCTAGAAAGATCTGAACAAACTTTAAATATATCGGCACGGCAACCTTAAAGCAAAAGTAGTAAGCAGTACTGCAGTGAGGAGAATATACAGTATACTGGAAATCCTAACAAGCAACTTGACCCTATCCTCTTTGCATCACCTGATGAGCATATACAATAACCAATCTGGAACTTACATTTCACAAACATATAATGGAGGCAAACACTATTGGTCAATGTGCTCCCAATAATCCGTTCCACTGCACACATGCCTAGCTTCGTTCATGCATGTATTAGACTGCCAGCAGCGAAAGTCCCATATGGAGTCTATTGTGCATGCACATAAATCAAAGCCATGCTTGTGCATATGCAAGGAGTTTATCTACACCTAAGTCCCGATTAAGATCTATGGTGCATGAGCGTATGAGAAAACTGTGCACACGCATAGTAAATGGTCTGTCAACAGCTAAGTCCCGATGGCCTCCTTCTGCATGAGATTTAGCCTGTCTTCTCATCACAGAAATCCATCACACATGTCAAGGGATTTAATCTTTCTTACCATTGGGGATACCTAAAGAGAAACAAAACCTAATACTCCACATTGTACTGGAACTTAGACTTAGACACCATTTTAAGAATGACATGTCTATATATGTATATATACAGTATATCTATATTTGTCAAATAAATGGTAAATATGTCCAAAATCACCAGTGGACAACAGACCCATTCGGATTGTATATTAAGAATAAAAAATTATATATGGCAATGGTAAGTATATTTCAGTTACAAAGGAATATCAACAATAAAGGGATTATCCATAATATACACTATACAGAGAATCATATCTATGTATTAGTATTAATAACCACTATATACTACTTTTGATCCCACCGATGAGCTCATAAAAATCAGGTCATTCCTACCATAATGACAAAAGAAATTAACACAAACATAACCATTAATTGCACATAAAATACAACTCCATGCCTACTGCATGGCTCCATAAATCCAGGCTGGTAAAATGCACCCAGTATATCCCAATATTTAGGGGGGAACAGCCGATATACAATTGAACAATAGAAACTCATCTATTAGATCCACCACAAACTGACTGACTAAGGTAAGTGTTAGAAACAACAGGATATCAACACAATACCAAACGTCTACCGCCTATGTAAATACGTATTAGGAACAGAGCTCAATATATCTTAGTCAACAAACCAACAATTTTTAAAAACAGAGAAAAAGTAAAACCCTCATTTAGTCCAACAGAATACAAACTCTTCAAAAATATATATATCCATTGTGCTTCCTCCTGTAGGAGGATCTTATCTAGATTTCCACTCCTAGGACCTAATGTTTTACAACAAATGTCCCAAAATTTTAGGCATTTTTCATGGCCTTGAAGCATAAACATAATATGTCCAGAAAGAGGTGTGACAGCTCCAGTGTTGATCAAACTAATATGTTGAGAAATGCGTCTCTGAAATTGCTGGTACGTCTTTCCAACGTATATCTTGGAGCATGTGCACATCGCTGCTGTAGTATAATGTACCAAATGGATTAAGATGCTCATGCCTCTTAACAAATTTGGTGCATTTTGGACAGTCTTTGTGCTAGAAAATGAAAGTAAAGGCTGAATCAAAGCATTGAGAGAGATTCTTATTTAACAGTTCATCTCTTGCAGATTTTGCTCTTAGTCTTGCAGTATCTAGACTTTGATTTATAACCAGATTTGTAATTATCCAGTTTGATACCTTAGCTCATCCTTGTTATTCATTTTTTTCTTATTATTCAAACACTCTAGCTGCAATCACATTCAGTTCTTGAAGTTATATTTTCTTGCAGTTCTGCTATTCAGTTTGCACTGCAGTCAAGGTCTTAGTCTCCTTCATACTTCTGCCAATTAGTTGCTATAAAAGTCATTTTAATAACATTTAGATGCATGGAAATTATTTGGAAATAACTAAGAAAACAAAAAACTAAATAAAAAACTATATGTTTGTCTAGGCGATAATAAACTGATACTACATTTGGATATATAGAGAAAAATCAATTGTTTCAGATTTCTGACCTGTTGCCCTATTGTTATTAAAAAAAAAAATCTTCAGCATAACACACATTTACATGGAAATAATATGACTATTCAATTTGGAAATCTTACTTTGTATTCACTACATCAAATTTTTAGCATTACCTGTATATTCTCCAAGGTCACATTGAACAGTGGTACAGTTAGTCAATAACTGATGGTACCATCTTGAGTAGGTTTGCAGTCAGAGATAAACTAAATACAGATGTGGAAGAGTTTGCTATTTGGTAAAATCTTCATGATGACCTGTTATACTGTAGCTGTAAAAACCGTTTACAATACACCCTAAATGATTAAGACATTTAGATGATTACCTTCAGATTAACTAGATGAAGAATCCATCATTATTTTATCCACACAATTTTGGCAAATTACCCAGAATCTACATTATTTAAGTGACCTTTTATTACCTTTTTGTACAATGTTTTACAGCACAACAATGTATCACAGCATTGATGAAGGCTTTTTTTTTTGAGTTTTTGGGCTCCATAAGTTTATGTGCATGCGGAACATATATGGTGCAGATTTTTCTTAAAGATGTTGTCCAGTTTCAACAAATTAATGTTATTGTTTGCATAATGAAAAGTTTGCAATTTTCTAATATACTTTCTATATCAAATTCACACTGGTTTTTTTTTTTTTATCTCTGTTTGCTGTCATTCTTTGTTTACTTCCAGTGGATAAAAATCAGTCCATGGTCATGTGATGAGAGAGGCCTGCAATTGACATCATAGGTAGACCTCAACTATGAGAGACAAAATGAGAAAACAAATCCATAAAATCACATTGTCTGATTTTTTAAGAATTTATTTGCAAATGATGGTGGAAAATAAGTATTTGGTCAATAACAAAAGTTCATCTCAATACTTTGTTATATATCCTTTGTTGGCAATGACAGAGGTCAAATGTTTTCTGTAAGTCCTCACAAGGTTGGCACACACTGTTGCTGGTATGTTGGCCCATTCCTCCATGCAGATCTCCTCTAGAGCAGTGATGTTTTGAGGCTGTCACTGGGCAACACGGACTTTCAACTCCCTCCAAAGGTTTTCTATGGGGTTGAGATCTGGAGAGTGGTTAGGCCACTCCAGGACCTTGAAATGCTTCTTACGAAGCCACTCTTTCGTTGCCCTGGCAGTGTGCTTCGGATCATTGTCATGCTGAAAGACCCAGCCATGTTTCATCTTCAATGCCCTTGCTGATGGAAGGAGGTTTGCATTCAAAATCTCACAATACATGGCCCCATTCAATCTTTCATGTACACGGATCAGTTGTCCTGGTCCCTTTGCAGAGAAACAGCCTCAAAGCATGATATTGCCACCCCCATGCTTCACAGTAGGTATGGTGTTCTTTGGATGCAACTCAGCATTCACTCTCCTCCAAACACGACGAGTTGTGTTTTTACCAAACAGTTCTACTTTGGTTTCATGTGACCATATGACATTTTCCCAATACTCTTCTGCAACATCCAAATGCTCTCTAGCAAACTTCAGACGGGCCCAGATATGTACTGGCTTTAGCAGGGACACGTCTGGCACTACAGGATCTGAGTCCCTGGCGGCGTAGTATATTACTGATGGTAGCCTTTGTTACGTTAGTCCCAGCATTCTGCAGGTCATTCACTAGGTCCCACCGTGTGGTTCTGGGATTTTTGCTCACAGTTCTTGTGATCATTTTGACCCCACGGGGTGAGATCTTGCGTGGAGCCCCTGATCGAGGGAGATTATCAGTGGTCTTGTATGTCTTCCATTTTCTAATTATTGCTCCCACAGTTGATTTCTTCACACCAAGCTGCTTGCCTACTGCAAATTCAGTCTTCCCAGCCTGGTGCAGGTCTACAATTTTGTTTCTGGTGTCCTTCCACGGCTCTTTGGTCTTCACCATAGTGGAGTTTGGAGTGTGACTGTTTGAGGTTGTGGACAGGTGTCTTTTATACTGATAACAATTTCAAACAGGTGCCATTACTACAGGTAATGAGTGGAAGACAGAGGAGCCTCTTAAAGAAGTTAAAGTTACAGGTCTGTGAGAGCCAGAAATCTTGCTTGTTTTTAGGTGACCAAATACTTATTTTCCACCATAATTTGCAAATAAATTCTTAAAAAATCAATGTGATTTTCTAGATTTGTTTTCGCATTTTGTCTCTCATAGTTGAGGTTTACCTATGATGTCAATTACAGGCCTCTCTCATCTTTTTAAGTGGGAGAACTTGCACAATTGATGACTGACTAAATACTTTTTTCCCCACTGTACAGTCCATGGTTATGTTCCCATCTTTGCATGTCCTCGAAGCTTAAACACTCCACACTGAAAGTTCTTTGGACTTTGGTTTCTCTGTGGAACTCATCCCCAATCTAGCTTGCCTTCTCTTAGTGCACAGGTTACCACTATTGGATATTCCATCAGGAATATAAAGACATTGCAGTCTTTCTCTTAACTTGACAAGTTGCGTTGTTATGGCAAATAGTGATTTTCAAGCAGCTCTACTGTGCTTGTCATAAAATTGGCTAGTATACTGCATAAGATAATTACAATAAGTCCAAGACTCCTCTGACCCTGAAGGATCACATATGAAGTGAAGAAAGTTCAGAGCTCTTATATCTATTTGCAGAGAAGTTAACAAGGTAACAGTAATAATGATTTTCTAATCTTTCATAGCTTTATTTCAGTAGTTGCAGGTTGTTTGTTATAAGAGGTTTTTAAATTGTCTTTTCTTTCAAACTGTTAAACTTTATATTTAGAATTTTTTTTTTGCCCAACCTGTTTTTGGGTTAAAATTCATGTATAAATGTACATAATGCAAAAAGTCTTTGTGTTTATTTAAACAATTGCCAAAGACCTTGTGTTTTAAAGGAAATATTCCCACTTTTCACAAATAGAGGTGTTAGGTAGGGTTCACACTACTGTTGGAAATCCATTATGAAGGTGTCTGTTTAAAAAAAAACCGGACACCTACAATAACGGACACAAACGGAGAGTAAATCATACCTACGTGTCCGTTTTTTTAACGGATCTGTTAAACTTAAGTCTGTTAAAAATACATAAAAAACAGACAGTAAACAATCCGTTTGTGTCCGTTTATGTCCATTTGTGTCCGTTTGTGTCCGTTAATTTCTAGTCCGTTTTTTTTGCTTAATTGGTTGCTATAAACACAGAATGACGACAGAGAGAATATAAAAGCAGGAAGAAGAGCTGACAATTCAGTCTGGAGCCAACTTTGGAGAGGAGAGTATCGTTCTTGTGTTCCAGTTCTTCTTGTGGTGCTACTGTCATTTTTTTAAAATGATTCCTCCATTTCTTTTATTTGACCTAGAGGTGATCAGGCTGAGGGCGAAGTGGAGAAGGCAGAGGCTGCGCCAAGGCGATGCTTCTGGGTCCATCCCATTACATCCGCCCTCATGACAAGGGGAGAGCATTCAAACCTGTATGGAGAACTGCAACAACATCCAGAGAAGTTCCACGATTATCTGCGTATGTCCATTCCCAGCTTTGATGAACTTCTTCGGCGACTGTCAACCAGACTCCAAAGGCAGGACACCCACTTGAGGAGAAGCGTTACACCAGAGGAGTGCTTGATAGTGACCCCTCGGTAAGTATCAACACTGTATTTCAAATGTGTGTGTGTGTGTGTGTGTGTGTGTGTGAGATATTGTGAGTATGTGAGCCAGAGGGCGCTGTGGAAAGACCCAGGCCCAGCCCTGAAAAGGCCTTCAGCCACACCTTTGGGTGGGGGGCGTGTAACTCCAGTAGTCTGGAGTATCCTGCAGGGAGCAGGAGATGGTGGACCCAGCTGGACAGATAGACAGTCTGTGCCAGAAGTGCTGGGGTCCACAGGAGACTGTTGCTGGAGCTGAGCAATAGTCAGGACAGTTAGGGGCTCAAGGAGTGAGTTAGGGCCCTAACTGTGGCCTAGGTTTTTTGTTGTTTTGTTATGTTGCAGTTAAGCTGAATAAAGCCACTTTTATTTTACACTTGGACCGTCTGAAAGCTATCTTTCCGGCGCCCAGTACCACGAACCACCGCTGTCCGGACCAGGAGTCTGCCGCCATTTTGAGTCTAATTCCCCCAAGTTGTCACATATGGTGCTATGGACGTGGGCATAAAGAGATCCACGCAAGTCCTGGAAGACAAGTGGTTGGTGATTGCAGTACTGCTAAGTGTGCATTGTGGCCTACAGCTGGAAGAAATCTGTGATTTCAACTGAGAAACCCAGGAAGGGGTGAGTGAATTGCAACATAGCAAAGTGTGTGCAAAAACTGGTGAAAGTAAAACTCTGGAAGAGGAATCCAGGGAATGGACTTTGTGTATACTGTGGTACAGAAGTCTGCAAAGTGCTTGCTGATGGCAAGAAAGTAAGCAATGTGTGTAGAAGCTGGATATTGCAAACAAGTGTATGTGAAAGGTTATGGTGCCATGTTGGTGTTTTCTGTGGAAGACATAAGAAAATGCTGGTTGTTGTAGTGCCACATAAGTTAACTGTTTGAATACATGTGACTGCAGAAGATAGCAAAAAGGTGCTGCCGGTTGAACCCAAGGTTGCTGTGGAATATTGTGTAATCTTGTTAGTAAACCATGGGCAAGAAAAAGAGAATTTCAGCTTGTAAAAAAGCAGAGAAGTCATGCACAGGTTTATTAGTGCAGCAGTTTGAACGCAGAGAGACACAAAACCCGGAACAGAGCATGTGGAATGCAAGTAAAGATAATGTGTTGCATGATGGTGACTCAGTTTTTCTAAAGCACCTCTGTTCTATGAATGAATATGTCCCTGTTGACTGTACTGGAGTGCGTCAAAGCGCCAAAGATGAAAATATTATGGTGCAGCAGCTTCAAGATGAGATTAAAACCATCAGGTTCATTTATGAAGATGAAATATCTGATTGGAAATGGCAACTTGAGGTATCAGAAAAAGAGAACCTTAAGTTAAAGAAAGAGCTTGAAACTGTAAAGAGTTCATATCCTAGTCATTATGAAAATGTGGTACTGGGTTTGCCTGGAACGGACTGTGTCACTAAGAAGGAGTTTGCTGATATGAAATGTGCTCTAGCTAATAAAGTTGTACAGAGTGTACAAGCAGAGAGCAAAAGCAAGTGCTTGAGAAGCAATTGCAGGATTTAAAGGAGCAGCATGTCCAAGACTCCATTGCCAAAGAGAGTGTCATTGAAAAATTAAGAGATGACCTTGAAACTGCTAAACGTGAGAGAAGTGAATTTTTGCAGTGTCAATCAGAATGTTTGGATGAACAAGTCAGGAAGTGTGAAGAACTTTCGGCTGCATTAACCCCTTCACGCATTCTCACGTACCTGTACATGGGAGAATGTGGTTAGTTACTGCATCCCCACGTACAGGTACGTGACGGTGATCGAGCGGGCTCAGAAGCAGAGCCCGTGCGATCACCGCGGGAGCCCGGCTGTATTTGACAGCCAGGCTCCCGCTGCAACAGCGGGGACCAGTGGTAACACCGATCCCTGCTGTTTAACCCTTAAGATGCCGTGGTCAATAGCGACCGCGGCATCTAAGGGGTTCCGCCATCTTGCCGCCCCCCGGCACCCCCCCGCGGCAAGATCGGGGGGTGCCGATATGTATAATCTGCAGCCCGGGGTCTGCCAAGTGACCCCAGGCTGCCTGGAGACCCCACTACCTGGTTGATCCTGCCAAGACCTCAGGAAGTCAGCGCTGTGTTTCCATCAGCGCTGTGTTTCCATAGCGCTGACTTCCTGTATAGACTGCAAGACACTTGTGTGCTCGTGTCTTGCAGTCTATAGTACTGAGCCAGAGATCAAAGCATCTCTGGCTCAGGTGTCCTTATGGGACACATGAAAAAGTAAAAAAAGCGAAAAAATAAATAAATAAAGTATGTGAAAAAAAATTAATAAAATTAATTATATAAAAAATAAACCTAAAAATTAATAAAAACAACACATATTTGGTATTGCCGCGTCCGTAACAACCTGTACAATAAAACTGAAACCATATTTAATGTACACGGTGAAGGTCGGGAAAAAAAAAACGGAAAAAACCCGCCAATAGTAATGATTTTTCGCCATCTCACCTTACAAAATATGCCATAAAAAGTGATCAAAAAGTCATATGTACCCCAAAACAGTACCAATAAAAAGCACAGGTTGTCCCGCAAAAAATAAGCCCTAAACCAACTCACTAAACTGAAAAATAAAAATGCTACGCATCTTAGAAGATGGCGATGCAAAAAAAATTGATTTATGTCCCCAAATGGGTTTTTGTTCTGCAAAATTGGTATTGCATAAAAAAACAGTATAAATGAGGTATCGCCATAATCGTACCGACCCGTAGAATAAAGGTAACATGTTACTTACGCTCTACGCTGCATGGCGTAAAATTTAAACGGTAAAACGCAGTGCCAGAATTGATGGGGTTGTTTTTTAATCCACCAAGAAAGAGTTAATAAAATTTATTTAATAAGTTGTAAGCACCTAAAAATGATGTCATTAAAAAAATACATCTCATACTGTAAACAACAAGCCCTAATATGGCTACATCACCAGAGAAATAAAGAAAATATAGCTTGTACAATGTGAAGACAAAAACCCCAAAAAATCGCCAAATCATTAGAACATAACTGGCTGCGGCAGGAAGGGAATGTATAAGCTGTGCGAGCGTATATCAGGGAGCAAACCAGATTCAGAGCTTACGAGGGAAAATAAACCAGAAGTGACCCCCAGAGTGACCCCCCAATAATAGGAACTACTGGGGAAATAGTAGGGAATTTAGTGTACCCAATGTTCTACGCACAGCTTACATATTCACTTTTCCCCATCCGCTGTGCAGTCACGTCTGGGATACTAATGCTCGTTACACCCCTTGATAAATTCTTTGAGGGGTGCACTTTTCAAAATGGGGTCATTCCCTAGGGGATTCCACTTTACTGGTACTTTAGAGGCTCTGCAAACATAACATGGCATCCAGATCCCAAACATCTGAATCTGCGCTCCAAAAGCCACATAGCGCTCTTTCCCTTCTGCGCCCTACTGTGTGCACAAACTGCAGTTTATACCCACATGTATTACACTTGTTGTACCCAGAATAACATATTTAATGTCCTATGTGGGTATAAACTGCTGTTTGGGCACAGCTGAGCACAGAAGGGAAGGAGCGCTATTTGGTTTTTGGACGCCATTGCACTTTTGCAGAGCTGAAATGCCAGTACAGTGGAATCCCCTGACATGTCACCCCATTTTGGAAACTACACCCCTGAAGGAATTTATCCAGGGGTACAGTGAGCATTTTTAACCCCCAAGTGTTGCTATAATTTATTATCCATAAATGAATACGCAGCTGATGGTGAAAGGTGAATATGACAATTTATCCAGGAATACGACATTTCAGTGCGTAATATGTTGTGCCCGGCTTGTATTAGAGATGAACACTCCAAAAGCTGTTGTGCCCGGGATCCTCGCTCACCAGTTTTTGGAGTGTGTGTCTGTGCAGACATAAACTGGGCACAACATATTGGGCACTGAAATGGCGTATCTATAAAAAAATTTCATTTTTAACTTTTCATTATCAGCTGCGCATTCATTTCTGGAAATTAAAATAATGCAACACTTAAGGGTTAATAATGCTCGTTACCCCACTTGATAAATCCCTTGAAGGGTATAGTTTCCAAAATGGGGTTACAAGTCTGCGGATTCCACTTTACTGGCAATTCATGGGCTCTGCAAAAGTGGCATGGTGTCCAAAAAGCAAACTGTGCTCCAAAAACCAAAATAGCTCTCCTTCCCTTCTGTGCCCGGCTGTGCCCAAACAGCAGTTTATACCCACATATGGCATTGTTAAGTACGTTATCCTGGGCACACCAGTGTTATACATGTGGGCATAAACTGTCATTTGGGCACACAGCAGGGCGCAAATGTAAAGGAGCGCTATGTGCTTTTGGAGCGCATATTTAGATTGCTGTTTTTTTGGACGCCATGTCACATTTGCAGAGACCCTAAAATTGCCCCTACAAAATGGGGTCACTTCTTGGGGAATTCCAATTTACTGGCACCTCCAGGGCTCTGCAAAAATAACATGGCGACGAGAAAATCCCTCTAAATCTGTACTCCAAAAGCTAAAAAAACACAGTGCTCCTTCCCTTCTGAGCCCTGTTGTGTGCCCAAGCAGCAGTTTATACCCACATATTTAATTTTTTTGTCCCCGGGATAGCCCACTTAATAGTTTTAGGAGTTCATGTCTCTGATGCCACAAAGTGGCCGCAACATATTAGGCACTGAAATTGGATATTTCTTTAAAAACTTTAATTTTCACTTTGTACATTAATTTTTGTGAAGCATTTTTAGGCTCAAAATCATAATATCCCTTGATACATTCCTTGAGGGGTGTAGTTTCTAAAATGGGGTCACTTTTAGGGGGTTTCCATTGTACTGGTACTTTAGGGGCTCTGCAAATGCAACATGGCACCTGAAAACTATTCCAGCCACATCTGCCCTCCAAAAGCCAAATAGCGCTCTTTCCATTCTGAGCCCCACCATGTACCCATACAGCAGATTACAACCACATATGGGGCATTTGTGTGTTCAGAAGAAATTGTGTAACAGACTGTGGGGTGTTTTTTCTTCTTTAACCACTTGCAAAAATTAAAAATATGTCGCTAAATGGACGGTTTATTGGAAAAACGTAATTTTACATTTTTACGTCCCAATGATGATAAAATCTGTGAAACAGCTGTGAGGTCAAAATGCTCACTATACGCCTAGATAAATTCTATGAGGGGTGTAGTTTTCAAAATGGGGTCACTTTTTGGGGGTTTGTATTGTATTGGTACTTTAGGGGCTCTACAAATGCGACATGGCACCCGAAAACTATTCCAGCAAAATCTGCCCTCCAAAAGCTAAATAGCGCTCTTTCCATTTTGAGCCCTGCCATGTACCTATGCTGCAGATTACAACCACATATGGGGCATTTCTGTGTTCAGGAGAAATTGTGTAACGAACTTTGGGGAGCTTTTTCTCCTTTGTCCTCTTGTGAAAATGAAAAATTTGGGGCTAAATTGACGGTTTATTGGAAAAAAAGTAATTTTTCATTTTAATGTCCCAATGTTAATAAAATTTGTGAAACAGCTGTAGGGTCAAAATGCTCACTATACCCCTTGATATGTTCTGTGAGGGGTGTGGTTTCCAAAATGAGGTCACTTTTAGGGGGCTTCCACTGTATTGGTACTTTGGGGGCTCTGCAAATGCGACATGGCACCTGAAAACTATTCCACCAAAATCTGCCTTCCAAAAGCCAAATAGCGCTCTTTCCATTCTGAGCCCTGCCATGTACCCATACAGCAGATTCCGACAACATATGGGGTATTGCCGTGTTCAGGAGCAATTGTTTTGCAAACTGTGGGGTGCTTTTTCTCCTTTAACCCCTTGTGAAAATGAAAACTTTGGGGATAAAGTGACATTTTAGTAATGTTTCATTTATACATCCCAGTGTTAGCAAAATCTGTGAAACGGCTGTAAGGTCAAAATGCTCACTATACCCCTTGATGAATTCTGTGAGGGGTGTAGTTTCCAAAATGGGGTCACTTTTTGGGGTTTTCCTTTGTATTGGTACTCTAGGGGCTTTGCAAATGAGACATGGCACCTGAAAACTATTCCAGCAAAATCTGCTTTTCAGATGCCCAGTGTCACTCCTTCCCTTCCGTGCACTGCCATTCGCCCAAACATCAATTTACACCCAATTATGGGGTATTTCTGTGCTCGGGAGAAATTGCATAACAAACTGTGAGATGCATTTTCTCCTTTAACCCTTTGTGAATGTGTTAATTTTAGGGCTAAATTAAGGAATTAGTGGGAAAAAATTAAATGTCTAAATTTCACCTCCATATTGTTTTAATTCCAGTGAAATGCTTAAAGGGTTAACAAACTTCCCAAATGTTATTTTGAATTATTTGAGGGGTGCAGTTTTGAAAATGGGGTCATTTATGGGGGTTTCTAATATATAGGCCATTATAATCCTCTTCAGAACTGAAGTGGTCCCTAAAAAATTAGTTTGGGCAATTTTCATGTAAATCTGGAAAATCACTGTTACACTTGTAAGCTTTATAACATCCAAAATAAATTACAGGACGATTAAAAGATGATGCCGATATATAGCAGAGATATGGTAGATAATATGTATTAATGTATCTGGGTGGTATGACTATCTGTCTGAAAAGCAGAGCATTTCACATTTTGAAAATTGCGATTTTTTTTTCCAAATTTCCATCAATTTTCCTTTTTTTTATAAATAAATACAAAAATATTCATTAGTGTTTACCACTAACATGAAGTATAATGTGTCACAAAAAACAATCTCAAAATCACTTGTGTAAGTTAAGTCGTCTCAAAGTTATTGCCATATAAAGTGACACATGTCAGTTTTGAAAAACGAGGACTGTTCCTTAACACATTTTTGGGCTCGGTCTTGAAGGGGTTAATGGACAAAGAAAATGAAATTGCAGAGCTGAGGAAGCATGTGTCTGACCGAGAGAGTGATTTAGAATCTGTGGTGCAGACATTGCAGTCAGAGGAAAACTTGCATGCACTAAAGCAAGTTTGCCTAAATAGTGAAGTCAACGAATGGCGGAGCAGAGCTGGAGTTCTGGAACAAAGAGGAATGGAACTCAAAGCTAGAATATGTAGCCTGGAGAGGGCGCTCTCAGGATCTTGTGAAGATAATGAGAAGTTGTCTGTTTTGGTGCAAAATAAAGACAAAGAATTGATGGAGATGTCGTCTGTCCATGCTCAGAAAGTGCAAACCTTACAGGAGAGTCATAAAAAAGTAGAGACTCAACTTCAAGAGCTGCAACTAAAAGTCACAGAAGGGGACAGGTTTCAAGCAGAGCTGCTAGACAAGGCAAATGGACTGCAGGTGGAATTGGATAATGTCACAGGGCTTCTTTCTCAAGCAGAAAGCAAGTTTATCAAACTTTCCAAAGAGTTGTCTACACTAGAATCTCAGCTTCAGGACACTCAGGAACTTTTGCAAAAAGAAACTCGTCAGAAGCTTGACCTTAGTACAAAACTAAAACAAATGGAAGATGAGAAAAATGGTTTCCTTGAGCAACTAGAGGAAGAGGAGATAGCAAAAAGAGATCTGACAAAGCAGATTTCAACACTACAGGCTCAGGCGACTGATATGAAGAAAAAAATGGAGGATAGTATTGGGTCCTTGGACTCTGTTGAAGAACTAAAAGAAAAGTTGCAAAAGGAGCTAGAAGCTACAAATCAACGGTTTGAGGAGAAGGTTGCTGCTTATGACAAACTTGAGAAGATGAAAATTAGACTGCAGCAGGAACTAGAAGATGTAGGTGTAGATCGTGATCATTAATGTCGGAGGGTGTCAAATTTGGAAAGGAAGCAGAAAAAGTTTGATCAGCTGCTTGGTGAAGAGAAGACTCTTTCTGCTAGATATGCAGAAGAACGTGACCGTGCTGAAGCAGAGGCCCTTGAATTGAAGGCCGAGTTAAAGAGGCTCAACAAGCAACTGCACACTGAAATGGAGGATTTGGTTAGCTCCAAGGATGAAGTTGAGAAAAACCTGGAATCTGTGAAGATATTGTATGAGAACAAAGCTAATGCTTATGACAAGCTGGAAAAGGCCAAGAGAGAATTGGACCTCCAGGTAGAAGACATGAGGATTAAGTTTGAGGAAAAAAGGTCTAATTTATCTGCTGAGATTGTAGATCTAAAAATGCTTGTTGCTAAACTAAAGGTGCAAGTGAACAAGCAGGAGGAAATTGCATGCATCAAGGAACAGCTGGAGTTTCAGATGAATCAAGTGAAGCGTGAGTCAGAAATAAAGTTGGAAGAGCACACTTTGCAGATTGAACAGTTAAAAACCGTAGTGGAATCTAAAATAGAAGAATTGAATCAATTGCAGCAGTCTCTATCCAATACTGAACAGTCGGCATCTGCCCTATCTTCAAAGCTGTCAGCACTAGAAGATGAGAAGGATTCGCTGCAGAGCCTATGAACCTCTAAAGAATCAGAGCTGTAATCCATGAGAAACGTGACTCAAGAGAGAGAGTCTTTATTCAACCAAGAGCAAGATAAAACACCCACTGAGATACGGGACTTGAATGAAAGACTTGACAAAAAGTCTGCAGATGAGCAGAAGCTGTATCTGAATGAGCTGAAGGATAAGCAGTTTTTAATAGATGCTGACCTGACAAATGTTAGAAGAACACGGCAGAATATCCTTGAATTGGGAGACATGGTGAATAAAGAGATGACCTCTACATCTGCTGCCATAGAAGATGCAGTGCGACAGATTGAGGAAGATCTGCAAGTTGCAATAGTAAAAACTGAGATGGAGGCTGCTCAGGAAAATGTGGCAATGAAGAAAGTTCCGGAACTGGAATCAGAGATTTGTGCGCTACAGAAGGCGGTAGAATTGGAGAAAGCTGCCAGCATAGAGGCAGAGAAAGCAGAGCCATTAAGGCAGCCAGAACATGTAACCAAAAAGCATCTGGGTACTGACAGAAAAAACTGTGATGGTGAAAACTTGGTATCCCAGTCCTCCGGTGTTAGCACAGGGAATGAAAATAACTTGAAGAATGTTGAGATGACGATATCACCAGCTCCTGTACTGTCAGAAAGGGGTTGGCACGAAAATTCTTGCAATCTATCACAGTATCGCAACATGCCTCCAAAAAGTTGTGCGTATGAGAGAGAGGAGATAAGACTAGAGTATGGAAGTGGTTCTTCTGCTGCCGTACAGGTGTGGAAGCATTATACAGAAACCATTCCAATATATGATATGGCAGTTGTTAAAGACATACCAGAAAATGTAGTTCAGCGTGAGCTATTTTGTGAGGGTGTACTGTATGGCCCTTGTGCAGAAGGAGAAGATATTGCGGTACAGAGCTTGTGTATCTCAAACAAAGCGGAGAGCAAGCGGCCTATGTCTCCTAAACTTCTAAGCCTTGATGGTGATGGCAAAGTTTGCTTTGAGATGAAGGTTACAGAAAAAGTACCCGTGAAATATTTATACTCTAAAGACATTGATGTGCATGAAGTACGTGTTAGCTGGTATCTGAGCTCCTGTGGATTCGTGATAGGAGAAGATGAAGATTCTTACGGCTATTCACTAAATGAATCAAAGTCATGCAATGGGATGGCTGAAGACTATGGCGAGAAATGTGATGAAAATGATGTGATCCACTGTATGGCGAATTGTGAAGGTGATGAATCAAAACTTGCCTTTGCACAGAATGGCCAGGATCTTGGCGTGGCATTTAAAGGGAGGAGAAAACTGAGAACTCGACGGAGCGGTATTTGGAAGAAGAGACCGCAGATTGGGACTTCTGGAAAGACACTGGACAGGCATACTTGATTGAAGAGGGACTTCGTCATAGGATGTCTCGTCCCATTGTAGCTCACCCCATGGGTAGTGAACTGAGGGGGAGGG
This sequence comes from Leptodactylus fallax, assembly GCA_947044405.1. NCBI lineage: Eukaryota > Metazoa > Chordata > Amphibia > Anura > Leptodactylidae > Leptodactylus > Leptodactylus fallax. The sequence goes on along the minus strand of CAMRHE010000087.1, from coordinate 328,375 downwards.
TATGTGAGTATGTGAGCCAGAGGGCGCTGTGGAAAGACCCAGGCCCAGCCCTGAAAAGGCCTTCAGCCACACCTTTGGGTGGGGGGCGTGTAACTCCAGTAGTATGGAGTATCCTGCAGGGAGCAGGAGATGGTGGACCCAGCTGGACAGATAGACGGTCTGTGCCAGAAGTGCTGGGGTCCACAGGAGACTGTTGCTGGAGCTGAGCAATAGTCAGGACAGTTAGGGGCTCAAGGAGTGAGTTAGGGCCCTAACTGTGGCCTAGGTTTTTTGTTGTTTTGTTATGTTGCAGTTAAGCTGAATAAAGCCACTTTTATTTTACACTTGGACCGTCTGAAAGCTATCTTTCCGGCGCCCAGTACCACGAACCACCGCTGTCCGGACCAGGAGTCTGCCGCCATTTTGAGTCTAATTCCCCCAAGTTGTCACAATATATATATATATATATATATATATATATATATATATATATACACACACACACACTTGGACATTGCAGAAAAGGACATTGCAGAAAGGTTCTGGTAGGTGACATGTTTTCCAAACTGTGTAGGAGCAGAAACCTGCAAGGAGTGGCTCCCTGTTCTACAACTATAAGAAGTACTTTTCCATTGTGCTGATGGTCATTGCTGATGCCCAGTATCGATTTTTGGCTGTGGACATTGGGGCATACGGCCCCACCAACGACTCCAGAATCTTCAAGGACTCTGACATGGGACAGAAAATCTATTCTGGAAATTTTGGATTGCCAGCACCAAAGCCATTCCCTGGAACTGATGGACCTCCTATGCCGTTTGTGGTGACGAGGCCTTCCAGATGTGTGGAAACCTTCTGAAACCGTACTCCAGCCATGGACTCAACTTCCAGAAAAGAATCTACAACTATAGACTATCAAGAGCCCGGAGACTTGTGGAGTGTGCGTTTGGGATCCTCATTTCGAAATGGCGAATTTTTCCCACTGCGATCCAGCTGATACCAGAATCTGTGGATGACGTTGTGAAAGCCTGTGGGGTTCTCCATAACTTCCTGCTGACAAGGGAACCATTGCCTGTTGACACCCAGGAACTGGAGTCTGGGTTACATGGTCTCGACTCATCTGGCCCACGATCTACAGTAGCTGTCAGCCGCATGAGGGACAATTTTGCATAATTTTTTCTTTCCAACACAGGTTGGGTGGACTGGCAGGATGGCAGAGTGTAAATTTTTTTCCTTGGAATTTTTTTTTTAAACTTTTTTTGGACAGTCAAATGTGCTGAAAAGTCTCGATGATTAAAGTCCTGAGCACTGAAAATGAGAGACTTTATTACTAAGCATGCAGACTGCTCCATTTTCAATGCTTGCAATTGCCACAGACTTTTTTTTATTCCTCAGTTGTCTTTTGCGCATGCTTTCTTAAGGGTAGTGTCATGGGGGGTGGCCCTCAGTGGACAAAGTGTAAACATACACTTTTTCCACCAAAGGTCCCTCCCCTGACACCCCCTTTAAAGAAAGCGTGTTTGTTCATCCTTTTGCCTGAGCTTGTCTTTTGCACATGCTTTCTTAAGGGTGATGTCATGGGGGGTTGGCCTTCAGTGGACAATGTGTAAACATACACTTTTTCCACCGAGAGTCCCTCCCCTGACACCGCCTTTTACAGTATTTTAGTCTCAGAAAGTGAGACACAAAAAACTTTCACATTATTTAATTCCTTCCTGACATCTGCTATAACAGTACAGTGAATGGCAGGACTGTAAAGGCTTTGAGAAGGTAAAGTAAAAAACAAAAATGCAAAAATGAATAATGGCATCTGTGAGAAGCGATAAAATTGTAGCTCATATCAGTTCAACTCATATATACTGTATATATATTTATTTTTTGATAGTTCATTCAGTTAATAATATTTACTATTGAATACATCATTTTTCTTATTCTGCTTATTATTTTTATTTTAATATATTTGTATTCATATTTATACTTCTGCTTTCTGTTCCCAGCTATCCCCATGTACAACCAGTGACCAACCAGTGACCTACCTACCATGTAGGCAGACCACACAGTTGCTATGGATCCCATAGGGGGAGAAGGATTGATACTGATCTTTTTCTCCTGCTTCCCCAAACGAATTCACTGCATTTTCCTGCAGCTGCCACTAAGGGGTGCACAGTGTGAGGAGATTTTTACAGCTTCCTTTGAGTTCATTGGTAATTGTATTAATTCCTATGCAATGAGCTCCCCCTAGTGATGACTGTAAGGAGCATATTAAATCACTTTCTAAAGCTGGGTAAGTTGTATAGAGGAAATATATCAATGCACACCAGTTGTCTGGTGTAAATACATTAAAAAATTTGGCACTGAGTCATACACAGCATGTTAAAAGTAGCAATTTTGGCACATGGCAATTAAATTGCGAGCTTTCTCCCATTTGCATTGCACTTGCCACTTTTCTTAAAAGTATACAGAAAGGTGGTGGGGCTTCTCACTCTTACAAATTTACTGCTGCTAAAAAATGGCTTAATGACTGAAATCTATGTCAGATTCTAATTTCTGGTGCATGGACCACCAAAGATTAACCAAAATTATTAATAGGTTTACGCCTCCTCATAATTTTAACACACTTTAATCTGATACAGCTATTTTGGTCTTAATAAATCGGCCCACAGTGTTCAGAATGAGCACCATATTAATAAAGCACTTGGGTGATGAAGAAAGTAATTTTTTTCAATTGAAATATTTCTTCAACTTTCTAAAAATATCACAGGGCAGGCCCTTAATAAATTTTGTTATGGGGCCCTATGATATCTGCTCCTAACAATTATTGTATGTTATGGCTCATGATGATAAATGATAAAATACGCCAAGTTCTACAGCCAGCCACTAATCATTCTAATGTAAAGCATAAAAGATTGAGAGTAGATATGGACCTTCATATAATGATGTGTCTAATGAAATGTAAATATATATTATGGGTCTTCTATTTATGAATGCAATTGTTCTGTGCTGTTTTATTAGCAATAATGACATAAACAAAAACATTTCTGATTTTACACAGCCTAAGGGAAAAGCCAGCTCTAACAATGAGCAGCAGCTGTACAAGCTTTTTGTAAACAGACTTTGTAATGTATAAATCACAAAACAATTAGTTTTCTATTGTACTCTTTAGGGCATTGCATATACAGGCATTACAGAGGGAAAGAATTTATAGTCATTTTATCCGTAAAGCGGAAAGAGAGGCTTACCACCTGCTGTTTGGTTTGTCATTGGAATCAAAATATTTCCAATATAGCAAAACAAGGTCCTTACAGTGAAACTAATGTAAATGTTGATGGAGTTGTCCAGCAGGTAAATATTTTTAACTCAATAGAACCAATATGTTAAAATAGAAACAATACTCATCTTGTGATCTCCTGCTGCTCCTATTCCAATGTTTCTTGGATCCCCATCAGGCTTTACTTCCTGGTCCCTCTCAAGACCAAAGAAACGCTGCTCTGTCGGTCATTATAAGAAGCAGCTCATGTGGATTTCTTAGGACGTACTGGAAAGCTGGGAAAAAATCATACTCAGGTAGAATGTGGGTCAATATGATTGTGTCAATACCAAATTTATATAGTTTTTTTTTTAAACTTTGCAGAAAAAAAAAATGTTGAAGTCATCATATACTAACACCCGTAACTTATTTATATTTCTATGTATGGGGATGCATAAAGTGTCTTTTTTGCGGGGCCCAATGTACTTTTTTATTTATAACATTTTGGGTAGTGTCTGATGCTTTGCTCACTTTTTATTTAATTTTTATGTGAGGCAAAAAAAACTTCAATTTGGCCAATTAGATTTTTTTTACAGCTAGAAAAAAATATGTCTGTAGCTGGAGACTTTTCAGACATGGGGATGCATAATTTGTTTATGTTTAGTTATCTTTATTTGAGATCTAGGGAAAGGGGAGTGATTTTAATTTTTACTATTAAAAACTTATTTTTTTTTTTTTTACTAGGGGAGCTTGAATCTGCAATCTTTAGATCGTTTATCCCATAAATTGTCATACTACTGTATTGCAGTCTATGAGTAAATTGCTATATACCTATTGAGGCCTGCCACAGGCAAGTTTCAATAGTCGTATAGTTAACACAGGCCTGGGAGCCTTCATAAGACTTCAGGCTGTCATGACAACTAGATGGCTCTCAAGATCTTGCCGTACCTGAAGAAGACATGACGGAATGGAGGGGGCACTACAGGTGGGCAGATTTTTTTTCAACTTTGGGAGCCAGTATGAAAGGGATAAGCCCGCTTGGATTGTGGATATTACCACCATATCTCGACTGTATAATCCTTAGCTCCTGGGCGGCCACCATATTTAAACACCTGAGAAGGGGTTAAAGAGGACCTTTTATGTCCTCTATGATGCAACATATTATATACTGCTGCAAAGCTGACAGTACTCTGGATTAAGCACATTGTCAGTTTTGCAGATATGTGCCACAGTGTCACAAATATCGGTGCCAACTCACCCACGGTTCCGAGACACTTGGGAGAAATGGCTGCTCCTCCATCCCTCATGAAAGGTTTGCTAGTGTGGATAGACTGGAAAGTCATCCCCCCCCCCCCCACAACTCCACTCTCTTACTGAAACGACTAACAACTCCCCCTCCACCCCTCCGTCTTTACTTTTCTTCTTTTTCTTCCTCTTCTTCTTCTTTCCCTTCCCTACTTTACTTTATTTCTTCCTCGTCTCTCACTTGGTCTTCTCTTGTCCAATTTGTCTGGTTGTCCTACTTGTTTGTGTTTGTTAGTCAGTTCACTTGCTTGTCTTTAGGGCTATGCCCACACCCCTCATAGCCCCCGTCGTCCTCTCTCCTACACAGTTAGTTGATTTTGGATTTCACCAAGGACATATTTGTTCTTTACTCTTTACTCTTTATTCCATTGCGGATATGATGGCAGCGAGCCTTGCTTGTTTGCTTCTGGGTCTGCATTTTTGTTAAAGCTGATCTACAGTTCTAGATCTGTCCCAGGGTAGGTTACTTCCTCATTTATTGTCTTTATAATGGAAATGTATACTTTTATATGATGCTTGTTCACTCTGACTTTGTATATTCTGTGTCCTCTGTATTCTTCTTGTTGAAAAAATAATAAAAGCCTTTAGTTTCAAGAAATATCGGTGCCATTAATTTCAGCTACTTACAGTACAGACCAAAAGTTTGGACACACCTTCTCATTCCAAGAGTTTTCTGTATTTTCATGACTATAAAAATTGTGAATTCACACTGAAGGTATCAAAACTATGAATTAACACATGTGGAATTATATACTTAACAAAAAAGTGTGAAACAACTGAAAATATGTCTTATATTCAAGGTTCTTCAAAGTAGCCACCTTTTGCTTTGATTACTGCTTTGCACACTCTTGGCATTCTCTTGATGAGCTTCAAGAGGTAGTCACCTGAAATGGTTTTCACTTCACAGGTGTGCCCTGTCAGGTTTAATAAGTGGGATTTCTTGCCTTATAAATGAGGTTGGGACCATCAGTTGTGTTGTTCAGAAGTCAGGTGGATACACAGCTGATAGTCCTACTGAATGGAGTGTTAGAATTTGTATTATGGCAAGAAAAAAGCAGCTAAGTAAAGAAAAACGAGTGGCCATCATTACTTTAAGAAATGAAGGTCAGTCAGTCCGAAAAATTGGGAAAACTTTGAAAGTGTCCCCAAGTGCAGTGGCCAAAACCATCAAGCGCTACAAAGAAACTGGCTCACATGAGGACCGCCCCAGGAAAGGAAGACCAAGAGTCACCTCTGCTGCGGAGGATAAGTTCATCCGAGTCACCAGCCTCAGAAATCTCAGGTTAACAGCAGCTCAGATTAGAGACCAGGTCAATGCCACACAGAATTCTAGCAGCAGACACATCTCTACAACAACTGTTAAGAGGAGACTGTGCAGCAGGCCTTCATGGTAAAATAGCTGCTAGGAAACCACTGCTAAGGACAGGCAACAAGCAGAAGAGACTTGTTTGGGCTAAAGAACACAAGGAATGGACATTAGACCTGTGGAAATCTGTGCTTTGGTCTGATGAGTCCAAATTTGAGATCTTTGGTTCCAACCACCGTGTCTTTTTGCGACGCAGAAAAGGTGAACAAATGGACTCTACATGCCTGGTTCCCACCGTGAAGCATGGAGGAGGAGGTGTGATGGCGTGGGGGTGGTTTGCTGGTGTAAGGGTTAAAACATAATTTGCACTATATTCTATGTCACAGTATACAGAAAGCACAGGAGGGTGGAATGTTCTGCAGACAAGACTGCATAGTTTATAGATAGAATATAGACTTAGAGTCTGAGGAGGATATCAACAGTTCTGATGTTCTCAGCAGAACTGCTATTCTCAGGGAAGATAAGGAGGACATTCAGATAAGGTGAAAAGGAAACATCTGGGGTGATGGGTAACTGAACAAATTTGTTTGGTAACGGAACCGGAAAGACCATATATGTATATTGATCACATGATTGTTATGTAACTGAGCTTGCTTTTAAAACTGTATTGAACTATGTAATAAAGCAGAAACTGTTCATACACGATACCTGTGTACGTCTTGTTTCCCGAGCGCTCGAAACTGGTTATCTATTTAATTAGGCTTACGGTGACATCCATCCCGGGGGAGATTAACCCCCGACACTGGTAACACTGTTGGGGATTTATTCAAAATTGAAGAAATACTGAACCAGTATGGTTATTACAGCATCTTGCAGCAGCATGCTATTCCATCCGGTTTGCGTTTAGTTGGACTATCATTTATTTTTCAACAGGACAATGACCCCAAACACACCTCCAGACTGTGTAAGGGCTATTTGACCAAGAAGGAGAGTGATGGGGTGCTACGCCAGATGACCTGGCCTCCACAGTCACCAGACCTGAACCCAATCCAGATGGCTTGGGGTGAGCTGGACCGCAGAGTGAAGGCAAAAGGGCCAACAAGTGCTAAGCATCTCTGGGAACTCCTTCAAGACTGTTGGAAGACCATTTCAGGTGACTACCTCTTGAAGCTCATCAAGAGAATGCCAAGAGTGTGCAAAGCAGTAATCAAAGCAAAAGGTGGCTACTTTGAAGAGCCTAGAATATAAGACATATTTTCAGTTGTTTCACACTTTTTTGTTAAGTATATAATTCCACATGTGTTAATTCATAGTTTTGATGCCTTCAGTGTGAATCTACTGTACTTTCAACACTGACAGCTTTGCAGTGGTAGATAATATGCCACATCGTAGATGACATAAAAGGCCCTCTTTAAATGCCCAAGAACACACAGGAGGGAGAAGCCTTGTTTACAACGCATCCCAAATTGAGACCACCATACAGCCCTAACATGGTATTCAACCTTAGGTTGGAGCCACATATTGTGGAAAAGCTGCATTTTTTTGTTTCAGATTTTGCTCCAATCTTGTTTTAGCCAAAGCCAGGAGTGGCTTCAAAAGAAATGGTAAATATAAAAGGAACTTTTACTTATCCCTGCTACTAAATCCACTTCTGGCTTTGGCTCAAAAATGATGCAGGAAAATCTGTAGAAAAACATTTTCTTCACAACATGGGACTTCAGCCTTAATTGGGTTTTGCAATGAAACTGCAACCAATAATCTATTGTATACTATATATTGATACATTCCTTAGATGATACTATTATTTTTAGATATTTTTCATGTCTAGCATTTTTTAGCTTTGGTAATATTCCCAGCACTTCCTTGTATAAGCAGTGTAAATCTATTTTCTATCGGCAGGTAATTAGAGTTCACATGACTGCATTTATCCTCAAATGACTATATACAGTCATATGAAAAAGTGTGGGCACCCCTATTAATCTTAATCATTTTTAGTTCTAAATATTTGGGTGTTTGCAACAGCCATTTCAATTTGATATATCTAATAACTGATGGACACAGTAATATTTCAGGATTGAAATTAGGTTTATTGTACTAACAGAAAATGTGCAATATGCATTAAACCAAAATTTGACCGGTGCAAAGGTATGGGCACCTCAACAGAAAAGTGACATTAATATTTAATAGATCCTCCTTTTGCAAAAATAACAGCCTCTAGTCGCTTCCTGTAGCTTTTAATCAGTTCCTGGATACTGGATGAAGGTATTTTTGACCATTCCTCTTTACAAAACAATTCCAGTTCAGTTAAGTTTGATGGTCGCCGAGCATGGACAGCCCGCTTCAAATTATCCCACAGATGTTCAATGATATTCAGGTCTGGGGACTGGGATGGCCATTCCAGAACATTGTAATTGTTCCTCTGCATGAATGCCTGAGTAGATTTGGAGCTGTGTTTTGGATCATTGTCTTGCTGAAATATCCATCCCCAGCGTAACTTCAAATTCGTCACTGATTCTTGTACATTATTCTCAAGAATCTGCTGATACTGAGTTGAATCCATGCGACCCTCAACTTTAACAAGATTCCCGGTGCCGGCATTGGCCACACAGCCCCAAAGCATGATGGAACCTCCACCAAATTTTACAGTGGGTAGCAAGTGTTTTTCTTGGAATGCTGTGTTTTTTGGACGCCATGCATAACGCCTTTTTGTATGACCAAACAACTCAATCTTTGTTTCATCAGTCCACAGGACCTTCTTCCAAAATGAAGCTGGCTTGTCCAAATGTTCTTTTGCATACCTCAGGCGACTCTGTTTGTGGCGTGCTTTCAGAAACGGCTTCTTTCGCATCACTCTCCCATACAGCTTCTCCTTGTGCAAAGTGTGCTGTATTGTTGACCGATGCACTGTGACACCATCTGCAGCAAGATGATGCTGCAGCTCTTTGGAGGTGGTCTGTGGATTGTCCTTGACTGTTCTCACCATTCTTCTTCTCTGCCTTTCTGATATTTTTCTTGGCCTGCCACTTCTGGGCTTAACAAGAACTGTCCCTGTGGTCTTCCATTTCCTTACTATGTTCCTCACAGTGGAAACTGACAGGTTAAATCTCTGAGACAACTTTTTGTATCCTTCCCCTGAACAACTATGTTGAACAATCTTTGTTTTCAGATCATTTGAGAGTTGTTTTGAGGAGCCCATGATGCCACTCTTCAGAGGAGATTCAAATAGGAGAACAACTTGCAATTGGCCACATTAAATACCTTTTCTCATGATTGGATACACCTGGCTATGAAGTTCAAAGCTCAGTGAGGTTACAAAACCAATTTTGTGCTTCAGTAAGTCAGTAAAAAGTAGTTAGGAGTATTCAAATCAATAAAATGATAAGGGTACCCAAATTTTTGCACCGGTCAAATTTTGGTTTAATGCATATTGCACATTTTCTGTTAGTACAATAAACCTCATTTCAATCCTGAAATATTACTGTGTCCATCAGTTATTAGATATATCAAATTGAAATGGCTGTTGCAAACACCCAAATATTTAGAACTAAAAATGATTAAGATTAATAGGGGTGCTTTTTCATATGACTGTATCTATAAAGAAATCTATAAAGAAGAAGCCAGCCATAGAAGCAGGCCACAGTTTGGAATAATGACATGGAAAAACGTAGTTAGTTAATAGTTTTCTGGTTTGAATTATTTTATGGTTGCTTATTAAAATTACTATTGTTTTGCTTACTTTTTGCCAGCATTTTTCGTAGCACTTTACAGATATTGTCATCAGTCATTTTCCCAGTTAGGGATCACAATCTAAAATCTCTGTCAGAATGTCGTTGTAGTGTGGGAGAAAACCGTAGTACCCAGAGGAAACCCACTCAACATTATTATCCTGAGAGCTACCACAAAGCTACCGGTATGATTAAAGATTTTTTGAAAATTTGACATATTTATTATACTAAAGATTATAAAAATGAATATCAGCACAATGAAGTAAAGGGGTTTTCCATGCTTATCAACTGATGACCTATCCTTGTGACAGACCATCAACTACAGATCAGTTGGAGTATGGCACCCCAGACCAACTCCATCACAGCGTTGTGTATTTTGTAGGGGATGTACTTGGTCTCTTGTACACTTGAATAGAAGTGATCAATGAATGAGGATGAAAGAGGATGTCGCTACTGCTTTAAACATCTGATAGACCAGGATGCAGGTGTTGGACCCTTGCTGATCTTCAATTGAATTATTTTAGGTCAGCAAATGATAAACCTGGAAAACTCCTTTAAGCTAGCATTGCATTTTTGTGAAAACCTCATGCTTACCTGTAATCTAACATACACTATATGGACAAAATAATGGAGCACAAGTCTTAATCATTGAATTCAGTGTTATTACCACATCCAGCAACTAGCCATGCAGTCTGCCTTTACAAACATTTGCTAAAGAATGTATCATTATAAAGAGCTCGCTGAAATTGCGTACTGGAAAAAAATCTACCTGTCTCCCTTTGAAGTGAATGGGAGAGTTTGGAGGTGTTTTTGAGGCAGATTTTGAGGTGGATTCTGCCTTTCAAATACTCCCTTCCAACTCATCTATCACACTAGACTCCAGAGGAGTAAAGCAACTTCTACAATCACACATCCGCACAAATAGCTGCCACCATCTGTCATTTGATAGTAGGCAAGATACCAGTATACAGTTGTGCTAAAAAGTTTACATACCCCGGCAGATTTTTTGTTTTTTTGGCCTTTTTTCAGAGAATATGAATAACACAAAAACTTTTTCTCCACTCATGGTTAGTGGTTGGTTGAAGCCATTTATTGTCAAACTTCTGTGTTTTCTCTTTTTAAATCATAATGAAAACAAAAAACATCAAAATGACCCTGTTCAAAAGTTCACATACCCCAGTTCTTAATACCGTGTATTGCCCCCTCTAACATCAATGACAGCTTGAAGTCTTTTGTGGTAGTTGTGGATGAGGCTCTTTATTTTCTCAGATGGTAAAACTGCCCATTCTTCTTGGCAAAAAGTAAATTCCTGGGCTGTCTTGTATGTACTGCGCGCTTGAGATCTCCTCAGAGTGGCTCAATGATATTGAGGTCAGGAGACTGAGATGGCCACTCCAGAGCCTTCACTTTCTTCTGCTGTAGCCAATGACAGGTGGACTTGGCCTTGTGTTTTGGATCGTTGTTATGTTGGAATGTCCAAGTACGTCCCATGCGCAGCTTCCTGGCTGATGAGTGCAAATTTGCCTCCAGTATTTTCTGATAACGTGCTGCATTCATCTTTCCTTCAACTTTGACCAAGTTTCCTGTGCCTTTGAAGCTCACACATCCCCACATCATCAGTGATCCACCTCCGTGCTTTACAGTAGGAATGGTGTTCCTTTCCTCATAGGCCTTGTTGACACCTCTCCAAATGTTTATGGTTGTGACCAGTGTCGGACTGGGATGTCTAGGGCCCACCAGTGGAATTGTTTCTAGGGGCCCACCATCAGGACCACTGCAGATCAGCGGTACTGAGACAGGGCGGCTAAAGGTAATAACATGCCGGGAGCCATGCTGCTCACCCACTATACCATGTGTACCACTGCACTACCTAAACCTACTGCTACACCTTGTATGGCAAGTGAACAGCGTGGCTCCAAGAATTGCTACCTTTACCTGTAGCCGCACTGTCCTGGAAAAGCTGATCTGCAGAGGTCCTGGCTGTTGTATCATCGCAGATGTAATATTGATGGTCTATCCTAAGGACAGGCCATCAATATTAGAAAGATGGATAAATCCTTTAAAGAGGTTGTCCAGGAATTGGAGCAACCCATGTAGCTGGCGGGAGGTGTAAAGTAAAAAATAAGTAAATTAAAAAGCATACTACTTTGTCCCTGGCGCTCCATTGTCCACTGCCAGTGTCCATTCAGTCTCGTGCCAGCGACTCCTTCCTGGGAGTCCTGCACCTCATGTGATCGCTAAGACCAATTAGGTACAGGATTTCCAGAAATGAGGCGCCGCCATGAGACCGAACAGACACAGGCAGGGGACAACGGGGTGCTGGGGACAGGTGAGTATGCTTTTTTTTTTAAAAAATTTTCTTATTTTTACACCTCCCTGGCGGCCGACACAGTGGTCGCTCCAGTTTATGACAACCTCTTTTAAGGGGTTGTCTGGGCCAAACTTTTCTATGGTCACGTCACTGGTCCCCCCACATAGTGGCCTCTTCACTGGTTCCCCCATACTGTAGGGGAACAGTGATTGGGTCATTATATTGTGTGGGAGCAGTGATGGAGGCTAACATCCTGTGGGGGGAGGGACATTAAACTGTGTGATGCATATTAAAGGGGTTGTCCAGGGTTAATCTTTTTTATGGCCTATGCTCAGGATAGGCCATAAATACCTGATTGGTAGGGGGCTGACACACGGCCCCATCAGCTGTTCGGAGCCACTTCCGGAGCCCGTTCTGTACACAACACAGGGCTGAAAGCAGAAAGCTCCATCAGCTGTATAGCAGCCCTGCGCCTTCACTGCAGCTCAGCTCCTACTGACTTCAATAAGTGCTGAGATACAGTGAAGGTGCCCGGATAATATACAGTGGACAGAGTTTTCTGCTTCTGGCCCTGTATTGTGTACAGTACAGGCATCAGAAGTGGCTCCGTACAGCTGATCGGTCCGGGGTCAGCCCCCTACAGATCAGGTACTTATAGCCTATCCTGAGGATAAACCATAACAAATTATGCCTGGAAAACCCCTTTAATATACACCCAGGGCTCCCCTAATGCGCCACACTTTAAAGAGGTTGTCCAGTATAATTTTTTTCTTTTTTATAATTAGTCCGGGGGAGGTGAATCCCCCCTACCCCCCCCCAAAAAAAAAAAACATACATAAACATACTCACCTGTACCCAGTGTCCTCCCAGCACAGTCCGGTCCTGCAGCTCCGCTGTCTTCTTTTGCCAGAATTCCTCACTGGCTGTGACGTGCCAGGTCCCTTCCCTTAGGCCGCTGATTGGCCTCAGGGGTTACGTGACGTCACAGGTAGTCATGTGCAGGGGGAACTTCAGCTGGAAGAAAACAACAGAACTGCTGGACCGAACTGCGCTGTGAGACACTGGGGACAGGAGAGAAAGTTTGGGGTTTTTTTTTTTTTGGTTTTGCTTTTTTTCACCTGCCCCGGAGTAATTAAAAAAAAAAACTGAAGGAGCCACTGTATGGAGTATAAGCTCCACAGTGGCCCCCACCCAGTATTATATACTCCCCACAGTGGCCCCCACCCAGTATTATATACTCCCCACAGTGGCCCCCACCCAGTATTATATACTCCCCACAGTGGCCCCCACCCAGTATTATAAGCTCCACAGTGGCCCCCACTCAGTATTATATACTCCCCACAGTGGCCCCCCCACAGTATTATATACTCCCCACAGTGGCCCCCACACAGTATTATATACTCCCCATAGTGGCCCCCACACAGTATTATATACTCCCCACAGTGGCCCCCACACAGTATTATATACTCCCCACAGTGGCCCCTACACAGTATTATATGCGCCCAATAGCCCCCCTCCGCTCCACTTCAGTGCTATTATTATACTTTGGGGTCTACTCAGACCCCAGAGTATAATAATCGGAGGTCCAGGGAAGGTGATTAAAAATAACAAACTCTCATACTCACCTTGACATACCTTTCCTTGGCATCCTCGCTCCATCCTGTCGTCTTCAGTGTCTTCAGGACCTTTTCCGACGTCGCTGCTGAGGCCTGTGATTGGGTCTCAGCGGTCACGTGGGGGCGCAATGACGTCATTACGCGGCCGCGCCCCATGTGACCGCTGGGGCCTAATCACAGGCCTTAGTCACATGACGGAGGAACGCCGGAGAAGACGCTGTACCCCGGAGAGGTGAGAATATGTATTTATTATTTTCAGTCACCTCCCCTGGGCTGCCATCTATTGGAAAGGGGCCTGGCAATATGCCCTGGCCCCTTTCCAATAACAGTATGTATAGCGGTCAGGGGAACCAGGTTTTCCCCGACCACTATCATAGTGGTTCGGGGCCCCGGACATCTCCAGCTGGCCACGGGCCCCATTCCCCGCCGAGCCCGGTCATTACGCCACTGGTCAGGGGCCCGATCGGGATGGTCAGGACCCCGATCGGGCCCCCATGACATGAGGACTAATAGTCGGGGCTCGGGGCCCACCGGTGGGCCAGTCCGACCCTGGTTGTGACCAAAAAGTTCAATTTTTGTCTCATCACTCCAAATTACCTTGTTCCAGAAGTTTTAAGGCTTGTCTCTGTGCTGTTTGGCTTATTGAAGGCGAGATTCTTTGTGGCATTTGTGCAATAATGGCTTTCTTCTAGCAGCCATTGTGCATCTTGAAACAGCCACACCGATAGTTTTCAGAGAGTCCTGTATTTCAGCTGATGTTATGTGTGGATTTTTCTTTGCATCCCAAACAATTTTCCAGGCAGTTGTGGAAATTTTGGATGGTCTCCCTGACTGTGATTTGGTTTCTGGGCATGTTATCAGGCCAAAATCACCAGGGTATGTGAACTTTTGAACAGGGTCATTTTGATGTTTTTGGTTGTCATTATGATTTAAAAAGAGAAAACACAGAAGTTTGACAATAAATGGCTTCAACAAACCACTAACCATGAGTGGAGAAAAAGTTTTTGTGTTATCATTCATATTCTCTGAAAAAAGGCCAAAAAAACAAAACATCTGCTGGGGTATGTAAACTTTTTATCACAACTGTGCTCAAACCACGCAGAAATAGCAAACAAAAGGGTAACAAGCCTAAGTGATATGTAGTCTCTTTGAACTTGCTGGGACATTTAGTACCAAAGACAACTTTATTAAAATTTAGATTCAACATACACAAAAAAGTACAGTGCTTAGCAATAAAAGATGTAATAACATCAGACATATATGCAAACATTGTAAATTAAAATGGGGATAAAATAAAACAGACCTTTTTTAAGCCTTGCAGGGAGCTTCAGTAGGAAGTAGTGGACAAATCTTCAGGCTAATAATGTGGATCTCACAAATATCTGACCTTGAATTCGTGTACTTCATCAATTTTTCTCATTTCCTGGAACCTCACACCTGTGAGTTGTGGCTTCCAGACTGCTAAATGGAGTCAAACCATTTGCATCACCAGCCATACACAAAAGATTTTCTAATATCTGTCTCTTTTCAATTCACATCCTTGGACTGACTAGGCCACCTGTATCCTGCATCATTGGTTGCGGAGCTGCACTGACACATTGAAGCAAACCCCCACTATGACAATGAGCACAAAAGTTAAATCATAACTAAATAATATTCTAATATATATACACGTGGACAAAATTGTTGGTACCCCTCGTTTAATGAAAGAAAAATCCACAATGGTCAGAGAAATAACTTGAATCTGACAAAAGTAATAATATATAAAAATTCTATGAAAATGAACAAATGAAAGTTAGATTATTGCTTTTCAACTACTCTGCAACAGAATTTAAAAAAAAAGAAAACTCATGAAACAGGCCTGGACAGAAATGATGGTACCCTTAAATTAATATTTTGTTGTACAACCTTTTGAGGCAATCACTGCAATCAAATGATTCCTATAACTGTCAATGAGACTTCTGCACCTCTCAACAGGTATTTTGGCCACTCCTCATGAGCAAACTGCTCCAGTTGTCTCGGGTTTGAAGGGTGTCTTTTCCAGATGGCATGTTTCAGCTCCTTCCAAAGATGCTCAATAGGATTTAGGTCAGGGCTCATAGAAGGCCACTTCAGAATAGTCCAATGTTTTCCTCTTAGCCATTCTTGGGTGTTTTTAGCTGCGTGTTTTGGGTCATTATCCTGTTGCAAGACCCATGACCTGCGACCGAGACCAAGCTTTATGACACTGGGCAGCACATATCTCTCTAGAATCCCTTGATAGTCTTGAGATTTCATTGTAACCTGCACAGATTCAAGACACCCTGTGCCAGATGCAGCAAAGCAGCCCCAGAACATAACAGAGCCTCCTCCATGTTTCACAGTAGGGACAGTGTTCTTTTCAAGATATGCTTCATTTTTCTGTCTGTGAACATAGAGCTGATGTGCCTTGCCAAAAATTTCGATTTTTGTCTCATCTGTCCATAGGACATTCTCCCAGAAGCTTTGTGGCTTGTCAGCGACGGAAGGTGTGATCTGACTCTGATGTTCCTTGAGCTTAAAGCTCACCTTTAATCTCTTTAGAAGTTTTTCTGGGTTCTTTTATTACCATTCGTATTATCCTTCTCTTTGATTTGTCATCAATTTTCCTCCTGTGGCCACGTCCAGGGAGGTTGGCTACAGTCCCATGGATCTTAAATTTCTGAAAAATATGTGCAACTGTAGTCACAAGAACATCAAACTGCTTGGAGATGGTCTTATAACCTTTACCTTTAACATGCTTGTCTATAATTTTCTTTCGAAGCTCCTGAGACAATTCTTTCCTTCGCTTCCTCTGGTCCATGTTGAGTGTGGTACTCACCATGTCACCAAACAGCACAGTGAGTATCTGTAGCCCTATATACAGGCCCACTGACTGATTACAAGATTGTAGGCACCTGTGATGCTAATTAGTGGACACACCTTGATTTAACATGTCCCTTTGGTCATATTATTTTCAGGGGTACCATCATTTCTGTCCAGGCCTGTTTCATGAGTTTTCTTTTAAAAAAAAAATTCTGTTGAAGCATGGTTGAAAAGCAATGTCTGACTTTCATTTGTTCATTTTCATAGAATTTTTATATATTACTTTTGTCAGATTCAAGATATTTCTGTGACCATTGTGGGTTTTTCTTTCATTAAACGAGGGGTACCAAAAATTTTGTCCACGTGTATATATATATATATATATATATATATATATATATGTGATTCGTAACAAAAAGGTAGGGGAAACTTTTTTTGTAATAATAATAATAGCACAAACTGCTACTTAAAAAAAAATTCAATATTTTTCTTTCTCCATTGTGGTAATTTTCATATTTTTATGTCGTCGGGGCAGGGCTAGAACCTTTATTTTTAGTCTTTTTATTATTTTTATTTTTTACTTTTTTTTTACATATTGTGTTTGTTGCTAATACATTTTCTCCAGTTACAGAGGGAATATAGCCTCTAAACAGAACTGCAGAACTGACCTGGGTCCTCTGGGGCCCAGCAGCTCATACAGTTCCCAGCACTTGGCAGATCACATAACTGCCAGGGCAGAGGGAAGTCGCATAATGGCGGTCCCATTAAATGTATGAACAGTGATTATTGAGTGCTGTAAACAGTCCCTGCCTTCTCTCTGGGATGTCCAGATGTTAATGATGTCATGCAGCTTCTTAACTCAGCATGGACATATAGGTATGGCCATACAGAGTTAATTGCCGACTGACCAAACATATATAGTCACGTGCGGTCAGCAACTGATTAAAAGAAATGAATGGTGGAGAATCCTTTTCCTCTTTGCTGTCAACAGGGTCACTTCAATTAAGGGATGTGTTATGCAGGGGTGCACCGCTAATGAGGCGAAGTGAGGCACTGTCCGTCACTGTCTGGGGGGCGGCATTTTTACTATTCAATGTAAACCAGCCCAGGCCAGGACAGGCCGCTTTAAAAAAAAAACAAAGCTGAGCGGGGCTTGTCCTTGGCTGGTTTATGAGACGTCGCATCTCAGCGCAGGCGGCGATACAATGACGTCATCGCGCCGCCTACACTGAGACATAGACGTCACGGACAAGAGGAGGCGGCGGAGGCTCCATCAAGGCATCGCAGGTAGGTGAGGATAACTTTTTTTTTATATATAAATAGGCCGTAACCTGCTGGAGTATCCCCGGCAGGTATAGGCCTATTTATTTACCTACCCCGCATCTGCTCGTGGCCACCTCCGCCACTGTGAGCAGCCGTGGGCATCGGTAAGTGAGGCCGCGGTCCTCAAATACTACTATTATTATACTCCAGGGTCTTTTCAGACCCTGGAGTATAATAATCGGAGGCCAAGGGGAGGTGAGGGAACATAAAAACCAATGCTACTTACCTCTCCTGCGATCGGTGTTACTCCGAGCAGGATTGTGGCCTCTGGTGACGTCATCAGGTCGCGTCGCCGGCCTGATCACATGACGTGTGTGCGCAATTAAGCAGGACCGAAAGCTGCAAGAAGTGCACCGGTGTCCAGGATAGGTAAGTAATACTGGTTTTTATGTTTGTCACCTCCCCTGGGTCTCAAATCATTACACTCTGGGGTCTGAAAAGACCCCAGAGTATAATAATAGTTCATGGGTGGGCCACTATGGGGCATAATACCGTGTGCAGGGGCCACTGTGGAAAATAATACCCTGTGCAGGGGCCACTGTGGAGAATAATACCAATACAGGGGCCACTATAGAGCATAATAACAGTGCAGGGGCCACTATGGAGCATAATACCAGTGCAGGGGCCACTATGGAGCATGATACCATGTGCAGGGGCCACTGTGGAGCATAATACCGTGTGCAGGGGCCAATATTGAGCATAATACCGTGTGCAGGGGCCAATATGGGGCATAATACCGTGTGCAGGGGCCACTAGGGAGCATAAAACTGTGTGCAGGGGTTGCTGTGGAACATAATAACGTGTGCAGTGGCCACTGCGGGACATAATACCGTGTGCAGGGGCCACTATGGAGCATAATACCAAGTGCAGGGGCCGCTGCAAGACATAATACAGTGTGCAGGGGCTGCTGTGGAACATTATAGTGTGTGTAAATGGGGTGCTATAAACAGGGGCTATGGCGCCTGTTTATATTATATGCTGTCTGTTTATAGTGGCCGTGTGATGTAATTCCAGCCTTGTCACATACTGTAGACATGTACAGGACGAGGCTGTAGTTACATTACATGGCCGTTATGAGATGAATGACACTATGTAAACAGAGAAGCGGTCATGGCACTTACACAGGTACCATTCAAACAGCTGATCAGTGGGGGTCCTGGGTTTTTGAGCCCCACTGATTAGTTTATTAATGACCTGGAAAACCTTTTAATTAGGTAACACCTGGGGCATTATTAATAAGGGGCCCTATTTATACAGGGTACACATGGACATTATTAATATACTTGGGGGTATTATTCATTATGTGGGGTTATATCATATATATTATAATTGGGGTAGCAGCAGGATGGGTGTGTAGGTGAGGACAATGTAGGTTGGATGCCTGGATAAGTGAGGAGCCAAAGATGTCTGTGTTCCAAACTTTACAGAGACAAGTCACAGCTGGAAGAAGTGGTCATGGCGGTCCAAAGGGAAGAGACAGGAAATGTGAAGGATTAGTCAGAGACATCACCTGTAAGTCACAAAATGTTACTGCCCTGTATTCATCTAAATGATAGAGGATAAATACCTGATTGTTGGGGTTCTGTCTGCTGAGACCCCCACTGAGCCTGAGAATTGGGTTTTTTCCCCCCACTAGGTGGGAATTCAGCCTGGCTGCAGCCATATATATAGGTGTGTCACTTGGTGGATGGACGAACCCGTGTGGCTCTCATTCACTTCAATGGGAGTGCCAAAGATAGCCGAAGTCCAGTACTTAGCTATCTGTGGCGCTCCTATTATAGAGAATGGGGGCCATGTGGGCTCGTCCATCCACCAAGCAGTTGATGTGTGAAGTTATTGCCATTATTAATACCGTGTTGTTGATCTGATAATACAGGAAGAAGAATTTTTAAAAACTGTTTTATAACTTTGTTTATTGTGTATATTGTGCGACGATAACAGTG
The DNA here is from genome assembly GCA_947044405.1 of Leptodactylus fallax. Taxonomy (NCBI): domain Eukaryota; kingdom Metazoa; phylum Chordata; class Amphibia; order Anura; family Leptodactylidae; genus Leptodactylus; species Leptodactylus fallax. The sequence goes on along the minus strand of CAMRHE010000087.1, from coordinate 308,800 downwards.
TCTTAAACTAGTAGCATAGAAACTCAATTTTTTTTTTTGGGGGGGGGGGCATCTTTCTATAGTCCGCCTCAGGCAGCAAAGATGCTAGGTTCACCACTGGTATTATGGTAGACTTTCTGTCCAATCTATCCACTCTGTTTCGGAAAACCTTACTCTGAATTTGTTTGCATAAAAGTCTCTGTACCTGTGTAATGTACCTGTGTAATAGAGGAAGCAAATAAAACTGTCTTTTTAAAGACAAAATATTTAATGTATATTAAATAAAAGTAAAATTTGAGGTAACATATCCCTTGAGAGAATTTTCAGTGAAGGATAAATTGCTAAGGAAATAGAACATAACAAGTTAAAAAATAGTAAAATTAAATTCATAGTAAACCAAACAAATGTCTTCAAAATGTTCATAACACAAATCTTTTTGCCTTAGGTTACAGCATCTTTGGGGAGGTATTCAATGCAATTTTGTCTGCTAAAAGCCCACTCTACTGCAACTAAAGTGACATACATTAAATAAATGTGATCAGTTTTGCCGGAAAGCCTGCCCATATACAACGCACTCACAGTAGCAGTGTTTGGAAAGCTATCCACATAATCCTTTCTAGTCAGGCAAGAAAAACTCACTGTTTAAACTGTTTGTAACTTAAAACAAACCTGTTACCAATAACTTATTTAATGTTCAATGCTTTCAGTATGGGTGGATGCCATTGGGAGAAGAAAAACCCAACTTTAACACCTGTGGTACAATCATTACTGCAGTCTCTAAGGTGTTTTCTAAAGTGCGGTCCCTGTTATATTCCCCCCCCCCACAGATGCATTCGGGGGATGCCAATGTGTTACCATGGGTCTGATCAGTGACCCTTTGTCTGCTTTTTCATCTGTTGAGAATCATGCTGAGATTCTGCCAGAATCTGACAGCCCCAAAACACTTAGATACATGAATATTGCAGTGTATTACATTGAACTAGCACTCAGATGATCACTGTCCCATACTGGGCAAAAAAAAAAGTAAAACATTTTTTTAAAAAAGTATTCAAAAAATAAATTAAGAAATAATCTCCCCCCCCCCCAAAAAGAAATCCCTTTCCCATATAAATTGATTAATTATTGAAAAAAATCATTTAAAAAAATACACAATTGGTATTGCCACATCTGCAACAACCTGTACAATAAAACAAACGTATCATTTATCATGCCATCATTTATCATATCATGGTGAACATCATAAAAAATTTTGAAAAATACGGTGAAAGTAAGGATTTTTTGTCATCTCGCCTCACAAAGTATGGAATTAAAAAAACAATCAAAAAATAATATGTAGCCCAAAATGGTACCAATAAAAAGCATAGCTCATCCCACAAAAAAATAAGCTGTAAAACAGTTCCCTGGACAGAAAAATAAAAATTCTACGCCTCTCAGATTTTTTTCCCAAATCGGTTTCTATTCTGCAAAATTAGTAATACAGAAAAATCAATATAGTCCAATTTCAGATGTCAGTTTTAGGTAGTTGCATTTGTATAGCTGCAAATGGAATTTCTGAATATTGAGTGTAGCATGTGAGTTGGAGAGGTCTTGTTCCAAGTTAACATCCCCGCTCTTACAGTGGGAGTAGAAGTTCTGAATAGTGTTAAGTTAACATAGCATGCTGTAAAAGTTGTAACATAGTATTTTGTTTCATTATAGTAGCCTCTATTTCTACACAGTGTTTAGATTCGAAACGTAACCACAAACGTTTAATTTGTTCCAAAATAGTGGTTCTATAATGAGGATACACAGGCAATTAAGTCCACCCATTTTAGTTGGTAGGTATAAAATAAGGCTCACAATCTTTTTTAATGGTTTTCACACAACTGTTTTAACATCAATTCATTTGAATGGGACTATTCACGGGCCATCAAAAAAATAGGACATGTCCTATTCATGCCCATTTTCATGGATCCTTCAATAGACTCAAACCGTGGAGAAATCCATGAAACAGTTGCCCCAAGTATGCAAAATGACTATGAAAAATGCCCCTTTTTCATGGTTGTTTTGCATCTTGGTCATCTGAACTGATCCTTATGCAGTCTCCTTCTAATTAAAAACCACTGGCCAAATGGGAGTAGTGCCAAAGCAAAGCAAAAAAATGAGGACAGAAATGTAAATACACCAACATTTTAGAAAATAGACATGGATCACACATCCTTCTCAGCAAGATCTACAAGAATGAACGTGAGTTTCTAAGTATACATTTTGATTTTGTAGATTTTGCTAAGAAGCAAAGATCAATGTATAAGGATATGTATATGTATCAGGAGACTGCATAAGGCTGCAGCCTAAGGGATTCACCCCTCTCAGACAGGGGTTTTGAAAGACAGGTTTTGCTGGAATTGTTTTCAGGCGCCATAATGCATTTACAGAGCTAATGAGATACCAGAACAATGGAAATTCCCATAAAATGACCACACTTTAGAAACTAGACTGAGCTTTTTGATCCCACATCTTTGACAGATTTTATTAACATTATGACATCAAATTGAAAAATTACCAAAATGAACTAATTTGGGTGGTATGACTATCTGTCAGAAAAACAAAGCATTTCACATTTTGAAAATTGTGAATTTTTCCAAATGTTCAACAAAATTTATAGTTTTTCATAAATAAATACAAAATAATTGACCAAAGTTTACCACTAATATGAAGTACAACGGGGAATTCATAAATCCCTATACACTAGTTTTCTGTTATTGTGGTTTGTATTTAGCACAAGGCCTTTTCTTGCACCAAATGTGCGCCTCAAGCCACAGTTGTGGCGAATGAGGGTGGGGCGGGATGGGGAGTGGGAGGGCCAGGGCGGAGATGCCACAGTTTAGACAGATTCACTATAACTCACACTAGTAAGGAACTGGTATAGATTTCCATTCTGGCACTGGGACACCTGACTTATTTATGAAGAGGCTGGAGTCTAAATAATTTCACTGGGCTTTTCCTATTGACACATACAAATTGGCGTATTATGTACAATGCGTGACAATAATATTTAGTAACATATTATCAATAAAAACTTATTGTTGTTGTGGTAATACTATTTTAAGTACTGTAGAGACTGTAATAGATCCCCTGGTATAAAAATTACTGTCCCATGGTAGATCACTTTTAAACAGCAACACTTACAACTTGTCGATAACGCTATTTATCTAGAGGGAATTGTGTGTGCCAGCTGTTCAATCCCCAAATCAGAATTCAGGGGGATATTCTGATTACCAGCTAAATTTGTCAGGTGGGTGGCACAGTGCGAGATACTGTAATCCCTTTAAATCCATGTTACTGAGGCAGCTCAGAGCCATACTGTATTCACTAAAGGATTATCACTGTGCCATTCTGCTGACAAATTCAGCTGGTGTTTAGCACTATATCTATAACTATAATTATAGTCCATAGCAGAAATTGTATTTACATTCTAACAATTATAACATGATGTAGCTGTAGGAGGTCTTGATAATTCTAATTCTTGTGCTATCATTTTGCACTCACTTTTGCCCCAAATATGTAGTAAATCAAAAAACTACCTAAATTTTGTATTACAGTAATCAAATTGGCTGGCAGAATAAAGTTACATCATTTTTACCCCATAGTGAATGCTGTAAAAATAACACCAATAAAACAAAGGCATAACTTTTTTTTACCAATTCACAATGCATTATTCAGAGAATGAATTGGTTGCATTAGAAAATGCAACTTGTCTTGCAGAAAATAATATTAAAAATAGTGTTCTTGTTGATGAGTTGTGTTTGGATTGTGAGGATCAAGCAGCGGTGAAGGACTTGGCAGAAATGCATAGCTGTGTTGATGACGTTAGTAGTGGCACTTGCAACCATTGTGGGGGCGGTGGTAGAGGCACTCATAGCAAGGGCACCACAACACTCTACAGAGATTGTCATCACTCACATGTCCTCACTGGGGTTCACAATCTTAAATGGAAATTAACCTATTAGTATGTTTTGGAATGTGGTATGAAAACAGTGTAGACTCATACAAACATGGTGAGAACATTATGCAGACTTCATCATGCAAACTTCATGTAGATTTTATCTATGTTCATATTAAAACCCTGGACCTCAGAGCTACAGAGGAAGAGTGTAAATCTCTGAGCCACCAAAAATTTCACCTATGAAGGGAGAGAAGTACATGGAATATGTAAAATTATATGTTTCAGGAACATTTTGTACCTTCTTTAGCAGTTGGAAAAAGTGTGCATCATTAAGATGTTGGAATTAACTTTACTTTCATATGAAAACTAAGGGATTATACAGTCATTCTGACATGGAGTTTCAAGGTAAGCGCATAAGTTTCATCAGTTAAAAAAATTTATCAAATAATGCTGCCACTTTCGATTGTGGAATCAGGTGACTGACCTTTATACACCAGTTCAGGCCTAGGGCATTTTCACAGTTTCTTGAATGTATTACTTTCATGACTGTAACTTTTTATTTGTTGGGCTAGCAATGTGATTTTTGAAGTGAATAATATATGCTTCTCTTCTAAATGCTTTATTACAAATAGTTTCTAATTTGTAGTATATTTAGATTTATAGTAGTAATAGTTTGAAAACATAGTAAAACAAAGGTGTGCATTTTTGCATTTTAGTTATAGGAGAGGATTATGATTTCATCTGTGATGGTGAAGTTGTCATCAATTAGGCTATGTATTGTCTATTGAATAGCTTGCCACAATGGTTTGATGGCTGGGCTATATGTGGGACAGAACTCCTTTCTGGGTCTGACATCTCCAACATATGTCAGTATGCGAGAGGCCTCAATAGAAAAGTCAGTCAGGAGACCTGTAACATTATGATATTATTTTGTAGTGAATTTCCTGTATCCTGACACATATGGAGAAGCCATGAGCATGTCTTAGAATAAAGACAGGGAGTCCAAACTCCATTTCTAATGAGAAAAATATGCTGGATTGCTTAGCTTAGTAGGGGTCATCTTGTACTAGAGAGAAAGGACGTGAATGTAGACTTAAAGCAAGGAGACTGGCCCAGATCTTTATGTCAAGGTTCAGCAACAAGATGGTTCTGTAGCTCCCACAATTCCCTGGGTCCTTTCCCTCTTTGGACAGCAGGGTTACATGTGCTTCCTGGGATTGCCTAGGGACACAACCTCCTCTCAGTAAGGAATTTAATTTTAAAGGAGGTAGAAGCGTTGTCTGAAATTTTTTATACTATAATGGGAGGCCATCAGGGCCAGTACTTTTACCAGGAGGAAAGCTGTTTAAAACCTTCTTAACTTCATCTTCCATAATGGGATCACATAATGTGGATGCCACCTGTATGTCAAAGAAGGGAAGATCTTGGCTGGACAAGAGAGTGTGAATCTCTTGCAATTTACTGAAAGACGATGCTGCGTAGGAGTCTCTAAATTATCGAGAAAGGAGTAAAAATGCTGAAAATCAGAAGGTACTTTATCAGTGTCAGAGTGGAGTAGACCATTCCTGTCTTTGATTTTTTTTTCTATGTGTTTTTGCTTTTCCCTTTTTGATTAGACCTGACGTAAATTTTCCACCTTTATTACCATGTGCATACACCTTTTTTTTTTCAAAGTTCCACAAAGTCAACTATCACTGCAGCCCTCCACCATTCGGGGCTTTATGGCAGAGTGGCCTGATGAAAGCCTGTCTTCAGTGCAAGACATATGAAAGCCCTCATAGAGTTTGCCAAAAAACACATGAAGGACTCCCAGACTATGAGAAATAAGATTCTCTGGTCTGATGAGACGAAGATTGAACTTTTTGGCGTTAATTCTAAGCGGTATGTGTGGAGAAAACCAGGCACTGCTCATCACCTGCCCAATACAATCCCAACAGTGAAACATGGTGGTGGCAGCATCATGCTATGGGGGTGTTTTTCAGCTGCAGGGACAGGACGACTGGTTGCAATTGATGGAAAGATGAATGCGGCCAAGTACAAAGATATCCTGGAAGAAAACATCTTCCAGAATGCTCTGGACCTCAGACTGGGGAAAGGTTCACCTTCCAACAAGACAATGACCCTAAGCACACAGCTAAAATAACAAAGGAGTGGCTTCGGAACAACTCTGTGACCATTCTTGACTGGCCCAGTCAGAGCCCTGACCTCAACCCAATTGAGCATCTCTGGAGAGACCTGAAAATGGCTGTCCACCAACATTCACCATCCAACCTGATGGAACTGGAGAGGATCTACAAGGAAGAATGGCAGAGGATCCCCAAATCCATATGTGAAAAACTTGTTGCATCATTCCCAAGAAGACTCATGGCTGTACTAGCTCAAAAGGGTGCTTCTACTCAATACTGAGCAAAGGGTCTGAATACTTATGACTTTCTCCCATCTCCCTACTGCATCTCTGGAGCTCAGCCACAGTGATCTATGGGTTCTTCTTTACCTCTCTCACCAAGGCTCTTCTCCCACGATTGCTCAGTTTGGCTGGAAGGCCAGGTCTAGGAAGAGTTCTGGTCATCCCAAACTTCTTCCATTTAAGGATTATGGAGGCCACTGTGCTCTTAAGAACCTTGAGTGCTGCAGAAATTCTTTTGTAACCTTGGTCAGATCTGTGTCTTGCCACAATTCTGTCTCTGAGCTCCTTGGGCAGTTCCTTTGACCTCATGATTCTCATTTGCTCTGACATGCACTGTGAGCTGTGAGGTCTTATATAGACAGGTGTGTGCCTTTCCTAGTCAAGTCCAATCAGTTTAATTAAACACAGCTGGACTCCAATGAAGGAGTAGCACCATCTCAAGGAGGATCAGAAGGAAATAGACAGCATGTGAGTTAAATATGAGTGTCACAGCAAAGGGTTTGAATACTTATGACCATGTGATATTTCAGTTTTTATTTTTTAATAAATTTGCAAAAATATCTACATTTCTGGTTTTTTTCTGTCAAGATGGGGTGCTGAGTGTACATTAATGAGAAATATAATGAACTTTTTTACTTTTAGCAAATGGCTGCAATGAAACAAAGAGTGGAAAATTTAAAGGGGTCTGCATACTTTCCGTACCCACTGTATTGAACTGTCGCCTGTAGCATAGTAAAAATGAATTGCGTATAGTATACAATTAGACGGTAGGTAAAATTAACTTGATGTAAAGTTAATAACAGAAAAAAAGAACCATGGGAGCAGGATAAAGCCCTTTCACACACACAGCCCAACTGAACTACGAGGCAAACCCAGCCACAAAACCGTAAATCTGTGATGTGCTCAGAATAGGTAAATTACAACACTGAATTGAGAAAGTGAGGATCAATGCCAAATGGTTTGTGGCTTACTGAATGCTTTAACTAGTAAATAAACCGCCAAATGCAAATAAAATCTGCAAAAGATTGCATATCAATACAGTATTACTTGAGTCAGCCGATGATCCATGTCATGGTACTGGGAAAGTCCTGGGGCTCAATTTCAGCCTCTAGAGGACTTGGATTTCAATGCAGGTCTTCTGGGTTCCCACTTTGGAAATAGTAGAATGTTCTCTTTGGTCACTATGGGCATCCAGGACAGTTTGGAGACAGGTGGAATGTCCAGTAGGGACCTAGTATTTTTCAAGTCCTCCAGGGAATGGATAGCAACCCTTTTCCCATTTTTCTGAATGGCAAGACCAAAGAGAAAAGCCAGGAGTAGGGCAGGTTGTGTTTTTGCAGGGATTGTAGCAGGGGCTGTAATAAATGTTTTTTAGACAAGGCTTAGGAGGCCAGGTCTTGGAAGAATAGCAAACTATCCTCACCATATTTGAGATCTAAGCTTCCTTACAATGGTTAAGATGGCTGCAGTGTCAACATATGATCGGAGGCTGCATATCACATCTTGTGGTGGGTCCAAAAGTCTGGGCTTTGGGGCAGAGACCTGTGGATGTGCTCAACAACTACTGTTTTAGCCCTCTTCTGACCCAGTAAATTGGTAAACAATTCAGAGGCAATTTTACAGAGTTTCAGCTGCTCATACCTCAGACAAGCAGGTGTTCTTTCTGCGGCTCTTGATCCTAGTCTTCAATCAGCATCAGCGATTTGTCTATATGTTCATAATGCTGGGGAAACTGTGTGTGATGGCCTCTGAGTTTATACAGAGATGTGCAGGTAGATTCCAGGTTTTCCACCCTTTTGCCCCTGTTCTGTACCTCTATTTTAATGTCTGCAAGTTCAGTCAGAACTGGGCTTAGGTCCTGTGCCAGAGTCTTTCAAATAAAGGCCTTAGAAAGAGACTGCATTTTGGTCTGTTCTTGGTCTGGCAGGTTTTCAGGGTCTTTGCCCTCTGCATTATCTGTGATGGTGTGCACGCCAAGCACCATCTTGGAAGACCTTGCTTGTTAATGAGTACTCAGCTTGTGCAGAAAATCAGTTGTAAATCAGTTGGCTTTGTCATTTTGAGGATAGCGGATGTGCCATTCCCTTTACCTCTACCGATCTTGACTATCTCCAGGCGGTTTATAGCTGTTGAATGGCACAAAGAGAAAGATCTTCAAGCACAAGCCTCCATTTTGCACAGTGGTCAAGCACCACCCCCAAGCTCAGAATGATTGTTAGGCCGGGGCTCCACGTGATGTTAATGCCACAGTTTGGCCGAGGTGTTTTACAGTCACTGCAAGGTGGATGGGATTCCAGTCAATCCCATCCACACCTTGTGAAAAAATACGTGCTGTGGACATGCTGCGATTTCCAAAATCGTTGTGGTTTTGGAAATCGCAGTAATTCAATTATACCTATGGAAATTCTGGCAGTTTCCCTATAGGTATAATTGAAACAGAAAGTCCACAAAGGAAACCTCTGCAGACTTTCTGTGAAAAGCGCTGCGGGAAAAACCGCGATGAGTTGCAACCGCAGTTTTTCCCACAGCGCTTTTTTGCAGCGGCCCGCTTCGTGGGGCCTTAGCCTTATACAGATTTTCAAAAACAGAAGTCTCTATGTAGTGCAAGAATGAATTTACCCTTTCATACTGGAAATCAGCAATAGCCAAAATGACCAACCCCAATTATTAATTTCACATGGATTCATGACATATCAGCAGATCAGATTGTACTTCCCCTTTAATTTACATATAAATTAGTGAGATCGTCCGGATATTTCTAACACTTTGCCTTGCTTCTCTTCTTTGCTTGTATGAGCCATGAAAGCAGAGTCTGTAATATTGAATACCCCTCTGCTTGATGACTGTTGTCACACACGCTCTTAATTTGATTTTGTAAATGTCAGCAGGAGTTGGTTTCAGAGTTGTTCATTTATTGCTCGCTGCATATTTAATCTTGTTGAAAATCTACAGTCTGAATAGATTTATTTTAACGCTTGACAATTCAGTAGAGTACAGAGTACATATGTCTGTAAAGGAATCCTGAATTTGTATGGGGGAGTGTTTACAGGGAACAGTTTATTGTGCGTAGAATTGTGTATTTGTAGTGCTACAGTATACTGTATGTGCATGTACAGTAGGAACATCTGTGTATGTGTAGAGGAATGTTTGTTTAGGCAAGCATGTGAAGTCACAGAAACAATCCTATTAGATGAATAAAACTGTGTGTGTACATGCAGAAATGTGTATGTGTGTAGGATTGTGACTTTCTATAACTGTTTATGTGTGTGGAAATATTTGTGTTAGGATGCTGTTTATGTGCCTAGAAATGTATGAAGTATGTGTGTGTAGGAAAGTGAGATTGTAAGCCTACATTCACACGGCCAAGGTACAAAACAGGAAAGAAAAATGGACATTTTCACGGTCGTTTTGTAAGCCTACATTCACACAGCCGAGGTACAAAACAGCAAAGAAAAATGGACATTTTCACAGTCATTTTGTTTCTGGGGGCACCTTTTCACATAGTTACATAGTAGATGAGGTTGGATGAAGACATCAGTCCATCAAGTCCAACCTATAACCCTACAGTCCCCTACAGTGTTGATCCAGAAGAAGGCAAAAAAACCCATGAGGCTTATGCCAATTGCCCCATTTCAAGGGAAAAAATTCCTTCCCGACTCCAATCTGGCAATCAGTATAAAACCCTGGATCAACGTGCCCTTAAAATCTAAAACCCATAACCCATAATGTTGTTCTGTTCGAGAAAGGCATCCAGGCCCTCTTTGAACTTGTTCAATGAATCCACCATCACCACTTCCTGGGTCAGAGAGTTCCATAGCCTCGCTGTTCTTACTGTAAAGAATCCTCTTCTATGTTGCTGGTGAAACTTTCTCTCCTCCAGTCGTAGAGGATGTCCCCTTGTCACTGTCACTGGCCTAGGATTAAAAAGATCATTAAAAAGTTCTTTGTGCTGTCCCTTCATGTATTTGTACATTGTTAATAGATCTCCCCGTAGATGTCTTTTCTCTAAACTGAATAACCCCAAGTTTGTTAATCTATCGTTGTACTCCAATCCACCCATTCCTCTAATAATTTTGGTTGCCCTTCTTTGCACTCTTTCTAGTCCGATTTTGTCTTTCTTGTATACTGGGGCCCAGAATTGTGCACAATAGTCTAAGTGTGGCCGTACCAGTGATTTGTATAGAGGCATAACTATGTTCTTGTCATGAGAATCTATACCTCTTTTGATGCATCCCATAATTTTATTTGCCTTGGCAGCCGCTGCCTGGCACTGGTCACTAAAGGTAAGCTTATTGTCCACCACAATCCCCAAGTCTTTTTCATTGGCAGTTTTACCCAGTAGTTTACTATTAAGTACATAATCATACATTTTATTTCGTCGTCCAAAATGCATATCCTTACATTTGTCAATATTAAACTTCATTTGCCAAGTCTCGGTCCATGCTTCCAGCTTCCTTAGATCCCCTTGTAATATTCTATTTTCCTCCTCATTTTTGATTACCTTACAAAGTTTAGTATCATCTGCAAATATGGACACCCTGCTTTGCAAACCGTCTACCAGGTCATTAATAAAGATATTAAACAGGAGAGGGCCCAATACTGACCCCTGTGGCACTCCACTGGTGACTGTTACCCAGTCTGAATATTTACCATTAATAAGCACCCTCTGTTTCCTATCAGTGAGCCAGTTGCGAACCCAAGTGCATATGTTTTCTCCCAGTCCCAACATTCTCATTTTGTATACCAACCTTTTATGTGGTACAGTATCAAAAGCCTTTGAAAAGTCCAGATACACCACATCCACTGCATTACCCATGTCTAGTCTTGAACTTACCTCTTCATAGAAGCTGATCAGATTAGTCTGAGAGGACCGATTCCTCATAAAACCATGCTGAATGGGTGTTATAAGATTATTTACATTGAGGTACTCCAGGATAGTATCTCTTAGAAAGCTCTCAAATATCTTACCCACCACAGAAGTCAAACTTACTGGCCTATAGTTTCCAGGCTCACTTTTAGACCCCTTTTTGAAAATTGGCACCACATTTGCTATGCGCCAATCAAGTGGAACAGACCCAGTCATTACTGAATCCTTAAATATTAGATATAAGGGTCTGTCTATCACTGTGCATAATTCTCTCAGAACTCGGGGGTGTATGCCATCTGGACCTGGTGATTTATCTATTTTAGTGTTTTGAAGGCGGCACCGCACTTCCTCCTGGGTTAAACAGGTGACATTTAATGGAGAGTTAACATTACCCCTAATCATGTTGCTGACCATTGAATTTTCTTGTGTAAACACCGTAGAGAAGAAGGCATTTAATAGTTGTGCTTTTTCCTCATCCTCCTCCACCATTACACCCAGATTATTTCTGAGAGGCCCCACATTGTCAGTTTTTATTCTCTTGTTATTTACTGTATGTAATTGAAGAATAATTTTGGATTATTTTTACTTTCCTTGGCAATTTTTCTCTCCGCCTCAATCTTTGCCTCCTTTATTTGTCTTTTACACAATTTATTTTTTTCTTTATAGTTTTTTAATGCTGTGTCACTACTTTCTTTTTTTAGTACTTTAAATGTTTCCTTTTTATCCCTCATTGCACTCCTTACCGTTTTAGTTAGCCATATTGATTTTCTATGATTTCTGGCCCGCTTATTCCCATAAGGGATGTTTTTTAGTGGTCCTATTTAGAAGGCTTTTGAAAATGTCCCATTTTGTTTGTTTTCCGGTCACTTTGAGGACATTGTCCCAGTTTATGCTGCTAAGCTCCTCTCTCAGCTGGTTAAAATTGGCCTTCCTGAAGTTTAGTGTTTTTGTTCCCTCTACTGAACATTTTTTTAGTGTGTACAAGAAAACTTATTATGTTATGGTCACTATTACCAAGATGACCCCCAACCTCCACTTTTGACAATGTGTCAGGTTCATTTGTTAAAATTAGGTCTAAAAGTGCCTCACCTCTTGTTGGGTCCTGCACTAGTTGTGATAGGTAATTGTCTTTTATTACTGACAAAAACCTGTTCCCTTTGTTGGACTTGCAGGTTTCTGCCTCCCAGTTGATATATGGGTAGTTGAAATCCCCCATAATAATGACTTTATTGTGCTTTGAGGCTTCATCTATTTGTTTTATTAGTACATTTTCAGCTTCTTGCATTATATTTGGAGATTTATAACAAACCCCTATCAGTATTTTATTATTCTTTGTTCCTCCCTTAATTTCCACCCATAAGGACTCCACATATTCATTTTCCTCCCAGATGTCCTCACTCAGAACTGGCTTAAGGCAGGATTTTACGTATAAGCAAACCCCTCCCCCTTTCCTATTGGTACGCTCCTTTCTAAACATACTGTACCCCTGTATATTTACAGCCCAGTCATAGCTGGAGTCCAGCCATGTCTCACTTATCCCCACCATGCAGAGGCGTAGCTAGGGGTTCAGCACAGGGGGGCGAACATGTCCAAGTGGGCCCCCTACTTGGACATGTTCGTATACCGATACTATCAGTATACGGTGAGCGTATAGTGGTATATGGCAGCTCTACACAAGGCTCTGCAGATGATTTAGGTGAATACAGGGCATTAACATTTAGTGACTTACAGGTGACGTCTCTGACTAATCGTTCACATTCCCCATCTCTTTCATCTGGACGGCCATGACCACTTCTTCCAGTCTCTGTAAAGTTTGCAACACAGACATCTTTAGCTCCTCTTATTGATCGCGGTTCTTCCTGCAGCACTTGGCACGGAATGTTTGCAGAGCATTCCTCTGTGGACTTTCTGCTTCAATTATACAGTATCTATAGGCAAACCGCTGGCATTTCCGTAGGTATAACTGACATGCTGTGATTTCCAAAACTGCGACTGTTGTGGAAATCGCAGCGTATCCGCTGCTTGTATTTTACTGCAAAGTGGGGATGGGATGGAGGCCCCATGTGGCGAAAACCCACAGAAAAATCTGTGGTATTTTAGCAAATCCCATCCACACTTTGCGGAAAAATATGTTCAGCAGATGCACTGCGATTTCCAAAACCGTTGCAGTTTTGGAAATTGCAGCATGTCAATTATACCTATGGAAACACTGGCGGTCTCCATATAGGTGTATTAAAAACAGAAAGTCCACAGGGGAATCCTCTGCGGACCTTCTGTGAAAAGCGCTGCGGGAAAAACCACAATGTTACTGCCGCGGTTTTTCCTGCAGCGCTTTTTTTTGCTGGAGCCTGCTATGTGGGGCCTTAGTCTTAATAAAGCCCAAGTGCCACTTTAATTAAATTAATTGCCCCTTCATATTATGCCCCTGATTCCCCCTGACACAAATACTGCACCTCTAATGACCCCTTATATCAATGACCACCCCTTTATGTTCATAATGCGACCTAATATAAATGATGCCCCCTAATGGCCCCTTATATAAATAACCTCCCCCTTGTATTAATAATACCTCCTAATAACCCTTATATAAATGACCCCCCATTGTCATAATGCCCCCTAATGAATCCTCCCTTTATAGTTATATTTCCCCCTCCTAACCACCCCTTATACTATTACATACCTTCCAACTTTCAAAGGACAAAAGAGGGACAAAATATACGGCTTGGTATGCGCGCCACAGCAAATTTAGCTCCACCCACTTCTACATTGACTCCGCCCATTCTCGTCTATTTTCCCATGCGCCCCCACACAGTATAATGCTCCTACAGTAACCCTAACATTATATGCCCCCACATAATACTGTGGGGCAATTGTAGGAGAATATTATTAAGTCCCTCTAATCGTGCCCCGGTTTAAACTGGCAGAAACTAGAGGCGGACCTTAAACTGGGGCAGCTGTAGGGTGACATTAAACTATGGGACAGTTGGAGGGTGACATTAAACAGTAGGGGTAGTTGGAGGGGGACATTAAACTGGGGGCAACTAGAGGCAGACATGCCCCCCTCCAGCTACCTCCCACAGTTTAATGTCCTCCAGTTGCCCCCAGTTTAATGTCACCGTCCATCTGCTCCCCCAGCTTAGTGCCCTTCTTCATCTGCCCCCAGTTTAATTGCCCCTCCATCTACCACCAGCTTAATGTCCCCCTTTATCTGCCAGTTTAATTGCACCCTTTATCTGGCTTCAGTTTAACTGGCCCCTGCATCTGCCCCCAGTTAGCCCCTCTTGCTCACACATACTATGTCTCTGTCTGTTCCATCACTCTCTGTTCCCAGCAGCTTTCTATGTAACATCACACTGCCCCGCAGTATCCAGAATAGCTCCGCCCACGCAAGAGTCTGATCACATGGTCATGACGTCATCAAAGGTCCTTTACCCACTAGGATTTAGCATTTACACTACACTAATAAAGTTTAACAGCAAAACACTTCAGGGACATAGCGGGACAAACTGCATGCTATGCGGGACAGCTGTGTAAAATCGTGACTCCCCCACTGGGAGCTATGCTGTTAATATACCCAGAAAAAAAAAAAAGTCATACTCACCTACCTGCGATGCTGATGAATGGAGCTGCCTCCTCCTCCCGGTCCACGCACAGGACGTCTGTGTCTGAGCGCGGGCGGCGCGATGTTGTGACGTCATTTCGCCGCCCGTGCTGAGAATCAGGTGGTCGCAGTGTCTTGTAAACCGCAGGCCTGTATTGGCTTGCGGTTTACAATACTGTTAAGTTGCAGGAAGCGTTTTAACTAGATCGGTGTCTGCAGACACCGATCTAGTTAGAAATAAAAGATATATTAATGGCGGCCCCGGGGTGGGCCCCAAAAATTCAGTGGGCCCGGGGCAGCCGCCCCCTCTGCCCCCCCGCTAGCTACGCCTCTGCCACCATGTCATATTTCTCTTCTAACATTATCACTTCCAGTTCCTCCATCTTGTTAGTGAGACTTCTGGCGTTACTATACATTCAAGGATTTATCATTATCCCTACTCTTCCACTGCGTACTGACTGTTCTAACCCCACCCCCCGCTCCACCCCCAGTTACATTATTTACCCCTCTTTCCATTTCTACACTATCATTCCCTCTACATCTGTCACCCTCCCCCCATGAATACCTTATAGATTTGAGTCTAGGAATTTGTAAAAAATGGGTAAAAATAGAACATATTCTATCTTTTAATGGTCCCTTAAAATAGACCATCAAAATAATTGTCATGTGAATACCCCATTCTTATACATTGAATGTAAAGCAAAAAAAAAAAAACTCAACAAAATCTGCAACAAAAAACACAGCTTTTTCCACAACATGTAGCTTTGGATCAAACCTGCAGCAAATTTGACATGTGTACACATAGCTTTGGGTTCATTTGTTCATATGATCATTTTTTCCAACTATGGTTGGAGGAGTTCAGTACAGAGCTGGACTATGATTAAGGATTTCTGCCTGAAACATGGTTGCCATCTGCATGGGGTTTGGTTATTGCTTTAATGGATCAATACTAAAAATTATGAAATTTTAGTCAAAAGGTCACTTCAGTGTTGGATTCTTTTTTGTTTTAGGTTTTGACTATATCTCCAGCCTTATTTGCACACAAATTTCCCTGCAGTGATACATGAGCGGACTTTTTGGACACGTTAGATAGGGCGCCCTGGCCACATCCATAATGCAATAATTCCTGGAGTGATTGTACTCTCCTATTTAAACAACAGCAATTAGAGGTGCGAGGGTAAATCCATGTGGCTACTAATTGCCTAACTACATCTGTACTGCTGCTATTGGACTCATCACACAGCTAATCTTAAAGCAGCTGGACACTTCTCTTAAGGAGTTAACAATATTGAGCAAAAAGTACAATTTATCATACTTTTGTGCCTCTATAATGGTATGAATTTGATTATATTAACGGAAAAGTTTAAGATTAATAGTTAATACACTGGAGTCTGAAAGTGAGTTGCAGAACGATGTGACTGAAACAAGCAGAGCATAACGTTTCTTTAAGTGTATCTACCTAGCCTCAGAAAATTGGTTTAGATATCTGATCTCAATGTATTTCATACTTATTTAAGGCTCACTGCCACAGACGTCTGATAAAGCAAAGCAAATCATTTCATTCAAAAACTGTCAAGGTCAACTGCTATAGACTCTTCATATGAGAACAAAAAAAAAACTATATTAGGTCTTTTCCACAAACTCATGTGTCAACATCCAGAATACACCATATTTAGAGATCAGATCATATACAGTAGCCTCAGTGGAAGACCATTTCTACCATGGGGCAGAGGGTACAAATGCTTAAGACACTGTTGTTGTTTTTTTTTTTTTTTTTTTTTAACTTCTGATCTAGCTGCCAAGAGGAGTCTCCATAGACCAGGGAGGTGAAAAAAGTAAAAAAAAAAATCATACTCACCTGTCCCCGGTGCTCCGTTGTCATCCCAGAGTGGTCTGATTCTTCTGCTCTTCTTCTCAAAGTGAAACTGCTCGTTGTCTGTGACGTCACGGATCCCTTCCTCTAAAGCCGCTGATTGGCCTCAGCAGGCCTCAGGAAAAGACCCATGATGTCACAGATAGTGATATCTCATGCACTTCACTGATGCCGCTGATTGGCCTCAGCGGTCACATGTGGTTGGGATTTCCGCCACACGTCAGCATGGGACTGAGGAGACCGGATCGTGCTGGGAGGTACCGGAGCACTGTGGAAAGGTGAGCATGAATTTTTTTTATTTTTTTCACTGCCCCGGCTGATTTACAAATTAAAAGGGTTGTCCATTTTTGCCTGGACAACCCCTTTAAATGTCTTTGTCCACTGCTTCTCTGCACTCCCTGATAGCTGTTTGAGGTAAGGTAGTGTAAGGCAGGTAAGTGGTGCAGGATAAAAGCCTTAAGTAAGAATTAATTTAACTCAGCAGCTGTCCTGAATCTAAATAGCTTGTGGTGCAAGCAATGTGCAAAGGTGCTACCAGCCCCAGTCAAGGATCTCCTGTGACATCATGGTCACATGTCCATGAGTGCAAAGGGCTTGCACACTGGAGTAATTCTCTCTGGAGACTACAAATGAACAATGTAGACATTAAGAGAGAATCATTACCTTGTTTCATCATCATTCAGTTTATGCTCTCAGTAGTAGATGGGGGTGCCGCTGCCAGTGTCAGAGGGGTGTAGTGAATAACACTGCTGCTGCTGAATGCTGAGCAGTAGGAAGAAGGCGAATGTTGTTGCCATTAAGAGAAGAGGTGAAAATAGAAGGGGCCACTTCTGGCAGATGGTGCATTGAGGGGCTCATTTTACTATATAACCACTAAAGGGGCAATATTCTATGTGAGGGTTCACTGTTGGGGCATTATCTAGTGTTGGGACCGCCAAGGGCCATTATACTGTGTGGGGAGCACTGTGGGGCATAACCTTGTGTGGGGGCCACTGAGGAGGTTGTGAAAGATCCTCAGTGCGCCAACACCGCTTTGGCCCACACCTGAGACTTCTTTCATAAAACAACCACACTCACCGCCAGTGAGTGCTGGGTTCACAAGATAAATACAAGACAAGCTTTCTAAATTTTATATATTTATTAACCCCTAAATGGGTTGGTATTAACATCTAACATATACAGTTCAGAACAGAGATGTAGATATATACAAGCATTAACAGTTACTAGTTACAAGATACAGTACAATAAAATAAAAGGGAATAAAAGTGAAATAACTACTTTACCACACATATCCTGGATGTGGCTCTATAATCCAACACTCACACATAGCATGTGGAGTTAACCAGTGGTGGCTCTTAGCATGTGGCATCAACACAGCATTCCAGCCTGCATACTCATCACAGTATATCCTCTGTAGTCTCACAGTGGTCTCATCATAGTCTCTCTCAGTGGTAGTCTCTGCACACTATTCTCTCTCACTGACCTCTTACCTCCTCTTTTATACCCTTGATTACACCTCCCAGAATGAGGTCACCGGCGACGGCAAGTCTGATTGATTAACGCACTCAAGTCAAGATTCTTTGTAAGGAGATGTGACCAAGTGAAATGACACAATGCCTTCTATGTGTTATCAACCAGGTCTGATCAACAGCCCAGGCTGAACAATGCATGTTTATTTGATCACCCAGGGCTGTGTAGGAATACAATGGAGCCATTCTGGGATGGATACAAAGCCCTATTGTTATATTGTTGCCAATACTGACAACACACACCCAGGATTAGGGCTGCACACATTATGAGTAAATGAAACTAAGAGGGAGATACGATACCCAGAGATCAAAATACATCTTTGAGTTATAGCCATATTTAAGTGGAATCATCACAGAGGTATTGTACTGTATGGGGCACACTGAGGGACATTTTTATGTATGTGAGCACTAAACTGGCAATATACTATGTAGAGGCAAAAATGGACTGGGTAGATATGGGTGGGGTTAGGAACATGGTTTTGCAATGGGTCCAGTGCTAAATGGGGGAGGAGTAGCAAGACAGACAAAGCTGCTGCCAATGCTGAAGGTGTGAGAAGGGGTAGAAAGATGCTATCAGTGGTAGAGATGTATGTTAAAAAAAAAGTTGCTAGTGGGAAAGGGAGTAAAATGCTGTTCCCTGTGGAGAATGAGTGGTAAAGGATTGAAATCTGCTCACCAGCTTACCCAAGCATGATTTTACCATATTCCTCCTGTCATGTGTCTGTGTACCACCATCAAGTTGTTGTGTTGTGAGTGACCAGTATGTCAAGAGTTTTCGATGTCAAGAGAAATTGAAATACACATAAAGTACTCTGAACTCCAGCTAAGGTACAGTGTATGGCTAGGCACAGCTGAACTTTGGGCAGAACATTTCAAAGAAAGTAACGCAATATTTCAACATAGTGTAAACCTAGACTTTATGTGTGCATATTTTTCTTGTGCCCTTCACATAGTTATACATTTTGTTTTTTTGTCTGATTTATTTGTATTTCACTCTCTTTTTTTATTTGTTTTCCACTTTTGTCTAGATAGACTTTTTCTAACCCCCTTTCCTACTTTGACTGCATTGTTACTGCAGAACTATTGCTTGCAGCCTATTTTCAGAGTCAAAAACAAATTTCATTCTTCATTTTTTTCTTATACATGAGCAATTTATTTGCCATTTTCAACCTTTACTTTTTCAGCAGCCCTTAAAAGATAAAAAATAACAATATGTAAATGTATTTTCTCTTTTTTTAAAGTGAAATTTATGAATAGAAATCCTGTCCTAAAAAAATTTGAGTAGCATACTGCAATATAGGTTAGGTTAATCTGTGTTTCGAGTATGTTCAAAATATACATTTACTGCAGAAAAAATTGTAGCTAGTGCAATTTTCCAACTTTAATGGAGAGCACATATTATCAGCACTAAAATCCAAACTCAAGGCTTTCCTTGTTAAATTTTGCAATCTACTCCAAGAGCAATGACTTTACTCAGCAGAAAGTTCCTGCAGCACTGCAACGGAAATGACTTTATTCAGAAATTACTTAAAAGTAATTTCACATGTCTTCCTCCTAATCTACAAATGATGAACATCAAAGTTAGCAGGCAAAAATGTATTTTTCCTAATGAAAAACATAACAGTAGTACGACTCAGCAAATAAAAATGAAAGACAAAGGTAATCATTCCTTATTGGTGTTATGTTTGCTACCTTTTTAAAGAGAGACTAATGTAATAGAGGGGTGTTGTGGTATTTCCAATCAGCCCAAAAGAAGTAAAAGAGACCCCTGGAATACCCAACAAGTGCATCAAATACACTTGATTGGCCATTGATTTTAAAGGGAGTCTGTCAGCAGAACAAATAGTGTCAAACTAATGACAATACACTTTAGGGCTGCTTCTACACTTTCCAAACATGTCTTTCTTATTCTGCATTGCAGCTTCATTTTCATGAAAATCAGTGTTTTATTCCTATGCCAATTAGCTGAAAAGGGGTGTTTCTTCGCCACTCTAGATAACAAACCCTAACTGCAGACAAAGTGTGGCAAATTGGAAGATGTCAAGAAGATTCCAAGCAATGAGGAAGGGAGATGGGTGGCACTTAGTAGTGGTTATCTAGAGCAAAGAATGAAGTTTCAGCAGGAGAAGAAATGCCCCTAAAGCCCTTTTCAGCTAATATGCATAAGAATAAAACACTCATTTTTGTGAAAATGGAGCTGCACTGCAGAATAAGAAAGATGTCTTTGGAAAGCGTGAAAGCAGCTCTACAAAGTGTTATTGGTTTGATAATGAGTTTCCTATTGACAGACTTTAATAAGCACAATGAGATTGGTTCATCATGGCACATGAAGATTTGTCCACCACTTTCTCCAGATATTGATCACATGGGGTTTGCCAATAGTCTCTGATGTGATAAAGGATTCATTAAACTAGATTTATGAATACTTAGCTGTGCTGACTCATTTTGTACTCCCTTCTTTATATGTTCTTATAAACCCCTTCAGGACAACTTTCACTTTTGTGTTTTTGTTTTTTTTATCCCTTTCCCCCTTTAGAGAGCTATACTTTTTTATTAGTTCTGTCAAAATATCTGTATGAGGGTTTATTTTTGCAGGACAAATTGTGTTTTCTAGTGGCAACATTTAATATTCCACATGATGTACTATTTGTGGTAAAATAAGATTCTGTATTTATTCTGGGGGTCAATACGATCATAGCATTACCAAATTTATATGTTTTTGTTATGTTTTAATCGTTTAAAAAAATTTAAAACTTTGACAAAAATGTTTTTATGCATTACCATATTCTGACACCTATAAATTTGTATTTCTGTGTATACAGCTTTACAAAGGGTCTTTTTTTTTGTTGGGAGGCGAAGAGGCAAAATAAAACAAACATTTTGTTTTTTTTTCCTATTGCAGTATTCGTTATATAGAATAGACATTTCTAGATTTTAATAGAACAGGGATTTTCTACTTTTTTGTAGCCCTCCCCCAAGGGACTTAAACCTGCAATCATTAGTCCAAACTAATGTATTGCAGTCTATGGTGAAGTCGCTACAGGCAGAGCTCAATAGTAATAGACCATTGCTAGGTCTTGGAGCCTTCAGAAGATTTCCTCCTGATATTGCAACAGAACAGCCAATCACAGACCCTGCCCCTAAGTCAATGCTGTGCAAAACATTGACACATCAGCTATAGCGCCTGCACATTTTTTTTTAAAATCAAACACATCCTTTAGATGTGAACCGTCAACCTGGCTTTAACAGAGCCTTAGTCAGTTGTTACTTCTAGTCAAGGAATATCATGTAATATTTAGAATTGTGAATTTATATAGTGAAGTCATTCGGTATTGATGCTTTTCCTATAGTACAGAGGAATACTGTAATGGAGCTAATAAGTATTGGTATTCACATGTGGATACATATTCTTAATATTTTTTTTATTGTCAGTGCATTCTTTTGCCAGTTCCTTTTTCAGTGCTGACAAAAGGAGCATTTTGAATCTGAAGGTGTATACAGCCATAATTTCTGTAAACCCATCGGACGGATGACCTAAAGCACTGCGTGAAAGCAAAGTAATCTTCTGTAATGGCCAGTGAACTGACCACCATCAAACTGAGCTTGGATTTTATTGTTGAAGACGCAACTAAAGGTAAACTGCTATGGTAAGGTCCATAATTTTCAGATTTCAGATAGTCCTAAACTACAGGGTAAACAATGCAAAATATAACCTTGTTTCACTGGTGTGGTTTGTACAGGATAGTGGCTAATAGAAGAATAATTTACTTACCCATTGCAGGACATGCTGAAGTTGGTTTCTCCCAGGAACTATTCAAAGTTGTGCCCATCTAACCATGTTCAGGAACACCTTCAGTAACATCACAGGTTGAAAGACATGTACAATTTACCATATGGAAATAATACTCATACTCAGATTACATTCAAAGAAAAGAAAATCTAATGGGAGACACTGATTGTCAATTAAATATAAAACTTCACTTTTATTATAATCCAATAAAATTTATATATTAATTCAGGGCACAATATAAAATCATACAAAACCGCCAAACACAGCAGTCTGCTGTAAACCGCCTAAAAGTGGCAGTATATCCTAAACCTAATATTGTTCTTAACAAGAAAAACTTGCAATAGTATATGGATAGCCAGCGTATCAGCGAATATAGCTATAATCTCACCCTATATCTCTCCACTAACTGAACTCCCTCATCCAAATATGCATGTCAGAATATAACCTGAAATGGCTTCATGAAATAATTTAGCTAGTCACAAATTCCAGTAGGTGTATCCCCTTTTATCCCAGAGGCTACTCCACACCAACAGGGCTTGGAAGGGAAAACATCCTGTTCACTAAAACTCAGATAGAAGCCAATTCAGCAATGTTTTAAACATATAACTGATATTACTGCAACCTCAAAAATAGCCCTATTTTTTGAGGTTGCAGTAATATCAGTTATAGGTTATATGTGAACAGGATTTTTTTCCCTTCCAAGCCCTGTTGGTGTGGGATTAGGCCAGTAGCCTCTGGGTTAAAAGGGGATACACCTGCTGGAAATTGTGACTAGCTAAATTATTTCATGAAGCCATTTCAGGTTATGTTCTGACATGCATATTTGGATAAGGGAGTTCAGTTAGTGGAGAGATATAGGGTGAGATTATAGCTATATCCACTGATACGCTGCCTAGCCATATACTATTGCAAGTTTTTCTTGTTAAGAACAATATTAGGTTTAGGATATACTGCCACTTTTAGGCGGTTTACAGCAGACTGCTGTGTTTGGCGGTTTTGTATGATTTTATATTGTGCCCTGAATAAATATATAAATTTTATTGGATTATAATAAAAGTGAAGTTTTATATTTAATTGACAATCAGTGTCATCCCATTAGATTTTCTTTTCTGTGAATGTAGTTTGATATTGGGGACTTATATTGATGAGGTTCTGTGAATTATACTCAGATTACTGTGCATATAATTATTATTCAAAGCTGTCCATGTACAGTAAACAACCATGTATATGTAATACGGCACAGATTTTTGTTTATCCCCCTCCTTAACTCTTTCACAGCCGAAAGCCTTTATGGTTTCTGGTGAAGTGACTTCATTACATGTTGACATGGTGTTCTGCTGATGTATGACTACTGGGATACCTTTAGACATTCTTTTTTCTCGACCTTATTATAATCCTTTCCTTAATGTCTGCAATGATAGGTTGCTCAAACACATGGTTGTCTATTTTTTGGAATCAACCATAGAGCCTGCATTATGCTACTATTGCACAAACCATGTATTCCTTTTTCTTTTAACAGCAAGCTCCAAAAATTGACAAGCAAACAGTCCTGTCTTTGTTGAATTGAGTACGGCATGTTGGACTCCCACTATACACTACCATCCTCATCCCCTAAAAAGAGTACCACTTGACTGGCAGGTGGAAATGTGATAGACCTCATTCATTTCTTGAACTTCAAAGGCAGATTTACTGTAAGACAGTTTTGATGAATGAGACTTGATAAGCAGTCTCTCATGAAAGCCACACAAGGGAAACAGAGTTATGTTTTTTTTTGTTTGTTTGTTTTTTTTTTGGGGGGAAGGGGATAAATGATAAGCCAGCTAGTGAAATAGACATTTTAATATTAATACATTTAGCTTATGTCTTTGTATATATTTGCTGCTGCAGATTCTATGATGGACTTTTCGAAAAGAAAAAAATGTCATATCAACATAGACTTAACCACTTCCGTACCACCCATAGACTATATACGTCCTAGGGATGGTTGCCTTGTTCTGCAAGGACGTACTGGTACTGGTCTAAAGGCTTCATTTAGCTTGTCTGTCTACTCCTATTACCTTAGAAATTGGCGTGATACAGATGCATGATCTAAACCATCATAGCACAGCTGTAAAATGTCTAAAGATAAAAAAAATAAAACTCAGAAAAATTTCTGTCACTATTTCATGCTGCCCTCAAATAGGGCATAACACAGTGTCAGATTTCTTTTATTGAGTGCTATAGATGTCACATCTGTTGAGAGAAACACAAAATGCTGAGAAATTAATAGATTCAATCTGCTTTATTTCCCTATTCCACTGATATAACTAAGGCAATGCTAAAAATAAATGTATGCTTTCTGATGCTGATAGCAAATGCATTGAAAAAAATAAGGTATAGCAGTGTTATTTTATGTGAAATTAGCTGAACCCAGACATTTTTGCACATTACATACTGTAATAAACATCACCAGAATGGCACAGTATTGGCAGGGTGATAGCATCTTGAACCATAATTAACATACTGAGCATGTGTCAGGCAGTGACTGCCAAGGCAGATCAGGTGTTAGCAATACTGACACAAGTAGGTTTCAAGAATGTGAATGTGTCCAAGTTCTGTTCCATAATTTAAAACACACCTACAGTTAAGGTTATTTTATTTACTTTGTTTCTGCTGCTACTTGCTGTTCTGTATATTACACTAAAATTCAAAATAAATGTGTATTAAATACCAATGAAGATATATATATATATATATATATATATATAAATTCAGTTTTATACAATATAAATAAAGAATTTATAAAAATAAATAAATAACAAATCTGACAAAAGGTTACTTTTTTGTGAAAATACAACTAAGGTTTCCAGTGGGAGCCACCCTCTAGAAATGCCAGTCTTGACCCCCCCCCCCCCCAAGACACTATTCAGTAGAGGAAATGGGTTTTATAAAATGTGCAAAACAGTAAAACATATAACAAAGCTCATAAAAGTCAAGTAAAAATTAATAAAAATAGAAATAAAACAAGATGAAATAGAATATATATATATATATATATATATATAAAACAAACAAAAAAAGAAATACAAACCGTAGGAAAGCGGCGTCCAAACAATCAGGATCCAGTAATCAAACCAAATGGAGGGTAATAGCAATCAGCATGATCATTTCTGAGACACCCGTATTAATACTCACAATGAGAGGTAGATGTAGAAGCAAGAAGTAGGGAAGTGGGGGGAGAGAGAAGGAGAAGCCCGAAAGCAGAGTCGGGTAGCGAGGGAAGAAAGGGAGAGAAGGGGAGGGAAGAGGAGAGAGAAAGGGAAGAAGAAGAAGAAGAGAGAGAGAGAGAGAGAGAAAAAGCCGATGGGGGTAGGAATTCCAGTGGCCCCACCATCGGAGGCAATGTCCATAGAATACAGCTCAGCGCTGAAGGTCTCTATAATCCTGCAAGACCTGGAAAAGGATCCATGGCATCCAAGCTGAAATGGAGGACTCATATGTGTTCCAAAAGCGCACAGTGAGATCAGATTTGTTATTTTTAACGTAATTTTGTTTCTTAATTTTGTAAATTGCTCTCTAGCATAATCATCAGATTACAAGTATCATGTTCAAATGTATCCATCCTTACCTTTTATTGAATTTAGTTAAGGACTCCAATTTCCAGAGGCGTAACATGAAACCCCTGGGCCTAAGTGAAAAATCTGTGCCAGGTCCCCCAACTATAATGTATCATTTATGGCACTGGTCTCCTTATATTGGGAAGGGATATAAGGCTCCCTCAAATTACACCCTTGCCAATTTCTCATGAGGCCAATTTAGTACAATAGGGCAAAAGCTAGCAAAAGTCCTGACAGACTGCAGTGCAACCACAGGATGGGAACACACAGGCACATATACACATTTCCTGAAAGATCATTGCAAAATTATGTTGTTTTAAAAACCTGGCTATCTCATGCCACACAACTCATGACTCTGGGCCTTGTCTAAACAGACTCCCTAGTATTCACCCTTTACCCCCTGTACAGTGACCTGGACTTCACTACCTTGGGAACCTGCAGGTTACTACCTTCTGAGGTTATCCCATTGTTTTTAACAATTGGCTCAGCAAGCCAGGAGACCCTGATACACCAGTAATCAGGCAAGAACATGGTACTGTCCAAGAAGAGGGTTAGGCAAGGTGGCTACAGTTCAGTGGTCAGATACAAGCAAATGGTCAGGGCAGGTGGCAGAGTTCAGAGGTCCTGTTCCAGCAGTTATTCAACACAAGTAGCAGCCAGATGTCAAATCTAATATCAGGCATACCTTATGCAAGTCTAGCACATTAGAAACATATTCAGACAGGGCTTGGATAGTGAAAATGGCTTTTAAACAAGGTGTAAACCAAAGGACTGCAGATGTGTACACTGACACTTCAAAGGGAGTCTATCACCAGAACTCACCCAGCCCCATAGATAGGTGAAGGTCACCTGAATTAAATAGCATTTTCCCCTGGTGAATCGGTGCTTCCACTGCTGAGACGTAGCTGTTTTTGTATGCAAATGATCACATTGAAGCAAAACAATGACATCGCCCTATCTATGTGTGGGGCTGGATTCATGATATGCTGGGTTCTGGTGACAATCTCCTTTTCAGTAGCAGAAATGGAGGGTATGTCCACCCTGTGGGTGAATCTAGGAGCAACATGAGCAGCAGGGAGTGTACGTGCATAACAGGATGGAAAAGCAAGGCGTCATGCTCAGCAAAGATAACCCAGTGGCTGTGCCTGCTGGGAGTAGTAGTACACCAGTGACAGTCAGTCAGCTTTAGAATGTGCATGTTATTGTGGTTTCTATGGTTCAACTGATTGATTTGTTTACATGTGGTCTGTTCAGTATAATTCCACATGTAGTTTAACATAAAAACATTGCAAATAAAAAAGAAGACAATAGCTCTAAATGGCGATTTATTATTACTTTTTTTGTAAACTGAATAGTAATATGTGTGGACTGGAAGTTTGTTTCATTATTTTAAGTCTTTATATTTGTTCCTATCTAGCTATTTGAGTTCTTAAATGGTATTATCATTGAACTGCAAGAACAGATGAGACTAGGCATAGCGATAGTATCCCAACTACTCTTTTTATCATGTATGACAAATAGTATATATGGAAAATCTATAAAATAAAGTCATAGATTTCTCATAACCTAACCCTGTGCAACAGCACTATTGATTTAATTGTTCTTCTTAACATTATACTTGTCCTTTCATTCTTGGCAAAACAGGAACAGAAATAATCAGGGACTTCTATTCTTTGCACATACCATGCAAATATTTTCATTAAGAGTTACTGCTCTGAGGTGTCACTTAATTAAATCTCTGTCTCAGTCACCCAGGTAGTTGCCACAGTTTTTGCTGATGTTTTTTTTTTTTTTTTTTGCTTTTTAACATCAGCTTTAATAAATGTAGGACATAATATATCTATGGAAAAGTCCCCTGACTAGCAGGACACGTGAAATGTACTATATGATTATTTCCTGAGCTTGCTTGCTCGCTCTGCTACAATACTGTCAAAACTTCCATAGAAGTGATTTGAGAGAGTTGAGAGAGTAGCTGAGAAGGAACTCATACCTATGCCATACATGTCTCCGATTGCATTACGTCTTTAAGTCTAAGACCCTACGTAGAGGAAATGCTCCTTTTTTTTCTTTTTCAGATTTTGTTGGAATTTTTTTGAACCAAAGGCAGGAGTGGATTGAGCAGTAGGGAGAAGTGTAAGAGCTTCCTTTATATTTCCCATTCCTTCTGTAGCCACTACTAGTTTTGGCTCAAAAAAACGCAGAAAAATCTGCAACAAAAAAAGCACCCTTTCCACAACATGGGGCCTTAGCCTAAAGGAATTTTCCAGTCTACAAATATTTAAGACCTACCTTCCTACACCTGGCAACCCATTGGTCAACTGTTCACATCAGCGGCAGCCACTTGAACATATACAGAGAATGGACATGAAACTAGACAGCTTTGATCTCTGTTTAATGACAGCGCTGGGTTACTGCAGTTCCCATTTACACTGCAGTGACTTGGCTCAACCAGTACAAAGAAAATTAAGCCATCTGCTTCCAGCTTCATTATTTATGTATGTTTTCTTTGCATGTACAAGCACAGTTGGCTGCTGAGAACCATGCAGAAAAACCCTTTAGTGTACAGAGGCATAATCAGACTCATAGTTGGACTGACGTTCCTTGGACCCACCAGATCCAACCTCAAACAACCATTAGGAAACAGACCATAGTATGCTTCAAATTTCAGTGTATTCTACTGGACCTAACTCACCGAGAAAATGGCTAATAAAAATAATAAATCTTTATTGATATGCTTTAAAAATAGTAACGTCCCAGATCTAGAACAATAAATATCATAATAAATCAATCTCCACCTTGTATAATTCCCTCAATAGGAATAACTGTGTTACATTGGAGATAGGGTCAGTCAATGTTGACTTCACACTGCACCTTCTCCCAAGAACTTTTTTGTAACACAAATTGAGTATTGCCCTCTATTTTATATAAATCCCCTCAATCCAGATCGATGTTTTCTTATTTGAGTGGGGGTAGAATGGGGAGTAACTACAAACACTAATATTATCATCTAGTCTATAAGATACACTCTATGCTCAAAATGTAGTGATTCTGTTCTATCATAAATTATTATAGACTAGTGTTTTATTAGCTCCTAATAGACAAGGTGTATCATACATGACCCAGCCCACTAACATACAACGTTGGCTGGAAATAAAATGTTAAGTCCCAATTATGCATATGATCGTCCACAAATAAGGACTCAGTTGGTAAATACTCGCTTATACACTCTGGTGTCACAGTGTAGCAATATATACACTGACTCTAAACAGTCAGATGTTTTGCTAGATATAGACATCAGGATAAAGCCATAACAATCCATAGCCAAAACCATAACATCCATGCATCTATGTACAGTGCCTTGCGAAAGTATTCGGCCCCCTTGAACTTTTCAACCTTTTGCCACATTTCAGGCTTCAAACATAAGGATATAAAATTTTAATTTTTTGGTGAAGAATCAACAACAAGTGTGACACAATCGTGAAGTGGAACAACATTTATTGGATGTTTTAAACTTTTGTAAAAAATAAAAAACTGAAAAGTGGGGTGTGCCAAATTATTCGGCCCCCTTAAGTTAATACTTTGTAGAGCCACCTTTTGCTGCAATTACAACTGCAAGTCGCTTGGGGTATGTCTCTATCAGTTTTGCACATCGAGAGAGACTGAAATTCTTGCCCATTCTTCCTTGGAAAACAGCTGCAGCTCAGTGAGGTTGGATGGAGAGCGTTTGTGAACAGCAGTTTTCAGCTCTTTCCACAGATTCTCGATTGGATTTAGGTCTGGACTTTGACTTGGCCATTCTAACACCTTGATACATTTATTTGTGAACCATTCCATTGTAGATTTTGCTTTATGTTTGGGATCATTGTCTTGTTGGAAGATAAATCTCCGTCCCAGTCTCAGGTTTTTTGCAGACTCCAACAGGTTTTCTTCCAGAATGGTCCTGTATTTGGCTCCATCCATCTTCCCATCAATTTTAACCATCTTCCCTGTCCCTGCTGAAGAAAAGCAGGCCCAAACCATGATGCTGCCACCACCATGTTTGACAGTGGGGATGGTGTGTTCAGGGTGATGAGCTGTGTTGCTTTTACGCCAAACATATCGTTTTGCATTGTGGCCAAAAAGTTGGATTTTAGTTTCATCTGACCAGAGCACCTTCTTCCACATGTTTGGTGTTTCTCCCAGGTGGCTTGTGGCAAACTTTAAATGAGACTTTTTATGGATAGCTTTTAGAAATGGCTTTCTTCTTGCCACTCTTCCATAAACGC
Organism: Leptodactylus fallax; assembly: GCA_947044405.1. Taxonomy (NCBI): domain Eukaryota; kingdom Metazoa; phylum Chordata; class Amphibia; order Anura; family Leptodactylidae; genus Leptodactylus; species Leptodactylus fallax. The sequence goes on along the minus strand of CAMRHE010000087.1, from coordinate 278,968 downwards.
CAGATTTGTGCAGTGTACGACTGATTGTTGTCCTATGGACAGACTCTCCCTCCTCAGCTGTACAGCTCTTGGCTGCATCTCTGATCAGTCTTCTCCTTGTTTGAGATGAAAGTTTAGAGGGACGGCCGGGTCTTGGTAGATTTGCAGTGGTCTGATACTCCTTCCATTTCAGTATGATCACTTGCACAGTGCTCCTTGGGATGTTTAAAGTTTGGGAAATCTTTTTGTATCCAAATCCGGCTTTAAACTTCTCCACAACAGTATCACGGACCTGCCTGGTGTGTTCCTTGGTCTCCATGATGCTCTCTGCACTTTAAACAGAACCCTGAGACTATCACAGAGCAGGTGCATTTATACGGAGACTTGATTACACACAGGTGGATTATATTTATCATCATCAGTCATTTAGGACAACATTGGATCATTCAGAGATCCTCACTGAACTTCTGGAGTGAGTTTGCTGCACTGAAAGTAAAGGGGCCAAATAATATTGCACGCCCCACTTTTCATTTTTTACAAAAGTTTAAAATAACCAATACATTTTGTTCCACTTCACAATTGTGTCCCACTTGTTGTTGATTTTTCACCAAAAAATTAAAATTTTATATCTTTATGTTTGAAGCCTGAAATGTGGCAAAAGGTTGAAAAGTTCAAGGGGGCCGAATACTTTCGCAAGGCACTGTATATATGTGCTGCATCCGTGATATTCAGATGTCCCACAATATTAAAAATTTATTAATTTTATTAGCCATTTTTTCGGTGAGTTAGGTTTCTATTATATGCGATCCCTCAGTGAGAATTATTCTACTGGACCACCAGAGGAGCCTTTTAGTACTCTGGCCCTGGGACATCTGAGCCTAATGTCCCACGCTCATCAGGCTCAGCTGGCAACAATTTGCTACAAGAAGGGTTTAGGGGAGGAATGGAGAATACAAGGATGATGACTATGATGCAAAACATAGAGAAATTGGGATAGTGTGCTGCCAGTGGTTTGGGTATGGTGTCAGAGGGAAGTAGAGAAGTGGTATATATTCTTCTACTATGAACCTTATTGGTGATAGGGACTGACTGACGTTAGTAGTATGAGAGCAACAGGAATTCAATAAAGGAAAGGAGGTTTTTGAATAACAATGGCTTAGAATAGCAGGGCTCCATTTTTATTTTTTCTTAGGGCAGCATTATGACAAAAGCCCTTTTCTGTATACAGTACACAGTATGTGTCTTTCATGAAAATAACTAGATATATACAGTTTATATATATATAAATAAATAAATAAATGTATAGCTATATATGTATACATTGATGCATGATATTCATAATGTTATTTTTTTGTCTGCAGCTCACTGGAAAAAATCATTAAGCATAAGGTAAATGTGCATCATAAGATGTGGACTTTTAGAAACTATCCCTTAGGCTCTGGCAGACTGTCAACTTGTTAGCATTTAGTGCAGTATTTAGTTGTGTTAGCTGAGAGAAGCAGGAAAGGCTCAGAGGAATGGAATTAAAGGAAACTTTCCAGATGTCTCCATTAAGCATGGGCTAATTCTTGTTAGCAGACATATCACTTCTGAATTCTCAATTCATATATATATATATATATACACAGTGTGTGTGTGTGTGTGTGTGTGTGTGTGTGTGTGTGTGTGTGTGTTACCAAAATTGGAAAGTTTAGTCATGTTATGCAATTGCTTTCATAATCAAACAGGATTCCATCATATTTTGTCCATGCAAAGGACATGGCTGAATCCTTAGACAATACAATACCTCTAGCAACAGCTGTAGTGCATATATCATGACAGTCATAATGCAAAGATTCTGTAACATAACCAGCTGAAGTGCACAGATACAATGATGATACCTGTCATATTATGCAGATATAATAACATTCAGATACTATAACATAATCATAGTGCACAGATACTGTAACATTATCAGCTATAGTGCACAATTGCATTAAAATGGCAATCATAGCTCATGCATACTGTTGTTGAACCAGTTGTAGTGCACAGATACTGTACAGCAATGAATCTATAAAAACATTAACTATAATGCATGGATATATGAACTATAATACAAGCAACCACTGTGCAAAGATGTTAATAGCACCAAACAGAGCACACAGATACTATTATTTGACTAACTGTACTACATAATTTGATCATGTTCACCATAGCGTACAGATTTCATAATGTCACCAGTATAGCTTCCCATTCCAAGAAAAAAAAAATGTCAAGATATCTTACCCAAATAATTTATCATGCAGAGCCACCATACAGTGCCTAAATAAAGTGTTCCTGAGCTAAATTAACAGTGTTAAGGGCACATTTAGGAGAGTTTCTCAGTACCTGGAAATGGCTTCCAATAGCCAACAGCCATAGCTATAGGTTAAATAATTAACATTTTTTGCAGCTGTGTCAGAAGGGACGGGAGTATCCTTACAAATTGATTTATATAGCTGGTATTGCTTTTCAGTGAGAGCTATAAAACCATTTCACTAACTTTTCAGACAACTTAGGCTCTTTTAATAGATCATATGGTTCTGGACCAAAATGTAATGCACTCTATTTAAAAATGTTGATGTTTTCTGCCTGAAAAACCTCCCTAAAGATCCTGTGTGATGAAAGAAGTCCACTTGTGTATATCATTACTGAATTATAGTGTTCATGTATATATCATTATTGAACATGTGCATGTGTCATCAATATACTACATTGTTATATGTGTTATAAGCAATATCTGGAACTTGTCAGGGGGGTTCAGGGATGATATTATTTTCTCTCTGTGATCACAAGATCAAATGCCCTGCCATTACTCTGGACAAGCCAAGTTTATTGCTTTACAACTAGTTGTCCATATCGCAGGCATAAGAGAGGGGTGGTTGGGAATGGACAGTGACCTCAGTCACTGGAGGCAGATGGAACAGATCCTTTCCCAGCTTTTCAAGATAAGGAAAGGGGGTGGAGATGGGACAATTCATTTCCCAGATTTTCAAGTTGACTAAAGGGGGAGGAGGAGGGGAACCCTGGCAAGGTGCGTGGCTAAGCACAAGCCAGGAGAGTCACAATACAAAAGATTGTGAATTGCAAACAAACTGAGTGTCTGCCATCTTTCTTCTCTAAGCTCCATGGAAATAAAAGGACTCTAAGTTACAAGGTTCTTCTGTTTTTGTTTTTTTTTATATTTTAAAACTGTTTTGCTTGTCTTGTCATCTTTTATTTTATTTGTCTCTAGTGACATCGTGCATTTGGGGTACGTGGACTGTGTTGTTGTGTGATTTATGTTCAATTTCTATTACTGTTACTAGTCCTGTCCATAGATACATCAGGCTTCATATGACTTCACAGTGAGTGAAAGGAGTAGGGAATGTTCTGGCTTCACACAGTGAATGGAGTGGAGGAGTTGGTTTTCCTCACAGCATGTATGCAAATAGCTTTCTCTATGCACTGAACTGAACATTCTGCACATCTCACAGCTTAAAATGTAAGAATAGTCTGGCTGCCTTAGTTATTACAGATGGGATATTGCTCATAGACAGAAAGCAATTTCCTTACTGTGTCAGAGATCTTTTTAGCTGCATCATGCCTGCATGAATTTACAATCCAGTGTCCCTGGATCTCCTATATTATGTTCTCTTGGACTTTCTCAGCTATTTGTTTCTTATTTTACAGTTACTCCTGGCAGAAATATATGTACAACCAGTGGTAGTAGTAGTAATGGATAGGGAAAGGGGCAGACTGTTCCTTACTGTACACACCACCAGCCTGAGAGAGAAATACAAAATGTGCTGCAGCCATAAAGTGCCTGCACATTTCAACTTTGCATGAAAACATAGGTACCCTTTAAACTCGTCTGTCCTAGTTGTGGCAGAGGGCATCTGTTACATGACAGAGCTCTTTTTGGGGAGTTTCTATAGCACTGCTTAAGGGAAAACAATAAGTGCAACTGCACTGGAAGACAGGCCTACTAAAAGATAACCCCTGGGGTATTCAAATGTGGGCCCAGACTGGCAAATAAAGGTAGGACAATTTCTTTTGATGCTCAACTGTATCTGAAATAAGAAAATTTATTCATTCACCAAATAGACTTGATGAAAAATCCCTTATGTACAGCTCTTGTGACAGTGTCTCCATAGTTACATCCTACAACTATCCCTGTATAGTCTTAACCTGCCATCATGTGTTACTCCACTTTCTTATTTTCATCCATTGTTGTCTACATGTTCAGAGGTGCACAGGATGCTAGAACCTCACAATACGAAGATATGGCTTGTTTAAAGGGATGCCTTTTATTCCTCTATCATTTGTCTTCAACTTCATGTAGTGTAGTGCTTGTTTTTGTAAATTTTTTTAAGGTTTTGGTAGGAGTTGCCTCTGTGGTATCTAAAGTTTTCTATACAGGTAAATAAAAGCTTTATGGAAGCATATGGCCCAGATGTTTGATAAAAAGCAACATTTTGAACACATGGAGTTCATAAAGATCTATAAATATCTGATGTGCATTATAAACATAAAGCTTATGCTCATGCTCATGGCAGCATGGTGGCTCAGTGGTTTGCCCTGCAGCCTTGCAGTGCTGGAGTCCTGGGTTTGAATCCTGCCGAGGACAAAACTGGTGTTAGGGACCTTGCATGTGACCGAGTCCCATCCATGGAAAACATTTCAGGTGTGGGTTGTATTCCTAGACTGAACGCAGCTGTGTGCATGGGAGTCACTGCATCATAGTCAGTTATTATGCAATGTGCTCATTAATCTACAGTAACGAGCTCATTATAGCAATCGGGCCGCTGTTGAGCTCACCTCACGATATCTGACTATGATTGATGTAGTTTAACCCTGGAAATACCGCCTACACATGGACTGTTTTCCGCGGACGGGACTCAGTCATGTGCAAGGGCCCTTACAGTATTTGGCTGTAGTTTGACCTCACCCTTGATGAATTTAATTTAAAAAAGCCAACACACCCCTGGTATATTGAACATTTAAAAATCTATTTTTTTTAAATTCTAGAATACTAACAATAACATTGAAACCACAGCACAACACAGAATAATAAGCTGCATTGTTACTTATCTACTTTGGAACAGCATAGTCATTCATGAAATGACACAATATAAACATATACAAACAGAACATTAATTTTAAGACTTCCCATTTGGCATTTGCATCATTTATGTGCATAATTAACCTTGCTAAACTATTTCTTGGTGATTAGGTTGGCACAACTTGTCTAGTAAAGCAAACCAAAAATGCAAATTGCTTTAATGCTTGCCTAAGGCATTTGCATGAAACTTGGTAATTTTGTGTTTAATAAAAGCTGGAGGGTTTTAAGCCAATCAAATCTGCAAATCTAATGTTTTCTTCAGCATTAGGAGAAATTACCAAAGTTTATTCTTGTTATAAGATTCTCAATCAGATCAAGTCATTTACTTATATCACTTTCCAAAATTCAAAGTGACATTACAGGATTATAAGAATATAGCTGTTTATACCTAAAAACAGTGCTACACCTGTCCAAAGGCTGCATCTGCTATTACAAATAAGTTCTTTTCCATTGGGGCTGAACTACAATAACTGAACAGGTATTGTTTTTTTTTTTTTTTTTTTTTGGAAGAAAACAGACATGCTTTTCTAATGCTGTACAGTCCTTAACCCCTTCATACCACAGCCAATTTTCATTTTTGCATTTCCCTTTTTCCCTCTGTGATGATGAGTCCCTCAATTTATGTATCTTTCTTGGACATGTATCATTCCTCATTCCTATCAGTCACCTATCTGTAGGAATGTAAAGCTGTGTTTACATTGGTGGTCAATTCGCTCCAATGGTTTTATGTGCATACCATGGAGAGAGGGCCGGTCTGGCTCGTCAGTGTGATATCCCAGATGTCCATCCTTCCCCCACTGGTTGGAATGTGGTGCCTACCCATCTGTCCGAGGATTCTGCAAAGGAGAGAGAGGGAGGGCTGGCTAAGGGGGAGGTGAAGGGTGTAGCTGGGGGGGGTCACACACTGAGGTGAGAGTGAGTTTTTAGTATTTATTGTGCTGAGCATGGAAGAGAGACAGCTAGGACAAAGCTGTGTGCTCAGGTATCTTTTCTAAACTTTTATTTCCCTTTTACTTTGTTTTGTATGGTATCATTGCCCTTTTTCTTGTATGTTTATGCTTGATCATATTAATATTGTATATTTCTGTATATGCTATTAATCCATACCGACCCACTTGGGTTATTAAACATATAAAATTTATATCGCTCATTTCATTTTATCCTATGACCCGGTCTACTCACAGTGTGTGAGTGGGAGGTTAAGAAAGAAGTTTGATCGCAGGCGTGCCAGGCGGCTGGGCGAGGCGATATTCTTCACACCCTCCCCCCCATTCCAAGAGCCATAACTTTTTCATTTTTCAGTTCAGAGTCACATGATGGCTTATTGTTTGCAGGACAAATTGTACTTTGTAATAACACCCTTCAATATCCTGTACAATGCACTGGGAAGCTGGAAAAAAATTCTGAATGAGATGGAATTAGAAAAAAAAACCCACATGTATGCCAATTTCTTATGGGTTTAATTTTTACTGCATTCACTATATGGTAAAAATGACCAGTTATCTGTATTCTGCGGATGAGTACGATCGCAGCATAACCAAATTTATATAGTATTTATAATGTTTTGATACCTTTTAAAAAATTAAAAAATACAAAAAAATGTTTGTGTTGCGATATTGTGACACCTGTAACTTTTTTATATTTATGTGTATGAAGCTGGGCATGGTGTCTTTTTATGCATGACAAGATGGCATTTTTAGTGATACCATTTTGGGGAAGGTCTGATGGTTTGATCACTTTTTATTCCATTTTTTATAGGAGGAAAAAAGTTGAAAAAACATCCATTTGGCCATTTTGATTTTTTTCCCCCGCTATGCTGTTCACTGTATGGGAAAAATATGTTGATATTTTAATAGTTCAGACATTTTGGAGAGTGGGAACACCTAAAGTGTTTATGTTTACTTTTGTTTATTTATTTTTATATGTGATCTAGGGAAAGGGGGGTCATTTGAACTTTTATATTTTTTGTGGTTTTTATACTTTAAAAAACTTTTTTTTTCTTTTACTTTTATGATCAGAACCCGTAGAGACCTTGAACCCTAGGGGGTCTGATCGCTCACTATAGCAACATTCATTCCCTTCTGCTTCTGGCAGCGTGTATAAGATCTAATGTAATGACAAGCCTGGGATCCTTCAACAGGCTCCCGGCTGTCACAACAACCGATCACCGCCCTCCGATGACATTCAGGAGGGTGGCGATCGGTGAAAGATGGCGGCTGTACTTTAGATGCCGCGGTCACGTTTGACCGAGAAGACCGGACCGACCGCGCAAGGAGGCACCGGAGCACTGTGGAAAGGTGAGTATAAATTGTTTTTTTTCCACTGCCCCTGGCTGATTTAAAACTTAAACGGGTTGTCCATTTTTGCTTGGACAACCCCTTTAAGGTTGAGGCCCCATGTTACGAAAACACAGCTTTTCTTGTTTTTTGAGCTAAAGCCAAAACTAGTTACTAAAGGAATGGGAATATATAGGAAGCATTTGTATTTCTCCCTTCTGCTCAATCCTCTCCTGGTTTTGGCTCAAAAAACGCAGCAAAATCCGCAACAAAAAAAGCAGCTTTTCCACAACGTGTGGCCTCAGCCTAAATGACATATAGTTTATAATGTTCGCAAAGAAGAGCACTGTCCCTGAGACCCCCTACAGAACTGTACATAACTGCAACTAAAGCCTGTCCTGACCATAATAAACAAGCAGCAATATTATGTTACAACAAAGTATTTTACTCTTATTAGATTAAAGAAAAGTAGTTTTAAAAGTGTAGCCAGACATTAAGTGGCATTTTATGATTTTATGTAAACATCACTACAAAACCATGATCTCCCACAGCAGAGATGGGGTGCCCACAGTAAAATCTGAAATACATTTGTAAAAAATCCACAAGACATAGGGCAGATTTTTTTTTAAAAATTTTGAGTGTTTGTAAAATCCCACTTGCATAGTGAATTTTGTGCTATACTTTTGTTGATTCATACTAAGAATATGCAATAGTACAAATAAAGAAACTGGCTTATATAATGCGCTTACACTAATATTTTGCAGGGCTGCTGTTGTTGACCTATCTGAACTGTAAGAGGTATAAGATCAGTATAGGTTTTAGTATAGGATATTATTAGAAAAGTACTGTATTGTATTGTATTGCCTGCATTAATGTAAGCAAAACACTTAAGGTGAGATTGAAAGCTTCTTATTAATCTCCAGAGGGCTCTGTCTTTTCCTTTATCAGCTCTGTCTTGCTCCTAACCACCACTATTCATAGACTTCTATTGTCAACTGTAATCTAATCCATTTTTGAACTATCGCCTTGCTCTAAACAGATTAAACAGGTTGTCCAAGATTTAATGGTGATGGACAATGCTTAGGCTAGATCATCAATATGAAATCGCTGGAGATCTGATATCTGGCACCCCTGCCGATCAGCTGATATCTGTCTGGAGCTCAAACAAGATGGCTCTATACACTGTGTAGTGATTGTGTCATGCTATTGCAGCTCAGCTTTCATTTAATTTTCAGTTGCAGCAAGTGCTTCAGATTTAATAAATCTCATCTACTATGTTGCTACTGTACAACAGTACCAATGGCTATGCAAAGGCTAACTCACGGAGCGTACATCTATTGTATTTCCAGCCTAAAAGAGCAAATGTTATCTTCTGAAGATAGCCACATTTTCCTGTTAGATTGAGTTCACAATAATATTACTGTGCCATTCAACCAATTACCACATAGCCAAACTGCAAGAATTTTGCAATGGTTTCATAAAGTAGTATTTGTCTACATGTTTTTTTTTTATTTATTTATTTACAGGTAAACATATGTTTTAATATGTTTCACCTGTAAAACTGTGCAGCCAGAAACTGCATTTTAAAACCACAGTAATTCATGCTGAAATACATTTGAGAGGTCATATCCCCATTAATGAGGTTATTCAGGATGAAATAAAGCTTCCCAGCACATTCCTGGATTAGTAGATTCCTTATCATTGGATAAGCTTTATTACTAATATACATTTTTTACAAATATATAAGCAGGTACCCCCGGAACCTCAATTACTACTGTACCTTTGCAAAGCACAGCTGGGAAGACCAGAAGTCTTTTTCTTCTGACTCCCCTGCTGATGACTCTCCATTTTATATCCAACTCAGCTCTACTCTATGGACATGCAGTCAGTGTAAAGCAGAGTCAATGATATCACAGAGAGCCGGAGGCAGCACACAGAGACTTACAGAACCCCACTGCTCTCTAAAACTAATCATCGGGGCTTTTATATATTAGTAGTAAAGCTTACCTAGTGAAGGGGTCGCATTGGTAAGCTTTATTTTTACTTGCATAGTCCCTTTAATCTAACACTTACCACCTATCCATTGGCTAAGTGATGTTTGTTGCTAAAGTAACTATGCTGAAGGGTGCCATTCATTTTCAACAAGTAGCAATATTAGCAATGTTACTTCAAAATATTATGTCTCGGATTTTCATTCTATTTAATACTAGCTGACACTAGTCCATCCATTTTATTACTAGCCATTCTTAGGCTATTTCATAGTCCTGGAAAGCCCTTTTAAGTTGTTATCACCTTGGTTAAGTTGTTCACAGATCTCCAGTGAAGGCGACAAAGTTACTACTCTTAGAATCTGTAATACAGCATAAACATGTTCACATACAGTGTTAAAGGCAATCGGATCCCTATGTGTGGCTTATTACAGCAGATAAACAGTATGGGATGACTGCATGTCACCTGAACTGATATCTTCTTATTAATGACAGGGTCATTTATAATAATACTCTCTTCTCTTCTGTTATAAAACTGATCTCCAGTGAAGGTGACAAAGTTACTACTCTTAGAGTCTGTAATACAGCATAAACATGTTCACATACAGTTTTAAAGACAATCCGATCCCTATGTGTGGTTTATTACAGCAGATAAACAGTATGGGATGACAGTATGTCACCTGAACTATCTTCTTATCAATAACAGGGTCATTTATAATAATAATAATGTCTTCTCTCCTGTTATAAAGCTAGTCATTTCTATGAATCTCTCGCACATGAAATGGAATGAATGACCTCAGGTTACTCTGCCAACTCCGAGCTGCTCATTTTCACTGACTCACTGTAAACACTATGCTAGACCCTCACAAAATGCACAAGTCTTCCTCCCCAGGCCCCCTGCCTCCTGGCAAGAATAGACTAGACACAAAAAGTGTCTGTCATTACGACTCAGCCAAACAGAGCTGCAGTATTAGAGCCAGCGAGTCCCTTCCCCCGCTGCACGGACTCTTGACAGAAGGAGGAGAGAGCAGCAGAGGAGGAGAGGATGCTGGAGGTGGCAGGGATACACCGAGATCAGCACTGGCAGCCTGTCACTTTCCTACAGCTCTTCCTGTAGCTGTGCAGGGTGCTGTTATCCCCCTGACTTCTCCAGCATGGGTGTGATGATTTCTTCTCCAGTGCCTGGAATGCAGTGACTGAGGAGAGGCATGTTGTGCCTGCCCCTCCCTGCTCCTCCTGGCAGTCGCTGACCCTGGTGCTGAACTGAAGAGCTGTCCCACAGAAGACTGAGAGCGACCCACAGCACTTAACACCTCTCTGCAGAACTACATCGTCAAGAGGAAGTCTGACATGGTGACCCTGGCAATTTCCAGGTATTGCCAACATTTATCTCTCCTACATCAGTGCTCTAGCAGCTTTATACCAGAAAGTTTCCGGTTACTTGCCTGCGTTGGAAAAGTGCAGGGTATGGTCTATCTGGAAGTTTGCTTATTACACTGCTACTAGGAATATTTAGTCGTTTATTCTCAGATTTGCTGGTTTTGTGCAAATTACCTTAAGACTATAATAAGATGTATGTCCAGTTGCACAAGAAATTCATATATAAAGCCTATGTATAATCCTATTATTCTCATACCTTAGGTAATTGTTTTAATAAATAACTCTTTTGCTTCAGATGAATACATTGTAATGAATTCTAAAGTATGTTTAGTAAGTGTGACTGATGACTAAAATGTATGTGCAGTCTAGTGATACATGCCTGTAATATTTATCAATATGAAGATTCTCAAATGTCTTCTCCATAGTCCCCAAGGTCCTGATGAAATGAGCTCCTGCAGTCAATATATTCAAACCAGCAACCATTCCCCTTGTGTGTTTTCTTGTTATTCTTCTTCTTTTGTAGTATATTTTTTATGGTGATGTGATTGAAATATATGTGTAGCATGGATGCCCTCTTGTGTTTTATGATTCATATTATTTTCATTGATTTCCCAGATCATTAGCATATATCTGCATCTTTTTCTGTGTGTGCAGACCTGAGAGTTTCAATATTGAGACATCAGGCTTGCACTGTATGTGTGTTTCTTAAAGATTGCAAATAAATCAGGCAATTGATTTTTTTGGTTCGTCTTCTACTGAGTGGTAGCTCTGAGGGAGACAGAATTCAGAATGGACAAAAATATGTCACTTGTCTTTAGAAGGCTTTCTTCACTTGATAATTATAAGGATGATTTATTGCAGGCAGAGTTCTTACTGCTGTATTTTGGAGGCAATTTCGCAGAAGACAAAATCATTCACTGGGTGTTAAGGATGATATTTCTGCCGGAGCTCCACATATCTGAGGAAATGAACACTTGAAGATCGATATAGGCTAGTAAAGTGTTTTGACCATCTGACACGTTGCAATCCCTCGTTTAAAAAAAAAAAAAAATCAAATCAATCAATTTAGCAAATGTCAATACATGCTTTTTTCTTTTTTTTTGTAGTAAATGTTTCCTTTTGTTTTCAGATGCGTTATACAATAGATAAAAAAGATATAATAAAGAAAATTAGTAAACATAAAACTTTACAGAATAAATTCACTTTAACAGTTTACTATTGTCTAGTTGCCAGATAAGTTGGATGGCAGATTTATGCCATAATGTCATTTATGTCATTTGTCAGATGACGCATTGTAAACCAATAAGAGGTTTTTAGAATCCAATTTGTTAGTCAGAATGCAGCTGTAAATACTAGTTGCACTGCCTTGGGATTTTTCTCTGTTTCTCAGTGAGCAGGTTTTTCGTCATAGATGGTGATACATAGAGAGGGTGAGTTAATTGAGGAACAACAGTGACAGTCTCCTTCCTTGTAGATATACCTGTTGGTTAAAAACATGGAAGAATTTAGTTACCCTGCATGTACTGTCATACTCTAAATATAGATAACTGCCAGTATTTGTGAAACTAGACATAATGTGACAATTTTATATATCGTTAAAAGAAAGAGATTAGACACAGGTAGAGAAATGTGTTCAAGCAATATCCTTGCAACTTGGAAACAGTTAATTGCCGAGCTACTGGAGGTTGTACATCTATGACTTTCATATGATTCACATTACGCGAGACTAAAAAAACATATAATCATTGCAACTTATTCATTTCTTAATTTATTTTTTTTTATAATATAAACTGTATTAGATTCCATTAATGTACATTTAGTGCAGTATGAGATAAAGATCATATAAGGCCCCCTTTTCAATGCTTTCTGTATTCCTAACCACAAGTTTTTATATTTTATGATTGACTTGGTCGATTATTCTTGTTTCCGGAAACATGCCATTACATACACACGTGGACAAAATTGTTGGTACCCCTCGTTTAATGAAAGAAAAACCCACAATGGTCACAGAAATAACTTGAATCTGACAAAAGTAATAATATATAAAAATTCTATGAAAATGAACAAGTGAAAGTCAGACATTGCATTTCAACCATGCTTCAACAGAATTTTAAAAAAAAGAAAACTCATGAAACAGGCCTGGACAGAAATGATGGGACCCTTAACTTAATATTTTGTTGCACAACCTTTTGAGGCAATCAAACGACTCCTATAACTGTCAATGAGACTTCTGCACCTCTCAACAGGTATTTTGGCCCACTCCTCATGAGCAAACTGCTCTAGTTGTCTTGGGTTTGAAGGGTGCCTTTTCCAGACGGCATGTTTCAGCTCCTTCCAAAGATACTCAATAAGATTTAGGTCAGGGTTCGTAGAAGGCCACTTCAGAATAGTCCAATGTTTTCCTCCTAGCCATTCTTGGGTGTTTTTAGCTGTGTGTTTTGGGTCATTATCCTATTGCGAGACCCATGACCTGCGACTGAGACCAAGCTTTCTGACACTGGGTAGCACATTTATCTCTAGAATCCCTTGATAGTCTTGAGATTTCATTGTACCCTGCACAGATTCAAGACACCCTGTGCCAGATGCAGCAAAGCAGCCCCAGAACATAACAGAGCCTCCTCCATGTTTCACAGTAGGGACAGTGTTCTTTTCAAGATATGCTTCATTTTTCCATCTGTGAACATAGAGCTGATGTGCCTTGCCAAAAATTTCGATTTTTGTCTCACCTGTCCATAGGACAGTCTCCCAGAAGCTTTGTGGCTTGTCAACATGTAGTTTGGAAAATTACTTTTGTCAGATTCAAGTTATTTCTGTGACCATTGTGGGTTTTTCTTTCATTAAACGAGGGGTACCAACAATTTTGTCCATGTGTGTACATATACTACATGTGCTTGTTAAACATTCCATCTCAAACTATGGACATTAATACTGATCTCCTCTTTAATGGTTTAGCTAGAAGGAGGCAAGATTTTCCAGCAAGAACATTATTGGATTTTGGTACTTATGTTGGAGGACAAGAACTTTTTTTATAGTTGGCATTCCAATTATTCTAAAAGCAGTTTGACATGTTGAACATCAGATCTTTCTGCAGGCTTGCCAAATTCCTCCAAGCTAAACATAGCAGAATATTTTTATGGACCTCCTACTGTGCATTGATTGTACTGAATTTGGGCCTTCCCAAAACTTTTGCTAAAAACTTAAAATCACTCAAATACTGAATGTCTTTGAATTCTACAATTTAACATTAGGATATGTTTTGAATCAAATTAAGATGTTAAGACTATGTGTCAAGACTTACAGATGTTATTAGTTAAATAGTGATAAACACTTTAGAAAATAATCTAGTTGATGAACTGGCTTGGATTTTAAACTAGCAATTTGCTAATACAAGGCGGCACTGCGCAAGGGCAAGGGGAGTGTTAGGATCCTTTTAGGCATTCAGGTTAACAGTTTTATGTAGTATTATGCATAATGAAATAATTATTCTAAATTGGACCTAAATGTTACCCATATTGGTAGCAATGAGTTTCCATATAAAATACATGATCAAGAAGGTGTAAATTAGTAAATGTCTTTATTTTTATATGTACTTTCTAACTTAGACTATCATGAAGAGATAAAGTGCCATCTAATAGATAGAAGAGAGATCAGGTTTCAAATATTTGTTGGGCTGTATAAGAAGACTCTGATAAAATGGAAAGTGTTCTGCAAGATGCAGGTCAATCTTTTATGCTTATGCTTTAATATCCCTCTATTAAATGCATTTCCACTGCTCAACAGTTCAACAACAGTAAAAATAGTAAGCTAACAACAGATAGTACATGCACTATTGATGCTTTCCAGAGGTTGTTTGGTCAGTATTGTGTGGCACCTTTTTGTGAATTCATGTGGTGTGAAAAGTTGGCATTCTCCTTAAAGGAACTTTTCTTGCAACAGCACCTTTCCTCACAAGATACAGAATTACTATCTGATTGCTCTGAGTCCAAATGCTAAGACACCAGTGATCATGAGAAGGGTGGATCCCTAACATCTCTGTGCTGATGGAGCAATAGTGTGTATGTGTGATAGCTGTTTAATTCATGCCTGAACCTCTCCTGTTCCATTCATAATATACATCTGCTTGCTGATTTTATTATATCTATCTATCTGCTGGTATGTGTCTTGCATCTGGACCCATATACAGAACCTCTCCTGCTCCATTCATAATATACCTCTGCTTGCTGATTTTCTTATATCTATCTGCTGGTACGCTATTTTCCACTTTGTAATTGTATTAACTTTGAAACCACTGTCTCCATCCCCCTGCTGGTTTCTCACCTGTCCCTTCCTGATTTCTTTGCATGTTTCCACACCCCCTATTCACTCCTGATACACATGAAACAAATGTATTGTTAGTTGGTATAAATTTAAGGCCACTGGTCATTTTGACCTTGGTCTTTTTGCAGCTTCAAAGTGTAACTATAAAGTGTACAGACCAGAATTAGGCCAGAATGGGACCAGAAGGGAACTGAAGGTAACAATAACCAACAAAAACAAAACCAAGCAATTATCTACAAAAATACTTCTCATTATAATCACTGTTGTTCTTCCCATACTTGTAAAAAACACTTTTCCACCCCAAAGCAGCCATGTCACTAAGAATATCTTTATCTTTCCATCTATTCTACCCCACCATCTGACCTTCTCTGCTCAGCTACTCACAAACCAACAAGCTTTCCGCCCCAGACACACACAACCTCCCCACACTCTCTCCTATTTACACCAGCTATCCCTTTCCCTGCTAGTCCTTACTTCTGACGAAATATCTCCTAATCCTGGACCACCCCAGTACTTCCCTGCTGTCGGATCTATCCGCACAACTGGCATCAGCGCATGGAACCCCCTAAACCTTACACCTATCTTACCCGCTCCTGTCCCTCCCCACACCCTCCCCGGTGCACTATGGAATGCTCGCTCTGTACGCAACAAACTTGACTACATCCACGACCACTTCATTTCTCATAAATTATCATTTCTTGGTATCACAGAAACACGGATAACACCCTCAGACATCACCTCCCCTGCTGTCCTCTCCTATGGAGGTCTGCAATTCTCGCACACTTCCCACCCCAACAATAAACCTGGTGGAGGCGTAGGCGTACTCCTGTCTGACAATTGCTCCTTTGCCCCAATCCAACCGATACTTGCTCTCACCCTCCCCTCCTTTGAAGTGCACTCTGTTTGCATTTACTCACCCTCCAACATCCAACTGGCCATCATATATAGACTGCCAGGACCTACTGCTGCCTTTATCAACCACTTCACCACCTGGCTAATGCACTTCCTATCCACTGACACCCCCACCATCATCATGGGTGATTTCAACATCCCCATTAACACAAACCACCCCCGCCTGCTTCCAGTCTCCTGTCCCTCACTGCCTCCTTTGGTCTCTCTCAATGGTCCTCCTCTGCCACCCACACAAAGGGGCACACACTCGACCTCATATTCACCCACCTCTGCTCTCTAGTCAACCTCTCTAACTCTCTGTCCATGCTCTCTGACCACAACCTGCTGATATTCTCTGCCCTTTCCTCTGTAACAGACCCCCCAACCCCTAAACCAACATGCCCCCACAGGAACCTTAATCGCCTTGACACCCGTATGCTCTCAGACTCTCTTGTACCGCTCGCTGACATATACAATACCGCTGACTTCTACAATACCACCATCACTTCAGCCCTTGACTCTGTGGCCCCCTTCACTATCACCAGAGCCCGACCAATCAATAGACAACCCTGGCACACTGACCTGACTAAAAAACTGAAATGTGCCTCCTGGGTTGCAGAACGCCTCTTGAAGAAAAGCCACTCCCAGGAGGACTTCCTTAGGTACAAAGAGGCAGTTCTCACATTCAAGATTGCACTCACCTCTGCAAAGCAGATCTACTTCTCCACACTGATATCTGCCCTATCCTGCAACCCCAAACAGCTATTCACTACCTTCAACTCCCTTCTCCATCCACCTGCGCCCCCTCCAACATCACTTATCACAGCTGATGACTTTGCCTCTTATTTCAAAAGCAAAATTGACACCATCAGAGACAGTCTCACCCTACACCCCCGACAACCACTCTACCCAACTGCTCGGTGCTCTTCTTCTTTAACAAGTTTATCCACCATCACTGATGAAAATCTCTCCACCCTAATCTCTAAATCCCACCTCACCTCCTGCGCGCTCGACCCGATCCAGTCACATCTCATCCCCAAACTCTCTGAAGTCATTACGCCTGCCCTAACCCATCTCTTCAACCTATCCCTAACCAATGGATTCTTCCCTTCTGCCTTCAAACATGCTACCGTCACACCTATACTTAAGAAACCCTCCCTCGACCCGTCCTCTCCAGCCAACTATCGCCCCATCTCACTGCTCCCGTATGCCTCTAAATTTCTGGAGCAACACATCCACTCCGAACTATCCTCCTATCTCTCATCCAATCTGCTATTTGACAGACTACAGTCAGGATCAGGATTCAGACCCCATCACTCCACAGAAACTGCCCTAACCAAGGTCACTAACTAACTTCTAACTACCAAAGCCAAGCGTCACTACTCTATCCTCGCTCTCATCCCTTGGCACCTCAGACCTGTTTTGTATATCTTGTGCACCCTCAAATGTAAAGCACCATAGAATTAATGGTGCTAAATAAATAAACAATAATAATAATAATGCCTCAGGAAGTGCACTATTTATTTTGCTTACTTATATAGCACCATTACTGGTGCTTTACAAATATTGTCAACACTATCCGAAGTACGGGTCACACTCTAAGTTCCCTGTCATTATGTCTTTGCAGTGTGGAAGGAAACCCACGCAAGCACGGGGAGAACATACAAACCTGTTGAGAACACGTTGTCATTGGCTGGATTCCAAGTTATGACTAACAAATGGCCCCTGTGCTGCCCATATACTTACAGTAGCTGTCTTTAGTATAATGTTGTACCATGTTAGCTATAGAAAGTAGTGGAAGAGTGAAGAAATCAGGCGATACCTTTTAGAGGCTATCTGAGTATATTTGATAGTAAGCTTTCGAGAGTGCTAGCTCTCTTGTTCAGACATGGTGTCTGAAGAAGAGAGCTAGCACTCTCGAAAGCTTACTATCAAATATACTCAGTTAGCCTCTAAAAGGTATCGCCTGATTTCTTCACTCTCCCAGTAGCTGTCTTTGTCTGACCCATAGGAGTGATTGGAGTAGTAATTTTGAATTCACTTTTATTTATTTATTAGCTTACTTTTATAGCGCCATCATATTCCGTAGCACTTTACAGACATTGTCAGTCACTCAGTCAGTCACTCAGGGCTCACAATCTACATTCCCTATCAGTATGTCTTTGAAGTGTGGGAGGAAACCAGAGTACCCAGAGGAAACCCACGCAAATACGGGGAAAACATACAAACTCCTTACAGATTTTGTCCTGCAAGGCTAACCACTGAGCCACCATGCTGCCCATTTTACTGAATCACTGGGTACTCTCTGGGAGTCACATTTTTGTGATCAGAATCATTCAGCGTAATCTGCAGTCAGCATGATATACAGCATCGGAAGCTGAGCTGATTGATCTAGAAAGGGAAATATTGTGTAAGGGTGAATTCACATTTTTGTTGTTCCGGCCATTCTTCTGTTATATCATAGGACCAGGAGAATGGATTAAACAGTAAAGATGGTCCGTTTAATGATGGACAAGTATGGATCTCAAGACTGTAATGGGGTCTGTTGAGTATCCGTTATTTTCTTACTGATATTGCTGGACTAAAATGCCTCTGATTTCAGAAGGGTTCTGCGTCTGACGGACATTGACACAGAAGATAATATAGCCTAACTAGACTTTATTAATAGACATTAATGAATGTCTGCTTTTTATATACTTAAAAAACTGTCATCTAGTCATGGGGGCCATCCTAGCAATTTAAAATTCAGTTAAATGGATTGTCTAAGATACATTTTTTTTCTTGAAGTAGTGTCCCTCTCCCTATGTGTTGTTCCATGTATTGTAACTCAGCTCCATTCAAAATACTGTACATCCTATAAAAAGGATAATTAAACTAATTATTAGTTATTATTTCTTGGAAAATAAGGATTCCATAACATATGAAAGAAGTAGGACAAGGGAAGTAGGACAAGGCAGTCATTTCTGTCATATCAAAATATGGAAAGTAATGATTTTTATATGTATATTTAAGAAGCGGATGTGAAATGCTTCCTAGCTTTTGTCATGTCAAATTACATTTAAATAGATGGGACTCATTTCCTAGGTAATCTTTAAGCTTGCATTTTTAAGATATTCTGTTAAAACCTTGTACTCGTGAAGATGTAAAATTACTTTATGTTTATCTATCTGTCTATCTATCTACAGATGTAGCAGCCGTTAAACGAACACTCATTATGCCATTTTCACACTGTGATGTGTTTCAAAATAGCCGTTTTTATACTAAGTGAACTAATGTTCGGTAGCACCAAATAAATGTTCGTTAAGGTAATATAAGGGAATTATTCAGTAACTGCTACATCTGTATCTATCTATCCATCTCCAAAAGATAAAAAAGTCAGACAGCACCTCCTAAAGCAAACATGAACAGGTGCGTGATGTGGCTGTCATACGAACAAACACAAATATTACAGCCAAAAAGACATATGCAAATAATAACTATGTAAAGTTTAAAACCCATTACTGCTATAATTATAAGCTATGGAAATAAATTTGAGATTCTTGGAGCATACCAAGTATGCAGAGGCCTGCTGCAATTTTTGTGCATATCTATCTAGAAACACAAAAATATGCAAAGCAGCATGGTGATTCAGAAGTTAGGGTGCAAATCCCAGGGACCTCATTAAAAGAATTCTCCCAAAATATAACAAAAATGGGCAACGCTATATGATATTAAAAATGAAAAATTATGGGTGGTGGGGGGGGGGGGGTGGGGGACTCACAGTCTCAGCTCCTTCCACTTTGCCCAGGTCTTAAGGAAACGGGCATGTGTCCTGGATTTCCAGCTTGACAATTCTTCGAAGCGTTATATCTGATTAACTTTTTCCACCCATTCCATTTTTGATGGGGGATCAGTACTTAGCCATTTGCGAGGAATAAGTGAATTGGCAGCTGATAAAAGGAGTGAGATAAGGTTATTTCTCGATGGAGTATAGTATGTCGATTGTAGTGAGAGCAGGACCATAGTTGGGCTAAGCTTAAAGGTCGGAGAAGAAAGTTGTCTAATCACTGATTGAATATCATTCCAAAACGGACTAATTACCGGGCACTGCCACCATATGTGCAACAAGGACCCACTCTGAGTCTTACATCTCCAGCAGCCATTGTGGAGTATGATACCATCTGGTTAGCAACTTATAGTGAGTCTCCTGTAGGCGCACACAGGTGGAAAAGCCATGAGAATTTCATAATACCTGTTTGACTTGCTCCTCTGAGAGGACCACACCCAACTCCATTTCCCAAGAAGTTAGGAAAGCCGGTTTGTGTATCCGAACTGGACTGACATAAGTGGAAAGGACATATGATGTCTTGGACAAAAATTTATTTCGAGCTATGAGGCTGCGTTCGAAGGGAGTGAGATCAACTCGTATTGTGTTAGTTGTCAGCCAGTCCCGCATATATTTGTGCAGGTGGTGTTTATGTAGAAAGGACAGCGGCTTGTCAGAGACCAGCGATTCCAGTTTTGCGAAATTCACCTCTGCTTTCTCACCAACAGCCTCCAGCAGTCGGTGTGAAGTCAGGCGATGCCACATGTCTGAACAGGATACCTTCGACCTTCCCAACCAATCCGGTACAATGCCGATAGGGCTTAGAGGCGAAGGGGAAGGTGCCAGTGTTTCTTTCAACTCCCGCCATGTTTCACAGGCGCCTAACAGAATTTGATCAATTGATTGGGAGCTGCGGCTTGGGGAGCCATACAGCCACAGGTCTACTTGGCAGGCCGGCCCAAATGTGCAGACAGAAAGTTTATGGAACAGTGAGGGTGGTTCCGATGAAGTGAGCTCAATCCAACTCTTCAATTGTATTGCTTTGTAATAACCTAAGACATCTGGCATGCCTATGCCACCCGCCACCTTCTTCTTCATCAAGAGACTTATAGAGAGCCGTGGACGTTTGCCACGCCAGAGGAAAGTGGAGAAAAGACTTCTTAATGACTTGAAAAAATACGGGGGGAGGCGTATGGGCAACATATGGAGTCGGTATAGGATCTTGGGAAGCACATAAGTCTGCAATAGATTTCGTCTACCAAACCAAGAAAACGGCATTCCTTGATAAGAAGCTAACATGGTGCGAATTTCCGTTAGTAGTGGCTGAAAATTCTCTGTGTAGATGTGAGACGGATCCGCTGTTAGTTGGACACCTAAATATTTAATGGATTTTGAGGTCCACTTAAAGGGCGTGGAGGCGGATACTTGTAGTGACTGTTTAGGGGGGAGAGAAACATTTAATACCTCCGATTTATTTAGATTGGCTTTATATCCGGAGACTGAGCCATAGCGAGAGAGGAGTTCTACAATGGCAGGGAGCCCTTTCTCGGGGTTGGACACCATAAACAGAACATCGTCTGCAAAGGCGGCGGAATGCATAGTTTGTGTTCCCATTTTAAATCCTGATTGTCTGGGTGAGCACGAACCGCCTGTAATAGGGATTCCAATACTAAAATGAACAGGGAGGGGGAAAGAGGGCAACCCCGTCTGGTCCCATTCGTAATATTGAAACTGGGGGAAAGTGTGTCATTAATCTTTAAGCGAGCGTAAGGGGAACCATAAAGAGTAAAGATCGCTTCTATATATTGAGGGGGGAAGTTAAAGTTTTTTAGCGTAGCTTTCATAAATAACCAGTCCACTCTATCAAACGCTTTTTCAGCATCTACTCCCAGCAAAACCAGGCTCGAGCATGTTTTCCTAGCGTGGGTGATAACGTGGAGTAAGCGATGGGAGTTATCTTTTCCCTCTCTGCCCAGAACAAAACCAGCTTGATCAGGGTGTAGTATGAGGGTAGAAGATGTTTCATTCTGGTGGCCAGTATTTTCGCCCACAATTTAAGATCGAGATTAAGGAGGGAGATAGGCCTATAGCTACCACAGGAGAGGGGGTCTTTCCCTTCTTTAGGAAGCAACGTAATATGTGCTTCTTGTGCTTGGCGGGGGAGTTTTTTCCCAGAGAGCAGGGCATTACAGTATCGAGAGACATGCGGTAGTAATTCAGATTGGAATACTTTATAGTATTGTAAGAGAAAGCCATCTGGACCTGGGCTTTTCCCTTTAGGGAAGCTATTTAAGACACATTTAATTTCTTCCAAAGAAATTGAGGACGTGAGTGTCGCAGCGTCTTCCGCCGACAGGGATAGCAGAGAGAGGGAGCTAAGGAATTCTTCTATCCTATTTACTTTGCTTGTTGTAGCGGTCCCAGGATCATTGGTGTTTAGGTTGTATAGCCCAGTGTAAAATGAGAGGAAAGCCGAGGTTATGTCTTTGGTGGATTTGCGTGTGTTGCCTGCTTGATCTTTTATAACCGAAATGAAGCACTTGGCCTTTCGCTTCTTAATCAGCGAAGTCATAAGCTTACCCCCCTTGTCCCCATGTGCATAGAGCCTGTGTTGGTAGTGAAGAAAATGTTTAGCCATTCGGACGTTAATGGCATCTTTTAGCTTTTCTCGCAAAGTTTGGAGTTCAGTGCTTCTATTCAACTGTCTACTTGCCTTGCGTGTGCGTTCAATTGCCGCTATGTCTGAGAGAATTTTGTCTAGTTCCACCTGAGTTTCCCTCTTGACTCTAGAGGCCAGGGATATGAAAATTCCCCTAATTACCGACTTATGTGCCTCCCAAGTAATGGTGGGACAAGTGTCTGCATTAGCATTTATGGCAAAGTACAACTCCATCTGCTGCCTGACGGTCTCAACTAGATCTGGGCGATCCATCAAAGCTTCGTTTAATCTCCAGCACCAATCCTTTTGAGGCAGTTGGCGCAGTGTTAACCTAGCCCATACTGGTGCATGATCGGACACCGATATAGAATCAATGCGGGATTGCAGAGAATACGGGGCTAGATCTCTAGTGACAAAGATATAATCCAATCTCTGATAGGATTGCCGTGGGTTGGAAAAAAGGAATAGTCCTTCATGGATGGGTTGTGCAGGCGCCAAAGATCGACCAAATGTAGGTCATTTAGGTCTTGCAGGAGTCTACCCAGTGCTTTCTGGGGAATAGAAGATGTCCCTCTAGAGGCATCAAGAGCAGGGTTGAGAGTGAGGTTAAAATCGCCAGCTAGGATTATAGAACCTTCTGCAAAGAGTTCCAGTGTGCGCAGAGCCTCAACAAGCCAAGCCACTTGGCCTTGATTGGGAGCGTAGAAATTGGCAAAGGTGTATTTATAAGTAGCGATAGTGCCTTTTAGCAGCAGAATTCTGCCCTCGGAGTCCTCATAAGTTTGAGAACACTGGAAAGGCACTGAGGAATGAAATAGAATGGAAACACCCCTAGAGGAAGCAGTGGGATTCGTGGAGTGGAAACAAGTGGTGAACATTTTTGTGGGGAGGCGAGGGATTTTCCCTGTTTGGAAATGAGTTTCTTGAAGGAACGCCACATTTGTGTGCAGCTTACGGAGTATGGTAAAAATTTGAGATCTCTTATTCGGGGAGTTTAGGCCATGGGTGTTAAAGGAGGTAAAAACTAATTCGGACATGGTGATTCTGAGACAATGTGAGTCCAATGGGTAAGGAGGGTGAGGGAGATAGGAGAGGCCTGAGGGGAGGGAGAGGAGGGGTATTTGAACAAACAGAGGTTAGGTGGGAAGGTTTGGGTAGAAGGACAACCAGTCGGGGAAGGGGAGGGGTAGAAAGGGAGAAAGAAGAAAAGTGAAGAAAGCTTAGAGAGAGATAGAGGAGAGAAAGAGTACAAGAGCTAGGTTGGGCCCAAGATAATGCGCCCGTCAATAGATCAAATATTTAGCGGCAACGCCTGACAGCCGCTAAGCTTTAAACACTTACTCTGTCAATAGACAGAATATAAAAAGGATAGGGGAAACGGAGATGGTCCCAATCGTGACAGCCGATTACCATACCTTACAGGAGTAGATACGTATAGAGGCGTGTAGCAATGGGGACTACATACAGGCAACAGTGTGTAAAAGATGTAGAGGTACACAAGAGATGTGAAAGTTGGAGACATCCTACGGACATGTCTGGGCGGGCGGGAGGCGGACAGTATGAGAGTGCAAGTAGGCTCAGGGATAGTTGCCATAACTGCGCCGAAATGATAATACAACATTAACAACAGAATCAATACAATCCGAGATTACATAAACATCTCCAATGTGGTTATACCTAAATCCCTTATGGGGTCTATCCCAGCAATATGGTTAGGGTGGTGCACACACCCCTATGTATTAGGGCGGCATAACTTCCCGGGGCATCGGGAATCCCGGCACGACACCCTGCTATCCAAAGAGCCCACAAACCCGTGTGAGAGCCCCCGCCCCCCACCCGCCCCCCACCCAACAACCCGCCACCCCCGATATTCCGTTGGTGGTAGTTAGTAGTTAGTAATAGTTAGCTGTTAGTAATGGTTTTTGTGGTAGCCCCTGATAGTTAGCGATAGGTACTAATTAGTAACAGTTAGTAATGATTAGTAATTGGCAGTTAGTAGTTAGTAGCAAGTAGGCGTAATTAGCAGGTTCCCTGACGTGCCTAGTGTACACAGTGCAACGTGAAAATTTTGGTTCACTGAATGAATATACTCCATACTAAAGTAGTGAACCTCTTCCCCAACCTGGGCTCCCCCGCCATCCGAGACCACGGGGCCCCACGTGCCTGCACTCCTCCAAAGCACCATAAGCGCACTACCAGCCCCGAAATCCCAGACGGGGGGTGGAAGGCCCCACAAATACAATTGTTAGTCAAAAAACCCACCCCCAGACATGTACATCAAACAACCCAAACAGTTGGACATCTCAGTGAACTGGGGAAGGGGGGGGGGGGAGGGGAATATGGTAGAGAGTGTCAGAGCTCCAACCTCCAGTTTCCCGGTATAGGGTGCCAGCCACTCTTACTGTGGGTGCTGCAGGGCCCATCGGGCACAAGGCAAACTTCTGGGATAGGTCATGAGGGAGTGGAGGTTGTGGAAAGTATGAGGGGGTGTGGGAGGATAGGTCCAGGGTAGAAGGTACCTTCAACCGCCAGCAGTCCTGGATATGAGTGTAGGATATAAGTACTTCACGTCTGGGCCAGTCCAGTGGGAGGGAATGATTCCACAGCAAATTTTCAAGAGGTACCTTTCACACACAAGTCAGCTCCACGCAGAGGAACAGCTCAGTGGTAAGATCACCGACATCAAGTGGATTCTTGTATGTGTCTCTTCAAGGAGGGTTTCCTAGGTCTTGGCGACCTGAGACGCTGTTGCAGGCCTTCCTGTTCAAAGCTGGGCAGTGACGGCCAGGAGTGTAAGTCCTCCGGGAGGGACAACCATGAGGGAATCTCCATAGGGGGTATGTCGAGCAAGGCCCAGGCTTTGGAGAGATCTTCTGGTGAACGTATGACTATCCTGCGGCCTTGCTTAAGAACAGACAACCCGAAGGGAAAAAGCCATGCATACTGAAGGCCTCTTTCCCGTAGTGCCTCCAGCAGTGGACGTAACATCCGACGCTTTGCCAGGGTAGATGGCGCCAGGTCTTGGTATAGGTGGATCTCTGTTTGGGCATGCATAAGTGGCCTTTTTTCCCTTGCAGCAGCTAGTATAGCAGACGTGTCCGTGGAGGACAGCAGCCCGCAGATTACATCCCTCGGTGGGTCAGCAGGGGAGGGTTTAGGTCTGACCGCTCGGTGGAGTCTTTCGATTTGGACCGAGGCTGCCTTTTCTGCACCCACGAGGGATACAAAGATGGCCGACACCACCTCTCTCAGATCCTCAGAAGCGGGAGTTTCCAGAAGGCCCTCCTGCGGTTCCGATTCTCCAGATCCTCCAGAACATCGTATGTTCTATTCAGGTGGGTATGATGATCGGCGATACGTTGTGCCAGCGAAGAGGAGTGAAGAGTAATCGCTGAGCACGCCGACTCAAGGGAGTCTACTCTTTTGCCCACGGAGTGTATGTCCGCCCGTATGTCAGAGAGCTCCGCGAGCACTGGGGCGATTGCTTGTGCCAGAGCCTTGCGAAGGAAGGACTTGGTAATCACCCTGGAGATAGCGTCTGTCCGGTCAGTACCCGACGCGCTGTCCAGATCTGAGTCCTCTGCCGCGTCTCCCGAGTGGGCCTCTTCCAGCGCCATCTTGCGCGCCACTGCAGGAGAACGCTGGACTTTTTTGCGAAATAATTTATGCACCTCCGCTGCGTTATTCTTGCCCGTGGGGGTACCTGGTAGTTCCCCGCTTCTTTCTCTCAGTGTCTTGCCCATTCTTGTCCTCAATTGAGCGTTTTAAGGCAGGTAGTGGCTTAGTGTCTGACGGAGCTGCAGGTTCAGACATCCATCAGCATCGACGGTTAGGCTCCGCCCCCCTCACATAGCACATTCTAAGCACAAAAATGGCAGTTATCAGCATGCTGCAGAATACAAGGTGCAATGACCTTTAGTATAAATATAACCAGCATAATAATAAGGGAGCAAATCAAAAAGAAAAACATATATACCCATACCCAGGGGGAAATATAATGAGCATCACAGCACAAAACCAATTTTGCAATCAACATTAAAACCATATGATTTGTGTGTTTAGGTCATAGATCCACTGCAGGTGGATAATAAACATACCTTATCACCCCCTCTTCTCACATCTGTACGTGGTTAATGATTCTAAAGCACACAGAATAAAGTATCCATCATTTTGTGCTGTGTATCTATCTATATATCAGTCTATCTATCTATCTATCTATCTATCTATCACTACTACATTCCACTACATTCATTCAATTAATTTACCTATGTATAAACCCTGTTATTAGAATAATGTGGTCATTCTTTATATATAACTTAGGTCAAAATCTCTAAATGTTCTCTAAAAGCTCTAAATGTACAGTCACATACACACGTAGACAAAATTGTTGGTACCCCTCGTTTAATGAAAGAAAAACCCACAATGGTCACAGAAATAACTTGAATCTAACAAAAGTAATAATATATAAAAATTCGATGAAAATGAATAAATGAACGTCAGACATTGCTTTTCAACCATGCTTCAACAGAATTTAAAAAAAAAAAAAAAACTCATGAAACAGGCCTGGACAGAAATGATAGTTCCCTTAACTTAATATTTTGTTGCACAACCTTTTGAGGCAATCACTGCAATCAAACGATTTCTGTAACTGTCAATGAGACTTCTGCACCTTTCAACAGGTATTTTGGCCCACTCCTCATGAGCAAACTGCTCCAGTTGTCTTGGGTTTGAAGGGTGCCATTTCCAGACGGCATGTTTCAGCTCCTTCCAAAGATGCTCAATAAGATTTAGGTCAGGGTTCATAGAAGGCCATTTCAGAATAGTCCAATGTTTTCCTCTTAGCCATTCTTGGATGTTTTTAGCTGTGTGTTTTGGGTCATTATCCTATTGCAAAACCCATGACCTGCGACTGAGACCAAGCTTTCTGACACTGGGCAGTACATTTCTCTCTAGAATCCCTTGATAGTCTTGAGATTTCATTGTACCTTGCACAGATTCAAGACACCCTGTGTCAGATGCAGCAAAGCAGCCCCAGAACATAACAGAGCCTGCTCCATGTTTCACAGTAGAGACAGTGTTCTTTTCAAGATATGCTTAATTTTTCTATCTGTGAACATAGAGCTGATGTGCCTTGCCAAAAATTTCGATTTTTGTCTCATCTGTCCATAGGACATTCTCCCAGAAGCTTTGTGGCTTGTCAACATGTAGTTTGGCAAATTCCAGTTTTGTCAGATTCAAGTTATTTCTGTGACCATTGTGGGTTTTTCTTTCCAACAATTTTGTCCATGTCTGTATGGATAACTTATTTAATGTACTTTACAGCAAAAGAAATAAAAAATATCCTACCAAACAGCATTGCTCTGCGTTGTCAGGAATTCACCTTTCTATAATGAAAAAAAAAATATATATATATATATATATATATATCAGTATAGAGAAAATGCTAGAGAATTTAGAAATACTAAAAACACATTGTAAAGAATGTTATATATTGAGTTGGCGGACTGTTTAATGTAGAAGGTTTTCCCATGATGATAGAGGATGTAACTTTATCTGATGACTAGTGATGTAAAATAATTGTTCATATAGCATAAGAAATCATTTGGGAACACTTTGCATTTGACAATGATAAAGGCTGTGATCGTAGAAACCCATTTCATTTATAGCAGATAAGAGTGATTTACATTTTGTAATTTAGAGTTGGTCACAGGGGTTCAATACATTTTTCATCAGGGGACCTTTCTAACTAAAAGGGATTTCCCCATCCAGAAAACCCCTTAAAGGCCAGATCCCCATGTGGCATAAACGCGACGGTTTGGCCATGGCAGAAACAGTCTCTGTAAAGTAGATGGGATTGCGGAAAAATACACGCAGTGGACACGCTGCGATTTTACAGTGGAAATCGCTACATGTCAATTATACCTCCGGAAACACTGGCAGTTTCCCTATAGGTATAAGGTAAGCAGAAGTCCACAGAGGAAACCTCTGCAGACTTTCTGTGAAAGCGCTGCGGGAAAAACCGCGATGCATTGCCACGCAGTTTTTCCCGCAGCACTTTTTTTTTGCTGCGGAACGCTACGTGAAGTCTTAGCCTTAAAGTCAAAATTCTAATAAAAAAAAAAAGATAATATAAGCTTTTCTAAACTTGTTGCAGGTGGCAAAATCAAAATTGTATTGAATATCCTTTGCAAATAATCCTTTCTCTGGCCTTTGGCAAACATTAAGGTTAAAAGCTTGCCAATTGTGCAGCTTGCTGTTTCAAAAACATAGTTAGTGAAAAAGGATATTTTGCTGGAAAAAAGATCAAACAAAACATTTGACTGAGTCCATGAATATTTGCATTCTGTGAATCACACAACTTGATACCGTGTTGTTCCCGTTGAGAACGCTTGTTGCACTTTTGGCTGACAAATTAACAACTAAAGCTTTAGCAGCTGTTTGCTCATATTTTGCCTCTGTGCATAAACTTTGAGTCTTGATATATAAAGTGTTATGCATTGTGCAGAACAGAGAAGTTTACAATATGAGGGAGAAGCCTGTCTGTCTTCTCTTAAATGCTTTTTAATCTGTGTCAATATTAGTTGACCGTATATCATACAGTGTTAACATATTTCTGATAGAAAGAAACATCCAGATTAATTATATCAGTATCACATAGCAAGACATATAGTAACATAGCAGATAAGGTTGAATAAAGACACAAGTCCATCAAGTACAATCTATAAATCTAACAAGTTGATCCAGAGGAAAACAATATAATCCACAAGACTGACGTCAATTGCCCCAGCAGACGAAAAAATTCCTTCCTAACTTCAAAATTGGCAATTGCATTGTCCCTGGATCATCATCCTATTGCAAACATTTCTAGCTCCCATAATATATTCTTACTTTCAGAGTTCCATAGTCTCGCCTCTCTGTAAATAATCCCTGTCTATGATTATGGTTAAATCTTTTTTCTCTAAACGTAGAGAATGCCCCCTTGCCACAGCTACAAGTCACAGTATAAAGAGATCATTGGATAGATCTCTGTACTGTCCTTTCATATACAGTGCCTTGCGAAAGTATTCAGCTCCCTTGAACTTTTCAACCTTTTGCCACATTTCAGGCTTCAAACATAAAGATATAAAATTTTAATTTTTTGGTGAAGAATCAACAACAAGTGGGACACAATCGTGAAGTGGAACGAAATTTATTGGTTATTTTAAACTTTTGTAAAAAATAAAAAACTGAAAAGTGGGGCGTGCCAAATTATTCGGCCCCCTTAAGTTAATACTTTGTAGCGCCACCTTTTGCTGCGATTACAGCTGCAAGTTACTTGGGGTATGTCTCTATCAGTTTTGCACATCGAGAGACTGAAATTCTTGCCCATTCTTCCTTGGAAAACAGCTCGAGCTCAGTGAGTTTGGATGGAGAGCGTTTGTGAACAGCAGTTTTCAGCTCTTTCCACAGATTCTCGATTGGATTCAGGCCTGGACGTTGACTTGGCCATTCTAACACCTGGATACGTTTATTTGTGAACCATTCCATTGTAGATTTTGCTTTATGTTTGGGATCATTGTCTTGTTGGAAGATAAATCTCCGTCCCAGTCTCAGGTCTTTTGCAGACTCCAACAGGTTTTCTTCCAGGATGGTCCTGTATTTGGCTCCATCCATCTTCCCATCAATTTTAACCATCTTCCCTGTCCCTGCTGGAGAAAAGCAGGGCCAAACCATGATGCTGCCACCACCATGTTTGACAGTGGGGATGGTGTGTTCAGGGTGATGAGCTGTGTTGCTTTTATGCCAAACATATCGTTTTGCATTGTGGCCAAAAAGTTGGATTTTGGTTTCATCTGACCAGAGCACCTTCTTCCACATGTTTGGTGTGTCTCCCAGGTGGCTTGTGGCAAACTTTAAACAAGACTTTTTATGGATATCTTTGAGAAATGGCTTTCTTCTTGCCACTCTTTCATAAAGGCCAGATTTGTGCAGTGTACGACTGATTGTTGTCCTATGGACAGACTCTCCCACCTCAGCTGTAGATCTCTGCAGTTCATCCAGAGTGATCATGGGCCTCTTGGCTGCATCTCTGATCAGTCTTCTCCTTGTTTGAGATGAAAGTTTAGAGGGACGGCCAGGTCTTGGTAGATTTGCAGTGGTCTGATACTCCTTCCATTTCAATATAATCGCTTGCACAGTGCTCCTTGGGATGTTTAAAGTTTGGGAAATCTTTTTGTATCCAAATCCGGCTTTAAACTTCTCCAAAACAGTATCACGGACCTGCCTGCTGTGTTCCTTGGTCTTCATGATGCTCTCTGCGCTTTAAACAGATCCCTGAGACTATCACAGAGCAGGTGCATTTATACGGAGACTTGATTACACACAAGTGGATTATATTTATCATCATCAGTCATTTAGGACAACATTGGATCATTCAGAGATCCTCACTGAACTTCTGGAGTGAGTTTGCTGCACTGAAAGTAAAGGGGCCGAATAATATTGCACGCCCCACTTTTCAGTTTTTTATTTTTTACAAAAGTTTAAAATATCCAATAAATTTCGTTCCACTTCACAATTGTGTCCCGCTTGTTGTTGATTCTTCACCAAAAAATAAAAATTTTATATCCTTATGTTTGAAGCCTGAAATGTGGCAAAAGGTTGAAAAGTTCAAGGGGGCCGAATACTTTCACAAGGCACTGTATTTGTACTGTACATCGTAATGAGGTTGCCCCCTAAGCTATATTTTTTCCAAACTGAAAAACCCCAAGTTTGAAAACCGGCCTTTATATTCCAATCCCCCCATTCCTTTAATTACCTTGGTCACCCTCCTCTACACATATTCTATATGTGGCCTGACCAGTGATTTGTATAGAGGCAAAACAATATCCATGATCATCTATTCCTCTCTTAATGCAAACCATGATTTTATTTGCTTTAATAGCAGCTGCCTGGCACTGGTACAGGATTGTTCTGTTAGCCTCTTGCAGAGAAAAAAATTGCTGCATATCGAAGACATCTCTCAATTTAGCCCTGATTAAGGTTGTGATCATTTTTTCACACATTTGGGGAAGTTTACTAACCCATCTATGTCAGTTTTCTGGTGTAGATGGGTGTAAACGTGGCACACCTTTGATGCACAGCTCGTTCTTGAGCCGAAGATTTCTTTCTGCATTACCTGACGTTGCTTTCTATGAAAGTGGAGAAAGCTGGCACAGATCAAGGCTTAACAAATTTACTATAACTTATATCAGAAAGCTAGTGTGAGTTATACCTGAAATCTATGTCAGTCTTTCAAAGCCTCTTAATAATTCAGGTGCATTTTGGCCAGCCAGGGACTTTATTAAGACTAGCATAGAGAACACCAATCTGAATAAATTTCACCCATTCTGTATACGGGATTAAAACAGAGTCATGTGTTGGACACCCACTAATCTGATATTGATGACTTATCCTAACGTTGGATCATCAATATCTATATCATGGGAAATCCCATCTGTGTTGAGTATTTTACTCTGTCTGTAATAGTTTAGAGATTGTATAGTGAGGTTTAGATACAACAGGCAAGCAAATGGTTGTTTGCAATTTATGTTTGCAATGAAAGGTGCTACAACCAATTATTAGGTACCCATCATGAGTTTTAGGGGTGTCATAAGAGTAAGTTTATGATATATAATATATACCTTCATTCAGATAAATTATGTTTTTACTTTTTTAGTGCATTTTTGCTATTTTACAAGAAGGTCTGTGATACTGTATATTTCAGTACAGCTACAGTGTACAGTCTACAGCTACAGTGTAAGTTACTGAAATAAAATCACAAAAGTGTCACCACAAAATGCATTTATCATATGATATTGCAATGATTTCTGAAAAGACAGAGAATTACCAGTGCTATAGAGCTGGCTTTACTATAGTCAGCCAGCCCCCAGAGCACAGGTAATTAATTACCTGTGAGATCAGGGAAGAAGGGGGAACAGAGCAACTCGGGACCTGAATGTTGCTTCTGATCACATGACCCCAGGGTTGTGACTTCGCTGGAACCCCCAGGTCCATCAAAGTATTCTACAGGACCCAGTAAGTGAATAAATACTCCCAGGAAAACCCCTTTAAGTAAATATATTATAATTTATATGTTTTGTCTCAGATTTCATCTGCATAATATTATAGTAAATTACATAGTCTTAATATAGACTATTGCAAGTTGAATGCAGATATTGTCCCTTTCAGTATGAATAAGTGTAGGAGTAAGACTGTGAGCAGAAATATTACAGAATGTAAAGCTTAGTAAAATCCATGTCTTCCTTATTATAATATCTTAACATCCTAGGTAACAGGTTGGAAGACTGATAACACTAAGTAACGGTGAGAAATTTGTAGAGTACTTTCCAAAGAGAGAGCATTATTAATATCATATTATATCATTATAGCCCTTTAGCATGAAACACTTTAATTATCTATCTTGCCTCTAGTAGAAATTATATCATATACTAATGCAGACAGCACGACATCTGGGATTTGGCAACATTAGAATGTTTAAGAATGAGATGACACATTAGCAATCAAGTACTAGAACCTTGAGATTATAGGACAATGACAAGGTCAATAGAAAAAGGTGTGTTCACCAATGCAATCCCTTGAACTGTAATGGGAAATCCATGGCTATATCAACAGGAAAAGAAGAAAATAAGTTGCTGTTTCAGTGTAGGTCGTATTGATGAACAAAGGTTAAAAAAAAAGTGATGTTCATATCAGTATCTTCACTTATTTTAAATAAACCTATTTATAAGCAATACTGTTCTTAAGGGGGTACTTTCCAGTATGGATATATATGATATAGCCACAAGATTTATCATAATTGTTTAATACATGTGGGTTCCATGTCTGTGGATCCTGTGGATATGCCATAAATTTCATTGTTGGGAATATTCCTTTGAATACCACATTACAATGGTGTATGTGTTTAATTAATGGAAATCTAGCAAATAATTCATTTTAAGGAACGTTAAAAATGAGAAAATATATTTTTCTGTACGCTTAATGGTTGTTGGAAGAGCTGAAACTGCACTAAGGAGAAATTCTGATGTTCATCGTTCCCATTTCTGACTAGTGTTCTAGAACTGCACTCCATGAGAAGACTGTACATAATGGAAGTCACAGCAAAAACATGTACCATCAGAATCAGATGTAGTAGTGAAGGTTTGAGGCCTGCAAAAAAAGGTTTTTCCCAGTTTAATGTACAATAAAGTTGCTTGCTATAACTTTGATAGTGATATTGTTCATAGGAAGTCGACCTGTTAGAACAAAATTCTGTCACACCTCTTAGTTTATAACGGAAACCGCAGCACTCTGCAAGATCCATTGCACAATGGATACCAGCAGCATCCAACAGACCCCATTGACTTACAATAAGTTCTCCTGGCTTCTGCTTAGGTCTCCATGAAATAAAATGGAAGCTGATTTGGAGGCTCCTAATGAAGATATAAGCAGATATATAACTAATGTCATATTTTATTGCTCTATACGCTTTGTATGTAAAAACAAACTGTATACAGATGCAGATCTCTCCAAGTCTTCTATATTTAGTGGCTGGTTGGTTTACATAAAAGACTGTTGTCGATAAATCTGATGAAGTGACAAATTAAATTGACCTTCATCTTATTATACATATTTTTACTGGAAAGGCTTCTGTATATATACAGTGCTGGCCAAAAGTATTGGCACCCCTGCAATTCTGTCAGATAATACTCAATTTCTTCCAGAAAATGATTGCAATCACAAATGCTTTGGTAATAATATCTTCATTTATTTTGCTTGCAATGAAAAAACACAAAAGAGAATGAAAAAGAAATCAAATCATTGATCATTTTACACAAAACTCCAAAAATGGGCCGGACAAAAGTATTGGCACCCTCAGCCTAATACTTGGTAGCACAACCTTTAGACAAAATAACTGCGAACAACCGCTTCCGCTAACCATCAATGAGTTTCTTACAATGCTCTGCTGGAATTTTAGACCATTCTTCTTTGGCCAATTTCTCCAGGTCCCTGAGATTTGAAGGGTGCCTTCTCCAAACTGCCATTTTGAGATCTCTCCACAGGTGTTCTATGGGATTCAGGTCTGGACTCATTGCTGGCCACTTTAGAAGTCTCCAGTGCTTTCTCTCAAATCATTTTCTAGTGCTTTTTGAAGTGTGTTTTGGGTCATTGTCCTGCTGGAAGACCCATGACCTCTGAGGGAGACCCAGCTTTCTCACACTGAGCCCTATATTATGCTGCAAAATTTGTTGGTAGTCTTCAGACTTCATAATGCCATGCACACGGTCAAGCAGTCCAGTGCCAGAGGCAGCAAAGCAACCCCAAAACATCAGGGAACCTCCGCCATGTTTGACTGTAGGGACCGTGTTCTTTTCTTTGAAGGCCTCTTTTTTTTCCTGTAAACTCTATGTTGATGCCTTTTCCCAAAAAGCTCTACTTTTGTCTCATCTGACCAGAGAACATTCTTCCAAAAAGTTTTTGGCTTTCTCAGGCAAGTTTTGGCAAACTCCAGCCTGGCTTTTTTATGTCTCTGGGTCAGAAGTGGGGTCTTCCTGGGTATCCTACCATAGAGTCCCTTTTCATTCAGACGCCAACGGATATTACGGGTTGACACTGTTGTACCCTCGGACTGCAGGGCAGCTAGAACTTGTTTGGATGTTAGTCGCGGTTCTTTAGCCACCATCCGCACAATCTTTAGTTGAAATTTCTCGTCAATTTTTCTTTTCCGTCCACATCTAGGGAGGTTAGCCACAGTGCCATGGGCTTTAAACTTCTTGATGACACTGCGTACGGTAGACACAGGAACATTCAGGTCTTTGCAGATGGACTTGTAGCCTTGAGATTGCTCATGCTTCCTCACAATTTTGCTTCTCAAGTCCTCAGACAGTTCTTTGGTCTTCTTTCGTTTCTCCATGTTCAATGTGGTACAAACAAGGACACAGGACAGAGGTTGAGTCAACTTTAATCCATTTCAACTGGCTGCAAGTGTGATTTAGTTATTGCCACCACCTGTTATGTGTCACAGGTAAGTAACAGGTGCTGTTAATTACACAAATTAGAGAAGCATCACCTGATTTTTCAAAGGGTGCCAATACTTTTGTCCACCCCCTTTTTTATGTTTGGTGTGGAATTATATCCAATTTGGCTTTTTGACAATTCTTTTTGTGGTTTTCCATTTACGACAAATTAAATGAAGATATTATTACCAAAGCATTTGTGATTGCAATCATTTTCTGGAAGAAATTGAGTATTATCTGACAGAATTGCAGGGGTGCCAATACTTTTGGCCAGCACTGTATATATATATATATATATATAAGTCCAAATTACTGAATAAAAACATTATGAAAACATCAAAAATGCATAAGAAGTTCAGCTGAAAATAGTTTATACAATCCAGTATCATTTATTATTAAACCGCAAAGAATGCTGAAGAAAAAAAACCATCAAGTGGACAATGATTTCTTTGTTGTAAAGTCACAGTAGAACAGGTTGTATAATATAATGATTAATTCGGCATCATGACAGCCAATTTATTGAGAGCTGCACATGTGCTCCTTCAGGCTCTGCTAGTGTTTTGATTTAGACTGTTGCTGCCTCAATGAAAAGTACAACATATGTAAATAGGATTAACACGTGACACGGAGCTACTATTAATACATGATAAATGTTATTGCTGCAGTAAACTTATGTTTAATGATAACATATTCAGAATCATTGTGCTTTCAATTTTTAGCATTTTTGCCACACTTCTTGCTGCAATGACTTCCATAACTAATGACAAGTTGTTTTGCATTCAACCAATACTAAATGTTTTTTTACTATTAAATAAGTTATAAGTTTAGAATTTATAAGAATTTATAAGTTTGGACATTGCAATAAGATAATAAAGCTCTATATAGTGTTCTAGTATTTTATGTTACTGATAAGAAGCTATGGGGATATACAGGATAATGATCTTGGCAAAGTACAAATCTGGCTGCCTGTCTAACCCCACATTCATGTGCCAATGTGCCAGCCTGTGACAGAAGCATTGTCTGCTCTACTAAACTCTCCCCAGCTTGCCAGGTTGGTGTCTCATTTAATCTATTTTGTAATAGCCCTTTATTAAGGGATAAATTCATTTGTTTCAGGTAATGCACAACAAATTGTCATCCCAGAGAAAAGCCTTTTCAAAACATCTTGTGCTATTTGTACTAATACGATTAGATACAAACTATGATACTCACTTTTAGGCTGTTTTTAGTCAGTCATATTTTGGTACATTTTAGTGGCAGCAGTTTGGCAGCAATACCTAACTTTGTGTGGTGCGGTGCTTCTGTTCTGAATTTAGGTCACCATAGGGTTCTATGGTGATTTAAGTTCAGTTACATAGAATTGCAGGGAGTCCATGTATTGTAGCCAAAATACTGCTTCTAAAATGTACTCACATTACAGTCATTAGAAAACACCTAAAACGGTCTTCTGCCATGTATTATCCTTATGTAGCAATATAGAAATGAATATACTGTAGGAAAAAAGGAAGGCTCCAGCAGCAAGTAAAAGTACTTGTAGAACTAACATATTATGATTAAGGGTCATGTCCTTGTCCAATTTGATATAATAATGCCTACAAATTCTACAATGTTTGCAGTGCTTATTCAGTGTTTTCTGTGCAGCAAAGGGAACATGCCACCTAAAAGACAAATATGCGGTAAATTATGCGCACTGTGATTTCCAAAACCGATGCGGTTTTGGAAATCACAGCATGTCAATTATCCCTGCGGAAATGCTGGTGGTTTCCCTATATGTATAATGGAAGCAGAAACTCCACAGAGGAAACCACTTTCTTTGAATAGCGATGCTATAAAAACTGCGTTGCGTTGTCCTTGCAGTTTTTCCTGTAGCACTATTTTGCTGCGGGACGCTACATGGGGCCTTAGCTTTAAATTGCTTAATTTAATATTAAAGTGGCTCAATTTAATCCATATGCCCTTTTAGCCAGCAAAACTACATGCGGTAGTAGGTGCCAAATTTAGATATTGAACACAATAAAGTACTGTAAGTGAATCTGTTTTATTAGGTTGATAAGGGTATAATACCAATGGGTGTTATAGTTTTATAGCTCAGTAGTAAATGGCATGCTGTCTAGTGAACTTGTGAACCAAGCCTTGTCTCTTGCACAGTTTTCCGCAGTTTCACCCACATTATAAATTTTGATGGCTGACTCATGGTCAACTATAAATTGTTGTCAGAAAAAATATCACAGGTCAAATCTAAATATGTACTGTATATTTAGAAATCATCATTGTGTAGATAAACTGAAATATCTCCGTATCTTGGCTATCCTCACAGAACCTGGCTAGCAGTCATTTTTTTCACAACAGCATTATCTGATGAGTCCATTAACAGAATTGAGTTCCATATCAAGATTCAACAGAGTAAAATATTAATACCATCTTTGCACTAGAGTACATTCAACAGGGCTGTGTTCACCTCTCCATCTCTTTCACTCCATAATCAGATTTATAGCTTAATTCCAATCATATCACCCTTCTCAAGCTCTGTGTGTTGACTACCACATACTAAAGATTATAATTAAGTGACTTCCCATAGCTCTGGGCCAAACGTTTACCATGGGTAATGCTTTCCTCATATGTTATCCTGACAGATAGTTGATTATTTCTGCCATTCTAAGAATCAATTACTTGGTACATCATCTTTTCTTACATGAAGATGTACTGATCTGAATAATGTCTAGTATACAATGCTAGTATACTATATTTTAGATGTTTTACTATGATACATATATTTATTTATAAATAAATATATATTTTTATGTGGTTTTCGTTATATTTTCTTCATTATTTCTGAAAACATGCAACAGTATATTGTAAGGAATGAAAACAAGATACATGTGTGTTACATCTTTCCACTGGTGCAGCGGGTTACCACTGTCGCCAGCGGTTTGCATGAGTGGCATTTCCTTTGTGTTGAGAAATAGGAAGGAACAGTAAAGACCGGCAAGGGCCCCAGAAAGCGTCAGAATGGGAGGTGAGGATTAGTGAGGTGAGTATGACTTTTTCC
Organism: Leptodactylus fallax; assembly: GCA_947044405.1. Lineage (NCBI taxonomy): Eukaryota > Metazoa > Chordata > Amphibia > Anura > Leptodactylidae > Leptodactylus > Leptodactylus fallax. The sequence goes on along the minus strand of CAMRHE010000087.1, from coordinate 240,471 downwards.
ATTGTTCAAATGATTTTTAAATAAGTTTTATCACCTGGACAACCCCTTTAAATAGTTTGCATGCTTTTTCGTGTTTCTATTAGACTAAGCTTAGGCAATATATGGACAGTGAGGATGCATCTGCTGAGCTGGCCTCATGGCTTCATTTACACTGACTGAACACATTTATAAAATAATTGTGTAGCAAAAGAAAGATTTAGCCCTATATACGAGTCCCAGTGTGTCTATTTAAGGGTAAATAAACCATACTAGAAAACAGGCTATCTTTTTTTCCTCTAACATTTATCACATCTGGGAGACATTAGAAACATATTATTACAGTGGATTTTACGGCATACCTTGTAGCTAAATGCAGATTGTGTTTTCTATATATTTATAGAGCTTGTAAAATGGCTTCACGGTTTATGTCGGTGAATAATAAATATGAAGAGCTCATCCAGTCAATTAGCAGTTTTGTCTGTTAAGCAGATTTGATTTTATGCTAGGATGCACCAGGCAATTTTTTATTTTTTTTTGAAGTAGTAGTAAGTAATGGCCTATTGCTAAATATAGAGTCTGCTGAATTATACATTCCTTAAATGGATAACATTCGTCTTTCAACATCTCAACATTTTCAGTCATTTACATGTTAATTATCAGTCATTTGGCCTGATCTAATTTATAATTTAAGGTCTATAAATGCCGGATCAGCTGAATAGTAGAAAACAGATTGCATTCTATCTTCAACTATTGGAATTCCAATATTTTTTTCTGCCATTGCTAAAATGATAGCAGCTAGGCTGCTCAGCAGTCAAAAGAAAATAGATTTGTTTCCTTAGGCAAAATATATCTTCTTTCCATATTTATTATAGCTGACAGCTGAAGTCCTTAACTCTTCATAAACATATATATTTACTGGATTAAATGGTGACACTTTGATCTTGTCCAGCCCAATTGGAAGTATACTATACTTTTTGTTAAAGGGGTTGTCACAACAGACATATAAGCCAGCACTGTGGACCCTTCATTGTAATAGGAATATGTCATCACTTTATAAGATGATAATAAAAAAAAACACCTTTAAGTCATATACTAATAAATGCCCGCCAGTATGTAGGTGAATACATACTTATAAATAATCACAAAGTAATGATATGTTTAGATCTGCATTGGAGGCTGTCGAACCTGTCTCAAAAGCCAGAAAAAATAATGCAGCATGCTTCTCTTTTTTTCTAATAAAATGATGACACCATAATTGAAACCAAAGGGACCCCAATAAGTTTAAGGGGTGTGGCAAATAAAGGATTCAGCACTGCTGTCAATGGAGCGGGACGATGTAATTGACCAATGCAGATGTGAACAGAGAATTTGTTTTTTCATTGTGTTATTAACTATTTTACCAAAATCAAATATTTTGATGCCAAAAAGCAGATTTTTTTCAATAATAAAATGCTTAGCCACTTAGGTATCTAAGGGAACGGCACAGAAAAGAATTGTTATCTGGATAACATGTTCTTGTTATCTCTATCTGAATAATTATACATTTCCTAAATTAATCATCTTTGCTGCAAAATACTTCAGAATGTCACATAAATTACTTTCAATTTCCTATTACCAAATTATAGATTTTTTCCAGGAAGCAGACTTTTGAATATATATAGTCATACTGCACTGGTGTGAATTTTGCTTTTCTACATTTTAGTTACAGATATTTTAACATTTATGGTGGGTATTAGTTATTGCAGTGATTTATTTTATTATATGTTTAGATTAAAATTATTCCTGTAGAAGCTAGTATAATAATGTCCTGATGCATACAGAGAACTGAGCCGGGATTTTGTGGACTGGTGCCAGCGGAACCACCTGAAGATTAATGCTGGGAAGACCAAGGAGATGGTGGTGACCTTCCGTAAATGCAGATGCCCTCCTAAACCAATGGACATCCAGGGAACGGGCATCAAGATTGTCAACATCTATAAGTACCTGGGTGTGCTCCTTAATAATAAGCTGGATTGGGCAGATCACATGGAGGTCCTGTACAGGAAGGGCCACAGCAGGCTCTACCTGCTTAGGAGGCTGAGAGCCTTTGGAATCCAGGGGGCACTTCTTAGGACTTTTTTCAACTCAGTAGTGGCATCAGCCATCTTCGGAGTGGCCTGCTGGGGGAGCAGTATATCAACCAGGGATAGAAATAAACTTGACAAGGTGATTAGAAGGGCCAGCTCTGTCCTAGGGAGCCCACTGGACTCTGTGCAGGTGGCGGGTGACAGAAGGATACTGTCCGTAGTGAGCTCCATGCGGGAGAACAAGTCCCATCCCATGCATGAGACCGTGATAGCGCTTGGCAGTACTGTCAGTGACCGACTACTTCACCCTTTGTGTGAGAAGGAGCGCTATCGGAAGTCATAATAATAATAACAACTTTACTTATATAGCGGGTATCCTGTTCCCCAGTCCAATGGACTGCAATACATTGTATTGCAGTACATCACACATAGTATCTCTATGTGCAATAATCAGCCAAAAGGAGAGGCAGCCAGGAGGCTATTGTTTGTTCTCCAGGCTGCTATGGCAACGACTTGGAGCTCAGATCTCAGAGGATCTGAGGGGTGGAAGGGGGGGAATCTTGCCTCCTAACCACCCAGATGCCGTAATCACTACAGCTATTCACCCTTTGATAAAAATGACACATAACTTATATTCTGCACCTCAGTATGATCATGGTGCTATAGTTTTTGTTATGTTTCAATGAGCCCACATTGCAGCTCTCCTCCTCTTGTCTCTGGCTCAAGACGCAGTCAACACTAGCAGATGCCTGAATGGTGGAGCAGGAAGCTAAAGGCTTTTTGTTTCAACGTTGTATTCAATCATATCTGCAACCTGAAAACACAGATATATTTGAAAAAATACATGCGGCTATCTTCCCACTTTAGTTATGTGACACCCTTGGCAGATTTCCATGGAACCCCTGGGTGCTGTGGCACCCTGATTGGGAATCACTGCTGTATGCCCAATTTTCTTGCCAGCTAAACCCTTAACCTAATGTTTTTTGACTAGCACATTAAGGTACATATCAGTGATCTTCTATAAGGGCAGCAGGGATGTGCAGTTTGAAAACTAACTTGAGTACATTCATGAGCTGGTAACTCTAGATAACTTTGTACAGTACAGTGGAAAAGACACTTTAAGATAATCCTATAGAATAAAATATATGTAATGCGTAAATTCCACTGCACAGTTTAATTGACAGTAATAAATATGTAATATTTCCATAAAATTGACCCTACAGTAATATGTAGTTATACAGTAGATTAGAGCAGCATGGGATCTCACATGCACAATGTACTAATGTAACACTTTGCAAAATCACCCAGCAATTCTACAACTCCCATATAATCAAGCAAATCAATCTATCATGTTACCCTTGAGAGTACTTACAAGTAATGGAACCATATTTCTCGTCCGTCAGTGGATGTTTTAATTGCAAATTCTCTATAGCACACAAGATGAAAGCACATTTGTAACACATATCTTTCTAAGTGATGAAGCAAATGAACATGATTTTTTTATATCATTCTAGGCCCAAGTTTCCAATTAGATATATATTTGATAATTGCTTAAAGAGAGTCTGTAAGCAGGAAAATCGGTTTCAAACTAATAACAGTATCTTGCAGGGCCGCTTCTACACTTTCCAAAGAAGCCTTTCTTGTTTTGAATTGCAGCTCCATTTTCATGATAATCAATGTTTTATTATTATGTAAATTAGTTGAGAAGTGCTTTAGGGTGGTGTCTTTTCCTGCTGAGACTTTGCTGCCTGCTCAAGATAACAACTCTTAAATGCCACCCAGCCAGGGCCGCACTTTTTATAAGGTGACTCCTCCTTCAGGCTTCCATCTGACATCATGCATCCAATCACAGGCCTCAGCTAAAAGCCAAAATGGAGCAGCATACTGTGTGGGGGCCAAAAAAAAGAGGGTAATATTATGTGTGGGGACCTCAAAGGGACAATATACTGTGTTGGAGCCGGTAAATGGTGGAATATACTGTGGGGGGTTAATAAAGGAGGCAATACATTGTGTGGAGACCAGTACAGGAGGCAATATACTGTGTGGGGACTAGTAAAGGGGACAATATACTGTATGGGGGCTAATAAAGGGGGTAAAACACCATGGAAGCCTGTAAAGGAGGTGTTATACTGTGTGTAGGCCAAATAAGAGGATTTTTGAACTGCAAATGAGAGCAGCATGGTCTACAATTTTAATTAGGGGGGCCCCATCATGGAACCAAAGATCACCGGGTTGGGTATTTTTTTGGGGGGGGGACACCTAGAGGTTGCCTCAGGCAGCAGAGAGGCTAGGTTCACCCCTGCACCCGGTTCCACCTCACATTGCTTGAGTGACATCTCCACCCCTGTGCTCATCGTCTTGATCAGCTATGGCAAGCGCAGTACTGATTGTACTGCACATGCCTGAAGACGTCAGGCTCTGCCCAGAAGAGCAGAGGCAGGGCTGGGCAGCTATGCCTCCAAGATACTGTGGGGTAGATTTGCTAATCCTGACAGTGAAAGTGTAAACTAAGTGCAAACTTAGACTTTTTGTGCAACTTTCAAATATTAAGCCATTCAATTTTGAAAGCCACATCTTTCTCTCAAAGCCATCACCATTGTTGTACAAGGCAAAAAATAGTTTGGTATACGGCTAGGGTTACATAGCAATATTGGTTGCAGCTCCAATTGTGTATCCAAAGATCACTGGATCACCTTGTGAAACCTTCACACAAATTAGTAAATGAAGTCGCATTGTGACCCCAAGAGTATTGTCCAATGTGAATTTGTGGTCATGACAGTCTTGGTTGAGGAATCGCAAGGTGACCCAGAAATCTTTGGATGCTGTGAAAATCATTGTGTAGCCCTTGCCTTATACTGGATATGGATTTATATTTAACAATGGTGGAGGACTTCCAAAATATCAAGCTCATTATATTTAAATTGAATTTTGTTTCAGCCCTGAAACACATTTATGGTACAACTTGAAACTAATAAAATAGATACTCGATACTTACCTTGAGAATCTTTGAGCTTACTATGGATCAGGATCACATAATTTTTGTCTAACATGCACTACATACAGTACCATTAAATAAAGGACCAAAGAGGAAATAAGGCTTCAGCTATCCATATACAGTATCTTCTAACATGTGTTCTGAGGAAGGGAGATCCATTGTTTATGATGGCTGCTTAGCTTTTGAGTGGGTGCCATATTTAAAGACTTGACATCCACTGTAGTATTACGATTGATGTTGGGAAGTAGTTAATTTTGCGTCATGTTCCTTTTTGAATCATTATATTTTCATGGTTTAGCCTGATAGTAGAATATTTCCTCTTGAACCACAAAGGCATCAGCAGCAGCAGAAAGTCATATGTTAAGTTATTATTTTATCTCTGTTCTTTCCCCGACAATCTCAAAAATATTCAGACAGATGGCTTCTATTTGGTCCACCTTTGTTCTTGTGTTCTTGTATAGAGCAGAAATTGAATTAAAAATGTGTGGTTTCCAGGATCAGAAATGAATAAATGCATTCAAGCTAAAGCACTGTAACAATAACAATAATAATAATAATAATAATAGGGTTTTAGGGCAGCGTCTCCTTTATTTGGTTCAACAAGAGTAAACTTTTTTTTTCACCATCATCCCTCCCCTGTGGAGCTTAATAAGCATACAGTATATCTTTCAACTGTACTCTGTAACTAAGTAGTAATAATAAGAATTACATGCCTGGAATCCATTTGTAGATTAGTATTTGAATGGTTACATCATCATTACAGTCACACTTTCTTACTGCCTTTATGCAAGTTAATCCTGCACTTTTCCTTTTCTGCCCACTCTTAAGCCATTGAAAATATATTGCTGCTTTTACCACTGTTATAACTCCCACATCTTTGATTTTCCTGACTTCAGGAATAAAGCTTCAAAATTTTTAATTCATAATCCACCGTTTTTCATATCAATAATCATAAGTCTTTTAGACAGCCCTGAATTATTTATACTGATATAGCTTACAAATATCTTCATGTTCTTGAACATTCTGAGTTTTTTCACTACTCATGTTATTATCAGTAATAAAACATGTACTATTCCATCCTATTCCTAGTTACCATTTCATATAATTTGAAATTATTATTGTCAAAATGTTCTGGTCATTTTTATGTACTAGTAAGACATAAACATATAGTTTTTGTGTCCATTGTTAAGAGGGTATTCCCATTTTTTACATTAATGGCTACCTCTGGGACCCATATTTATCTTAAGAACGGGACCCAGACCTTGTATGCCATGAATGTGTATCCCACTCCATTCATTTCTGTGGACTTCTGACAGTAGCAAAGCTAATCTGTCAGTGCTTCCATGGAAACCTTCATAGGTGTGGCATACTTTCTGTAAAAAGCACAGCGGAAAAAACTGTGATGCGTTTCCACCGCAGTTTTTCCCACAGCACTTCTTTGCTGTGGCACACTACATGGGGCATAGCCTAAAAGTTGATTTTCTAGGCAGCAAGATTGCACTTTGACACAAAAAAGATGTGTTAACAGCTGGGGTTAGAGAGGTGGTTATGCATGTGTGTCTCTACATTCTCTTCTATGGGAGTTTCAAAAAACAGCTGGGCACATTTATTTGACAGCTTTCTGAGAGTGTCTGAGACTAAGGAGCTCTCTTGACACTAGAGGGAGAATTGCTAGTTCATTCACCACCCCCAGGCTGTACATTATGTGCAACACATTGTACTGTACAGTCTGGCCAGAAGTGTTTCTTTTAAGTGAATCTGTCACACTGAAATTGAAATCCAATCTAAAAGCAGCATATTATAGAGCAGAAGGAGCTGAGAAGATTGATATATATTTATTTTTTTGTAGAAAAAGATTCAGATATGCATCTTAGATGGCGCAGCATCATTCAATATGACTTTTTGAACACTATCACTTTTAATATGTTTTAATATATAATTTTAAATTACTTCAAAAGTATTATTATATGAGTGCTTGAAAGCTGCTGGACATGTGCAAAAATGACCAAAAGTCATTGCGATTTTACTTTAAATATCTGCTCATTCTGAGCTTAGCAGTTGAAAGACTTATGTGTATGCACACATACAGGCAAGGCGGACAATGACTGAGTAGATCTGCCAACTGGATTCTTAAGTCCGTAAAGAGTAGACTATTTATCATCCTGTTCAGCTCCTCTTGTGCTATAACATGCTAACTGCATATTGGATTGAAGTGTGACATATTTGCTTTAAGCAATGCTGCCTTCAGGTACAGTAAGTCATGATCTACTATTACATGTGAGGCAGTACAGAATGGCTGACATTTCATAAATTTACAAATTGGAAACTTATTTCAAGAAGGGAAAAACTTTGTAAGCAACATAAGAGGTTAGAACTGTACAAATAAAATGATGCATATTTTTTTTTCTCTCTTTCAGTTTTCACTTTCTCTGAAGTGTTTTAGGAAGCGACAGATGTGCTGCAATGGTTACATAAATTATTTGACTGGACTGAAATGAGATACTAAATCCTGTTTGATCTGTGAAACTCTTTACAACAATTAGCCCAAGATGAATTATATCATGAAATTTCACAGACATTTTCAAAGAACAATCCTTCTGCTTGCCACTTTTTGCATGGTAAGCATTGTAATTTCTGCCTATTATTTATACACCGGATATAAGCAGGACAATGACATTTCTGAAGCTACAATGGAAATAGAATGTGGAGATATTGAATCTCTACCTTATAAACTGTTAGAACAGAAAACGGGAAAACCATCTCTTTTGTTAAAAATGGAACCTGTTATCTTGGTTTTTATAGAGAGTCAGTATTCTCAACTAGGACAAGACATTATTGGCATTTTAGAATCTATTCGATTTACGTTCCATGCTGAAATAGCTCCTGGAAAAGGTGACCTTCCACCACTTACTGAAAACCATATTGGAAAATATGCACTTATCATATATGAAAATTTTATGAAGTACATAAACATGGACACATGGAATAAGGAACTTCTGGATAAATACTGTCTTCAGTATGGAGTTAATGTTATTGGTTTTCTTAAAGGTACAGAAAACGGCATTCAAAATGTTCATCTCAAGGGCTTCCCGTTTATAATCCATAGTAACATGGCAGTCAAAAACTTTTGTATTAACCCCAACACACCTTTGCTTCATATAACAAAACCTTCCAAAACAGGCAAAAGTCCTTTACTTGCTAATGAATGGACTGTTTTTGAGGTTAACAACTCAATATACCAACCCATCGTTTTTTCAAAAATAAAGATGCCTGTTAATGCTCCACCACAGTTGTCTAAAATGTCCCTATTTGCCACAGTTATTCATGACTTGGGTCTTCATGATGGTATTCAAAGGATCTTCTTTGGCAATAATTTGAACTTTTGGTTGCACAAGCTTATTTTTGTGGATGCTTTATCTTTTCTCTCTGAAAAGAAATTTACTTTGTCCTTGGATCGATTCATTCTTGTGGACATAGATGACATTTTTGTAGGTAAAGAAGGGACTAGAATGAACAGCAATGATGTCAAGGTAAGTCTTGGGATATATCTGGTATAGCTTGTGAAAGTAATTTGTGTAATGTTATATTTTTATTTTCCATTGCAAAAAGATTTATAGTCCATTACAACAGTCACAATTATATATCATTATGACATATTAATAAGATATAATAATATAAATATATTAATTTTGCTGAATTACTCTGATATTTCACTAACATATCCACACTCATTAAAAATTCAGTGTTGATATATAGTAGAGAACAATCCTGTTACTAATGAACTGGGTTTGTTACAAACTTTTCAAAAATGTCAGGTTCAGTTAGGGCTTACCTAATAGGAATCCTAGAAAACTAATTTATATACTCTGGGGTCTCTTAAGGAATCAGAATATTATAATCAAAAGTGTAAAAAAAAATTTTTTTTTACACAACCTCCAGAGTATAATAGTCACACATCCAGTTCAGACTGAAATAAATCTTCCCCAACAACTGAAATTAGAGAAGAAGCAAATGCAGAAGGGAAAGTTGCTAAACGATTCAGGGTATCCAACAATACAAAATATCAAAATCACAATAGATATCCATACAACTCATAAAAGACTATTGACCTCATACTGATGCCCACATGTTTGGGTGTCCTACATGTTTTGTGCAGCCCATACTCACCACTGTAAGTGAATTTAGCTCCCCTGCCACTGTACTGTGTTGGGGAGCTAAATTGGTTTCCAGTTGGCCATTCTCCTCTGGAAATTCCCTGATGAGTCCCACTGATGAAAGGGGACAAAATGCATCAGAAAGTAAGCAGCGAAGTCTACTTAGATAGTATAGGGATTCCTCTGGAATTACCTTTGTAAGGGTGGGAGTAAATTTTCAGGGATCACCTCTATACTTTCCCCCCCTCATCCCCATTGGAGGACCACATACCCAATATATGCTTATCCGGTAAAACTGATCCTTATTGTATACTTACTGTGAAATATGCTATATTGATGGTGAGATTTTCTATGATGGACTGTTGTGAAGACCAATAGGGTCTTAAGTTAGACTGTGCCATTTGATGAGTCTGATGATTCACTGGTCTTTTTTTTTTCTGTATTACTTATGTGTCATCATTGGTGATCAATACTTGGTTAATGTGTTATATTTTTTAGAAGGTACTATTAAATGTTACGTTTTATTTGATATGAATCACTAAGCTGCTATTCCTGTTGAAAATATGGTGAAATGACTTTAGTTCCTCTTGAGATAGGGGACCTTTAGCAAATCTTCTGACTCTTTAGCGGATGTGTTTGCATATTGAGATTGCTGGCAATATATGGACCATTTTAACACTTTCTTATTTTTGTGACCCCTCACTCAGTCTTATTGTTTTATTGCATTGTATTTTAATATATATTGATATAATAAATTCGCACTGATTATTTTATTTTGAGTTTTGTGTGTATATTTGATGTTGTTCTGCGTATGTGTTTAGCCTAGACTTAGGTGTAATTTGGTTAAGGACTTGAATTTCTCATGAAACCAATTCAATACAATATCGCAACATGCTAACAAACTTATTGCAGGTGCAGGCAATGGTAGTTGTAGTCATGATGGCAGTGTACCAAGTATGCTGTGTGACATGGGTGTCGTCACAAGAGATGGCTCGAAATGACCCAGAATTGTATTGCATTAAACATGGTTCTTTTTTGTTATATATGTTAACAAAAGGCACTTTAGCTTAAATGTTGCTGAGTATATAAAGTACATATATATATATATATATATATATATATACACACATCTAAACTTTGCATTACGGAGAGCTCTGATTGCACACCCTAGTGGTTACATCTCGCTCTCATGTAACCCTCCAGCCCCTCAAGCCACTTCTCATCAATTGCAACTACTCCCTCTGGCCATACACTCGCCGATCGCTCACTACAAAGGAAACAGAGAGACCCCTGCGAATCTCTGCCTTTCAGCTAGTCCCTCTCCTACTGGTAACAGGAGCTAGCCTCTGACTTCATTCTGGCACCTGCTGTTGGACTCATCAGGTCCCTGTTTTCACTTGGGCTCGGTCTTCGTAGAGCTCAGCTTTTTTATTATCATTATTATTATTATTATTATTATTATTATTATTATTATCATTTTATTATTATTATTGTTTCTTTATATAGCACCATTCCATGGTGCTTTACATTTGAGGGTTTACATACGGTACACAAGATATACAAAACAGATAATACTAACAGTGACCAACTGGCACAGTGGGATAGAGGGCCCTGCCCGCAAGGGCTTACAATCTATGAGGGAAGAGGGATAAAGACAGAAGGTGAGGGGAGAGGCTATTCAGGTGGTGGTGTGGAGACAGTAGCGTTATTGGAGGTTGTAGGCCTTCCTGAATAGGTGAGTCTTCAGAGCCTTCTTGAAGTTTGTGATTGTGGGGGACAGTCTTATGTGTCTTGGTAATGAGTTCCAGAGTATGGGGGATGCATGGGAGAAGTCTTGGAGATGATTGTGTGAAGAGCGGATAAGAGCAGAGCGGAGAAGGAGGTCTTTGGTGGATCGGAGGTTACGTGTGGGCAGGTAGCGGGAGATTAGGTCGGAGATATATGCAGGGGACAGGTTGTGGATGGCTTTGTATGTCAGTGTTAGTAGTTTGAACTCTATTCGCTGGGCAACGGGTAACCAGTGAAGGGATTGGCAGAGGGGAGCGGCCGATGAAGAACGAGGGGAGAGGTGTATTAGGCGAGCAGCATAGTTTAAGGTGGACTGGAGGGGGGCGAGAGTGTTAGCTGGGAGGCTATGGAGAAGGGTGTTACAGTAGTCGTACAGTAGCTTAGGCCTTCATGCGCAAGCCCACCTTTCAGGTTTGAGATTTAGTCACTTGCTCCTTCCCAGCTGATAAGTTCCTGACATAAGGTGCTTTATCTCCACTCTGCTCTCAAAAGGCTATAAAACCCTCTGTTTAAAAACTAGTTCAAGGCCTTACCACTTTCTAACAAACTAAGAAGTTGAAACTTATACTCATTGCCAGCATTTTTGAGTGATTTTTTGGGGGAAGAAAATGGCATTTCCAGTACATAAAATAATTAGCAATTTTGATCATTACATTGGTTATCATATAGCTTTGGTTATATAAATTTGTTGAAATGATAGTGACCATTTAAATGATAAGTTATTCCCCTGTAACAAGATTTTCAGTGTCAAAGGAAGACTTTAGATAATATGGGTACTGTATACAGTAGATTGGGAAAACATTTTTATATTTTGAGGCATTTCCTACCCAAATCACTCTTTTTGTACTTTTTGCTTTGCATCTATCTAATGACCTTCTTTGTTAATCTTTGTTGTTAGAGACATTCTCAGCGTATCTTACACTATTCCCAGGCTATTCTCTAAATCAATTTAATGCCAAAAGACAATTGTAATCCCAGTTGTAAAACAAACAATCCATATTTGTCAAAGTAACAGAACAAAATTTTAGCAATTGTTGCTTTTTGTGGTCTTTGAGAAAAGAGAGAGAAGTTCAGAAGAATTTGCTGTCCATAGAATACGATTAAGATGTCTGTGGAGAAAGTGAAAAAAGAGCAAACCTAAGAAAGTTGCTCAAGGGTCTATGATCAACAGGAGATTCAAAGACAAAAACCTGCTTGCAGAAATGCTATATAAAGGCCAGTGTCCATAGCAAGGGAATTTGCATATAATAAATAGCAAGTATTTCAGAAGAGATATACTGTATATAGCCACTACATGCCTTACTCCTGCATTGATTTCTAATAGCAGATAGTATTGCTAGAGCGAGAAGCTACATTCATCAGCTGAAAATAGGCTTATATGTGAAACAACTAGTGAAATATGGGATGGGTTGCTATGACTACTAGGTTAAGGGAAATACTCTGCTTACTAGAATACTACAATAAAGAGGGACAGTGCTTTTCTACTAAGGCAAGGGGTAAATGTACTGCTGTTACTACTGGGTAAACGAGGTTGTCACTTATGTGACTACAATGGGAAGGGAGAAGAAATGTTAATATTGTGTAATAGGCAGGCAGTTGCTGTGACTTTTGGGGGAGAAATGGACTGCAGTGTCCCTCTTAGTGAAGATGAGGAAAACACTGGTATAAACAAACATTGGAAGAGTGGAAGGAGACTGTGGAATGTAGCCATTGTTTACAGCATGAAGGTAGTCCAACTCTGAATATTTTATAAGGGGGGCACTGCATTAGCTGCTGTAGTTAAATGGGGGACTGCAGTACTTCTAGGGGAAGGATAAGGCACTTTTGTGTCTTCTCAGAAAAAGAGGGAGCTGCTGGAGTTAAATGGGCACAGTGGTGACTTCTGTAGAAAGGGAGAGTCGCTTCTGGGGTTACTCATGGAAAAGGAAAATATGTTGTGACTACTAGTGCAAAGGGGCATTGCTGTAACTGCTGTAGTAGTGAATAAGGGGGCATTTCTGTGACTTCTTGAGGAGGCATTACTGGACTACAGATGGGACTAGAGATGAGCGAATCAGTTTGTAACAAACCAGATTCGATTTGAATATTCAAAAAGTTTTGGGTTCATCCCAAACCTGAAAATTTTGGGGGTATGTCACCCATGAATGGAAAGTAAAAGCATAATAGGTCAACGCCCATGGAAGGTGTAAAAAATTAACAAACAATTATACTCACCTTCCCACAGTCTTCACAAAGTCTTCAGATTTCTCCATGGCTCTCTGGAAGAGGACCTGGAGAGGGACCTGAGGAGGTTTCAAGGAGGCCCAGAAAAGGTGAGAAAGGTGAATATAATTGTTTGTTAATTTTTAACACCTCCCCTGGGCCTCCACCTATTATACTCTGGAGTCTGAAGAGACCCCAGAGTATAATAATTTCCCTTCCAGATCTATCTGAATTTGTTCATCCCAAACCTAATCTTTAGGTTGAGCTATACGAACCTGAAATGGAATGGGCTGAGCAATCCCAACCTGAAATGGAATGAATCTTTAGAGGTTCGCCAATCCTTAACTGGGACTACTGATAGAATGGAAGAGATACTACTGTCACGACTGGGGGAAGGGGCTCAGCTGTGTCTACTGATGTATAGGGGTACTCTTGTGACTCCTGTAATAGGGAATAGGGAAGCATTTCTGTTTCTTGAGGTATCATTACTGGGACTACTGAAAGAATGGAGGAGATACTACTGCGGGAAGGGGCTCTGCTGTGACTACTGGGGGCAATGTTGTTGCTGTTGAAGGGATGGGCTAGATATGTACTGGATGAAGGAGGTACACAGCTGTTAATGCATGGTGAGAGGAAGGACATATGCTGTAATTGCTCTTTTGTCATAGTGACATGTTGAGAGCTTAAAAGCATCATTAAGACATTGTTGACATATTTTGTCAAAAGCGATCACTACTTTAGCAGAATGACATTGAATTAATGTTGATGTGAATATTTGTAATATTATTTGTAACAAAGTAACCCAGGGCATAGATTGTTAGTACATAAAACATTAGATATGTTCATATATATATATATATATATATATATATATAACACACAGTTGTACTAAAAAGTTTACATACCCCGGCAGATTTTTTGTTTTTTTGGCCTTTTTTTCAGAGAATACAGTATGAATGATAACACAAAAACTTTTTCTCCACTCATGGTTAGAGGTTGGTTGAAGCCATTTATTGTCAAACTTCTGTGTTTTCCCTTTTTTAATCATAATGACAACCAAAAACATCAAAATGACCCTGTTCAAAAGTTCACATACCCCAGTTCTTAATACCGTGTATTGCCCCCTCTAACATCAATGACAGCTTGAAGTCTTTTGTGGTAGTTGTGGATGAGGCTCTTTATTTTCTCAGACGGTAAAACTGCCCATTCTTCTTGGCAAAAAGTCTCCAGTTCCTGTAAATTCCTGAGCTGTCTTGCATGTACTGCGAGCTTGAGATCTCCCCCGAGTGTCTCAGTGATATTGAGGTCAGGAGACTGAGATGGCCACTCCAGAACCTTTGCTTTCTTCTGCTGTAGCCAATGACAGGTCGACTTGGCCTTGTGTTTTGGATCGTTGTCATGTTGGAACGTCCAAGTACGTCCCATGCGCAGCTTCCTGGCTGATGAGTGCAAATTTGCCTCCAGTATTTTCTGATAACATGCTGCATTCATCTTTCCTTCAACTTTGACCAAGTTTCCTGTGCCTTTGAAGCTCACACATCCCCACATAATCAGTGATCCACCTCCATGTTTTACAGTAGGAATGCTGTTCCTTTCATCATAGGCCTTGTTGACACCTCTCCAAATATAACATTTATGGTTGTGGACAAAAAGTTTGATTCTTGTCTCATCACTCCAAATTACCTTGTTCCACAAGTTTTGAGGCCTGTCTCTGTGCTGTTTGGCGTATTGAAGGTGAGATTCCTTGTGGCATTTGCGCAGTAAACTCGACCATGCAGCCCATTTTTCTTCAAGTGCCTCCTTATTGTGCAACTTGAAACAGCCACACCGATAGTTTTCAGAGAGTCCTGTATTTAAGCTGATGTTATGTGTGGGTTTTTCTTTGCATCCCGAACAATTTTCCGGGCAGTTGTGGATGAAATTTTGGTTGGTCTACCTGACTGTGGTTTGGTTTCTGGGCATGTTACCAAAATCACCAGGGTATGTGAACTTTTGAACAGGGTCATTTTGATGTTTTTGGTTGTCATTATGATTTAAAAAGAGAAAACACAGAAGTTTGACAATAAATGGTTTCAACCAACCACTAACCATGAGTGGAGAAAAAGTTTTTGTGTTATCATTCATATTCTCTGAAAAAAGGCCAAAACAACAAAAAAATCTGCCGGGTATGTAAACTTTTTAGCACAACTGTGTATATATATATATATATATATATATACAGTCATATGAAAAAGTTTGGGCACCCCTATTAATCTTAATCATTTTTAGTTCTAAATATTTGGGTGTTTGCAACAGCCATTTCAATTTGATATATCTAATAACTGATGGACACAGTAATATTTCAGGATTGAAATGAGGTTTATTGTACTAACAGAAAATGTGCAATATGCATTAAACCAAAATTTGACCGGTGCAAAAATTTGGGTACCCTTATCATTTTATTGATTTGAATACTCCTAACTACTTTTTACTGACTTACTGAAGCACAAAATTGGTTTTGTAACCTCACTGAGCTTTGAACTTCATAGCCAGGTGTATCCAATCATGAGAAAAGGTATTTAAGGTGGCCAATTGCAAGTTGTTCTCCTATTTGAATCTCCTCTGAAGAGTGGCATCATGGGCTGCTCAAAACAACTCTCAAATGATCTGAAAACAAAGATTGTTCAACATAGTTGTTCAGGGGAAGGATATAAAAAGTTGTCTCAGAGATTTAACCTGTCAGTTTCCACTGTGAGGAACATAGTAAGGAAATGGAAGACCACAGGGACAGTTCTTGTTAAGCCCAGAAGTGGCAGGCCAAGAAAAATATCAGAAAGGCAGAGAAGAAGAATGGTGAGAACAGTCAAGGACAATCCACAGACCACCTCCAAAGAGCTGCAGCATCATCTTGCTGCAGATGGTGTCACTGTGCATCGGTCAACAATACAGCACACTTTGCACAAGGAGAAGCTGTATGGGAGAGTGATGCGAAAGAAGCCGTTTCTGAAAGCACGCCACAAACAGAGTCGCCTGAGGTATGCAAAAGCACATTTGGACAAGCCAGCTTCATTTTGGAAGAAGGTCCTGTGGACTGATGAAACAAAGATTGAGTTGTTTGGTCATACAAAAAGGCGTTATGCATGGCGTCCAAAAAACACAGCATTCCAAGAAAAACACTTGCTACCCACTGTAAAATTTGGTGGAGGTTCCATCATGCTTTGGGGCTGTGTGGCCAATGCCGGCACCGGGAATCTTGTTAAAGTTGAGGGTCGCATGGATTCAACTCAGTATCAGCAGATTCTTGAGAATAATGTACAAGAATCAGTGACGAATTTGAAGTTACGCCGGGGATGGATATTTCAGCAAGACAATGATCCAAAACACAGCTCCAAATCTACTCAGGCATTCATGCAGAGGAACAATTCCAATGTTCTGGAATGGCCATCCCAGTCCCCAGACCTGAATATCATTGAACATCTGTGGGATAATTTGAAGCGGGCTGTCCATGCTCGGCGACCATCAAACTTAACTGAACTGGAATTGTTTTGTAAAGAGGAATGGTCAAAAATACCTTCATCCAGGATCCAGGAACTGATTAAAAGCTACAGGAAGCGACTAGAGGCTGGTATTTTTGCAAAAGGAGGATCTACTAAATATTAATGTCACTTTTCTGTTGAGGTGCCCATACTTTTGCAGCGGTCAAATTTTGGTTTAATGCATATTGCACATTTTCTGTTAGTACAATAAACCTCATTTCAATCCTGAAATATTACTGTGTCCATCAGTTATTAGATATATCAAATTGAAATGGCTGTTGCAAACACCCAAATATTTAGAACTAAAAATGATTAAGATTAATAGGGGTGCCCAAACTTTTTCATATGACTGTATATATATATATATATAGTGAAGCATTGTTTAAAAAAAACTGCACAATGCTCACTAAAACATCTTATTGTACACTTTCTTTGCGGCAAGTTTGCATGGGCAGAATGAAAAGAAATTGTGCAGCTGCCATTCAGTATAGTAGTCCTAACTTCAAGCCAGTGAAGCAGCAGCTAATATTCAATTAATTGTATATTAGCATTCTGCTAACAAGACTCTAATCACTTTATAATGTATTTTTTACAGACCTTTGCATGAAAATTAATTATGATTGACATTTATTGCCAAATAATGGGGACTTGAGCAATCAAGTACATTTTTCAAACATGTATTATCGGAAGTAAATAGAAAATGATATGCCTTAATGAAGCAGCCAGACACAAGACACAGTCAAGAACAATGGGAGTGTTCAAGTGCTTGGCAAGTCTATTTTAATATAGAAAGAAGTCTGTAATGGTCTCATTATTTTATTTCTTACAAGCTATAACACAGCTTTCATTGAAGAACTGTTAGAGAATAGAAACAATTTCTCCCTTGTCAATAGTCATTGCTCTTAGAAGCTTATTGCAGAATCTCTGAATCACAGGTCAGGGTGCCTCCCCCTCCCCCATAAAAAGCAACTGTCACTGTTTAAAATGTTTTAAAATCTCCAAGTGTATTTATAAGTAGTGAAAATTTAACCTTTGCAAGTTCTAAATTAATTTATTATCATTTTGCTAACCAATGTCAAAAAAGATGGTTATTCAAATATCCAATAAATATAAAATAATAACAATCAAATCATAGAACATTAAGAAAATGAAACATATAGACACACAGGAGAGTTCTGGTCCCGGCTCTTTCATTTCACTACTTTTATATAAGATTTACAATTTTGGTTTGTAAGTCATTAAGAATTCTTGTCAGAGAGTTTAATTTGGGCCTGATATAAGCTGGCCATACACATTAGATTTTAGACTGCCGAAGTAACAGCAACTATCTGCTGTTGGTTGGTCATACATAAACCCAAAACAGTTCCATATAGCCAACCATCAACTAAACCCACAAACAAATATGTAGAGTAAAAAAGGTCCAAATGAATATAATTCTTTATTAATTAACTGCCAAATAAATACTATTAAAAATTTCGTACATAAACTAATCCGGCCCATATGTGCATAACCCAAGGCAAGAAATGGGTAAGAATACAGTAAACATGTATAATAAATATGAAATACAAGTAGATGTCCAACAAAATTAATTATTCCAAACAAACACATTGAAAGTGCTGTCACTAAATATCATAAATGAATAATAAAATAAAATAAAATAATTAAAATTAATAATTAAAATAAGTGCCTAACTCCTCTCATACTTACCCAGGGATGATGCTTCAACACCCGTTTCACGTTCAGCTTCTTCAGGAGTGTGATCAGAACCAAAATCTGTTGTGTTAGATATGCTCTACTGTCTGTCTACCATGAGTTAGAGTGATAGACCGGTGGGTGATCTTTGTATTGTAGGCACACAACCACAAAGTGTCTGTTATTTCCTGTTTTCAGCACTTCAATAGCATTGAACAACTTTCAACTGTCTGGAGTTATTGAACACTTGTTGGTTCCTGGTTGTTCATGTGTTTGGGAGAGTTGGACGGATGAACAATCAACCACAGTTTATTTTAGATGAATGATGGCAGTCTAAAATCTAATGTGTATGGCCAGTTAAAATCAAAATATATTGCAAGTAATTTTTTATAATATGGAAAGGAAACTTATTACCACCAGAGAGATATGTAAAGTGTTTGGTGTGCTTTGGCACTTTGAAATTACTGCAGTCACCAATTTTTAGGCTTTTATAAAGGCAAAATTGAAATCGGATCAAAACTCTGGTGGCTTTGGGCACCTCCATCATCAGGGGCGGGCCACATGGGTAAACACTGGCATCATGACGCACAGATGCAAGCGTCATTACCCATATGACTGCTAGTGCCCAACTACAGGCCTTAGTGGTCTCTAACATCTTTCAGGAGGCCAGAAGACGACAGGGACCCCAGCGCTGAAACTCAGGGGAGGTGAGCAACACTGTTTGTTATGTTTACTTATTTCCCCTAGGCCTCCATTTATTATGCTCTGAGGTCTGAAGAGGCTCCCAAAAAATTTTGTGTTCGGCCGAACCTGAAATTTTTTGGAAAATGCATAACAAGAATAATGTGCCACTATTACACTGTGCCCCCTCCACACAGTATAATAGTGGCACAGTGTGGAGGGGGCACAGTGTAATAGTGGCACATTATTCTTGTTATGCATTTTCCAAAAATTTCAGGTTCGGCCGAACACAAAATTTTTTGGGAGTCTCTTCAGACCTCAGAGCATAATAAATGGAGGCCCAGGGGAACTATGGAACATTAGACTGTATTGGGGCCACTATGGGACATTATAGTGTGTGTGGGCCGCTATGGGACATTATACTGCGTGGAGGGTTGCTATGGAACATTATTATGTCACAGGAATATTTGGTGTGAATGGTGGAAGGCTGTGCTTTGTGAATAGCCCGGGGCCCATAGTACACTTAATCTGCCCCTGTCCGCCATATATGTTACATATTCCCTTCATTATTTCACCTTCTAAAACAAAGGGGGTAGCTCAAGGATAAAAGTTGTAATTGTGAAGGGGCAACCTTATAAAGCAAAGTTAGTGCCATAATAATCAAAGTTTTAGTAGCTGAAACAGCCCAAGGATATACATAGTGAATTTTTTAAAACAAACTAAAATTTCCACTGTTATTTACAGTACATAAATGGCTACTTTATTAGACACGTATACTTTCATCTAGAGCATGATGGACCTTCTTTGGCTATTAGAACCATAACAATTCATAATGACATCGAATCCTGCCAAGGACAACATCTGTAAGGAGTTTGTATGTTCTCCCCGTGTTTGCGTGGGTTTCTTCCGGGCACTCCAGTTTCCTCCCACACTCCAAAGACATACTGATAGGGAATGTAGATTGTGAGCCCTATATGGGACAGTGACTGTCAATGTCTGTAAAGCGCTGCGAAATATGATGGCGCTATACAAGTAAGCATAATAATAATAATAATAATAATAATAATAATAATGGTTTCATCCACAGGTATCCGAGCACCCAGAGTGTGCCAAGAAAATATTTCACCAAACACAATTATTCCATCTCTACCAGCTAGAACTGCTGACACCTGACAGGAATGGATTATTGATTCATGCTGCTTGCGCCAAATTCTGCTCTCCCATAAGCATGTAGTAACAGAAATCTTAATTCATCTGATCAGGCAATGTTTTTCCACTCTCAAATTTTACAGTGAAATTCCAGCAGAAAGAGCAAATTTATAAAATCCAAATCTTTATTGAAAATCTATTTAAAAGCGACAATGCATGTACATCATGGAATAAAAACAAATTCAGCTAGGAAACATGCCATGTTCTCATTACATGAACTGACATTGGTTTGATGACTACCTACTTGCACAAGGATACTGATGAGCTGATGTATTTTTTTTTCTTAAATGTTTTTCCACTGCTCAGTGACCAAATTGTTGTGCTCTTTTGCCCATTGGAGTCTTGTCTTTCTGTTCCGCTTACACATCAATGACACTTGAAATGGTCCCCATGCTTAGGAACAATGCACTGTGGATTCAGACATGTTAGGGCATCAGCATTGTATTTAGCTGTAATTTGCTTAACTGTGCATCAGACACAATTCTTGGCATCCTCCTATGGCCCCTTACATTGACATAATTTTTACATCTACAGGATCCCCTTTAGCTGGATATTTTTCCTTGATCACATTATTCTATTTATACTCTCAAAATCTTTACATGAGAAAACCCACAAGAATGGCAGATTGTGAAATACTGGCTATGAACCCATGACTATTCTAGCAATAATGATAATACCTTGTTTAAAGTCCCTCAGATTGCTGGATTTTCCCATTATAATGTGGATTCACACTGAAACTGGTCCACAGAAAGCCTGCATTTTGGGGTCACGTGTTTACAGATGTAGGAGATTTTACACATATTGAGTTTTCCCACCACAGTCATTTTTTTTTTTTTCATTTTTGTGTATGATGGCTTATTTTTTTTGTGTGGGACCAGTTGTACTTCATAGTGCTACTATTTAATATTTGGTGCTGGGAAACTGGAAAAAAAATCTGAATGGGGTGGAGAAAACTGCATTTGCACCATTTTCCTTTGGGTTTTTATTATGTTTTTTTATGGTGTATGTGTACAGCCAAAATGACATGTTACTTATATTTTATGGGTTGATACAATTATAGCAATACCAAATGTATATAGCTTTTGTTACGTTTTAACACCATAACAAAAATCTAACGCTTTGAAATATAAAAAAAATGTGTTTTAGTCAACATACCTGTATCTTTTTTATATTTCCTTGTACATAGCTGTAGAAGGCATCTTTTTTTTTTGCAGGTCAAGTTGTATTTTTTTAGTTATCATTTTGGGGATTGTCTAACGTTTTGATTGCTTTTTATTCAATTTTGTGGAGACACTGAAACAGCGATAAAACAGCAGTTCTGCCATTTTTTTTTTTTTTTCTCATTATGGCGTTCACTGTATGGGGTAAATATTTTGGACATACAGTACAGACCAAAAGTTTGGACACACCTTCTCATTCCAAGAGTTTTCTGTATTTTCATGACTATAAAAATTGTAGATTCACACTGAAGGCATCAAAACTATGAATTAACACATGTGGAATTATATACGTAACAAAAAAGTGTGAAACAACTGAAAATATGTCTTATATTCTAGGTTCTTCAAAGTAGCCACCTTTTGCTTTGATTACTGCTTTGCACACTCTTGGCATTCTCTTGATGAGCTTCAAGAGGTAGTCACCTGAAATGGTTTTCACTTCACAGGTGTGCCCTGTCAGGTTTAATAAGTGGGATTTCTTGCCTTATAAATGGGGTTGGGACCATCAGTTGTGTTGTTCAGAAGTCAGGTGGATACACAGCTGTAAGTCCTACTGAATGGAGTGTTAGAATTTGTATTATGGCAAGAAAAAAGCAGCTAAGTAAAGAAAAATGAGTGGCCATCATTACTTTAAGAAATGAAGGTCAGTCAGTCCGAAAAATTGGGAAAACTTTAAAAGTGTCCCCAAGTGCAGTGGCCAAAACCATCAAGCGCTACAAAGACACTGGCTCACATGAGGACCGCCCCAGGAAAGGAAGACCAAGAGTCACCTCTGCTGCAGAGGATAAGTTCATCCGAGTCACCAGCCTCAGAAATCGCAGGTTAACAGCAGCTCAGATTAGAGACCAGGTCAATGCCACACAGAGTTCTAGCAGCAGACACATCTCTACAACAACTGTTAAGAGGAGACTGTGAGCAGCAGGCCTTCATAGTAAAATAGCTGCTAGGGAACCACTGCTAAGGACAGGCAACAAGCAGAAGAGACTTGTTTGGGCTAAAGAACACAAGGAATGGACATTAGACCTGTGGAAATCTGTGCTTTGGTCTGATGAGTCCAAATTTGAGATCTTTGGTTCCAACCACCGTGTCTTTGTGCGACGCAGAAAAGGTGAACGAATGGACTCGACATGCCTGGTTCCCACCGTGAAGCATGGAGGAGGAGGTGTGATGGTGTGGGGGTGCTTTGCTGGTGACACTGTTGGGGATTTATTCAAAATTGAAGGAATACTGAACCAGCATGGTTACCACAGCATCTTGCAGTGGCATGCTATTCCATCCGGTTTGCGTTTAGTTGGACCATCATTTATTTTTCAACAGGACAATGACCCCAAACACACCTCCAGACTGTGTAAGGGCTATTTGACCAAGAAGGAGAGTGATGGGGTGCTACGCCAGATGACCTGGCCTCCACAGTCACTAGACCTGAATCCAATCGAGTTGGTTTGGGGTGAGCTGGACCGCAGAGTGAAGGCAAAAGGGCCAACAAGTGCTAAGCATCTCTGGGAACGCCTTCAAGACTGTTGGAAGACCATTTCAGGTGACTACCTCTTGAAGCTCATCAAGAGAATGCCAAGAGTGTGCAAAGCAGTAATCAAAGCAAAAGGTGGCTACTTTGAAGAACCTAGAATATAAGACATATTTTCAGTTGTTTCACACTTTTTTGTTAAGTATATAATTCCACATGTGTTAATTCATAGTTTTGATGCCTTCAGTGTGAATCTACAATTTTTATAGTCATGAAAATACAGAAAACTCTTGGAATGAGAAGGTGTGTCCAAACTTTTGGTCTGTACTGTACATAGTTTAGGCATTTTCAGATGAGGAGATACCAATTGTGTTTAAATTTGCTTTTAAATGTTTTTATTTCTGATCTAGGTAAAGGTAGGAGAAAAGCGATTTGAAATTTTGTATTCTTTTTTTATATGTTTTTTTTTATTTTTAGACCCCCTACCAGACTTCAACCCTAGTGGTTCTGATACAATAAACTGCGATGTTAATGTTTTGCAATATATTGAGAAATCTATTCACTTATACCACAGGCTGCCTTCTTGTATAACATGATGACACTCATACACTGCCAGTGGTCATAGTTGACTGAGGCATCTGAAGGGCTGTAGCCCACAATTAGAGAAGACTCATGTTTTTAGGCACCATATATTAAGACCCAACATCCACCATAATATCACGACAGATGTCAGGAAGGAGTTAACTTGTCTTGTTCTGTGGCTATCGTTGTGTGATATCATGCCACTGCAATTCAAGTTAAAGGGAGTCTACCACCTCCCTCAAGCATATTCAACTGTCACCACTATGTTTTTCCAATAATGAGTTTCATTATCACCAAAATCCTTTCTAAACCACTTTTCTACTGTTGTATGCAGAGGTGGATTAAAGGGGTTTTCTGATTTTTCCTACTGATCTATACACAAGGGTCCAACACCTGGACCCTGACAGATCAGCAGTTTCAGAAGCTTCCAAGTACCAGAAGCTGGTGCAGTGGACAAGGAGCAGATGCATTGCATAGTGGTTGTTTCGGGGAATTGCATCTATTCATTGCTTCAGCATCTGGCACCCAAAGGCTACCAAAACAGCTGATCTGTGCAGGTTCCAGGTGTCGGACACCTACTGATTACATACTGATGACCTATCATGTGGATACAACCCTGGCTGTATGGAGATTGTGGGCCCTGCACCTGACTAAAGTTTTCAGGGCCTTTAAAATGGGCTGATTGTCACCTAAAATGATAATTCATAGGAATGCTCATTCTCATTCAATTCCCAGTGTTAGGTTGAGTTTTTACATTGTGCATACAGTGTTTACAATATGCACCCTGGATGCTGTGATGCCCAGGGATCAGATGAGGGTAATGTGGTGTAAGTGAGGGTAATTTTATTTTTTATGGTCACAAGGTACAGGAGGGGGGACTTCACTGTGAAAGAGCAGCAGGCTTCCTTTACTATGCCAGGAGTAGGCATACAGCGCCCCCACACTATGATGCTATCCCCTTGCTTATGGGAAGACTAGTTGCAGCTGTGAGTATATTTATAGGTACATGTGAAATTCTACTGTCACCACAGGCCACTTCTAAGTGGCATACACTTAGGTCCCGGTCAGCCTCCCAACTAGTCCAAATTAAAATGCTGTTAATGGCATTGTGAGCATACATTGTTTGTGTCAGAGTAGAATCTTGGTGCCAAGAAAATTGATTTTTAATTCATATGCAAATGAGCTGTTCAGTGCACCCTGGTCATGGCCACATCTATCAGAGCACCCGTTTCCACCTGTAGTCACCTCACATCGGAGCCTGTTAATTTTTATGTTAGAAACAGGAAAGGATGGTGACTACAAGCAAAAATAGGTGCTATGGATGACCAACATGACCAAAACAGCTCATTTGCATACAGATTAAAAGTTGATTTTATTTGTTCAACTATAGGCTTAAAGGGGCTATGCAACTACAATATATGTATACTCTGTCCATATTTTGTCAGGATAGTACATTAATCAGTCATTTATTAGGACCTTGCCTACATTTGCCAGTCTTCTGCCTAATTACATAATCTTTTCTAACCAAAAATATTAAACTCATTTCACTCTGTGTCATGCCTTTAATGCACTTTATCAAAAGGGTGGATCACTCCTTGGATGGTAGCCAGGGTGGGTGAATCTCTCTCTACAGCTATAGAAACTGTAATGCATGTTACTCACCACCAGGGTGGATCACTCCCTTGACATCAATTAGGCTGGGTACATTACTTTCCACAACTTTAGGAGCTGTAATGCAAGTCGCCACATGAAGCACTGCTTTGTGTTAATCCAGAAGTCATAAAAAGGCAACAACAAAGAGACTGCATTTCCAAATCAAAAAAGGTTTCTGAAATATTGTGTTCATGTGTCAAAAAAAAAAATTAAAAAATAGTGAAATCTGTGTACTGGTACCTGTTTTTGTCTTCTGAACTAACACAAGGACAATCACCAGAGAACTGAAAAATCTGTCCTATCCATTTTTTTACATAGAAGTAAATGTGATGATTCATGCAGTAGATATAAATGACATATGCCAAAGGTTTACTTCATTGTCATTGATTATTATTTTATAATTATTTTATTTATTAATAATCATTTACATTAAAAATGGCATATAGAAAATTCATGTTAACTGTGTTCAATGCAATGGCCATTTTTATTTATGTGTTAGCATTCAGTTCAGTGGGATGTTAAATAGAATAAGTGATGTATTAGATTAAATCTAAGGGGCCACTCTGATAGTAAAATCCTGTAGAAAGAAAGATAGGGGCCCTGGGAGCTGCGCCATGATACAGATGCTAACACATGTATCTCTCTTTGTAAATCTTTTACTCCAAAACGTTTTTGGCTTCTCAGTCTCACATTAGATTAGTTGTATATAGTAGACAGGTTTCTATAAATTCAGTGATTTTTAATGTTACGATAACTTTTAAGGTATTATGTGCAAGATGTATATTTTGCTTTAACAAGTACTATGTGTGTACTTTCCTCTAACAAGTACAGATTAAATAAATGTTTTTATATACTGTACATAGCTATATTAGAATCTGTGCACATAGTATTTGTGATTTTAAAGGGAGTCTATCATTAGAATCCAGCATATCAACCCAGCCCAGCAGATAGATAGCTTAGGGTCACCTGAATCACACAATCTTTTCCCCTTGTGAATCAGTGCCTCTGTTGCCAAGATATCTGTTTTTGTCAGGATGCAAATAAGCTCTATAACACAATGAGAGTGCTGTCACTTTGGAACAACAGCAACACCCTCATTGCTCCCAAAAACTCATTTGTAAATCGACAATAAAAGCTATATCTTGGCAATGAGGCAGTGATTCACAAGGGGAAAACACTTTCAGGTGATCCTAAAATATGTATCTTCAGGGTTGGTATGCTGGTTTCTGGTGACAGACTCCCTTTAATTGGGTGAATAAGTCTACAGATATGTTTACTATATACACTGGTAGCTTTTTTGGTGTATATTATAGGCATAGTGGACAAACACTCACATGGTCTGTATTTAGTCAGTATTTTACATTAGTATTTGTAAGCCAAAACCATGACTGCATCCAAAACATGGAAGAGGTGCAAATATTTCCATTTTACTTTTTCTCTGTGTAACTTCCACTTCTGATTTTGATTTACAATTATTGATGCAATATACTGACTTTGTGAAAGTGGCCTTAACCCCTTCAAGACCGAGCCCAAAAATGCGTTAAGGACACAGCCTCGTTTTTCAAAACTGACATGTGTCACTTTATATGGCAATAACTTTGAGACGACTTAACTTACACAAGTGATTTTGAGATTGTTTTTTTTCGTGACACATTGTACTTCATGTTAGTGGTAAACACTAATGAATATTTTTGTATTTATTTATAAAAAAAATAGGAAATTTGATGGAAATTTGGAAAAAAATCGCAATTTTCAAAATGTGAAATGCTCTGCTTTTCAGAGAGATAGTCATACCACCCAAATACATTAATACATATTATCTACCATATCTCTGCTATATATCGGCATCATCTTTTAATCGTCCTGTAATTTATTTTGGATGCTAGAAGGCTTACAAGTGTAACAGCGATTTTCCAGATTTACAAGAAAATTTCCCAAACTCATTTTTTAGGGACCACTTCAGTTCTGAAGAGGATTATAATGGCCTATATATTAGAAACCCCCATAAATGACCCCATTTTCAAAACTGCACCCCTCAAATAATTCAAAATAACATTTGGGAAGTTTGTTAACCCTTTAAGCATTTCACTGGAATTAAAACAATATGGAGGTGAAATTTAGACATTTAATTTTTTCCCACTAATTCCTTAATTTAGCCCTAAAATTAACACATTCACAAAGGGTTAAAGGAGAAAATGCATCTCACAGTTTGTTATGCAATTTCTCCCGAGCACGGAAATACCCCACAAGTGGGTGTAAACTGATGTTTGGGTGAATGGCAGCGCACGGAAGGGAATGAGTGACACTGGGCGTCTGAAAAGCAGATTTTGCTGGAATAGTTTTCAGGTGCCATGTCTCATTTGCAAAGCCCCTAGAGTACTAATACAAAGGAAAACCCCAAAAAGTGACCCCATTTTGGAAACTACACCCCTCACAGAATTCATCAAGGGGTATAGTGAGTATTTTGACCTTACAGCCGTTTCACAGATTTTGCTAACACTGGGATGTATAAATGAAACATTACTAAAATGTTACTTTATCCCCAAAGTTTTCATTTTCACAAGGGGTTAAAGGAGAAAAAGCACCTCACAGTTTGCAAAACAATTGCTCCTGAACACGGCAATACCCCATATGTGGTCGTAATCTGCTGTATGGGTACATGGCAGGGCTCAGAATGGAAACAGCGCTATTTGGCTTTTGGAAGGCAGATTTTGGTGGAATAGTTTTCAGGTACCATGTCGCATTTGCAGAGCCCCCAAAGTACCAATACAGTGGAAGCCCCCTAAAAGTGACCCCATTTTGGAAACTACACCCCTCACAGAACATATCAAGGGGTATAGTGAGCATTTTGACCCTACAGCTGTTTCACAAATTTTATTAACATTGGGACATTAAAATGAAAAATTACTTTTTTTCCAATAAACCGTCAATTTAGCCCCAAATTTTTCATTTTCACAAGAGGACAAAGGAGAAAAAGCTCCCCAAAGTTCGTTACACAATTTCTCCTGAACACAGAAATGCCACATATGTGGTTGTAATCTGCTGCATGGGTACATGGCAGGGCTCAAAATGGAAAGAGCGCTATTTAGCTTTTGGAGGGCAGATTTTGCTGGAATAGTTTTCAGGTGCCATGTCGCATTTGCAGAGCCCCTAAAGTACCAATACAATACAAACCCCCAAAAAGTGACCCCATTTTGAAAACTACACCCCTCATAGAATTTATCTAGGGGTATGGTGAGCATTTTGACCTCACAGCTGTTTCACAGATTTTATCATCATTGGGACGTAAAAATGTAAAATTACGTTTTTCCAATAAACCGTCCATTTAGCGACATATTTTTAATTTTTGGAAGTGGTTAAAGAAGAAAAAACACCCCACAGTTTGTTACACAATTTCTTCTGAACACAGAAATGCCCCATATGTGGTTATAATCTGCTGTATGGGTACATGGTGGGGCTCAGAATGGAAAGAGTGCTTTTTGGCTTTTGGAGGGCAGATGTGGCTGGAATAGTTTTCAGGTGCCACGTTGCATTTGCAGAGCCCCTAAAGTACCAGTACAATGGAAACCCCCTAAAAGTGACCCCATTTTAGAAACTACACCCCTCAAGGAATGTATCAAGGGATATTATGATTTTGAGCCTAAAAATGCTTCCCAAAAATTAATGTACAAAGTGAAAATTAAAGTTTTTAAAGAAATATCCAATTTCAGTGCCTAATACGTTGCGGCCACTTTGTGGCATCGGAGACATGAAAACTATTAAGTGGGCTATCCCGGGGTCAAAAAAATTAAATATGTGGGTATAAACTGCTGCTTGGGCACACAGCAGGGCTCAGAAGGGAAGGAGCACTGTGTTTTTTTTAGCTTTTGGAGTACTTTCTTGTCGCCGTGTTGTTTTTGCAGATCCCTGGAGGTGCCAGTAAATTGGAATTCCCCAAGAAGTGACCCCCATTTTGTAGGGGCAATTTTAGGGTCTCTGCAAATGTGACATGGCGTCCAAAAAAACAACAATCTAAATATGCGCTCCAAAAGCACATAGCGCTCCTTCACATTTGCGCCCTGCTGTGTGCCCAAATGACAGTTTATGCCCACATGTATGACACTGGTGTACCCAGGATAACGTACTTAACAATTCCATATGTGGGTATAAACTGCTGTTTGGGCAGAGCCGGGCACAGAAGGGAAGGAGCGCTATTTTGGTTTTTGGAGCACAGTTTGCTTTTTGGACACCATGCCACTTTTGCCAAGCCCATGAATTGCCAGTAAAGTGGAATCCGCAGACATGTCACCCCATTTTGGAAACTATACCCTTCAAGGGATTTATCAAGTGGGGTAGCGAGCATTATTAACCCTTAAGTGTTGCATTCTTTTAATTTCCAGAAATGAATGCGCAGCTGATAATGAAAAGTTAAAAATGAAATTTTTCTATAGATACGTCATTTCAGTGCCCAATATGTTGTGCCCAGTTTATGTCTGCACAGACACACACTCCAAAAACTGGTGAGCGGGGATCCCCGGCACAACAGCTTTTGGAGCGTTCATCTC
Source organism: Leptodactylus fallax (assembly GCA_947044405.1). NCBI lineage: Eukaryota > Metazoa > Chordata > Amphibia > Anura > Leptodactylidae > Leptodactylus > Leptodactylus fallax. Next base: position 210,729 of record CAMRHE010000087.1, on the reverse strand, counting down.
TGATACAAGCCAGGCACAACATATTACGCACTGAAATGTCGTATTCCTGGATAAATTGTCATTTTCACCTTTCACCATCAGCTGCGTATTCATTTATGGATAATAAATTATAGCAACACTTGGGGGTTAAAAATGCTCACTGTACCCCAGGATAAATTCCTTCAGGGGTGTAGTTTCCAAAATGGGGTGACATGTCAGGGGATTCCACTGTACTGGCATTTCAGCTCTGCAAAAGTGCAATGGCGTCCAAAAACCAAATAGCCCTCCTTCCCTTCTGTGCTCGGCTGTGCCCAAACAGCAGTTTATACCCACATAGGACGTTAAATATGTTATTCTGGGTACAACAAGTGTAATACATGTGGGTATAAACTGCAGTTTGTGCACACAGTAGGGCGCAGAAGGGAAGGAGCGCTATGTGGCTTTTGGAGCGCAGATTCAGATGTTTGGGATCTGGATGCCATGTCATGTTTGCAGAGCCTCTAAAGTACCAGTAAAGTGGAATCCCCTAGGGAATGACCCCATTTTGAAAAGTGCACCTCTCAAAGAATTTATCAAGGGGTGTAACGAGCATTAGTATCCCAGACGTGACTGCACAGCGGATGGGGAAAAGTGAATATGTAAGCTGTGTGTAGTACATTGGGTACACTAAATTCCCTACTATTTCCCCAGTAGTTCCTATTATTGGGGAGGTCACTCTGGGGGTCACTTCTGGTTTATTATCCCTCGTAAGCTCTAAATCTGGGGTATCCCCTGATATACGCTCGCACAGCTTATACATTCCCTTCCTGTCGCAGCCAGTTATGTTCTAATGATTTGGCGATTTTTGGGGGTTTTTGTCTTCACATTGTACGAGCTATATTTTCTTTATTTCTCTGGTGATGTAGCCATATGAGGGCTTGTTGTTTGCAGTATGAGATGTATTTTTTAATTACATCATTTTTAGGTGCTTACAACTTATTAAATAAATTTTATTAACTCTTTCTTGGTGGATTAAAAAACAACCCCATCAATTCTGGCACTGCGTTTTACCGTTTAAATTTTTCACCATGCAGCGTAGAGCATAAGTAACAGGTTATCTTTATTCTGCGGTACGATTATGGCGATACCTCATAAATACTGTTTTTTTATGCAATACCAATTTTGCAGAACAAAAACCCATTTGGGGACATAAATCTATTTTTTTTGCATCGCCATCTTCTAAGATGCGTAGCATTTTTATTTTTCAATTTAGAGAGTTGGTTTAGGGCTTATTTTTTGCGGGACAACCTGTGCTTTTTATTGGTACTGTTTTGGGGTACATATGACTTTTTGATCACTTTTTATGGCATATTTTGTAAGGTGAGATGGCGAAAAATCATTACTTTTGGCATTTTTTTTCCCCCGATGTTCACTGTGTACATGGTTTCAGTTTTATTGTACAGGTTGTTACGGACGCGGCAATACCAAATATGTATTGTTTTTATTAATTTTTAGGTTTATTTTTTATATAATTCATTTTATATAGGAAAAGGGAATTTTTGGGGCTTTATTCTTTTATTAATTTTTTTCACATACTTTATTTATTTTTTTTCCTTTTTTTACTTTTTCATGTGTCCCATTAGGACACCTGAGCCAGAGATGCTTCGATCTCTGGCTCACTACTATAGACTGCAAGACACGAGCATGCAAGTGTCTTGCAGTCTATACAGGAAGTCAGCGCTATGGAAACACAGCGCTGACTTCCGCAGGTCTTGGCAGGATCAACCAGGTACTGGGGGCTCCAGGCAGCCTGGGGTCACTGGGTAGACCCCGGGCTGCAGATTATCGATATCGGCACCCCCGATCTCGCCGTGGGGGGGGGCGGCAAGATGGCGGAACCCCTTGGATACCACAGTCGCTATTGACCACGGCATCTTAAGGGTTAAACAGCGGGGATCGGTGTTACCACTGGTCCCCGCTGTTGCAGCAGGAGCCTGGCTGTCAAATACAGCCGGGCTCCCACGGTGATCACACGGGCTCTGCTTCTGAGCCCGCTCGATCACCGTCACGTACCTGTACGTGGGGATGCGGTAACTAACCACATTCTCCCACGTACATGTACGTGAGAATGCGAAAAGGGGTTAAAGAGGACCTTTCACCACCTCCACCAATTCAAGTTATTAGTTCTTAGCATCTGTGAATAGGCCCTGCTCCACTGATTCCAGCACATTTAGAATTTTCTTTCTATCCTTCACCATTCCCGAGCAACAGTTTTGGTGCCCGATGTGCTATTTAAGTTCTGTAATGTCAGAAGGGCGGTGTCAGGCAGCGGGCGTGATTCAGAGCTCCAATCAGAGGGAGCCAATGTCAGAGCTCAGAATCACACCCCTTGTCTGCTCCTGCCTGACACTGACCCCCTGACAGTACAGAGCCTAAATAGCATATCAGGCATCAAAACTAACAGCATTGTAAACTGTCTTCACACAAGCGTATTCAATCTGTGATATATGAACTGGATGTTGAGTGTATTTCCCAGACCAAATGAGCTGGGATCCAAATTCCAAGCTTCATAATCACCTATGATGCCAGGACTTCTGACATCATAGATGACTGTGATCCGGACCCTGGCTCAGTGTTTGGTCTAAGAGATACAAATGACATTAGATCCTTATTTAATTGACTAAATATGGCTATGTGAAGCTAGCCTTATACGAGTATTTATTTCAAGGTTTACATGTCATTTTGATTCTAACTTGCTATTTCCATCTTTTTTGAATATGGCTCTTTTTTAATGAAAAGGTGTTGCCTGTTATTTTTCTTTTAGACATATATCCCACTAGAAAAAAACTACTTTTATTCACTGCTCTCGCATTGTTAATGAGAAGGCTTGTGCCACTTTTTCCTTGTTATATTAGCTTGCCAATGTTCTAAACTTGGCCTGTTTACTGACTACTCTTTGCTTCTCTCATTAATACCATCTGGGATTTTTTCAGCAACTGATGCTGCTTCCAGGCAGCAACACTGTTCTTCTTTGCTGATGAAGTTTGTTTGCTTGGCATATGTTGTCATGATGTTTGAGGTTTTTACACTAAATAATTTTGCACTTTTTGTGACTGATGAACCTACAGTTCTGCACCGATTAATCAGCCTCCTTAAAGCTCTGTCAGTTTAGAATGTGCATATGTAAGGAAAATGACAAGTTAGCTAAAATTGAACAGAGGGTCAATCTGTATACAGCTCCAGCTTCAACTACAGCTTCTTCCAAGACCACTAATAGGATATTCATGCACACAGCTCAGCAATCTCCCATGTTCCCTGCTGCTACTGATCTTATTAGAAATAGGGCCGATCATTACTCGCATGGGCTAATTAAGACATAATAACTTTTCACTGTGTTAAAATTAACTGACCCAGTCTTATTTAACAGAAAAGAATTGGTGCTTACACTATTTATTACATTTTTATTTACTGCATATTACGTTTCTAATCTCTGGAGTGAGATTCTGTACTGTAGCTGGCAGCAAATTCCATGACTAGTTAACAGTAGCAATAGTAGTAGTATAAGGCTAAATGTAAGGTTAAAGCTTAAATAGCCTTTCAATGTCCTTTTTCTTAAAGAGGACCTTTCACTTCCTCATAGACGTGTGGTATTATATACTGCTAAAAAGCCAACAGTGCGCTGACGTCGTCTTTCCTGGTATAAGCCCTGGAGTTGGAGATATCAGTGCCGATATCTCCCCATTATCAAAAGGGCGGGTCTTACAGCTCAGTGTCATCACTGGGCTGTAAGTAACGCCCACCCCCCTCCCCTCTCCCCGACAATACAACTCTATAGAAGAGTACTGTTAGGAGGGCACACTATCGTCTTTCTAGCGGTATATAATACTGCACATCTATGAGGATGTGAAAGGTCCCCTTTAAACAGGTTTCTAGCACTATAGTGCTGATGACCTATCCTTAGGATAGACCATCAATATTAGATATGGCGATCAGCTGTTTGAAGAGCTTTCTGCCCTTTGGTGAGCTTCACTTCCTTTTCTCAGGCCAGCGACATTACTTCCATTAGTCACATAGACATTCTGAAGCTCTGTTCCATTCAAATGAATGGGGATGAGCTGTAATACCAAGCACAGCCACTGTACAATACATGGCGCTGTGCTTGGTAAGTACTGAAGAGGCTACAACAATCAATATAACAGTCCTGGAAGAGCCCTTTAACTGGGACTTGTCAGGGATCCTGACACATATATATACATATATATAAGTAATTGTATTTCCTTTGAAGTACCAATGTTAGAACATTTTCTTAGAATTCTGCATTGTGCCATTCCTCCCGAAAATGTATTCATAAGTTGACTACTGGGTGTCGCCATTCCCTCATGTGAAAAGGAGTGTGTCTGTACACAGTTTGGCACTGTCAGCAGTGCAGGGTCCACGACTCCATGACTTGTAACACCCAATTGTTAATTTATCCATACATTTGTAGGACAAATGGCAAAGGAATGGCACAATGTAAAGTGCTAAAGACGCTCCAGAATTGTTACAGTATATTGCAAGGAATGCAGTTGTTACTGGACCCTAAAAACATTTAGGACCAAAAGTTTATGCCACATACATATCCGGCACCTACACACAGTGTACATACACGCTCCTGAATTGTATTTCTCTATTTTCTGTACTTGGTCTTCCCACCGAAGAAGATTATAATTACCGAAACATCTTGGATTCTACCAAGACCTGTATTCATATATCTCTACATCTCATGTGATACTTATACTATTTGATACCGTATATGAACTTTGTATGCTGCTTGGAGATAGGTACTATTATGAATTGTTAAACACAATAAGTTATTATTTTTCGCCTTGCTAAACAAGGAATGCCTGGAATTCTCTTTACATTGATGGTGAGATCAGGGCACTGTGGGGGTCATATCATCACTTCCAGGATTCTTTCTCCAAATGATCGTCACACCAAATATTGATTTGATTTAGATTTATTTTTTTTTAATTCACTACATTTTGTTTGATAAAAACTGTTAACACTTCTGTTTTTGAAAGTATTCTTACATTGCAGAACTTTTGCACACTAATGCATATGATAATGATATGTGTCTCTTAGTTTTTATCATGTGCTTCAATTTTAAAAGTGTCTTTTTGAATGTTATAGAGATCTGTGCAAAAAGTTAAGTCATTTTGATAAATAATTTCCTTTTACTTTGAAATACTGTTTTCTAGCTAGGTGCTGTTTTCTTCTCCAATCTCACCAAAAGTTAAAAAAAAGTATGTATGTATGTTAGAATTAACAAAAATAATTTAAATAAATTAAAATAATCAAATATTCAAGTGGCTTAACATCTTTTAGTTCTGTGTTATAGTTCTGGCTTTCTGGTAACAGGAATTAAAACATTTTCTATTTGAATGAAAAATGGAATATTCTAAAATTAAATTGGGTAAGTTAATAAAAACTATACAAAGATATGTTCCTGCTTAGTTATTTTTGGGTACCCATGCACGGCCGACTGAACACTCAAACTGATTGTGACATTATGTACCTATATTGCCATGAAACACAAACTGGTACTTTTAACACATAAGTGTGCCCATAAGAGGCATGCTTGTGTCAGATTATATAGAAGTTTTTTTTTTTGTTTTTTTTTAATATGCTGTTAATATACTGACAGGAGTTACTCCAAGAGGTAATTGCCTATATGTACTTACTGATCCCCGCTCCTACCCACAGCTGCCTCCTCTTCCCTTTCAGCCCTCCAGTCAGGCCCTGTGCATCCCATATCACTTTGCTGATGCTGAACAGTGTCAGGGCACCACTGACAGCAATGTGATATAGAATGTGGGGCCAAGAGTATTTGTTGGACGAAACTTGTGAGATCCATCTCGTAAGCTTTACCTGACAGTTTTATTCGGACTGAAAAGAAACTGCTATTATTATACTCTGGGGTCTCTTTAGACCTCAGTGTATACTGAGTAGAGGCCCAGAAGAGGTGATTAAATATAACTAACAGTGTAATTCACCTCTCCTGGGCTCCGGACGACAGTAATTGTGCCTCAGCAGTCATGTCGGTGACAACACATAATGACGCTGGGCCTCCACTTATTATACTCTGGGATCTGAAGAGACCCCAGAGTATAATAGTAGTTTGTGGGTGGTGAACCCCCAAAATTTTGGGTTCTGCTCAACTTCCAGGGTACTGCCACTCTTGAATGTTTACAACCCCCACATCAATATATTCCAGGGACTTTTGGGTCCAGCCATGTTCCCATTTTCAAAGGCGGGTCTAAATAGCTCCTGATCACTCTGTAATGAGTGTTTCTTTCCCTTCTAATGTGGTTTTTCAGTGATCCAATCTACTATATCCCTGTCCAATTTAAATATTTTGCAGTATCTTATGAGCACCTTCATCACCTCAGTATGTCTAGAGTCAAATATCTTTATCAACCTGTTAGTATTAGCCCCTTATCTCTGTCCCAGGACCAAAAGGAATATTCTTTCTGAACTTTTGGTTAATTGATATGCCTTTCCATTACTTTTTTGGAGAAACCCTTATTCTCGGGCCATTGACTGAGTTCAGAAGACTAGACCTTCCAAAATCACCCAAAGAACTATAATTTCGACATATGCTAAGAAATGTTAATCTGGTGTGCCATGCTCCAAGGGATATGGGTGACAGCTGTCCCATTGAAGAAAGCTGTTAGTCATGGTCTTAGCAACTGTTGGGGCTGCATAACTGTGCCCCATTGCTGATAGAAAATTTGGTTCTCAAACAGGAAGATGTTGCATTTTAATACAAACCATATCAGCCGAAGCTATACTCATCGTGGGAGCAAAATTTGACACCTCTAGATCACAAGATGTGACCTATTGCTTGGCACCCTAGATTATGTAGTATTGATGAATACAATGCCTCAATGTTGAAACTTCCCTGCATAATACCCAGCTCTAATGTGATGCTATGTAAATGTTTGAGCATGTCAGTAGTATCCCTGACATACTGTATGATACTATGCCCAAAACAAAGGGATGCAATACTATATCAGCTTATGTGCCCACATTCTAAATTAAATTATGCCAGACACAATAGGCCTCTGTCATATATGGACCGTCCTAGCACATGGCTCTGGGTGCGGCTGTCAAGAGTCAGCTCACTCCACTCACTCAATCTTGCACTCACCGTTCACTCAGGCTGCAATTTGAGCATAAATCGCACCCCGACACAGTCCACGCATCCCAAATACACACTGCCACCACCACTGACTTGTCGGCTCAGCGGAAACCGCACTAACATATACAGGTGGTCTCTCCAACAGTCAGACACAAACACACTTCAAATAGGTAATGGGTTCATAGAGCCACAAAAATTACTTTTAATTTAATACCAAAAGGGTTCAGTGTTACGTATAAAGAAAAGATAAAAAAAAATTACACAAATTGCAAACTAACTTAACATAAATGGGAGAAAAACTGAAAAATACTTAAGAATCCCAGGAAGCTTGGGGATCTTCTGATGAAAATCAACACACCCATCTCTCTTAGCTGGCTTCCACAGATGTGACATCTGTTGTAAGGTATCATAGTCATTTAAGTCTTGTGTTTAGCCACACCTCTCTGCCAAGGTGCCCCCCTCCTCTTACTCCCTGAGGTGGGAAATCAGCGACTCATCTTTATCTGAGAAAGATGAATCTTTCTTTGCCTTGGAGAACTGTGTCCCTGCTGGGCTCTGGAGGTTATCCCAGGGCCACAACACCCCCTTCCTCTACCTGCCCAACCACAATGCCATAAACCAATAAAACAACATCTGGTTGTTGCACAGCCAGGGAAGGCAATATCCCCTCTGACCCCTTCCCCTTTGTATACATACAAACTACTGAACATAAACAAAACATATATATATATATATATATACATATAATCGAAAAAGATTCAGACAGCACATCCCAATGTGAACAGGTGCACGCTACTGTGGTAAAATGTATAAAAACAAAAAGGTGTAGCAGCACTCTGACAGAGCACAAGGCTATATAGAGAACAGAGATAGCATTACTGCCATTATTGGCACCTACAAATTAATATGGTGTATAAACTAAAATTTTGAGGTTCTTAGTTATACATATTTGATCAAACAGTAGGAAGCCCACCTGCCCCGACAAGGCGACCTCATTAAGGTGGGACCCTATACTAATGCCTCTATTAAACCCAAACTAAATCTACAATGTGAACACAGGGCAATAACATACCTCTCTTGGACCCAGAACAGGTCTACAATGTGAACACAGGGCAAATAGGATCCAGAGCATACTCAACTTAAAATAGCCTAGGGGCATTTCCCCATTTGCCCCTAGGCTATTTTAAGTTGAGTATGCTCTGGATCCTATTTGCCCTGTGTTCACATTGTAGACCTGTTCTGGGTCCTCTAGATCCTATTTGCCCTGTGTTCATATTGTAGACCTGTTCTGGGTCCAAGAGAGGTATGTTATTTCCTTGTGTTCACATTGTAGACCTGTTCTGGGTCCAAGAGAGGTATGTTATTGCCCTGTGTTCACATTGTAGATTTATTTTGGGTTTAATAGAGGCATTAGTATAGGGTCCCACCTTAATGAGGTCGCCTTGTCGGGGCAGGTGGGCTTCCTACTGTTTGATCAAATATGTATAACTAAGAACCTCAAAATTTTAGTTTATACACCATATTAATTTGCAGGTGCCAATAATGGCAGTAATGCTATCTCTGTTCTCCATATACCCTTGTGTTCTGTCAGAGTGCTGCTACACCTTTTTGTTTTTATATATATATATATATATATATATATATACAGTACAGACCAAAAGTTTGGACACACCTTCTCATTCCAAGAGTTTTCTGTATTTTCATGACTATAAAAATTGTAGATTCACACTGAAGGCAACAAAACTATGAATTAACACATGTGGAATTATATACTTAACAAAAAAGTGTGAAACAACTGAAAATATGTCTTATATTCTAGGTTCTTCAAAGTAGCCACCTTTTGCTTTGATTACTGCTTTGCACACTCTTGGCATTCTCTTGATGAGCTTCAAGAGGTAGTCACCTGAAATGGTTTTCACTTCACAGGTGTGCCCTGTCAGGTTTAATAAGGATTTCTTGCCTTATAAATGGGTTTGGGACCATCAGTTGTGTTGTTCAGAAGTCAGGTGGATACACAGCTGATAGTCCTACTGAATGGAGTGTTAGAATTTGTATTATGGCAAGAAAAAAGCAGCTAAGTAAAGAAAAACGAGTGGCCATCATTACTTTAAGAAATGAAGGTCAGTCAGTCCAAAAAATTGGGAAAACTTTGAAAGTGTCCCCAAGTGCAGTGGCCAAAACCATCAAGCGCTACAAAGAAACTGGCTCACATGAGGACCACCCCAGGAAAGGAAGACCAAGAGTCACCTCTGCTGCGGAGGATAAGTTCATCCGAGTCACCAGCCTCAGAAATCGCAGGTTAACAGCAGCTCAGATTAGAGACCAGTTCAATGCCACACAGAGTTCTAGCAGCAGACACATCTCTACAACAACTGTTAAGAGGAGACTGTGTGCAGCAGGCCTTCATGGTAAAATAGCTGCTAGGAAACCACTGCTAAGGACAGGCAACAAGCAGAAGAGACTTGTTTGGGCTAAAGAACACAAGGAATGGACATTAGACCTGTGGAAATCTGTGAAATCTGTGCTTTGGTCTGATGAGAGATCTTTGGTTCCAACCACCGTGTCTTTGTGCGACGCAGAAAAGGTGAACGAATGGACTCTACATGCCTGGTTCCCACCGTGAAGCATGGAGGAGGAGGTGTGATGGTGTGGGGGTGCTTTGCTGGTGACACTGTTGGGGATTTATTCAAAATTGAAGGAATACTGAACCAGCATGGTTACCACAGCATCTTGCAGCGGCATGCTATTCCATCCGGTTTGCGTTTAGTTGGACCATCATTTATTTTTCAACAGGACAATGACCCCAAACACACCTCCAGACTGTGTAAGGGCTATTTGACCAAGAAGGAGAGCGATGGGGTGCTACGCCAGATGACCTGGCCTCCACAGTCACCAGACCTGAACCCAATCGAGATGGTTTGAGGTGAGTTGGACCACAGAGTGAAAGCTAAAGGGCCAACAAGTGCTAAGCATCTCTGGGAACTCCTTCAAGACTGTTGGAAGACCATTTCAGGTGACTACCTCTTGAAGCTCATCAAGAGAATGCCAAAAGTGTGCAAAGCAGTAATCAAAGCAAAAGGTAGCTACTTTGATGAATCTAGAATATAAGACATATTTTCAGTTGTTTCACACTTTTTTGTTAAGTATATAATTCCACATGTGTTAATTCATAGTTTTGTTGCCCTCAGTGTGAATCTACAATTTTTATAGTCATGAAAATACAGAAAACTCTTGGAATGAGAAGGTGTGTCCAAACTTGTGGTCTGTACTTTATATAACTAATATGATTAAGTAATAATACATACATAATAATATATAGCTTATTTCATCATAGCCTCCCACAAAGAAGAGAAAATTCTCTTCTTTGTGCTCAGTCTCCTCCAATCCATTTACTGGCACTTCTTGCAGTGAAATTTAAAAAATGTAATCACTTGCGTTTCTATGCAACAATGTGAAGATCCTTCCCCCACCTGAAAGAATCAATCCTAACAGTATGAACCAAGGAACATAGAATAATCTCTGCTGGTGTCATAGTATAATAAGATAAATTAATAACTTGTAGTTTATTACTCTCCCTCATAAATAGGAACATTTTCTGCCCCTCAAGACAATATAGAGGGCTAATGTTTGGAGCAGATCACATCCTCTACATCTACTCTTTTAACTACCCCAATATCTGGGCTTTTTGTGACTCCTGTATGCATTCTGTGACTTCAAGATGATTTTGAGATAGCATAACATTTGCAAAAAAAAATCTATTTAGACATTTATTTTTCATTTCCTTCTTGCAAAGTTCACAGTTTTGAAAAAAAAAAAAAGATGTTATGCATAAACATAGTTAAAACCCAACCCTATCAGACCTACCCACACAGCAGGTGAGGGAGAGACGAAGACTTTTTTTTTTCCAAATTTTAAATATAAGGCCAGAAACCTGGTGGTTGTTCCAGATTCTTGTTTATCTTAACAGGTAGAACATAGCACTTCATGGGTGTCTGACTGAAAGAAACTCCCATTCTTAAAGCAGTTACAGCAGTAGTAGTATGGCCAAATTCTATTAGAGTCTCACATGCTTTCAGAAATGATTGTGCAATTTCCGAAGCTCATATTGTGAAGCTTTTTTTTTTTTTTTTTTTGCTTCTTTCAGATACAAATTATGTGGCCAATTTATTATGTTATCCCCCTTGTTGGATTCTTTAAAGACCATGTCATCCCATGTTGGAGTTCTTCCAACGCTCTAAATTCCTAGTTAGAGATATTAAAAGGACCCTCTATTTTGACTGGGATATCCTAATTTCTGGCAACCCTATAAAAAAAAATTGCTGGATATTGTAGGGTGGTATTAAAGCATCTTAAACAAGTAGTGGTGTTATTTTCTGTATCAGAAATGTCAGTCATGTCTGATTCAGAAATTTCAGAATCTGTATGGTGGGTAAAAAATTTCTAGCCCCATTCATATATTGTGACAAGATGATGATCTCTCTGATCCCTAATATATTTATGTCTGATCTTTAATTTGATTCTTAATTTTATCGACTTGCAAGAGAATATTTTGTAGTTTTTCTTTAAAGAGAAGAGTGTCTTTATATACAGTTATGGCCGTAAGTGTTGGCACCCCTGAAATTTTTCAAGAAAATTAAGTATTTCTCCCAGAAAATTATTGCAGTTACACCTGTTTTGTTAAACACCTGTTTATTTCCTTTGTATGTATTGGAACAACACAAAAACTGAGGAAAAAAAAAGCCAAAAATGATATAATTTTGCACAAATGTTCAAAAATGGGCTGGACAAATTTACTAGCACCCTCAACTTAATATTTGGTTGCACAACCTTTGGAAAAAATAACTGAAATCAATTGAACCATCAATTGGAATTTTGGACCACTCTTCTTTTGAAAACTGCTCCAGGTCTCTCAAATTTGAAGGGTGTCTTCTCCCAACAGCAATTTTTTTTTAAACTCGTTTTATTGAAAATTGCGTACCAGACACAAGAAAAGGAAGCAAAACATATACATAACATGTTGCGCACCAGAAAAACAAGAATTTAGATGTAAATTCACTCAACGCAACACATCACCACCTCGTCAGGACCTCGCCCACACCCCATCTGGACCATATAACGTAGACTCGGTACAAAAAGGAGATATTCAGGACATACATAATACTGTATACATCAATTATACATGTACAAAAACATGCAGTCAATAAGTCAAGGGTAACAACAAGGATACACGCCAAAATGAAAGGTCGTGGATACTCCGGGCGTCTCTCACCCCTCATGGCATGAGTAAATGAATGGCAGAACGCAATGAGGGAGCCGTATATTGGGTTACTGGAGAATTGCACCATGTTCCCCACACCTTATGGAATTTCTGAGGGCACCCTCTCCCTTTATACACAATCTGGTTAAAAGGAAGAACAGTATTAACAAGTTTCTTCCACTGAGATACTGATGGGGGTCTCGGAGCCATCCATCACAGTGCGATAGCTTTCCTGGCATAAAATAAAGATTCCCTCAAGCAGATTCTAACATGGTGTTGCCATAATTCTTCATCTAATATGCCGAAAAGGCATATCTCTGGGGTTAATGGTATAGGTTTAGCCAAAACTTCCACCAGGAGATCCACGACCCCTTTCCAAAAACATTGTATGATCGGACAGTCCCAAATCATATGCCAAAAATCTGACTGTGGACAGGGACACCTAAGGCAACCTGGGTTGGGCAGACGTCCCATTTCGTAGAGACGGGAAGGTGTCAAGTAACATTGGTGTAGAATATATGTTTGAATCAGTTTGTTGTTTGCTGAGGGTGACACATGTTGAGGAGATTCAAGGATGTCTTGAAACATCTCATTTGTGAGAGTTGGGATATTTATGCACCACCGCGTCAGGGCTGGGGCGTCCAATGTGGATACCTTGGCCTGTATCAGATGTACATATAAAGTAGATATCAAACCCCCAGGGCCCTGTGAGCGAAGTATTCCGATAAGTGGATACTCAGATATATTGTCCATCCGATCCGGGAACTGAGAAGAGAGTGCATGTCGAATCTGTAAATATCTAAAGAACTGTGTTCTAGGGATGCCATAGGAAGAGCTCAACGAGTCAAACATTTTAAAAATGCCTTGGATGTACAGGTTACTAAGGGAGGACACGCCATACTGCGACCAGGCCCGGGCGCCAGGCAGGGCAAATAATGTCGGCAGACCAGGGTTGTGCCAAAGCGGGGTCTCCGCAGGTATATCAGAGTAAGCGGACACCTTTTTCGCCTGACGCCAGACCTGTCCCGCCAGGGCATGAATGGGCAACAATTTCCCCCTGAACATGGCCGGGTGTTCCAACACCGGCCACAGATTACGCAGACCCAGGTGGTGAGCCAGTTGTGCCTCGGAACCCGGCAGGGGATCAGATGAGAGCCACTTCCTAATAAAACGGAGCTGTCCTGCCAGGTAGTAAAGAAACAGATCAGGGAGTGAGGTACCCCCGAGCTGCTTCGGTCGTTGTAGAGATGACAACCTAAGCTTCGATCGAGAGTTTCCCCATATAAAGGAGATAATGAGGGAGTCCATTTGTTTAAAAAATATAAGGGGCACAGACACAGCAGAATGGCTTATAGCATATAGACATTTAGGTAGCACTATCATTTTAACGAGGTTGATTCTACCAGCCACCGACAAAGGCAATGTAGCCCAGAGATTAAACTTAGCCCTAAAGTGCGAGATGAGCGGAAAAATGTTCTGTTCCAAAAAACACCTATGGTCCCTAGATATAAAAATGCCCAGATATTTGCAAGTTGAGACTGTCGTCAACCCCCATACCACATCTCCCTCAGCTACACTCGATGCGCGGCCAATATGCATGTATGAGGACTTAGTCCAATTGGTCCGCAGGCCAGAATAATTACCAAACTCATCAATTATAGCCATGGCTCTGGGCAGGGACCGGGGGGGGGGTCACTCATGAACAGGAGTAAGTCATCGGCATAGAGTGCTCTCAACAGCAATTTTAAGATCTTTCCAGAGGTGTTCAATGGGATATAGATCCGGACTCATTGCTGGCAATTTCAGAACTCTCCAGCACTTTGTTTCCATTTCTGGATGCTTTTGTAGTACATTTGGGGTCATTGCCCTGCTGGAAGACCTGTGACCTAGGACGCAAACCCAGCTTTCTGACACTGGGCCCTACATCAAGACCCAAAATCCTTTGGTAATCATCAGATTTCATGAAGCCTTGCGCACAGTCAAGGCACCCAGTGCCAGAGGCAGCAAAATAACCCCAAAACATATTTGAACATCCACCATATTTGACTGTTGAGACTTCTTTTTATATGTTCTTTTTTTTTTGTAGGCCTCATTCTGTTTTTGGTAAACAGTAGAATGATGTGCTTTAGCAAAAAGCTCTATCTTGGTCTCATCTAACCACAAGACGTTTTCCCAGAAGGATTTTGGCTTACGCACATACATTTTGGCAAACTGCAGCTTTTTTATGTCTCTGTGTCAGCAGTGGGGTCCTATTAGCTCTGCTGCTTTAGTGTTACCTTTAATTCAAATGTTGACGGATAGTTTGCGCTGACACTGATGCACCCTGAACCTGCAGGACAGCCGCTCCAAGTTCTTTGGAACTTGATTGGGGATGCTTATCCACTATCTGGACTATCCTGCATTGCAACCTTTCATCAATTTTTCTCTTCCATCCACATCCAGGGAGATCAGCTACAGTGCTATGGGTTGTAAACTTCTTGATTATGTTGCGCACCATGTACAAAGGCACATCAAGATCTCTGGAGATGGACTTGTAACCTTGAGATTGTTAAAATTTTTCCAAAATTTTGGTTCTCAGAGTCCTCAGACAGTTCTCTTCTTCTCTTTCTGTTCTCCATGCTTAGTGTGGCACACACAGACACACAATGGAAAGATTGAGTCAACTTCTCTCCTTTTTATCGGGTTTCAGGTATGATTTTTATATTACCCTCACCTGTTAATTGCCACAGGTGAGTTTGAATGAGCCCACAATTTTGAAAAGGTGGGAACAATTTTGTCCGGCCCATTTTTGGAGTTTTATTAAGTCCAATATGCTTTTTTCTCAGTTTTTTTGTGTAGTTCATATACACACAAAGGAAATAAACATGTATATAACAAAACATGTGTAATTGCAATTATTTTTTTCTGGGAGAAATACTTCATTTTCTGGAAAAATTTCAGGGGTGCTAACACTTGCAGCCATGACTGTATACCTAATGTTGTCAATTAAGTGAAGGCAGCACACAGGTGGTTGAATAGTTTTCAAGTGCTTGTTCTAAGTAGGACTGGCCAGTGAAAATATTTCCCCATTTATATTAAAGTTCTGACATAGCTTATAACTATGAACAAGTAAAGCCTCAAAGCCTTGAATATCAAATTCTGAGATAAATATTGTTCCAGGGTGGTGCGTGTCCACCAGGCCTGCATCTTTTTGATACTCTGGTCCTTAAACTATTTTAATAAGGAAGAGAAAGTAGACCTAGATTCAGTATCATTTGAAGACTCTACCCCCGTCACCCCAAAAACCTTTGAACCTTTGTTTGTAATTCCGTTTATAATTTGTTCTGTCTCTCTTTTAAACGGTCTGTCAGATTGTAATCTGCTATGTGGGTCTGAAAAGGGGGGAAAAAGAAAAAGTAAAATGTGTCCAAGCAGGACACTGTAAAGTCAGATCATCTGATTTTAAAGACATATTTTAGAATATTATCTTTATGTGATTAGAAAGTGAGTGAGCCTATGTGATCCATTGAATAAAATCTTATTTGAATAAAATTATCACATATGGTACAGATATGTGCATCCTCCCTTACCTATCCTGATATGTCCACTTTCGACTAATCTCCAATTTAGTTAAAGATTACAATTTCTCTTGAATCACAATATCATAACATGCTAAAAAAAAAAGCCTTGAAAAGCTGCAATTCACACTCTTATTGCAACACTCTTATCCCTCCAAAGAGCTTATTTTAATATTGACAAAAAGGAAATATCTCAGCAACTGAAGGCGCTAATTCGCAAGAAGAAACGCCCTCTGATTCAGGGAAATCTAACCTATTTGTGGGGCTAGGTAGATATGTTGGATTCTCATAACATACTCCCTTTAAATTTTGCAACTTTTAGCAGTTATCCTCCTCAGGCTCTGTGTATAGTTTGCATTTATTTTTCTCCGAGCTGGTGGGTGGAGACTAGCTGCCAAATACTGACTACAGTAAGTAGAAGAGAAGAAAATAATCTGTTCCATAACTTCTCACTCAGAAACTGCCTCAAGACCATGCAAGACCATGCATATATAAAGAATTAGTGACATGTTCTTATATGTGTTTCACAAGCTAAGCTGCTTTTTTCAACACAACATAGTTTCATGACAGGTTTTAACAAAGTAATATGCTAACCATTCTACTGAACTTCAGCATCTGGTTAAGGCTCTGTTTTGCTTCTGTTTCTCTCTACTTGCGCTGATTTCTCTCTCTTCCCCTCTCCATAGACTTCTAAAGACATGTGTAATCTGAATCATGTCACCTGCAGTCTAGATTGATATAGTACAGTCATGGCCAAAAGTTTTGAGAATGACACAAATATTATATTTTCACATGATCTGCTGCCCTCTGGTTTTTATGTGTGTTTGTCAGATGTTTTTATCACATACAGAAATAGAATTGCATTCATATTATGAGTAACAGAAGCTTATATTGACAGTTAGAATGAGTTAATGCAGCAAGTCAATATTTGCAGTGTTGACCCTTCTTCTTCAGGACCTCTGCAATTCTCCCTGGCATGCTCTCAATCAACTTCTGGACCAAATCCTGACTGATAGCAGTCCATTCTTGCAGAATCAATGCTTTAATTTTGTCTGAATTTGTTGGTTTTTGTTTGTCCACCCGTCTCTTGATGATTGACCACAAGTTCTCAATGGGATTAAGATCTGGGGAGTTTCCAGGCCATGGACCCAAAATCTCTATGTTTTGTTCCCTGAGCCATTTAGTTATCACCTTTGCTTTATGGCAAGGTGCTCCATCATGCTGGAAAAGGCATTGTTGAGCGCCAAACTGCTCTTGGACGATTGGGAGAAGTTGCTCTTGGAGGACATTCTGGTACCATTCTTTATTCATGGCTGTGTTTTTAGGCAAGACTGTGAGAGAGCCAATTCCCTTGGCTGAGAAGCAACCCCACACATGAATGGTTTCAGGATGCTTTACAGTTGGCATGAGACAAGACTGGTGGTAGCGCTCACCTCTTCTTCTCCGAATAAGCTGTTTTCCAGATGTTCCAAACAATCGAAAAGGGGATTCATCAGAGAAAATGACTTTACCCCAGTCCTCAGCAGTCCACTCCCTGTACCTTTTGCAGAATATCAGTCTGTCCCTGATGTTTTTTCTGGAGAGAAGTGGCTTCTTTGCTGCCCTCCTTGAGACCAGGCCTTGCTCCAAGAGTCTCCGCCTCACAGTGCGTGCAGATGCACTCACACCTGCCTGCTGCCATTCCTCAGCAAGCTCTGCACTGCTGGTAGCCTGATCCCGCAGCTGAAACACTTTTAAGAGACGGTCCTGCCGCTTGCTGGTCTTTCTTGGGCGCCCTGGAGCCTTTTTGGCACCAATGGAACCTCTCTCCTTGAAGTTCTTGATGATGCGATAGATTGTTGACTGAGGTGCAATCTTTCTAGCTGCAATACTCTTCCCAGTTAGGCCATTTTTGTGCAGTGCAATGATGACTGCACGTGTTTCTTTAGAGATAACCATGGTTAACAGAAGAGAAACAATGATGGCAAGCACCAGCCTCCTTTTAAAGTGTCCAGTGGTGTCATTCTTACTTAATCATGACAGATTGATCTCCAGCCCTGTCCTCATCAACACCCACACCTGTGTTAATGGAGCAATCACTGAAACAATGTTAGGTGGTCCTTTTAAGGCAGGGCTGCAATGATGTTGAAATGTGTTTTGGGGGATAAAGTTCATTTTCTAGGCAAATATTGACTTTGCAAGTAATTGCTGTTAAGCTGATCACTCTTTATAACATTCTGGAGTATATGCAAATTGCCATTAGAAAAACTGAAGCAGTAGACTTTGTAAAAATTAATATTTGTATCATTCTCAAAACTTTTGGCCATGACTGTAGATATAGTAGAGATGTTTTAAAAGTAAAAGTTTAGTGGGGGAAGTTGAACAAGGAAACAACCTAATAAGAGGAGAAACAAGCATTTTTTTTTAGATATATTAGTTTCTTATATTCACCCTTACTACTGATTTATACAGTGTTTTTTGAAGTGACAAAACCTGTTGAAGTGTGGACACATCCATACCGATATCTTCCTTCCCTTTGAAGTGAGAATTGCACTATACCTACTTATACTGTCCAACTAATAGATGTGGATTACGTTTAGAGATTAACCTTTCTTTTGCTGATTCAATATTACTACTATACAAAAGGAAACATCCCCAGAGATCAATTTTTTTTTACTTAGAAATCTATTTACAGTGACGAGTATAACAAAATCTTGTGAGTCAGCCTCTGCACAAAAGTAGGGAATTACAAACCAACTGTTCCTTTGTGATTTTTTTTTTCCATACTTCATATTGGGCAATTTAAGTAAATTTTACAGGAAAATTTTTGACTGGCTAAAATGTCAATGTTTGTGAAGGTGTACACGTTAGTCAGCCATGTAATGGGAAAGAATTGCGCCTTTTAAAAATACTCTTTTCCATCAAAATTGACATTTTCTGAATTATTCACTAGATTTGTTATTTCTTCCATAAATAGTCATGCTTTTTATTTAGAAAAATATTGTCAGTTTTGCTTTGCATAACATAGAGGAGGAAAATGCAGACTACCAGTATTTTAGTAATACAATGCATACACCCAAAATTAAAGTGCAGCTATTATTTATTGTCAGAGCACAGCAACACCAGCTCACTGACCCCTCATGTGGATGCATGGACAGGTGGGGCAAGTCTCAAAACAAGACTATTATTTTCTATTATTTATTGTACAGATGTGTGCTCCTGTACCTGTCCCCTTCTTGTTCAGATATGTGTATCACAAGTTAAGTTGTTTTTAGTAATACAACATGGTTTCATGACAAGTTACCACTAAGCAATATCCTAACTATCCTATGTGTGTCTATGTGTCACCGCCCAGTACAGGAAGTTGAATTTGTTAGTATGTTGTGATATTGTGTTGAATTGACTTAAAGACAGACTGGAATCTTTAGCCATATTGGAGATCAGTTGAGTGTGGACTATCTGTAGTTGTTTTTATAAAATTCTGTGTTGATGGATTTCATAATGTATGAAGATTAGAGCTCAATTTTTCATACAGAGCTTGAAATCCACTTGGGATCACTAATCTACTAGGATGTCCTTATGCAGCTGGTATGTTGTGTCCCAAAACAGTATCAATTCTTGATGTTTCTTAAGTTTGGTAACATTTAGTTTTCTTAAGATTAGTGACATTAAACTTATCGGAGATACACTCCAAGATACAGCTCTGGGTCATTTGCCATCACAGAAGAAATTATAAGAATTTTGTCATATTCAATATTGTGTACATTTAATCATTTCCCGGTGTAATGACAGCTGTAGTTACTGACTGCAAAGTCACAACCATACTGTATCTTCCTCTAGAGCAGGGGCAGGCAACCCCCGGCATGTGTGCCAAGAGTGGCACACGAGGCTTATTTCCCTGGCACGGCAGCGGATTCCTCACCCAGCAGCTTCGATCGGACCAAACGCTGCCGAAACGAAACTGCTATTATTAAACTGTGGGGTCTCTTCAGACCCCCGAGTATAATAAGCGGAGACTTAGGAGAAGTGATGAAACATAAAAAACAATGATACTCACCTTGTTCCCTGCACTACGCGGCGGCTGTGCGATTTGCAGGCGCTTCTGACAGCTGACAGGGCCTCAGGGGTCTTGTCCGGCATCATTACGCATAATGACGCGACGTGACCCCAGAGGCCCAATCAGCGGTCGCTGACGTCAGGCAGAAGCGCCGAAGAGAACAGAGCGGCAGTGGAGCGCAGAAAAAGGTGAGTAGCATTTTTTTTTATGTTTGTCACCTCTCTTGGTCCTGCACTTATTATACTCGGGGTCTGAAGAGAGCTATGGGACCCTAATACCGTGTGCAGGGACCGCTATGGGACATAATACTGTGCACAGTGGCCGCTATGGGACCTAATACCGTGTGCAGGGACTGCTATGGAACATAATACCGTGTGCAGGGACCACTATGGGACCCAATACCGTGTGCGGGGACCGCTATGGGACCTAATACCGTGTGCAGGGGCCACTGTGTGACATAATACCGTGTGCAGGGATCGCTATGGGACATAATACCGTGTGCAGGGGCCGCTATGGGACCTAATGCTGTGTGCAGGGACCGCTATGGGACCTAATACCGAGTGCGGGGACCGCTACGGGACCTAATACCATGTGCAGGGGCCACTATGTGACATAGTACGGTGGGCAGGGGTCACTATAGGACATAATACTGTGTGCAGGGGCCGCTATGGGACCTAATGCTGTGTGCAGGGACCGCTATGGGACCTAATACCATGTGTGGGGACCGCTATGGGACCTAATACTGTGTGCAGGGGCCACTATGTGACATAATACGGTGTGCAGGGGCCACTATAGCACATAATACCATGTACGGGGACCGCTATGGGACCTAATGCCGTGTTCGGGGACCGCTATGGGACCTAATGCCGTGTGCGGGGAACGCTATGGGACCTAATGCCGTGTGCGGGGACCACTATGGGACCTAATACCATGTGCGGGGACCGCTATGGGCCCTAATACCATGTGCAGGGACCACTATGGAACCTAATACCGTGTGCGGGGACCGCTATGGGACCACTATGGGACCTAATACCGTGTGCTGGGGCCACTATATGACATAATACAATATGATTGGGTCACTATGTGACATAATACGGTGTGCAGGGGCCACTATGTGACATAATACGGTGTTCAGGGGTCACTATGTGACATAATACCGTGTGCAAGGGCCACTATATGACATAATACCGTGTGCTGGGGCCACTATATGACATAATACCGTGTGAAGGGGCCAGTATGTGACATAATACGGTGTGCAGAGGCTGTTATGGGATATAATATCTTGTGCAGGGGCCGCTATGAGACATAATACCATGTGCAGGGACCGCTATGGAACATATACCATGTGCAGGGGCCGCTATGGGACATTATTCTGTATAACGATGTGTTTTCTGCATTAAAATCGGCATGCCGAACAAAAAAGGTTGCCTACCCCTGCTCTAGAGTATAACTTTTTCTAAAGGATATGTTATAATATCTGCTAGAAAACTTAGACCCTCTGTCATACTACTTTTGTGTTCATTGTATTAATTCAAGTGTTCATCTTTGGTGAACATAAAGTGGGTATACACTCTCATTATTTACAATAATATATTGCCAGCTCCCTCAATGAACTAAAGATATATAATTTTAGTATATAAAGAAGATCAGTACTCTTTGCAGGCCTCGGATGGTTGCATTTAAGATCTGCAGCAAAAGGATTACAAATGGGATGGCTATATACTTGCTGTTGGCCTATAGTGTACATCCATGTACCCTCCCACTGTATGCAGAAGCAGACAGAGCTTTTATTCTGAAAGATTTGCAAGGAAACCCAAATGTAGCAGGCAGCATTAAACATATAAATGATATATCCTCTCATAGAACCACTGCTGTGTGGTTGCCAGTTGGCCACAAATGTTAAATTTTACCTGGTATACTTTTATCTAATGGGAATGACAAAACATACACAATGTGGAGGGAGAAGACAGAAAAAAGTACTACACTGGGCAACACCCAACTTAAGACA
Organism: Leptodactylus fallax; assembly: GCA_947044405.1. NCBI lineage: Eukaryota > Metazoa > Chordata > Amphibia > Anura > Leptodactylidae > Leptodactylus > Leptodactylus fallax. The sequence goes on along the minus strand of CAMRHE010000087.1, from coordinate 188,733 downwards.
AGCCCTTAGAGGACAGCCCAGCAAATATGCACGAAGAAATTTACCTTCCCGATCCATTGTTTCCACAGAAATGTATATTGACCTGAATGTCTGATAGCTGATTATATCTGTCATTCCATAGAAGAAACAGTGACCAAGTACAGTGGACATAGGCACCAATGTGGAAAATACAGCTGGCAGAATATAGGTGTTGTCCTCACACAAAGTTGTAATGAAAAACCTGTAACAGGACTACAGTACTGGTGATTCTTTTACGCTTTAATAAATCCTCCAAGGCCCTGTAGCGACTGCTTCTTCTGCACCCCATGTCGAGGAGAGAAAGTATTGGCAGTTGGATTTCAACATGTCAAATCCTTTCTTTCTTAAAGGGGTTTTTCCACTAAAGCAAGTTATTCCATACTGAGCTGTTGGACCCTCACTGATCAGGAGAATGGGGAACTTTTGTCCTCCATTCTGAATAGAGAGGTGGTCATGCAGCACCACTTCACCAAGTGCTGTTTTTCAGTTATCTATGACACTCCCATTGAAAAGAATTGAGCATTGCACACCCTGCCTGACCACTGCTCCAATTAGAAAACTGATCAGTGGGGGTGTGAGCAGTTGTACTGATCTGCAAGTTATACCCTATCCTATGGATAATTTGCTTTGGTAAGAGAACTCCTTAAATGGGGATAAGCTGCCGCAAGGGAGGTCTGGCTGTGGCTGATTCCACTCTCCCTATTCAGAGCTGTCCTGTGACCCAACATTCACCTGACAGCTATTCTAATGTATATGGCCAATGTTAGACCATTTACAGATGATTGTCTTGTCAACCATCAACACAAACAATGATTCTGTTTAGAGATAGTTCCCATGATGGCTGTATATACATTACGTTTTGACGATCTGGAATATATTGATATGTGGTTCATGACTGTAAGAACAGATGTATGTGAATGAACTAAATTGTTTGCATGCTCATTTTCAGATGAGTTTCCTTACGGAGAACAGTGATCACCGGTTAATTTTCACATTTTTCCCGAGAAAGCGATTTTAAACAATTTCTCGACTAAGTCAATTTACCTGCAGTACTAATGTGCTGAAAAGTTTGATTAATTGGTTGAAAAAAATGCTTGCTCAATCTAAAAATGATGCAAATGTTCTGGGTGTTTTTTCTAGTCAGCTTTTTAATTGGTTTACAGGTTTGTGACCTGCAATTAAAGAATAAAAGGATGTGAACAAGTTTATCTTCACTAACAGCAGAATAATGAAATCACTCGCTGGAAATAATTGGGTTTTAAGCAAAGCAATGTTTTAACAACAGCTAATGATGCAGAGCCCCCAGTTTTAGCACACATGGATTAAACTGCTAATTATATTACCTCGTTAGAAAACCAGTAACAAGACATGTATGTAAATCATTGGAATAAATTGGAATAACTACACTAATTGATACACTTGAATTCAGTTGCTGTTATAAGGAGGTGTTTATTTTGGATGTAATTCTACAAGCACTAACATTTTTCATAAAAACACAGACGCTTCAGCAAAATTTTGAAAGGCCAATATTGACATATAGTATGAATGGAACAAGTCCAATTATCCTGTAATAAAAGATTACATAATTACATTCCATAATGCTCAATTAATGTTACAAAAGCACAACCTTAGTCATTATTTGGGAATATAAATAACAGTGTAGTATTTCATTATGCTGGTATTAAAGGGAGTGTGTTACATACAAGATAGTTAACTAACCAATAACAATGTAGTATGGAGTCAATTAAAAGGATCATAGGTATATCTTTAATGTCACCATGTGATACAGCAATGCAGATAAAATGATATTGTTATAAATATGCAAAGTAGCCTGGAGTGCCATAGTGGCAAACCAAAGTTTAAACATGTTCCATCTCTCTGCTGAAATCACCTTTAACCCAGATTAACATGGTGAGCCTGTAGCTGTATCACAGCTCTCTTCAGTGACATCTTGTGAATGCGCAGTACTGTTATTGATTACATGCCCAACAGCCAACAATACTCTGCATTCACTGCCTATGGAACAAATTTGCATGCTCAAGATTTCACTTAAGTCAGCCTTTACAAGCTACAGGCTAACCAGCGCCTGTTGACTGTAGCCCACCTCCTCAAGATTATTTGCTTATTTATAAACCATCATTTCCTTTTCATTGCTACTTTGTATGGTGACATGAAAGGGATGTTAGGGATCCTATTAATGGCATCTACATGGCACGCTGGTTTGTGAAGCATTTTGCACCTGTCAGACTCCCTTTAAAGTGTATATGTAACCAGACTGATTCTTTAATATTAAGGCATCTATAAGATAATAAACAGATTGGGGGAAGAAGGGATTAATAAAAATCCCATATGTATTATGCTGTTACAGGGGTCAGTGTCCTCTTGACAAATGAAAAATGTAAATGAGCCTCACAAGTTGGCATTATAATGCCTACATAGTCAATTAAAAATGGCCTCAGCTTAGTTATTCGGAAAATACTGCAACGAGATCTGAAGCGGGAATTAGTTGATCCATGATAGATGTGTATTTTACTGTGGACCTGAATTAGATGTGGAAGACATTGAAAAATGTGCTCCAGAAATGTAGCATGTTATCTTTAACCTTGCATCGCTTAAAGCAATAGTCAGCATACTTTTGATCGGCATAGACTTTATTCATGTGATAATGTTCCAGAGAATAAGGACCATGAATTTTTGTATAAAGGAGTAAGAGAAGATGACAATCCAAGGATGCCGTCACAAATTGAAACAAGATAATTTTAGTTGGGGGAAATTAGGAGTCAAATAAGGTCTAGGTTATGTAGGTAAGACTTGCAAATAAAAGTTCAATAGAAGTAAAAAGGATAGAGACAGAAAATAGACATTGATTCCATTTGCTGTTTCCAAAGTCTTCGAAAAATGAGGGATCATTTTTATCTTTTATTACATAAATAAATAAATAAATAAATAAATAAATAAATAAATAAATAAATAAATAAGCAATTATAGAATTTAGTGTGCCTTCTTAAGGGATGGGAAGTTATTAAAACCTTTGGGCAGGCTCAGTTATTCCAAAGAATCAAACCTCTTTTGAGAGTGTGTTGAACATTTGTATAAAAGTATATACGTGTAAAACATATTTAACCATAAGTAGTATCAGCGCACTACCTGATAATAGCTGTATTCTCTAGTAATCTAGAGAACAATAAGCTAACCCTCACTTCTATAGTCATACATTGTGTCTTAACCCCTTCATGCCACAGCCAATTTTCTTTTTTCATTTCTTTTTTTCCCTCCCCCCATTCCAAGAGCCATCATTTTTTCACTTTTCAGTTCACAGAGTCACATGATGGCTTATTGTTTGTGAAACAAATTGTACTTTGTAATGGCACCATTCAATAGCTTGCACAATATACTGGGAAGCTGGAAAAAAGTTTAGAATTAGGGCCGGTTCACATCTGCATTTGGGTTTCCGTCCGGGGAGTCCGCTTGGGGACCACCCTGAACGGAAACCTATACACATAGAAAAGTGGTTACCTAAGGAAACCCGCAGACCCCATAGACTTTAATGGGGTCCGTGTGGTTTCCGCTCGGTTTCCGCACGAAACATGCGGAGAGAAAAGTACTGCAAGCACCCGAACGCAGATGTGAACCGGCCCTTAGATGGATTTGGAAAAAAAACGCATTTGCGCCAAATTCTTATGGGTTTAAATCTTACGGCATTCACTATGTGGTAAAAGTGACATGTTACCAGTACGATCACGGCGATACCAAATTTGTATAGTATTTGTAATGTTTTGATACCTTTTAAAAAATTAAAAACTTTGCAAAATAGAAAAAAAAAAATTTGTGTTGCCATATTGTGACACCTGTAACTTTTTTATATTTATGTGTATGGAGCTGGGTAAGGCATATTTTTATGCGGGACAAGATAACGTTTTTATTTATACCATTTTGGGGAAGGTCTGATAGTTTGATCACTTTTTATTCTACTTTTTTTATAAGAGGCAAAAAGTTAAAAAAACCCCAGCTATTTAGCCATTTAGATTTTTTTCCCCGCTACGCCGTTCACCGTACGGGATAAATATTTTAATATTTTAATAGTTGGGACCTTTTGGAGCGTGGGGACACGTAAAGTGTTTATGTTTACTTTTGTTTATTTATTTTTACATATGATCTAGGGAAAGGGGGGGAATTAAACTTTTATGTTTTTTTGTGTTTTTTTTATACATTTAAAAACTTTTTTTTTCCTTCTTTTACTTTTATGATCAGACCCCCTAGAGATCTTGAACCCTAGGGGTTCTGATCGCTCATACTAATCACTGCAATACTAATTTATTGCAGTAAATAGTAAAATCCCATGACTTCTATTGAATCATACTAATTGCCTTCAATTGCCGCCCTCCAGAACGTCACAGCGCCCATTTTAGATGCTGTGGTCGCATTTGAATGTGGCATCTAAAGTGTTAACAGCTGCAATCAGTTCACACCCAATCACTTACATGTATCACTTACACACATGATTTTGTGTGAAGGGGTTAAAGGGTTTAAAGTCTTTCAAGGCAAATAAGTCAGGAACTTGTGTTAGTAAATAGCAGTGTAATCTGTAGAGATATAACATGTAAAGTTAAAATATTGGTACTTGTCAACAACAATGAACATTTGTAATGCGCTTTACTCACAATGAACTCAAATCGAAGTCCAGCACTTATCTAAACAGTATTTTGCAATATCCTATGTATAACTAGGATGTTATTTTTCTTTAAGTAGTCAGGGCCTAAGTTGTTTATAGATTTAAATATATCCAGAAAATTTTAAAAGTTCTTCATTTTACAGGCAGCCAGCTCAGTGAGCGGAGGATGGGGATTATGGGAGCATGTGGGGGTTGTTTGGTTAGTAACCTATCTGCAACATTTTGGATTAGCTGAAGGTGATGTATTTTTATTTGTCTCCAAGGCCTACATGTAGGGTATTATAGCAATCCTGATGGGGGGTTATAAAGGCATGGAGCAGCATGGATAAATCTCTGCTGGAATAAAGTGTTTAATTTTTGCAATGTTCCTCTGATGGAAGTATGAAGATTTGATAATGCAGAATACCTGGTTCCTGAAAGACAATTCTCCATCAATAATTACACCTAAGTTTCTCACATGGTCTGCGCTTTTAGTTCAGCTAAGCATGAATTTATGACTGGAGATGGGTCATTGACTCTGGGCTTGACCCACATTTTAGCAAACCAACAAAATGGTAAGTTGTGTCAAGGCATCCATGAAACTAGAGCGGTTTGGTTTGTGTTTAGTTTTTGCTGAACAGAGAGAAAACTCCCTAGGAAACTCATAAGTTAAAAGAGAGGAAGAAGTGAATGAGTAGCCTACTTGGTGTCCCTCACTGTTAGGAATTCCATTTACATATGGTGCACACAGTAAAAAAGAAATGATCCCTTTATTTGTGCTCATAGCTCATGCCACTTTATTTTCTTGGTCCAATGTATTGGAAAACCCTGTTGACAAAGATGTAGTACATACAATCCCCGAAGACAGGCTCACATTTTCATGATATCTAGTGAAAGAAATAAACTACTAAGATATTTATAAAGCAGGTTTTGTTGCTGAGATGCAATACACGCACAGCATACTATATATTGTCTCCAGCTTTGGGTAGCAGAATAAATCTTCGGTGCCAATGTATGGACTTTCTGATAAAATTGACATTTTGGGAAACTTTTTCAAGAGTTTAGACAAAAATCACATTTTAACATTTTGAAAAATCAATTGCAATAAGGCCTGAAAGCAATCAATGTTAACCTGACAGCTGTTGTACGTGACATTAGGTAATTGGTTTCTAAAGCATATCCATTCTTTTTTAGCATTTTTATAATTAATTTTGTTATTATCAATAATAAGGAGCCGTAGAGATTTGAAACATGAAGAAAGTGTGAAATGCATAGTAAAACTTCCTGCTAGTTTATGGAACTGTGAAAAATTCAATGTGTAGAAATGTTTTTGTGGTTTATCAGTTAATCAGAAACTGTTAATTAAATTTTAGAGGTGCTTTATAAAGCAGAAATGTTTCTCACTAATAGTTCTGGTGATAAGATGCTAGGGTAATGTAAATGTTCTTAGGAAATAGTTAAGAAACTGTATAGAAAAGAGACATATAGTAAATGGACTTGTATGTTTTTACGATATAAATCATACAAGAAAAAATTGTCTCCATTACTGCATTTTTATCATACTAATTTCTTTTCGCTGTCATGAAACAAACTGTCACATTTTATGAGAGAATGAGATCATATGTCTTATAATATTAATGATAATATTATTTATATATTATTACATTTATTTAACACTTGGCATATAAAAAGTTAATTGCCTCCTTAATAGGATACATGCTTTTTGAACCATGCAATATATTATTGATGTTGGCTAGAAGTGTTTATTTAATCTACTTTACAATATGTTAAGTGCCTCCAATAATGTTGTCAAAGAAACGTGTTAGATTTTGCTTGTAAGGATTTAGGCTATTTTCACATGACCATATCTTGGTCATGAAAAATGAAAAATAGATGTATTTATCCATTTTTAACAGCTGCTTTGTATCTTGGCATCCATTTTGCACCCGTTTTTAACATCCCATTAAAAAAATGGGATGAATTTCATTGGTCTTTTTTCTAGACCCAACACTGATCCATTTTTAATGGACGTAACATGGGCTTCAGTCTGTTTTTACAAAAGTTAAACACTGACCCATTGTTTTTTATTGTGTCAGTGCATGCATCTATACAGAATATGCATATTTTATGTATATCTGTCAAAACAGCAGATGTGTTTGCTCTTATTGTTTTTAGAAACACAGCTTTTTTTGTTGCAGATTTTGTTGTGGCTTTTTGAGCCAAAGCCAAGAGTGGATTGAGCAGAAGGTAGAAGTATAAGAACTTCCTATATATTCTTCATACCTTTTGTAGCCATTCTTGGCTTTGGCTCAAAAAACCGCAACAAAATCTGCAACAAAAAGCTGCATTTCCACAACGTGGGGCCTCAGCCTATAACAGGCATCATATGGCTGATTTTCACTGTCATGTAGCTCTCATATCATAGCTATGCAGTGGTGAAGAGTAAGGCTAAAGCCCCACGTAGCGTCCCACAGCAAAAAAGCGCAGCATGAATAAACACGGAGGCAACGCATCACAGTTTTTCCCGCAGTGCTTTTCACAGAAAGTGCACAGAGGTTTCTGCTCCCATTATACCTATAGAGAAACTACCGGTGTTTCCATAGGTATAATTGACATGCTGCGGTTTCCAAAACCGCAGCGGTTTTGGCAATCACAGGATGTCCACTGTGCGTATTTTTCCATAAAGTGGGGATGGGATCCCATCTACTTTGCTATGACTATTTTTTTTCCGCAGCATTTCCACCACACAGGGCCTGAGCCTAAATGTGACTTCTGCTTGGACAGCTTTTCAAACTGCTCCAAAAGCCATAACCTTTTTTATTTTTACTTTCAAAGAGCCTCATGAGGGCTTATTTTTTACATTACAAGATATACTTTGTAGTGTTAGCATTTTATATTTCATACTGGGAAAAATTCAGAATGGAGTGGAATTAGAAAAAACTTCCTTTGCTCAATTTACTATAATAGAAGCACAGTATTGATAAGCCATGGGAGCCTTCCGTAGACTCCAAGCTGTCAAAGTAACAGATCTAGCTGGATTTCGCTCTGAAGCACAGTGATTTCAGTTAACATGGCGGTGTCCATGTACTGCCATTCTTCAGATGACTAAATCACACTTCACAAGGCATCTGAAGCATTAAGTGCCTATAATCAAATAGTCATTTCCTCCAGGTCTACTCCATGTAAACCAGTGGAAACCCAGCTGCTAACATATTACTAAAAAAGGACATAATACACAAAAAACATCACAGAATCCTGTGATTTGTATCCTTCAAAAAAGGTTAAATAGCCACGAGGTATTAGTCAATATTTCAAGGTTTCCCAATACCAAATAAAACATTACTCTATGTAGGATGCGGACCCTAGCAATACAGTCATATGAAAAAGTTTGGGCACCCCTATTAATCTTAATCATTTTTAGTTCTAAATATTTGGGTGTTTGCAACAGCCATTTCAATTTGATATATCTAATAACTGATGGACACAGTAATATTTCAGGATTGAAATGAGGTTTATTGTACTAACAGAAAATGTGCAATATGCATTAAACCAAAATTTGACCGGTGCAAAAGTATGGGCACCTCAACAGAAAAGTGACATTAATATTTAGTAGATCCTCCTTTTGCAAAAATAACAGCCTCTAGTCGCTTCCTGTAGCTTTTAATCAGTTCCTGGATCCTGGATGAAGGTATTTTTGACCATTCCTCTTTACAAAACAATTCCAGTTCAGTTAAGTTTGATGGTCGCCGAGCATGGACAGCCCGCTTCAAATTATCCCACAGATGTTCAATGATATTCAGGTCTGGGGACTGGGATGGCCATTCCAGAACATTGGAATTGTTCCTCTGCATGAATGCCTGAGTAGATTTGGAGCTGTGTTTTGGATCATTGTCTTGCTGAAATATCCATCCCCGGCGTAACTTCAAATTCGTCACTGATTCTTGTACATTATTCTCAAGAATCTGCTGATACTGAGTTGAATCCATGCGACCCTCAACTTTAACAAGATTCCCGGTGCCGGCATTGGCCACACAGCCCCAAAGCATGATGGAACCTCCACCAAATTTTATAGTGGGTAGCAAGTGTTTTTCTTGGAATGCTGTGTTTTTTGGACGCCATGCATAACGCCTTTTTGTATGACCAAACAACTCAATCTTTGTTTCATCAGTCCACAGGACCTTCTTCCAAAATGAAGCTGGCTTGTCCAAATGTGCTTTTGCATACCTCAGGTGACTCTGTTTGTGGCGTGCTTTCAGAAACGGCTTCTTTCGCATCACTCTCCCATACAGCTTCTCCTTGTGCAAAGTGTGCTGTATTGTTGACCGATGCACAGTGACACCATCTGCAGCAAGATGATGCTGCAGCTCTTTGGAGGTGGTCTGTGGATTGTCCTTGACTGTTCTCACCATTCTTCTTCTCTGCCTTTCTGATATTTTTCTTGGCCTGCCACTTCTGGGCTTAACAAGAACTGTCCCTGTGGTCTTCCATTTCCTTACTATGTTCCTCACAGTGGGAACTGACAGGTTAAATCTCTGAGACAACTTTTTGTATCCTTCCCCTGAACAACTATGTTGAACAATCTTTGTTTTCAGATCATTTGAGAGTTGTTTTGAGGAGCCCATGATGCCACTCTTCAGAGGAGATTCAAATAGGAGAACAACTTGCAATTGGCCACCTTAAATACCTTTTCTCATGATTGGATACACCTGGCTATGAAGTTCAAAGCTCAGTGAGGTTACAAAACCAATTTTGTGCTTCACTAAGTCATTAAAAAGTAGTTAGGAGTATTCAAATCAATAAAATGATAAGGGTACCCAAATTTTTGCACCGGTCAAATTTTGGTTTAATGCATATTGCACATTTTCTGTTAGTACAATAAACCTCATTTCAATCCTGAAATATTACTGTGTCCATCAGTTATTAGATATATCAAATTGAAATGGCTGTTGCAAACACCCAAATATTTAGAACTAAAAATGATTAAGATTAATAGGGGTGCCCAAACTTTTTCATATGACTGTATATGACAGAAACAGCTCAGGTGCACAATGTTGATAAAGCACCCACCCTCCCACACACCACCAAACATGAGGGAGGTGGATGCCTGCATTTCAAATGCACACAGAAAAAACTTATACCAGGCTCTAGCACATGATAATGTGAGGCGCACAGTACCAAAGAACCTATTGGTCACACCCATTCTATTAGACGACTGCCTAGCACCATCATACGTGGACCTCAAAAGTAACAGCAACCTTCAAAAATAACAGGTTCTGGATGTATCCTGCAAAAAAGGTTAAATAGCCACGAGGCATTAGTCAATATTTCAAGCTTTCCCGTGAATTGTGAGTCCCTAACAAAAAAATCAAAAACATATTACTTAAAAAACAACATAATATACAAAAAAACTTGTCAGAATAAAGGCCACACTTACCCAATACCAAATAAAACATGGCTCTATGTAGGATGCAAACAGGCCCTTGAAATATATGATAGAAACAGCTGCTAAGTGGCCATATTTAAAGTCCAAATATCGTCAAGAAGTGGATAATCCATTAAGCCACTTATTTTTTGGCAATTGTTCCATATCCACAATACAAATTTCAAATGTTAGTTATCTCTTTAATAGGTTTTTATGATCATATGTGGTATAATCTCAATCAAATATCATATTATGTCATTACATTATTATTATATAATATATTGTGATATTCCTTTAAATGTGGCCTGTGCATAATATATAATCTGATCTATTCATCAGTACAAAACTATTTGGTTAAAACTAATTATCGATGTTAAATATAGTTAGTCATTAGTGAAAACGCTTCCACCTTAACAAAATAAAACTTAATTTATTTTTGACATTTTCTTTTCCATGCTGCAGATTTTAATATGAACACTCAGTTGCACTGAAGAAATACTAGCCATCTGCTGTAATATATCTTTAGTGAGACTCGGCATCTTGTTGTGAGATCTTAAATGCTAAGTAAAATGTCAGGTCATGTAGAAAAATCACAGGTATTGCATCCTAAATGTTAGCTCAGTTTGCATGAGAAAAAGGAAACAGATTTAAATTACAAGGCTTGACTGTAGCAAAAGAATGTAATATATCATTTTAACTGTTTGCTTCATACATCAGGCAAGCACTGCTGACACTGTAACTACTTAGTTGAGACTCTGAAAAAACCCTGATTCTTTAAAGTGTAAATAGCATGCACTTTGTTACAATATATTTTTGTGCATATATGTCATGAAGTATAAAGCGGGGTTGATACAATGATTGTCACCTTTTCCTGTGACCAGCAGTTAAACTACATGAACTATATATTTAGTCTGATTGACTTTGAGATGCTAAAAAGACTAAATACACGTCTGCAAATGGTTGAAAATCATTGCTGATAAGTCTGTTGCATACCATGTTATTATGTGGATCCCATCTGCTTTTTCACTTGCGTGCATCTGTGGTATATATTATTGCATTTAGCACTTTTTGTCATTTTTATGTTTAGTGAATGTTATAATTCATTTTTGGGCAGTGTTTTCGGGGCCAAAATTCTACCTGAATATATATTATTAGCAAAAGTATTGGATAAATGTGTGGACAAACGTGGATGAATATGAGTTGAAACTTTACATAGTTATGCATTAGTTCCATTTTTTGAATACTCTAAATTTTTGGGCAGGCAAACTCAGATGTGGGTATTTTAGACATTCTGTTTGGTTTGTTGAGCTATGTGGTTTTTAAATCCTCCATATGTAAAAAAAAAAAAAATAATAAAATAATAATAATATTACATTTAAGCCCAATTACTGTGCTGTTATTGGTTCAACTGTTTGGTTGTTATTTGGACTATTTATAGTCAGAGGCATAGCTAGGGGTTCAGCATAGGGGAGCAAACATGTCCAAGTGGGCCCCCAATTCAGGTATATCAATATTATCACTATACAGTAACTGTATAGTGGTAAGTGCAGGCTCTACAGACAATTTAGGTAAATACAGCACAGGAAACATTTTGTGACTTACAGGTGATGTCTCTGACTGAAATTGTTCACATTTCAGTTTGCAACACAGACATCTTTGACTCCTTTTCCAATAATAATAAAAAAAAAAATCGGAGTTGAGACCCCCGCTGATCAGCTGTTTGAAGGGGACAGCAGCACTTGTGCTAGCATCATGACCCCTTCTCTGTTTTCATCGTATTGTTCGTTTCATAGTGACCATGTTATGTAACTACAGCCTTGTCCTATACACTTCCACGGGACGAGGCTGTGTTACCTAACACGGTCACTATTAAGCAGGCAGCATGCAATATGAACAGAGAAGGGGTCACCATGCCTGCACATGCGCCATGGCCCCTTCAAACAGCTGATCAGTGGAGGTCCAATTGTCATAACCCTGCTGAGGACTGTTCAGCAATAAAAATTAGCTGGAAAACCCCTGTAATAAAGCTCAAGTGATCCTTAATTTAATACTGTCCAATTGCCCTCCTTATATTATGCCCCTGAGATAAATACTACCCCCTCAATACCCCCTTATATTAATAAAGCCATCTATAATAAAGCCCTTATATTCACAATGCCCCAACAACTACCTTTTATAACTAATGCCTCTTATATAAACGATCTCCCCCCATAGTCGTAATGCCCCCAATGATCCCTTATATTTTCTATGATCCTTATATAAATGATCTCTCCCCTATAATCATAATGCCCCCTAACATATAACTGCTATAGTTATATGTTCTAGAAAAGTTATACTCACCTGCCTGTGTTCCCTTACTGCACAGAGCTGCTGCTGCCTTTCCTCTCTGCTTGAGAAAGCATGTAAGCACAGACAAGATGTCTGCATCTCAGTGCAGGAGGTCATAGCATTGTGCCTGTCTGTGCTGGGGAGCAGACATCTTGCTGTGGTCCCAGTGCTCTGTAAGCCAGCAGCCCTGAAGTGGCATGAGGCACCAATATATTTGAAATAATTGTATGTGTTAAGTGGCACCAGGATTGGCCCACAGAGTCAGTGGGCCTGGGGTCATCATTACCCTCCCTACACCCCCACACTTTCACTTAGTTACGCAACTGTTTATAGTGTATGTTTTTTGGGGACATATGTTTGTCTGTGGCATTTTTCCCAGGCATTTATTTGTTTAGATCTATTGACTCCATCTGATTTCTCTATCTTTGGGCACTACACAACTTGCCCTTCTATTTTGTCTCTCCAGACATTTTTAAATGTATATTTTATGCAACTTGTGTAAGAAATGTTTTTTTAATTAATAGTGTCTTGTATTTTGGATATAAAACTACAGCAAAGATTAATTTTCCTTCTTTTTGTTTGAAGAGTTTTAGATCTTGGAAGAAAAAAAACACCTCCCTCTTAAACTTCTGGGTTATCTGATGCTATACATTGTAACTATTTTTCTCCTTTTGATACCCCATGCATGAAATTAAAAGTTGATGTATATTTTTTGTCTACTTTGTGGCTAAGGTCCCACGTTGCAGAATGCAGCTAAAAAAAGCTGCGAGACAAAAACGCAGCTTAAACGCATCACGTTTTTTTTGCAGTATTTTTCATTACATTTTTTCTTTTCTTATTAAACCTATAAGGAAAACAACAGCGTTTCCGCAGGTATAATTGACATGATGTGTGTTTCAAAAACATGTGCATTTTTGAAAATGTAGCTTTTCTGCTGAGTTTTTTTTTTCTGCGATGTGTGGATGAGATTAGCCAGACTCTCATTCACTTTGCTGGTACTGTAAAATGCAGCATTTTTTTTCTGCGGGGTTTCCACAGTGGGAGAAATGCCAGGTTTCATAAACGTGGGGCTTTTAACCTGTAAACCATTTCTGACATGTGGATATAAAGACAGATTTCTAGAGTCTTTGAGGAAGCAGATCATGGTTCTATTCAAAGTACATTGCACAGCATATTAAGATATAATTTGCTATAGAGATCCCCTAAAATCTCTACAATGTATTAGTGTGATTCCCTAAATTCTGTTGCTTACATTGTAAAGGAGAATGTCCCACTAGTAGTCTATACCATGTAATCTAGTCATTACATTACACCTTCCATGGGTCACTGCACACATTTTAATGGATAGCTCCATCACTTTCCTTTTTTATAACTTAGATTGAGTAACAACTTTTAGTGTCACACAGCATAGTGAGAAAACACTGGTGATTAATATATTATAAATGAATAATGTACATCTGTGACTCAACTTCTTGGAGCATGTTTAAGACTCCCTATGCTATTATGGCTCCAAAAGGAAACATTGTACCCCTAGTAACCATGGCACCAACAGAATAAAAACATACAGATACATAGGAGAAATTGAAGTGAAAATTGGTCTCCTGGGATTAAGAATCAAAGCTGCAATATATTAATAACTGAAAGATTTTTTTTGCATATTTTTTCACTTCACTTCATATATATGTTTTTTCACTTTACTTCTTAATATACAGTACAGACCAAAAGTTTGGACACACATTCTCATTCCAAGAGTTTTCTGTATTTTCATGACTATAAAAATTGTAGATTCACATTGAAGGCATCAAAACTATGAATTAACACATGAGGAATTATATACTTAACAAAAAAGTGTGAAACAAATGAAAATATGTCTTATATTCTAGGTTCTTCAAAGTAGCCACCTTTTGCTTTGATTACTGCTTTACACACTCTTGGCATTCTCTTGATGAGCTTCAAGAGCTAGTCACCTGAAATGGTCTTCTAACAGTCTTGAAGGAGTTCCCAGAGATGCTTAGCACTTGTTGGCCCTTTTGCCTTCACTCTGCGGTCCAGCTCACCCCAAACCATCTCGATTGGGTTCAGGTCTGGTGACTGTGGAGGCCAAGTCATCTGGCGTAGCACCCCATCACTCTCCTTCTTGGTCAAATAGCCCTTACACAGTCTGGAGGTGTGTTTGGGGTCATTGTCCTGTTGAAAAATAAATGATGGTCCAACTAAACGCAAACCGGATGGAATAGCATGCCGCTGCAAGATGCTGTGGTAACCATGCTGGTTCAGTATTCCTTCAATTTTGAATAAATCCCCAAGTGTCACCAGCAAAGCACCCCCACACCATCACACCTCCTCCTCCATGCTTCACTGTGGGAACCAGGCATGCAGAGTCCATTCGTTCACCTTTTCTGCGTCGCACAAAGACACGGTGGTTGGAACCAAAGATCTCAAATTTGGACTCATCAGACCAAAGCACAGATTTCCACAGGTCTAATGTCCATTCCTTGTGTTCTTTAGCCCAAACAAGTCTCTTCTGCTTGTTGCCTGTCCTTAGCAGTGGTTTCCTAGCAGCTATTTTACCATGAAGGCCTGCTGCACACAGTCTCCTCTTAACAGTAGTTGTAGAGATGTGTCTGCTGCTAGAACTCTGTGTGGCATTGATCTAGTCTCTAATCTGAGCTGCTGTTAACCTGCGATTTCTGAAGCTGGTGACTCGGATGAACTTATCCTCCGCAGCAGAGGTGACTCTTGGTCTTCCTTTCCTGGGGTGGTCCTCATGTGAGCCAGTTTCTTTGTAGTGCTTGATGGTTTTGGCCACTGCACTTGAGAACACTTTCAAAGTTTTCCCAATTTTTCGTACTGACTGACCTTCATTTCTTAAGGTAATGATGGCCACTCGTTTTTCTTTACTTAGCTGCTTTTTTTCTTGCCATAATACAAATTCTAACACTCCATTCAGTAGGACTATCAGCTGTGGATCCACCTGACTTCTGAACAACACAACTGATAGTCCCAACCCCATTTATAAGGCAAGAAATCCCACTTATTAAACCTGACAGGGCACACCTGTGAAGTGAAAAACATTTCAGGTAACTACCTCTTGAAGCTCATCAAGAGCATGCCAAGAGTGTGCAAAGCAATAATCAAAGCAAAAGGTTTCTACTTTGAAGAACCTAGAATATAAGACATATTTTCAGTTGTTTCACACTTTTTTGTTAAGTATATAATTCCACATGTGTTAATTCATAGTTTTGATGCCTTCAGTGTGAATCTACAATTTTTATAGTTATGAAAATACAGAAAACTCTTGGAATGAGAAGGTGTGTCCAAACATTTTATTTCTCATTAATGTACACTCAGCACCCCATTTTGACAGAAAAAAACAGAAATGTAGATATTTTTGCAAATTTATTACAAAAGAAAAACTGAAATATCACATGGTCATAAGTATTCAGACCCTTTGCTGTGACACTCATATTTAACTCACACACTGTCCATTTCCTTCTGATCCTCCTTGAGATGGTTCTACTCCTTCATTGGAGTCCAATTGCGTTTAATTAAACTGATTGGACTTGATTAGGAAAGGCACACACCTGTCTATATAAGACCTCACAGCTCACAGTGCATGTCAGAGCAAATGAGAATCATGAGGTCAAAGGAACTGCCCAAGGAGCTCAGAAACAGAATTGTGGCAATGCACAGATCTGGCTCAAGGTTCCTAAGGCCTCCATAATCCTTAAATGGAAGAAGTTTGGGACGACCAGAACTCTTCCTAGACCTGGCCATCCAGCCAAACTGAGCAATTGTGGGAGAAGAGCCTTGGTGAGAGAGGTAAAGAAGAACCCAAAGATCACTGTGGCTGAGCTCTACAGTCATGGCCAAAAGTTTTGAGAATGACACAAATATTATATTTTCACATGATCTGCTGCCCTCTGGTTTTTATGTGTGTTTGTCAGATGTTTTTATCACATACAGATATATAATTGCATTCATATTATGAGTAACAGAAGCTTATATTGACAGTTAGAATGAGTTAATGCAGCAAGTCAATATTTGCAGTGTTGACCCTTCTTCAGGACCTCTGCAATTCTCCCTGGCATGCTCTCAATCAACTTCTGGACCAAATCCTAACTGATAGCAGTCCATTCTTGCAGAATCAATGCTTTAATTTTGTCTGAATTTGTTGGTTTTTGTTTGTCCACCCGTCTCTTGATGATTGACCACAAGTTCTCAATGGGATTAAGATCTGGGGAGTTTCCAGGCCATGGACCCAAAATCTCTATGTTTTGTTCCCTGAGCCATTTAGTTATCACCTTTGCTTTATGGCAAGGTGCTCCATCATGCTGGAAAAGGCATTGTTGAGCGCCAAACTGCTCTTGGACGATTGGGAGAAGTTGCTCTTGGAGGACATTCTGGTACCATTCTTTATTCATGGCTGTGTTTTTAGGCAAGACTGTGAGAGAGCCGATTCCCTTGGCTGAGAAGCAACCCCACACATGAATGGTTTCAGGATGCTTTACAGTTGGCATGAGACAAGACTGGTGGTAGCGCTCACCTCTTCTTCTCCGAATAAGCTGTTTTCCAGATGTTCCAAACAATCGAAAAGGGGATTCATCAGAGAAAATGACTTTACCCCAGTCCTCAGCAGTCCACTCCCTGTACCTTTTGCAGAATATCAGTCTGTCCCTGATGTTTTTTCTGGAGAGAAGTGGCTTCTTTGCTGCCCTCCTTGAGACCAGGCCTTGCTCCAAGAGTCTCCGCCTCACAGTGCGTGCAGATGCACTCACACCTGCCTGCTGCCATTCCTCAGCAAGCTCTGCACTGCTGGTAGCCCGATCCCGCAGCTGAAACACTTTTAAGAGACGGTCCTGCCGCTTGCTGGTCTTTCTTGGGCGCCCTGGAGCCTTTTTGGCACCAATGGAACCTCTCTCCTTGAAGTTCTTGATGATGCGATAGATTGTTGACTGAGGTGCAATCTCTCTAGCTGCAATACTCTTCCCAGTTAGGCCATTTTTCTGCAGTGCAATGATGACTGCACGTGTTTCTTTAGAGATAACCATGGTTAACAGAAGAGAAACAATGATGGCAAGCACCAGCCTCCTTTTAAAGTGTCCAGTGGTGTCATTCTTACTTAATCATGACAGATTGATCTCCAGCCCTGTCCTCATCAACACCCACACCTGTGTTAATGGAGCAATCACTGAAACAATGTTAGGTGGTCATTTTAAGGCAGGGCTGCAATGATGTTGAAATGTGTTTTGGGGGATAAAGTTCATTTTCTAGGCAAATATTGACTTTGCAAGTAATTGCTGTTAAGCTGATCACTCTTTATAACATTCTGGAGTATATGCAAATTGCCATTAGAAAAACTGAAGCAGTAGACTTTGTAAAAATTAATATTTGTATCATTCTCAAAACTTTTGGCCATGACTGTAGAGATGCAGTAGGGAGATAGGAGAAAGTTCCACAAAGTCAACTATCACTTCAGTCCTCCACCAGTCGGGGCTTTATGGCAGAGTAGCCCAAAGGAAGCCTCTCCTCAGTGCAAGACATATGAAAGCCCACATAGAGTTTGCCGAAAAACACATGAAGGACTCCCAGACTATGAGAAATAAAATTCTCTGGTCTGATGAGACGAAGATTGAACTTTTTGGCATTAATTCGAAGCGGTATATGTGGAGAAAACCAGGCACTGCTCATCACCTGCCCAATACAATCCCAACAGTGAAACGTGGTGGCAGCATCACGCTATGGGGGTGTTTTTCAGCTGCAGGGACAGGACGACTGGTTGCAATTCAAGGAAAGATGAATGCGGCCAAGTACAGAGATATCCTGGAAGAAAACTTCTTCCAGAGTGCTCTGGACTTCAGACTGGGCTGAAGGTTCACCTTCCATCAAGACAATAACCCTAAGCACACAGCTAAAATAACAAAGGAGTGGCTTTGGGAACGACTCTGTGACCATTCTCGACTGGCCCAGCCAGAGCCCTGACCTCAACCCAATTGAACATCTCTGGAGAGACCTGAAAATGGCTGTCCACCAACGTTCACCATCCAGCCTGATGGAACTGGAGAGGATCTGCAAAGAAGAATGGCAGAGGATCCCCAAATCCAGATGTGAAAGACTTGTTGCATCATTCCCAAGAAGACTCATGGCTGTACTAGCTCAAAAGGGTGCTTCTACTCAATACTGAGCAAAGGGTCCGAATACTTATGACCATGTGATATTTCAGTTTTTCTTTTTTAATAAATTTGCAAAAATATCTACATTTCTGGGTTTTTTTTTGTCAAGATGGGGTGCTGAGTGTACATTAATGAGAAATAAAATAAACTTTTTTGCTTTTAGCAAATGGCTGCAATGAAACAAAGAATGAAAAATTTAAAGGGGTCTGAATACTTTCCGTACCCACTATATATTTAAGAAGTAAAGTGAAAAAACATATATATGAAGTGAAGTGAAAAAAAAAATCTAATATATATATATATATATATATAAAACACACACAAGAAAAAAAAAAAAATATATATATATATATAGATATATATATATATATCTATATATATATATAAAATACGTACAGTATGCATATATATATTTCTTATCCATCCCACCATAGTTGGGTCTGTATCCCCGCCTTTAATCTCTCCTTGGACCAGCCCACCTATATAGCAATTTTCTTGTGTTTTTATTTGTCCTTGTTTTTTTCCTAAAAGTGGCCCATGGGGGGTTTCTCTTTAATACAATTTTTTTTTTTGTTGTTTCCTTCTAAATGTTTCCAGGCTAGGCATGAGGTTCTCAGATAATGGTATTAACACGCCTGGAGGCTCCTCTGAAGGCAGAGAGAGCTGCTGTAAGAATATCATTGGACTAGCTAGCCACTGGAGAAGAAGATGCTGTAGGTAATAGAAACTAATGTGGCTATAGCCGCCATTCCGGCTAAGGTCCACCGGCACAGCATTCCCCAACGACCAGTGTGCATGTCCTGAGAGGTGCAGGAGCAGCAAGAAGCGATCGCAGCTAAGTGAGAGATGCTGAAAACAGTACTTACTTGGCTTAACGGAATCACTGATGACGCAGGTATGTCGCGTCACGGTGGGGGGGTGGAGCTCCTGGTCTGGGGTTGCCCATTTAAAAATGCTGATGATGAGGACCAGAACGTTGTGTCTGTCAAGCCGAACCCTCAGAGTTTCTAAGGTAAAATTCTCTCCTGTTCTATGTTTCCACCTGTATTTGATGTACAGAGATTCTTTTTCTATGCTTGCAAATGTCCAGTGGTAAAAAGCTCTCTAAGAGAAAGCATAGGAATTGTATTGAGCGCCAGCAGTTGTTAGCTGATGACCATGTGCCTGACATATGTATAGTTTGTACTCAAAGTCAAGCCTCTCCTACCAGTCCTCATGCATCTTGTAAACCTAAGCAGAAGCCTAAATCTGAATGCTGCATTAGTTGTCTCCAACACCTTTTTGAGGATTATCCCTCCAATATAAGGAGGCCAAATTTTTATTTATTTATTTTTTTTAAATCGTGTATGTCTAGCACAAACAAGTCCAAAAAATTCAAGCAGGATTTTTCTGAATTGTTTGATTCCTCTAACTCTTCTGAGGGCAAACTTCAGGCATCAGATTCAGACTGGAGATGGAGATTTCTGAAGATAATTATTTGTTTAAAAAAAGAAAATTCTGTTAAGTTAATTAAAAATGTAAAAAAAAATTAAGGAAACAGGAAAGGCTGTCCCTTCCTCTCTGGACAGGGAGAGTCTGCTTTATTTGCCCAAAAGAAAGGCTACAGTCCTTTTGGGGCATCCGGTTTTGAAATCCATTATGGAGATGGAGTGTAAATTTCTGGCTATAAATTTGAGCTTGGTTCCAGGTTTAAAACAGTGTACAAATTAGATCCTGGGGAATGTGAAGCTTTGGAAGAGCCAGCCAGAGCTGATCCAGCAGTAGCAAACCTCTCTAAAAATTGCTTTTTTCCAGCAGATGATTCATAGCTTTTTAAAAATGGATTGCAGAGCTGATATATTTCTTAAAAAGGCATATGTATCCTTGGCAGCTTTATCTAAAGGCACCATGGCAGCAGTTACCAATGCGGCAAGAAGAACCATATGGCTAAAGCTTTGGACAGAAGAAGCTACAGTATGTCAAAATATAATTTATGTTCCATAGCCTTTGAACCCAGAAGACTCTTTAGGGGGAAATTGGATTAATTGTTCCTAAAAAAAAGGAAATAATAGACTAATTGATCGGGGTAGCCCCTATCAGAAATTCAGAATCACTGTCTCAGAGAAATTGAAGAAAAAATATGAAGACAAAGGTGTTGGCAAACAAGATTTTTGCCATCAGATGTTGTCAAGTTGGAGATTGTTAAACATAATTTTTTCCTACATGGTGCAGCATCATCACAGACAAGTGGGTTCTGGATCTCATAAAAAAAGGTTATGTAATATAAATTTTCCAAAAACCAAAGGATCTTTTTTTCTGAATGAGCAAGAAATTTCACATGTTTTTCCTCTGATACAAGAATTTTTGGCAAAAAATGCCATAGAAGAAGTTCCAGAAGAGGAACAATGTTATGGAACTTATTCAAGGATTTTTCCAGTTCCAAAGGACGGCGGTTCTTGGAAGATAGATCATAGATCTCAGATCCCTGAATCATTCTGTGAAGAAAATTCACTTCAAGATGGAAACAATAAGGACAGTTACAGCAGCCTTACAAAGAGGCCAAATCCTAGCATCCCTGGACCTCATATCTGCATGTTCCTATCCATCCTGTTTCAAGAAAATTTCTGAGGATAGTGGTCAATCATTTAGAATCAATCAGTCATTACCAATTCAAAGCACTCCCTTTTGGTCTAACGTCCTCTCCAAGGGTCTTTACCAAAGTGGCAATAGTAGCAGTAGCAGCTCTGAGGTTGAAAGCAATTCAAGTTTTTCCTATCTAGATGATTGGCTGACAGCGATTCCACCTGCATCTCTTCTACAAGATCACCTCAAAATAGTTATCACGCTTCTCAGAGAACTTGGATTCCAGATAAATTGGAAAAAATCCCAGTTACTGCCGGAAACTTCAAAAGTTTTTCTAGGCTTCATAATAAAAACAGAGTTGCAAGCTCTTTTTCTTCCTCAAAAGAGAATTCAAAAAATTCAAGATGTACTAAAAATTCAAATAAAATCCCCACTATCTACTATTCCTCAAATCATGAAGACTTTGGGGTTGTTATTAACCTCGAATGATGCAGTACCTTGGGTTATAGTATACAGCCGGAGTCTCCTGCACAATATACTTTGTCATTGGAATGGAGATATGAAGAGGATGCGTACAAAAATAAGTCTAGACCAAGCCACAAGGGAAGACTTGAAGTATTGGCTCAATCCATACAACCTGGAAAAGGGAAAAAGTTTCCAGTTCAAAGAGTCACTCATCATAACCACATATGCATACCAGAGAGGTTGGGGTGCTCATCTGCAAACTTTATTGGCACAAGGGCTATGGGACAAATTGGACAGACACCGTTCTTCAAATTTTTGAGAGATGAAAGTTGTCAGGTTGGCACTCCTGCATTTCAAACCATTGATCCAGGACAAATCTGTGTTAATTCAGACAAACAAGTAGTGGCCTGTTATTTGAACAAGCAGGGTGAAACTTAAAGCAAGTTACTGATGACAGAATGCAAAAAGATTTTTCAATTGGCAAAATCTGCCCTGCTGGAATTAAGAGCTCTGCATATAAAAGGATCTATGAATACCAGAGCAGATCTTTTGACCAGGATGACACACAGACTATCAGAGTGGTAACTAAATCGCAGATATTTTCATAATCTAACGGAGAGATGAGGAATGGCACAGATGGACAGATGGCAACCAGGAACAATGCAAAACTTCCAGCGTTCTGTTCTCTGAATCCTCAAGAGCAGTGGACACATTCTCCATGAGTTGGAGGCGCAAATTTCTTTCCTCCAGTCCAGATTATCCAGAGGCTTCTGCAGAAAATTTTGATGGAAGGACCATCAGGGATAATAGCACCATTCTGGTTTCTGAACGGTCAAGACTGAAGAATACAGGATTATCTACAGCAGTAATTCATACTCTATTGGCAGCCAGTAAGGACTCTACAAATAAGACTTATCATAAAATATGGTCTTAATTCTCTTCCTGGCTCAGCGATTCAGAATTTCATTCAGTAGTAATACCAAGTGTTCTACAATTTCTGCAAGATGGTTTTCAAAAAGGCCTTAAACTTAATACTGTCAAAGTACATGTGACAGCTATTAATGCCATGACTGGTGGAAAATTCTCTGGACATCCTTTAGTGTCAAGATTTTTGAAAGCAATTAGGAATCTGAGACTGGAGGTGAAATCTCCTGTGCCTGTTTGGGACTTATCTGTTGTTCTCAATGCTCCCATCCATTCAAACCTAGGATATTGACCTAAAATGGTTATCATGTAAGGTAGCCTTTCTAGCAGTAATTACATCTGCTAAAAGGCTGGCAGAACTACAGATCTTATCTTCAAGAATCACGTACTTAAGAATTTTGCCCAATGGAATTCTCCTGATAACTTTGCCAAATTTCATACCTAAAATTCCTTCTTTGCAAAATATCAATAAATAATCTTTTCTATGGGTGGTTTATCCTCATCCTGAGACAGAAGAACAGTTACGTTTCCACACCTTAGATGTTAAGCTATTCTGACCTACCTGGATAGAACCAAGAATTTCAAAAAAGAAGAAGATTTATTTGGACTTTTTTCAGGCACTAGGAAAGGGATGAAATCCTCTAAAGACACATAGGCCAGATGGATCAAGTCTACTATTCTGGAGGCCTACAGATTAGCAAATCTCTCTTTACCAGTTATGCCAAGGGCCCATTCTACAGCCTCATGGGCTGAAAACGCACAAGTCTCTATCTTGGATATTTTTACTGCTGCTTCCTGGAGCTCTTCCTCTACCTTCATCAAGCATTACCATCTGGACATCCACTCTGAGGGTCCAGCCTTTGACACAGCAGTACTTAATATGTTTCCAAATGATGATCTTCTCCCCCTTAGGTAGCTAGCTAGGTCCCATCTGTGCTGCCGGAGGACGAATAAGAAAGACAAAATTGGGTTTTACCTGAAGTTTTACTTTCTTTGAGTCTAAGGCAGCACAGCATACCCTCCCAACTTAAAATTAAAGGGGTATTCCCATGAACATAATCATATCTATATTTGCAGATAGTTAAAAGTTAAACATTTTTGCAAATACACTACCGTTCAAAAGTTTAGGGTCACTTAGAAATTTCCTTATTTCTGAAAGAAAAGCACAGTTTTTTTCAATAAAGATAACATTAAATGAATCAAAAATACACTCTATACATTGTTAATGTGGTAAATGGCTGTTCTAGCTGCAAATGTCTAGTATTTAATGCAATATCTACATAGGTGTATAGAGGCCCATTTCCAGCAACCATCACTCCAGTGTTCTAATGGCACATTGTGTTTGCTAACTGTGTAAGAAGGCTAATGGATGTTTAGAAAACCATTGAAAACCCTTGTGCAAGTATGTTAGCACAGCTGAAAACAGTTTTGCTGGCTAGAGAAGCTATAAAACTGACCTTCCTTTGAGCTAGTTGAGAATCTGGAGCATTACATTTGTTGGTTCGAATAAACTCTCAAAATGGCCAGATAAAGAGAACTTTCATGTGAAACTCAACAGTCTATTCTTCTTCTTAGAAATGAAGGCTATTCCATGCGAGAAATTGCCAAGAAACTGAAGATTTCCTACAACGGTGTGTACTACTCCCTTCAGAGGACAGCACAAACAGGCTCTAACCAGAGTAGAAAGAGAAGTGGGAGGCCCCGCTGTACAACTGAGCAACAAGACAAGTACATTAGAGTCTCTAGTTTGAGAAATCGACGCCTCACAGGTCCTCAACTGGCAGCTTAATTAAATAGTACCCGCAAAACGCCAGTGTCAATGTCTACAGTGAAGAGGCGAATCAGGGATGCTGGCCTTCAGGGCGGAGTGGAGGTAATGTGATGGTCTGGGATTGCTTTGGTGCTGGTAAAGTGGGAGATTTGTACAAGGTAAAAGGGATTTTGAATAAGGAAGGCTATCACTCCATTTTGCAATGCCATGCCATACCCTGTGGACAGCGCTTGATTTCATCCTACAACAGGACAAAGACCCAAAGCACACCTCCAAATTATGCAAGAACTATTTAGGGAAGAAGCAGCCAGATGGTATTCTATCTGTAATGGAGTGGCCAGTGCAGTCACCAGATCTCAACCCCATTGAGCTGTTGTGGGAGCAGCTTGACCGTATGATATGCAAAAAGTGCCCATCAAGCCAATCCAACTTGTGGGAGGGGCTTCTGGAAGCATGGGGTGAAATTTCTCCAGATTACCTCAGCAAATTAACAGCTAGAATGCCAAAGGTCTGCAATGCTGTAATTGCTGCAAATGGAGCATTCTTTGACGAAAGCAAAGTTTGAAGGAGAAAATTATTATTTCAAATAAAAATCATTATTTCTAACCTTGTCAATGTCTTGACTATATTTTCTATTCATTTTGCAACTCATCTGATAAATAAAAGTGTGAGTTTTCATGGAAAACACAAAATTTTCTGGGTGAGTGACCACAAACCTTTGAATGGTGGTGTGTGTGTGTATATATATATATATATATACCGATGCAGAGTTAACCTGAAGTTCTGCAATTTGTTAAACTGCTGCAGTGTGTACAGTATACACACACCAGAACAAGTTAAATAAGTTATAGAACACTAATAACAAGGCAGGTCTAAATTGTTATATGACTTTAAAAATCTGTGTATGTTAGTAACTTTATTCTAGACACATTCACCAGCACAAAAGTTAACACCAAAAGGCAACTCCATGCCAAAATGAACATGTAAGTTTCACAGTGGGTGTTTTCTGATTTGGATTTCTATTCTATTTGTGCTCCTTTCTGGTGGTCTCGATAATAACAAACATCCAGCGTTAATTATGCCATTACACATGACAAGATGTCATTCTGGACTTTCTAAGCAAAACATTTACTTTCACTCTGCTGTGTTCCTATTTAGAAAACCCATAGTCAAATTAGGACAGTCTCTATAAATTATCCAAAAAAAAGCAACTACAAAGAGTTTCTCTCTCTCTCTCTCTCTCTCTCTCTCTCTCTCTCTCTCTCGGAGGACCAAGACTATCCATGAATTCCATCGACAGTTCACTGATTTCAGTAAGCACTATATCAGGGATCAGCAACCTTCGGCACTCCAGTTGCTGTGAAACTACAACTCCCAACATGCTCCATTCACTTCCATGGGAGTTCCAAGAACAGCAGAGCAAGTATGCATGCTGGGAGTTGTAGTTTTACAACAGCTGGAGTGCCGAAGGTTGCTTACCCCTGCACTATATAATGCTTTCCCTGTGGTGGCAAAGAAGGAGAAATGAATGGTTGCAGCCAGTTTATCCTACAAAATACATCTGAATGCTGGGAGCAGACAAGCTCATTGAATATGATGTTGCCATACATAATTTCCAAGGGTTATGCATAAGGGTGCCTCATGCATCAATACAATAAAAAAAATACAATATTCAGAAAATGCACAGAAATAAAAAAAAAATATCTCCCAGACCTTCCTCTTCTCCTTTCCTCAAGTCCCATTTTGTCTCATGTTACAGTTAAAACTGAGAAATATGTAACAAAACCTTCTATGTTTATCCCATGACCCATCTCCTCACAATCATGAGAAACACTGTAATACCAGAAGGGACAACAGAAGCCTCCGTCCAGTGCATATAAACAAAAGGATTGTTAAACCCTGCCCCCTTGGCAAAGCACCGACCACCAAGTTGGTCTATAGCCAAAGATGGAACAAACCAGATATTAACATTTTTGCTTTCTACAGGATTTCTGAAAGACTAACAATCAGTGAGAGCAACCATATTTCTCTGATAACACTAATTTTCTGGAATTATTCACTATAACTACAGCAATGTGGCCATTTGTGACATGCACTTTACTTCACTCTATTTATTAAAGTTTTGAGAGGTAAAGCAGAAATCCATGGACATGACAATACAAATACCCGTTACTTCACAGTAAATAGTGTGAGAAAGTGACAGGACAAGTGCTGGAGTCACGGTATGTCAGTCCCCGGGTTTTGTCATATGGCTGGTCCAGCACAGGGTTTTGAGTAAGCCCCAGCTCAGGTGCCCATATAGACCTGCAGAGCCTGCACTTGAATGCAGATCCTGGGGAGTGAGAGCGGGCGTCTGGATCTGTCCTGATCTCCCAAAAACGCTTATTGTGCCAAACTGGTTGCTGGTGTGTCTGGCAGACAGCCACACAGGTTAGTAAGCAAGTGTTCTGTTTAGATAGCCGCTCAGACGAGCAGGAGTTTTGTTTATTTTTTTGTGCCTGATGTTAAGGCTGATATTGTTTTGCCTGTTTTCCTGAATGGGAAGGTTTATTTATTTAGTTGCCATTTTCTTAAATAAACCTGTTACACCCTAGCTCTCGTGTCACTGTCTCTGACTGTTTGGGCCCGAACCTAGGCTGCTACCGAGCTACCTCCCTCACATATGGTGCTTCGGATGCGCGCACGCCCAATTTTTTAAACAGTCTTAAAGAGACACACACCTATTTTTTTTTATGTCTTGGGTGAAGGCTGCAGGAGAGATCCAAAAGGAGACTGCCAGCATGGAGGACGTTATAAAACAGATGGGGCAGATCCTCGCACAGCAGCAGCAAACCCAGGCACAGCAGCAGCAAACCTTGGTGCTGCTCAACCGGGCCCTGATTGACCAGAGGACGGCAGGAGAAGGTGCTGGTGCCAGAGAAACCTCGAGGGAACAGACCGCTGCTCGAGCCGCCGTTCGGACTTCCCTACAAAAGATGACATCCTCAGACAACGTGGAGGCCTTTCTTCAAGTCTTTGAGCGGGTGGCTGAGCGGGAGAAGTTGCCCGAAGGATCAGTGGGCTAATGTTGTGGCGCCCTTTCTCACCGGAGAGCCTCAGAAGGCCTACTATGACCTGTCTGAACAGGAGGCTGAGGACTACTCCAAGCTGAAAGGTGAGATCCTAGCACGTCTCGGAGTAAACACTCATGTACGTGCTGGGCGAGTGCACCACTGGACTTTCTCTGAGAGTCTTCCACCCCGATCTCAGATGTTTGACCTGATAAGTCTCGTGAAAGAGTGGCTTCAGCCTGAGGAAGCCACTCCAGCACAAATAGTGGAAAAAGTGGTACTCAATAAATACACCAGATCGCTGCCGCCTCAGATCCAGCTCTGGGTCGGACAAGCGGGACCTACCACAGCTGATCAACTGGTAGGTTTGGTGGAACGATACCAAGCCACTGATGAGCTACGACAGTCGTCTCCCAGACCTGGTAACCCCAAGACGGGTAAGACTATACCACTTACTTCGGGGGTGAGGAAGGTCGTGAGGAGGCTCAGAGGGGGAACAAGCAGCAGGGACTATGGACTCTAGACCCAGGTCTCAAAATAGAGACCCATACCGTCTCAGATGTTGGCGGTGCCAGGAATTAGGTCATGTCGCTGCATACTGTCCCCTGACGACTGAGCCTATGGACTGCAGCAGCTCTAGGCGTATTTCGCTGTTTGCTCAACCTGCTTGTACTGCAGAAATCGCAACAGAACCACAGATGTGCATGGTGACTATAGCTGAGCGTGCTGTACTGGCTCTCCTGGACTCTGGGAGCCTGGTAACCCTCGTGCACCATGAACTGGTCGACCCTGCACTGTGCGGTGAACAAACTGTTGGGGTCTTGTGTATACATGGGGAAACTAGAGA
This sequence comes from Leptodactylus fallax, assembly GCA_947044405.1. Lineage (NCBI taxonomy): Eukaryota > Metazoa > Chordata > Amphibia > Anura > Leptodactylidae > Leptodactylus > Leptodactylus fallax. Next base: position 160,522 of record CAMRHE010000087.1, on the reverse strand, counting down.
GTACCCTATTGCAGAGGTTACCATACACACTGCCTCTGGCACCATCCCTCACAAAGTGGGTGTGGTTAAGTCCCTGTTCCATAGCGTGATTATAGGGAGGGATTTTCCGTTGTTTTGGGCTATGTGGAAAAAGCAGGGTTTGCCATGTCCTAAAAATGATAAGACTGGTGATGTCCTGTCTGAGGTTAACCCTGAACCCTTTGATCCTGACAGAGAAACACCAGCTGTAGGGGTGACCCAAGATGGTGGTGTGTTTCCCCTGTCTGTGTTAGCTGGTGATTCTGAAGGCCAGGAGGAGGTTCCCGAGATGCCTGAACTTGAGGTGACCCGTGAGAAATTTGGGACTGCTCAAATTAGAGACCCTAATCTGTCTCATGCTCGGGAAAATGTTAAGGTGATAAATGGTGAACCTCAGTATCCGGGGGCTGACAAGGAATTCCCCTATATATCTATGAAGCAGGACCTCCTGTATAGGGTAAACCAGGTAAGGGGAGAAATTGTCGAACAATTGGTGGTGCCCCGACCCTATCAAAGAGTAGCTCTAGATTTGGCCCATAAACATGTGTTAGGAGGACACCTGGGGTACGGAAAGACCAAAGAGCGCCTTCTTCAGCGTTTCTATTGGCCAGGGGTTGATAAGCACATTCAAGAATATTGTAACTCCTGCCCAGAGTGTCAACTAACTGCTCCTGTGTCACATTTTAAGAGTCCTTTGGTACCCCTACCCATTATCGAGGTACCCTTTGAAAGGATAGCCATGGACTTAGTAGGACCTGTTGTAAAGTCTGCTAGGGGGCATCAGTATATTCTAGTGGTGTTAGATTATGCTACCCGATACCCTGAAGCCGTGCCTTTAAGACATACTTCGGCTAAGCTAATTGCCAAGGAGCTTTTTGAGATGTTTTCTCGGACAGGTATACCCAAGGAGATCCTAACTGACCAAGGGACTCCCTTTATGTCCAAGGTAATGAGAGAAATGTGTAAACTTTTGAAAATCAAACACCTGAGAACCTCGGTATATCACCCCCAGACAGATGGCCTAGTGGAGAGGTTCAATAAAACCCTTAAGGGCATGTTAAAGAGGGTGGTTAGCAAGGATGGCAAAGATTGGGACTGCCTATTGCCCTGTCTAATGTTTGCAATCCGGGAGGTGCCCCAGTCCTCCACAGGTTTTTCTCCGTTTGAGTTGTATGGCAGACACCCCCGGGGTCTCCTAGACATAGCTAGGGAAACCTGGGAACAGGAGCAAACTCCTTACAGGAGTGTAATTGAACATATTACTCTGATGCAGGACAGAATTACGGCAGTAATGCCCATTGTAAAGGAACATATGGAGCAGGCCCAAAGGGCTCAAAGCCGGGTCTATAACAGAACGGCTAAACTTAGGACCTTTACTCCAGGTGATCGGGTGTTGGTGTTGGTCCCCACCGTAGAAAGTAAGTTTCTGGCCAAGTGGCAGGGGCCATATGAGATTGTTGAGAGAATGGGAGAAGTAAACTATAAGGTATACCAGCCGGGCAAGAGAAAGCCCGAACAAATATACCATATAAATTTACTAAAACCCTGGAAGGACAGGGAAACATTGACAATAGTGGGTACACCTGGCCAGGTTACTACTGAAAATGTAAAGACTCCTGTTAAAGCTTCACCTCAGGTGCAAATATCAGAGTCCCTATCTAAGGCACAGAAGCAGGAATCAAAAGAGTTTGTACAGAAAAATAATGATGTGTTTTCTGAGTTACCTGGACGCACTAATGTGATAAAACATGACATTGTCACCGAGCCGCAGGTACGGGTTAATCTAAAACCTTACCAGATAACTGAAGCTCGTAGACAAGCCATATCTGAAGAGGTCAAAGAAATGTTGGCACTTGGGGTCATTGAGGAGTCCAAGAGTGACTGGTCCAACCCCATTGTTTTGATTCCTAAACCAGATGGTACCATCAGGTTCTATAATGATTTCCGTAAGCTTAATGAAGTTTCAAAATTTGATGCGTACCCAATGCCCAGAGTCGATGAGTTAATCGAGAGGTTGGGACATGCCAGATATTTCTCCACCCTTGACTTAACCAAAGGATACTGGCAGGTGCCGCTCACTAAGGAAGCCAGAGAAAAAATGGCATTTGTCACCCCAGACGGCCTGTTCCAATATGTGACTATGCCGTTTGGTTTACACGGGGCTCCAGCAACGTTCCAGAGGTTGATGGACAGAGTCCTTAAGCCTCATCGAAGGTATGCTTCAGCCTACCTAGATGACATTGTCATCTTTAGTACGGACTGGGAGAGTCACTTACCAAAGGTCCAAGCCGTACTAAATTCCCTTCGGGCAGCTGGTTTAACCGCCAACCCAAAAAAAATGTGCTTTGGGTCTGGAAGAGGCCAAATACCTGAGGTACATAATAGGCCGAGGGGTAATAAAGCCACAGGTTAATAAAGTAGAAGCCATCCAAAATTGGCCCCGACCCTTGAATAAAAAGCAGGTGAGAGCTTTTTTGGGAATCGTAGGGTACTATCGTAGGTTCATCCCTAACTTTGCGACTATTGCAGCCCCGCTGACAGACCTGACTAGGGGAACTAGCTCCGTAATGGTTAAGTGGACTGAAGAGGCTGAGGGGGCCTTTCAGGAGTTGAAGTCAGCCCTCTGCAAGCAGCTGGTGTTGATTACACCTGACTTTACGAAAGAATTCATAGTTCAGACTGACGCCTCTGATGTGGGGTTAGGGGGCAGTGTTGTCCCAAATGGTAGGTGGTGAAGAGCACCCGGTTACCTATCTGAGTAGGAAACTTACACCGCCAGAAAAAAAATTACAGTATTGTGGAAAGGGAGTGTTTAGCCATTAAGTGGGCCCTCGAATCCCTGAGGTATTACCTGCTGGGCCGACACTTTAAATTGATCACTGATCACTCGCCTCTTACTTGGATGTGCCATACCAAAGAGAGAAATGCCAGAGTAACCAGGTGGTTTCTAACGTTACAGAACTTTAAATTTACAGTGGAACACAGAGCAGGCAAGCTGCAGGGGAATGCCGACGCCCTTTCCAGGACCCATTGTATGTTGGCTAGAGGTGTCCACCCCTACAGGTCCGAACAAAGGGGGGGGGGGGATGTGAGAAAGTGACAGGACAAGTGCTGGAGTCACGGTATGTCAGTCCCCGGGTTTTGTCATATAGCTGGTCCAGCACGGGGTTTTGAGTAAGCCCCAGCTCAGGTGCGAGTCTTGAGGCTCATTAATGGTCCATATAGACCTGCAGAGCCTGCACTTGAATGCAGATCCTGGGGAGTGAGAGCGGGCGTCTGGATCTGTCCTGATCTCCCAAAAACGCTTATTGTGCCAAACTGGTTGCTGGTGTGGCTGGCAGACAGCCACACAGGTTAGTAAGCAAGTGTTCTGTTTAGATAGCCGCTCAGACGAGCAGGAGTTTTGTTTATTTTTTGTGCCTGATGTTAAGGCTGATATTGTTTTGCCTGTTTTCCTGAAAGGGAAGGTTTATTTATTTAATTGCCATTTTCTTAAATAAACCTGTTACACCCTAGCTCTCGTATCACTGTTTCTGACTGTTTGGGCCCGTACCTAGGCTGCTACCGAGCTACCTCCCTCACAATATATAATTGCTTTACAAAAGAGGAATTATTCCTGCCATTTGTCTGTAAAAGTCAATGCTGAATTTAACCATTGAGTATTAATTACATTACATGTGAAAACATACCATAGGAATTTTCATAAAACTGCTGTAATTGTACTCTATTAATGCATTTAATTTTTCTTTTTAATTTAACACTAGAAAAGTGGGCGTTAAACTACCTTCAAGCTTCCTCAGAGGAATGTACATTATATGTAGTCAATGATGAGACAAGTTCTTACCTATTTTAGGCTGCAGTCAGTGGCGTAACTAGGAATGGCTGGGCACCAAGGCGAACATTTGACATGGGGCCCCCCCTCAGAACCGCCGTCCCCCGACCCCCTCCCCCCGAACCGCCCCCCTCTAACCCCCCCCCCCAAAAAAAAAAAATGAAAAAACGCATTCCTGCGCACACTATTATGTCCCATAGTGGCCCCTGCACACAGTACCATGTCAAATAGTGGCCCCTGCACACAGTATCATACCCCATAGTGGCCCCTGCACACAGTATCATGCCCCATAGTGGCCCCTGCACACAGTATCATGTCAAATAGTGGCCCCTGCACACAGTATCATGCCCCATAGTGGCCCCTGCACACAGTATCATGTCAAATAGTGGCCCCTGCACACAGTATCATAACCCATAGTGGCCCCTGCACACAGTATCATACCCCATAGTGGCCCCTGCACACAGTATCATGTCAAATAGTGGCCCCTGCACACAGTATCATACCCCATAGTGGCCCCTGCACACAGTATCATGTCCTATAGTGGCCCCTGCACACAGTATCATGTCCCATAGTGACCCCTGCACACAGTATCATGTCCCATAGTGGCCCCTGCACACAGTATTATGCCCCATAGTGGCCCCTGCACTGAGTATTGTGCCCCATAGTGGACCATGCACACACTATTATATGTCCCATTGTGGACCACCCATGAACAATTATTATACTCTGGGGTCTTTTCAGACCCCAGAGTATAATGATCAGAGACCCAGGGGAGGATAGAAACATAAAAAAACAACGTAGCTTACCTGTTCCTCGGTCCGGTCCAGTCGCTGCTACTCCGGCCTTCTTCAATGTTGGACCAGGCCGGCGTCACGTGATCACTAAACAGGCCCGAAGCCTGGAGAAGCGCAGGAGAGGTAAGTACATTGTTTTTTATGTTCCCTCACCTCCCCTGGGCCTCCGATTATTAGACCCCGGAGTATAATGATAGCAGAGATTGTGGGGTTCGGCCCGCGGCCTCACATACCGATCTCCGCTCCTGCTCACAGCCATCTCCGCAGAATCGGAAGCGCAGGCGGCCGTGAGCGGGACCCCGGGGATCGGTAAGTATATAGGGCCTGTTACCTGCTGGGGTTACTCCAGCAGGTAACGACCTATTAAAAAAAAAAAAAAAAAAAAAAAAGCATGTCCCGGGCCCTGTGGCAGCTGCTACCGCTGCTACCCCGATAGTTACGGCCCTGGCTGCAGTGGTTAAATATGACTATATGATATTACATTGACCACTTACTGACTAGGCCCATTATTTTTCATTGGATTCCCCAATGTTTGCGCTCAGTGCCATACTACGTATTATGGTGCAAATTCTAACCACCCCCATCTGTGAACATTTTCTAGCTGTGATGGCTGCTGTTCCTGGCCAGTGACAAATAGTGGTAGTCCCACATTGTCAATTGCTGCTATTACGGTAGTTAGTCACAGACTAAGGACCAACAACATTTTCATATGCACTTCTTGGATCTGTGATGGCTGTTTATCCAAACAGCAGCCTATCATATCTCAACAGTAAAGACCCTATGGAAGTGATCTGAACCATTGCCGCTATTGGCTAGTCACTGACTAATGACTAGTAGTGGTGATTGCCGATGTCACACACTGTCACTGTACCCACTCTGAATGGTTTTTCTTTTTTTGACTATTTTCCCACATCTGTACCCCATCTCCTCTGTGTTCACATCCTCTTCTCACCTTTTCACTGTGCCCCATCTCCACTGTGTTTACCTTCTCTTTTAACTCCTCTCCTCCTCAATGTGCCCTTTTGTGCTGAATTGTAATATACTTTATTAACAAATTTGGTCTTCTTTCTGGAAATCCTGCATTTATTTATTCTTTCCCTTGCTTCTGTATTCAGAGATATTCCTTCCTTTCACTGAGTAACATTTTATTGAGTATGGGCTTGGAGTACGGGGCTGAGTAAAATGTAGAGAAAATGAGGGTAGGGTCACTTCAAACATTTGGACATTATACAACGTACACACTTGCTTTCGGTGTCATATGAAAGAGGAGATTGCAGTGCTATCTACACTACCGTTCAAAAGTTTGGGGTGACCCAGACAATTTTGTGTTTTCCATGAAAACTCACACTTTTATTTATCAAATGAGTTGCAAAATGAATAGAAAAAAATTGTCAAGACATTGACAAGGTTAGAAATAATGATTTTTATTTGAAATAATAATTTTCCCCTTCAAACTTTGCTTTTGTCAAAGAATGCTCCATTTGCAGCAATTACAGCATTGCAGACCTTTGGCATTCTAGCTGTTACTTTGCTGAGGTAATCGGTAGAAATTTCACCTCATGCTTCCAGAAGCCCCTCCCACAAGTTGGATTGGCTTGATGGGCACTTTTTGCGTACCATACGGTCAAGCTTCTCCCACAACAGCTCATTGGGGTTGAGATCTGGTGACTGCGCTGGCCACTCCATTACAGATAGAATACCAGCTGGCTGCTTCTTCCCTAAATAGTTCTTGCATAATTTGGAGGTGTGCTTTGGGTCATTGTCCTGTTGTAGGATGAAATTGGCTCCAATCAAGCGCTGTCCACAGGGTATGGCATGGCGTTGCAAAATGGAGTGATAGCCTTCCATATTCAAAATTCCTTTTACCTTATACAAATCTCCCACTTTACCAGCACCAAAGCAACCCGAGACCATCACATTACCTCCACCATGCTTGACAGATGGCATCAGGCACTCTTCCAGAATCTTTTCAGTTGTTCTGCGTCTCACAAATGTTCTTCTGTGTGATCCAAACACCTCAAACTTCGATTCGTCTGTCCATAACACTTTTTTTTCCAATCTTCCTCTGTCCAGTGTCTGTGTTCTTTTGCCCATATTAATCTTTTCCTTTTATTAGCCAGTCTCAGATATGGCTTTTTCTTGGCCACTCTGCCCTGAAAGCCAGCATCCCTGAGTCGCCTCTTCACTGCAGACATTGACACTGGCATTTTGCAGGTACTATTGAGGACCTGTGAGGCGTTGATTTCTCAAACTAGAGACTCTAATGTACTTGTCTTGTTGCTCAGTTGTGCAGCAGGGCCTCCCACTTCTATTTCTACTCTGGTTAGAGCCTGTTTGTGCTGTCCTCTGAAGGGAGTAGTACACACTGTTGCAGGAAATCTTCAGTTTCTTGGCAATTTCTCGCATGAAATAGCCTTCATTTCTAAGAAGAAGAATAGACTGTTGAGTTTCACATGAAAGTTCTCTTTATCTGGCCATTTTGAGAGTTTATTCGAACCAACAAATGTAATGCTCCAGATTCTCAACTAGCTCAAAGGAAGGTCAGTTTTATAGCTTCTCTAGCCAGCAAAACTGTTTTCAGCTGTGCTACCATATTTGCACAAGGGTTTTCAAGGGTTTTCTAAACATCCATTAGCCTTCTTACACAGTTAGCAAACACAATGTACCATTTAGAACACTGGAGTGATGGTTGCTAGAAATGGGCCTCTATACACCTATGTAGATATTGCATTAAAAACCAGACGTTTGCAGCTAGAATAGTCATTTACCACATTAACAATGTATAGAGTGTATTTCTGATTCATTTAATGTTATCTTCATTGAAAAAGACTGTGCTTTTCTTTCAAAAATAAGGAAATTTCTAAGTGACCCTAAACTTTTGAACGGTAGTGTATATTATTTACTGAGATATCACTGGTTGAAAACACGGTCAGGATTAGGAAATTTATATCATATATATTATGCAGCTACATATAATATCACTCAATGAGAGGTAGAAACAGCTCTCAGTACAGAAGCAAGGGAAAGAATAAAGAGTAGCAGGATTTCACAGAAAGGTGACAAAATTTGTTAACAATGTATTTTACAAAATTTATTAATGACACAAATACTGCCAGAAAATCAAAACTTGCCTGAAAGTTTAGATACACTTTTAGGGGTTAAGAGGTAAATTGAATATAAATCTAATCACAGTTCCATGTAGAGGTAATTCTACAGTTTCCAAATATTTCTCTATTATTCAGCTTTGGAGTCCCATTTTCATATAAATCTCTGTTGTATTAATTTGAAAATGAGGGGAAAGTGCTTTGGGTGCATCTCTTAGCTTGCCCAGGCTTTCATTTCAGCTCTTGAGCAAATCACTCTTCTTCTTATGTGCATATCAATAAAACAATTATTTATATAGTTCATAGTTCTTAGGCACTGTAGGTATAACTATAAAAACATATATTTTGACTCAGGGGTGTATACAAGGTGGCAGTTTAATGGTTAAATTCATCCCCTTGTTGACCTTGGCTGGCTACTGCTCTCCTTAATTATAATGATCATCATCAACAGGAGATCGGTGGATCATTGCTTACCAGGTCTCACTGGTAACCAATGAGCACTTCCTATGGTACCAGCCCAGGGAGTGAGCACTGAGTATGGTTCTCAGTACTCATTACTTTAAGGACTGCCCACTCCTTTTCTGCACTGTGTGATGTATAATATGTGTTGGCACCAGGAGTAGTGAAGGAACATGGAGTATTAAGAGCAGTGAGTACTGAGAAAACTAATGCTTACTTTCTAGGCCACATACTGTGTAGGAACTGACGGCATTAAAGTATGTGGGGCCTTTGGCATTATGATGTGTGAAGCTGAGCTGGGGGTATTGTCTGGGGACTGTGGGCATTATAATGTGTGGGGACATTAAACTTTATGGGAGGTGAAATAGGCCATTATATCTTGTGTGTGGGGGCACTAAGGGGGACTTTATACCATAAAGGGCATTATATTGTATAGGGGTAACTGAGGGGCATTATACAGTGTGGGCCACTTAGGGGACAATATACTGTGTGGAAGCACTAAGAGGAAATTATACTGTGTGCGAGGAGCTTCATCTGGACACCCCCCTCTGGAAAATCCTTCATATACTCCTGTTTTGATTGTGGTTTCTTTCTGAATAGAGGACAGTATTACAGTATGTGTGAACATGCAGATATGAGGATTCTATAGAAAATGTACAGTAGCATAAGAAAATGTTTTCTTGTTTCTCATGAGACCCATTCTGCCATGGTCAGTTCAATATAATACTGTAATATACTGCTACATCTTTTTCCTACCAACAGGTTAATGCCAGAATATGTCAGCACACACTCCGTTTACAAGGGGAATGGTAACATTCAGTTATCAAATTATTTTTGTATTCCAAGGAGGAATAGCAGAGGAGGAATATATCTCTTTAACTTCTAAGAAGATGCTCCAAATATACACATAAGTTCTAAGGTTGATTTGACATGTGTTGCAAAAACATTTGTAAATGTCCTATTCATCTGAACGTGACTTGCAGAAGTCCATGTGCTTGATGCCAAAAAAAAAAAAATTATAATTTAAAGGAATGGAACTGATTTTCAGCCACAAAAAAATCTGCAACAACCACATGTGAATATACCCCTGAACAGACTTGTCATCTTTTAATAATGAATAAAATAAAAAATTGACATATAATCACGCTCAGATCCAATGAAGATACTAAAACGAATAATGATAAAAAAAAGTTGAGAGTAATATGCATAGACTGCTACTTCACACTAGAAAACTCTATATAAATAAAATCAAGAAATTACTTGCGCTAACATGTCGTCTATATCATATTCATAAAGAAGGCCACAATACTAAAGAGCCACAAAATCACAACCAGAGCCACCCTATATTGCAACTGGTTAGCACTTAGTTGTTCCTCTGTCAATATGACTTGGTTGTAAACATTAGTCTATGGTTAACCTGTATTTTGCTGAGTTTGCTGTAAAGGGTATGCTCCGGCCAACAGCATTGCTCCTCCAGCATGTGCTTCGGCGGAGCCCCTCCCTCTGTTGGTGATGTCAGTATCTGGCTTCAAAACACAGCTCCTCCTCCAACGTGTTTCAGAAGTACTCAGCTTCCTTCATCAAGGGTGGAGGAGGGTGTTCAATTATGCTTCATAAATAGGTCCAGGCCGCTTCATGCCATATAAACAGCAATACTGCATATTTCTTCTGTATGACTTCTTTTATATGGTTTAACTGGGTAGTCATTATTAATATCCAAATCATAGAATTATTACAAATGTTCCTCTTCTTTTTATAACCTAATAATAATATATTCCATGTAGTTGAATTGTTAATATAATAGATTACATTCATGTAAATTTCAATCTGATGATTGACACTGAGAATGGCTAGTATGCAAACAATTATATCTCACTATTTAGGCCATTTGGCGCAATGGTGTCCATTTCCATCTCCAGAATCCGCCCTTTCCTTACCACAGATACACTAAAGACACTTATTGTTGCCCTGATTCACTCTCGCCTTGACTACTGTAACTCCTTACTAATCGGTCTTCCCCTTGCTAAACTCTCCCCTCTACAATCTATTCTGAATGCGGCGGACAGGCTCATCTATCAGTCTAGACGCTAAAGCGATGCCTCCGGTCTGTGCCGGTCACTACATTGGCTGCCTATTCAATACCGAATACAATATAAACTTATCATCCTCATCCACAAGGCTCTCCATAATGCTGCACCTCCCTACATTTCCTCCCTTATCTCTGTCTATCGCCCAACCCGTACTCTCCATTCACTCAATGACCTAAGACTAACATCCTCTATTATCAGAACCTCCCATGCTCGTGTACAAGACTATTCCAGAGTTGCACCACTTCTCTGGAATGCTCTATCCCAGACTATCAGATTAACCCCCAATTTCCACAGCTTCAAGCGTAAACTAAAGACACATCTTTTCAGACAGGCCTATCACAACTCCTAATGTAAACCCTTCCGTAGTTAGAATCCCTAATACGTACCCTCCTCTGTTTATGCTTCAACATTACCTCACAGGATATGATGCTGTATCAGACTAGCTTTATATGTCCAGGCACCACCTGCATGTTAAAGGACACGACTGGTGACAGCTCATACAGCTTATATATGTGTAATGACAGTAACCTCTATTACAAAATTGTCTGACCATTGTATAAACAATGCTACATCTGTTGCCGCCCCTGCTACCTCTTGTGTCACCCCCTCTACCTCATAGATTGTAAGCTCTTGCGAGCAGGGCCCAGTGTGTGAATTGACTATTTCTTTGTAATGTATCTTTTTTGTCAGTACTTGAACCCTACAAGTTGTACAGTGCTGCGGAATATGTTGGCGCTATATAAATAAAATGTATTCTTATTATTATTGTTATTTCAAAGATCCAGTGGCATTCAGCCCTAGACATCTGCTTTATAAAATCGTCGCCTCTCCAGTGTGGTATCACTTGTTCTAAACCACAAGAGGAGGAGCCATTAACCAACCGTTGTTTATTTCAAGTACCTAAAATAAAATGTGGTTCTCAATGAATGGAATTTAATAATTGCAACGCATGTATAGAATCTTTCAAAAATGTTGGCAGTGCATCTCTCTGCAGCTGGTGATCCACATCCTCCAATAGATTTGATGTGAGGCTTCCTATATATGATATAATTGGTCATCCTGGAGGGGCAGTAGATGATTTCTGAAGCAGTAAGCGGCTGTCAATCTAAGGTTTTGAATATTAATAAAATGAGCCTCACTTTTGCTAAGGATGACTAATTGTTTACCTTTGCTTACTAATATTTGCAGCTCATGTTTAAAATTGTTTGTGTGTGGTCTTTTTTCAATTTCTTATACATTTTTTTTTTTATCACTCAGAACATGTAAAGCCTACAAATGGTAATAATCCTAATCCATAAATCCAGACAGTAATATTATTGCTCCTTTGAAGTTTTCTGATGGGTTCTTGTTCTTTTTTGTGATAAATTATGTTTTGTATTATTTTTTTTTTTTTTTACCCTTCTAATTTTTCTGATGACCATTTGATAGGGATTAAAAGCTTCAGAATACTCCTGTAGTGGATGAATTTTAGATTTACATTTCAAATTAGTATGGATCCATGGATCTACTTCCTTATGGACCATATTCTTTTGTATTATCCCTTCTATAAAAAATGCTTCATCATAAGATTTCGCATAAATTTTTTGAGGCCTATGAAGGCATCAAATTTCAAACCTTTCTGCAATAAAATTGCGCCCCTTCCGTTAATACATATTTACTCAAATTAAAGATTTTTTGCCCGTCCTCTTCTTGGGATTTTCTTTTTGTCAAGCTTCCTCCTCCTGCAGCCCCTGAGTTTTCCCTAGAATAAAAAAAAAAACTTTTTAACATACCTCCTGATCTATTGTTAGTTGCTTTATTAATGTTCATTCTCTTTCTAACCAGTTCGATATAGGATGGATCTAATTGTGATTTTGCAGCTCTTTAGTATTGTGGCCTTCTTTATGAATTTGATATAGAGGAGGTTTTGCCTCCAGTTCCTTTTAGCGCAATAAAAATTATTTTATTAAGATGGATTTTAATAAACATTTTACTAATTTTTAGATATACCTAATCGATACATCTTTGTATTTTTAAATATTTGTGAATATAATCGAATAGATGCAACAAAATCCAAAGTTCTAATGTTATTTACTATCCATAGGACAGGGCATAACATGCTGATCTGTGGTGATCTGACTTCTGGAACCTCAAACAACCACAAAAATGAGCGTCCCATTTCTCCCTAAGGATGAAATGACAGGATGAGCGTGAGCCAGCAATGCACGTGCATGGTCTACCACTCCACTTGAATGAGGGATCAGGACCCCAGTGGGATTTCACCTCTGGATAGGGAATAACAACCTCTGGATGGGCCAACACTTTTAAGCAAATTTGCATTTGAAGACATACTGCTGTGAGAAAAACTGAATGAAATGTAAACTAAGAAATATATTGATAGTAGAAGACAACAGCATTCAGTTGATTTACTGTACGGATGGCTCAAATCTCCTCTGCTAGTACAAACTATTTATCCTATGGGACAGTCTCAAACACATTACACATAATTTAGTACTTGTAAAAAAACATACACATTATGGCAGCATTGTCAAAACAAATGGAAGCTGTTAATTGTGACTTAGACTGTATCTTTTCTTTAACTAGGTTTTCGCTTTCAGTAATTGGGTAGCAGGCTTTGATTTTCAAAATAAAAAAAAGTTAAGAAGATTTAGATTGATTTAAATTCTTTGCTTGGAAAGGAAACATAAATTAAATGGCTGCATACAAAATAGCTAAGAGCTGCTAAAGATAGACATGTGTTCAGCAGTGATAAAATAAATGATATGCATATTTAGTCTTACCTGAAGCACCAGATCTTGCTGTACGAGGAAATAGGCACAACCTTTAAAATGGAATTATGCTTCTTAGAATAAGATAGAATTAAATGTTATCATGTTTCCTATTTTTAAATGTAATCATTTTAACTTAAATCGCTAAAATATGTTTCAGGTCAACCTTTGGATCATCCTCTTAAGGTTTCCTTTTCGAAGCCATGTCTTGTAAAGCGTACCACTCACTGTGAACATTATATGTCTGGAGGGGCTGTAGCCGTTTCATCATTTTTTTAGACTTAAAATTGTTTTTACATAGACATATGTTTAAGGATTGATGGCTTATTATGGATGGATTTTCTTAAAATGTGCACATATTGCTGGGCCACATATCATGTGAATATAGTTTTATTGGGTACAGAGCCACTCTCACTGGTGCTCTGAGCAAAATGTAATGATAGTATTGTAAATTTAGATCTGCAAATTTAGAACTGCAGCAAATTTACCACAATATCAGTGGTGTAACTAAAGTCTTGTGGGCCCCAGTGCAATATTATGTCTGGGGCCCCCTACCTCATCCCTACAGTGAATTCTTGATAGTGATGGTTACAGCTGCTAAGGTGTTTAATCAACCTTAGTGTGGTCAGGGTAATCTGTGGGTCTCCTTGGCTTATGGGCCAGATGGAAGCTGCAATCTCAATAATGATGCCAGTGCTTATGGGCCCCCTAAGGCCCCTGGTGCGACTGCACCCTCTGCACCCCCCTCAAGTTATGCCCCTGCACTATACTATATGCTGATGATAAATATTTGCCACTTTTTTCATTCTTACACTGCTAACATATTTCTCACGACAAGAAAGTTTTAAAATAGTTTTAAACTTTAAAAAAAATGTTATACTTTCTTCTTTTTAAAATACATTTTTAACATCAAAGGGAAGTGTAAAAAAGTATCTAAAACACATAATAAATTTGATACACTACATTTATGACTTTTTTTGGCAGCTCAGGCTAGGTTCACATCTGTGCTCGGGTCTCCATTCAGGGGGGTCCGCTTGGTTAAAAAAAAGCGGTTACCCCATAGACTATAATGGGATCTGCGTGGTTTCCATTTGATTTCTGCCCGAAAAGGGCAAAAAATGCGGAGAAAAGTCCTGCTTGCAGCGCTTTTCTCTCCGCATTTTTCATGTGGAGAGGGGAACAGAATCCCCATACGGAGCACCAGCACAGATGTGAACCGAGCCTCAGCCACACATAAATCACCACACAGCCACATAGTTAAAATTGATTTCTACACAAATGACATTAATACATGGGGAACTTTAATACTAGAGCCAACACTCTTTTTGTTTCCTCAATTGATACCTCAGTGTTGAGATTAAAATATTTTGTTTGAAATTTGTAAATGAGTTGCAAGTGGAATGGCTTGCATCTCTAGTGTGCTGCAAGTCTCTGACCCCCCCCCCCCCTCCCAAGCACTACTAACAGCCAACACTGCTCTGCACTGCCTATCTAACCCAGGTTTGGACCTCCCCACACGCCACTTCCCTGAATCACTCCTCTCACAGGCACAGGGTGGAAGTATCAGGCCTGTGCCATAGTGATCTTAACCACAGTGTCAGCATCTGTATCTGTACAGCATATGAGCCTGTTGTTGTCTTCTATGCATAGGAGTGACACAGGCATGGAGGGGGTTGGAAAAGGCCTTAACCTAGGCTAGAAGGACTATGTGGGTTTAACACTGTGCGGTTTTAGTGCTCAAGGGGGCTTGCAGTGCTCTGGAGACACCCCTGTTGCACTTATTTTTCTTAAGATTGTAGCATCCATTACCAGCAAAAGGTATGTTAGCACTTGTATTAAAAAATATAATTCATGTAGGTAGGTCAAGTTTTTTGCTGAAAGATTCCCTTTTAAGGAGCTCTGTTTATCACAGTTGAAGGTAAAATTTAATAATTTATTCCACCACTCGAGGGGCAATACCTTACAAAACCTTACAAGCTTTGTAAATTGTCTTCTTTCGTTTTTTTCCCAATAAAAATGCTCTCATGTGTAGGGGCATAGCAGTGTAGGAGGGGCTCATGAGACATTTACCCCAGGTGCAGGTTGAGGGAGTCCCTGCCACAAGTAGTATGTAGAGATTTTTATAGTTTTTTGGCAGCAGACACAATTTGAGGGGGCACCAAACAGAATTAGCAGCATTTTCAGTACAAACTGAGTTTTTGCCTTCTATTAAAGAAAACCTAAATTTATCACTGCCAAATGACAGCCCTTGTTTTGAGGTTTTAGGTACAGCAATGGGTTTCTTCTCTACTTTTGCCCTTTCTTTTTAGACTACTTTTTTAAAGGAAGTTTATCAGTTTTTGCCCAAATGAAACTAATTACAGCACTGGGTAGTGATGGGAAAAGCTAGGATCATATCTGCATTGGAGTCTCTGTAGGATACGATGGAGAGCTGAACGCTAGTGTGAAACCAGCAAAAGACACTACTAAAGATAATGATATGTAATTAGTAAAAAAAATGGACCTCTATCCTATATGCAAATAAACTATAAGTACTCACTCACCATTAACTAATCCAGCTAGTGCTCAGGCTTATCTTACTAAACTCCACACCCTGCCCTTCTTAGGGTTTCTTAAAGCCAATAAATAAAATCTATGGTTACAATAAGCAGACATAGATTTGTGCTGCTTATAGACTATTTTTCGGCTTCATATGCAATAAATTAGTCAGACCATTGTTAGCCACCACTCTCTTTCTAAATTCCACTCACTTTTCTTAAAACTTTTCAAGTGGAAAGAGGAGTAAAAGGTCACAAATTATAGCACAGATATGGCAGATGCCTTAATTTGTGTCTTTTAACACCACTAAACTGTCACTAGTCAAATACTAAATTTCCCCTTTTTGCACATCGCTGGATAAAGTATGACATTCAACAGAACTAACTGGTTAAATTTTGAACTTGACAATTATTTTAACAAAATGAAGAACCATAAAAATAGTAATTTTCTAAGTTTTTGACTGAATTCCACTTTATGCTTTTACAATAAGTGGAAAATTGTTCCAATTTAGTATTGAACAAAGACATGCTCTGTCCTGCAAAGAAGAATTCAGTAAACTAAAAAAATAAATGAAATGATTCCCTTTAGATTGAAGCATTGCTTATATTAAATATAGTGCTAGCTTTACCTATAAAGTGTCATTTCTGTTGTTATAAAAACCTGTGTCTTTTGCATAAAAAGGGTTTTCCGGGCAAAAAAACCTTTTTTTAAAAAAGGTCTGTTATTGCTATTAATGGGTTAATAAGTGCTCCCAAATACCTTTAGCAGTGTTTTGAGTAATTTCTGGGTTTCTCTGGAAGCTCCTGGTATCCTCTGCACTTTTTTACATGGGTAGCTTCCTGCTCTCCTATCTTACAACTACCATGATGTATTGCTCTGCACGATCTTTCTCCCTCCGCCTCTTTCTCTCATACTCCCTCCCTGTTTCCCTAGCTAGCCTGCGGACTACTAGCCCTACCTAACTAACTAACTAACTGAGCCCCCCCCCCCCCCCCCATCATACTTACCAGTCCTCCTGTCTAGATATTCTGTGCATGGGAGATCCTTCTGTCCTTCTCCTCTTCTCATCTGCTGGCGCCAACACAATAGAGCCGTCTGCAGGCGCTGGCAGAAGTGAAGGAAGTAACGATTTATTCCCAGAAGATCAGGACATGAAGACACGTATATACTAACAAGAGATAAAAAGACAGCACTGCGCAACAGATAGTGTATTATCATTGATGGAGCAGATATATGGTATTAGAAGAATGTTGCTCACCTTATGGAGTTGTGATTGAGTCACAACTCCCTAGAATGCAGAGGTATAAATGTAGACACCATCAGGAGGGTAGCAGCTGGAACTCCGTCACTAGGACGTATGTATCAATGTAGATATTATGGACCAGATCCACAACCGTATTCAAATTCTTGGCAGGTAAAGAGTGTCGAGAAAGACGTTCATTGAAGACATCTGGGCAAGTGCGGTCCTTTTCTCCACACTCTTTACCTGCCAAGGATTTGAATACGGTTGTGGATCTGGTCCATAATATCTACAATGAAGACAGGTAAGTATGGTGGGGTCGGGGGGTAGTATTGGTGATATTCCGTTTCCGGAAACGGAGAAATGGAATGTCACTGGGAAATCAGAAAATGTGATATGGGTAAATATACATTTTTGATAAAGTAAGCTAGTTAGAAGTTACGCGGGGGGAGGGTGTTTAGTTTAGTATTAAATTATCTTTTTATCCCAGACAACCCCTTTAATGTAAAAAAAAACTTCCTGGACTCCAATGTAAAATCTATAACAATGGGGCCCCTTTATGGCTGACACCGCTGTACACCCTATACAACCTAGACTATATAAAGAAAAATATAAGGGGGGAAAAAGAAAGGGGGGGGGAGAGGGTGGGTGGTTTGGGGGGGGTGTGGGGGGGGGTGTGGGGTGGGGGGGGGGGGGGGGGGGTGGGACGCAACTCTTGATCAGTAAATTCAGGTGTTTTATTCAGTCTCATTGCCACAGGTATATAAAATTCAGCATCTAGTCATGCAGTCTGCCTTTACAAACATTCAAGAAAAAAATGGATCATTCTAAAAAGATCACTGAACTTGAACATTTTACTGTAATAGGATATTATCCTAAGAACTCCATTCATGAAAGTTCTTCCCTCCTAGCTATTCCACAGTCAAATGTGAGTGGTATTATTGAAAAGTGGAAGGTTTTAGGGAATTACAGCAACTCAGGTATGAGCTGGTAGACAACATTAAGTCACAGAGTGGGGGTGATCATGGGCGAGTAACTGCATTCAAGCACAATGCCACATCTCAGATACAGTGTAAAGCACGCCACCACTGCACCCTGGAGCAATGGAAATGTTTTATATGGAGGGACATACACTTTTCTATCTGGTCATCTGATGGATGAGTCGGAGTTTGGCAGATGCCAGAACATTACATGCCTGACTTTATTGTGCCAAATTTGGTGATGGAGGGATAATGCAATAAGTTTGATTTTCAGGGGTTGGCCTAGGCCTCTTAGTTCCAGTGAAGGAAAATCTTAATGCTTCCAACTTTGTGGAAACAGTTTGGGGAAGACCATTTTCTGTTCCAGTATGACTGTACCCTAGTGCACAAAGCAAGGTTCATGAAGGCATTGTTGGTTTAGTTTGGTGTGGAAAAACTTCAATGGCCTACAGTACATATACCCCTAACTTCAACCTCAGCAAAAACTTTTGGGATGAGCTAGAATGCAAATTGCAAAGCAGGCTTTCACATCCAGTGTCAGTATCTGATCTTACAAATGCTCTTCTGGATGAATGGGCAAATATTTTCATAGACACACTTCAAAATCTTGTAGAAAGACTTCCCAGAAGAGTGGAAGCTGCTTTAGCTGCAAAGGTGGGGAGCCAACTGCATATTAATGCCTAGGTATTTATAATGGGATATCATAAAAGCTCCTCTAGTTGGAAATTGCAGTTGTCCCGATACTTTTGTCCATATAGTATATGTCCTAATGTCATTATGTTATAAAGGCTGAATTCACACTGTGGCTAGTTCAGACATGCACGTGAATAGGACTGAATTGAAGTAACTACACAATATACATATATATATATATGTGTCTAGTTTAAAAGAAGTGTGGCCCCTTCCGGCCTTTACCAGCACCAATCTGGCATTGATGGTCATTACTATAAAAATACCAAAAAAAAAGCTTTCTATTGTTATATAAAATATACGGTAATCACTTTATGTCTATATTTTGTTTTGTTTTTTTCTAAAGAAACATGTCAGAAGTAGTGTTAGCTTTCAAATCTGCTGATGATATCCTGAGGACAGGGCATACTAACAGTTTTAATAACACCAAATTTGTGATCTAAAATTACCATTTTCTGATAACTAAATTCTCTATTTTGCAGGCTCTTCTTGACACACAGCGGTTACTTAGAACTAAAGTTGCTAATTTTACATTCAATCTGGGATTTTCTGGAAAGTTCTATCACACAGGTAAGCACAATATAGCAATCTTTCTATTGAGGTACCAGACCAGATAGATTCATTTGGTACGACTTTTTGTGACTATACAATATGGGAAATACCGTACATCAGTCCCTTTACACAAGTTCTCTCGTGAAAAAAAAAAGTTACACATTTTTGTGAAAGACCATTTTTGTCCCAAAATTTCAAATTTTTTTATTTTAACTCCACCATCTCCACTTTTCTAATAAGTGAGTAGGGGTAGCGATGGGGCTTAGCAGGAGGAGAGCCACAACTTCACTATTTGCTCCTGAAAGTAGCTTAAATTATATTTCAGCTGCAATGCCGTTTTAACACATTGGTGGGCCCTGTGCAAAGATTTCATAAGTGGGCTCCCCCCCATCACAACCACCTAGAAATACCTGACATGCACGAATTATAATGCTCACTCATAGTACAACGCCCCTTAGTGGCTCTCACACAGTATAATGGCTCCCTAGTGGCCCTATACAATATGCCCCTTTTAATGTCCCCCTCCAGGTTACCCCTTATAATGTCCCCCTTCAGGTTGCCCCCAACAGATACATGGCACCATCCAGGTTGCCCTCACAGATTCATGTCCACCTCCAGCTTACCCCCCACAGATTCATGTCCCGCTCCAGGTTTCCCCCACAGATTCATGTACCCCCCAGGTTACCCCCAACAGATTCATGTCCCCCTCCAGGTTTCCCCCACAGTATCATGTCCCCCTCCAGGTTTCCCCTCCACATATTCATGTCCCCCTCCAGGTTGCTTCCACAGTATCATGTTCTCAACCCAGGTTGCCCCCACAGTATCATGTCCCCCCTACACTGACATGGCCCCCTCAGATTTCCCCCACAGTATCATGTCCTCACCCAGGTTGCCCCCCACAGTATCATGTCCCCCTCCAGGTTGTCTCCTACATACCTCCAGGTTGCTCCCACAGTATCATGTCCTCAACCCAGGTTGCCCCCACAGTATCATGTCCCTCCACATTGACATGGCCCCCTCAGGTTGCCCCCACATTATCATGTCCCCCTCCAGGTTTCCCCCCACAGTATCATGTCCTCACCCCAGGTTGACCCTACAGTATCATGCCCCCCCACACTGACATGGCCCCCTCAGGTTGCCCCCACAGTATCATTTCCCCCCACACTGACATGGCACCTTCAGGTTGCCCCCACAGTATCATGGCCCCCCACACTGGCATGGCCCCCTCAGGTTGCCCCCACAGCATCATGTCCACTCACACTAACATGACCCCCCTCAGGTTGTATCCACAGTTTTGTGTCCCCCACTATATATATAAAAGAAAAAAACAAACCTTAAAGGGGTATTCCCATGAACATAACCATTTTTATATGTGTAGATAATTAAAAGATAAACATTTTTGCAAATATAAGTAATTTAACTTTCTAAAGTCAGAAAATAAGCCATGATTCCCTTATTGTGGCCGGGATATCTTCTGATACATGTAGAGTCCCTGCCTGATAACCTGGCTACAATAAGAAAATCATAGCTGGGTTCCTGGCAAGTCCCAGACAATAAAAATTCTACATTTGTGGTCGTATCCATTGGCAACCGATCAAGACAACAGACTGTCACCACTAAGATAGTTAGAGAAAATCTTTAAAAACGCTGCAGAATTTTTAACTACTTAAAAACAAATATAGATATGATTATGTTCATGGGAATACCCCTTTAATACTCACCTTTCCCTGTTCACTCCTTTCTTTGGTCCCAGAGTCTTCAAGGAGCAATAGGAACGATGTAAGTGATGTCACTACATCATGCCTCCTGCTCCCAGGACAACGCCAGCAAAGAAAGCGGCTGGGTGATGAAGTAGGGTGCCGTCCATTCCCTGCTTCATCACTGTCTGCAAAGCCGATGAGTTGGGGTAGCCCGAACCCACTGCCCTGGACAGTGGGACAGCAAATGTAGGACTGTCCTGCTATCCAAAGGGGGCCCCCGCTACCATAGGGCCCGGTGCAAGTGCACCGTTGGCCCTATGGTTAAAGCAGCTGTACACCAGCGTATAGTTGGTGTAGTTTTTGCTGTGCATAGAGAGTCAGAAATGCACCTAATTGATAATGAATTAGACACATTGGTATGCATTTCCAGTGTTGATAGATTGTTCTTAATGTGTGTTCTGTCATTTTCTACAGGAAGGACTGCTTACAAGTATGTAGTATCACAAGGCATTATGGGAAAGGAGCTGGGGAGCTCATGCGCCCTCTGTTGGATGTAACAGATCCTCAATTTGCTTTTGACTCACCGAGTCTTGAGACAGCAAACAGGATTTTAGCCAAGCCAACTTCACTTATCTGCATACAGCGCCGTAGCTTAGATGCTTAGTAGAGGCCGAAAGGCAATCCAAAACTCTACACACCTTCACTGGTGCTCTCCTCAAGGAGAGATGTTCCTGTCCCTAAGTATGAAGTATGGCAGATTCAGTTCTGTACATTTGTAACTTTAGCTTAACATTATACTAAAAATATATTTATTATCTATCCACAGGATACAGTATGTAAAAAGTATGATCACTGGGGCCGCCACCTATCATCTATAGGAGTCCCAAGTTTGAATGTTGTTGCTTCATTGAAGGTCAATGGGACTGACAAAATAGCGAAGTACATTGCATATTAATATGAAGAATAGGGTTCATTCAAAGTAGTCTTTATATACTTTATCCCATAAAAACAATGTACAATATCTAAACAAGGAGTCTCTGTTAGGGCAGAAGCTGGCTTCCCTAAACCTGTCTGTTCATCCCTATATTGTACACACCTTTAGCTATTTTGTGGATGGGCAGCAAATATGTTTGATTTTTTAAGATCTTTTGTCATGAAGTATCAATATAAAGTTTGCTGCTGTAGTGTATTTAACATATTAAGGGTGGGTTCACACTACTGTTATTTAATGTCTGTTGCTCTCTATCTGCATTCACCTAATGTCTGTCTGCATTCACCTCCATGTAAAAAATATAACTGAATGGTTTTTACTTTTCTGACAGAAGAAAAAGTAGCGCATGCAGGACTTTTTCTTTTGTTGCGAAAGTAAACAAACATGACAGAAGAAAGTACTATACAAGTAGTCAGAAGGAATGGATGCAGATTTAGGGGGCTCTGTCTGCTTTCATCACTTTACTACCATTTAAAGTCCATTGCTTTCATCCTACCGGTAATGTGAACAAACCCTATGTATATGTGATGTGTATATGTTGATGTTCATGTTTGTAAACAAACCCCTCCAATTTACAGAATCCTATGTACATCTCTGTAATTAATAATGCTCAGCCTCCCTGTTTGGTAAATTCACTTTTTTTTTCCAAGTATATGACTATACAATGGTCAACATATTATCATTTATGTTTCTTTAAATGGAATATATCAGCAGGATGATTGGGTATAAACTAAACACATAGCACTATGGTTCATTTTACTCTGATTTCAAGAATACATGTTTTGGTTTTCTGATACTCCCACAATCAGAATTCAAGCTTTTAGTAAATATGCAAATGAGTCTCCAAGTACTACTTGGGGTGTTCCTTAAAAACGTGCATGCCACTTGGTTCTCCCTTATTTTCCACACCCCTCCACTGCCTGTCCCCGCCTATTTTAATTCTGAGAGCTAGCCATCCTGCCTTCAGCCCATTCTGAAATACAGCACATATTCACTACCTCTACATTCCAGTGCATGCACAGTACAGTCCTTTTTTTCCAGCAACATCACAGGTGACAGGAATCCCCTGTACATCACAATGCGAAGGGGCAGTTACAGGAAGTGGAAGGGTGCGGAGTTACTCGGTTCAGAAGGAATACACCAAGTAGCACTTCAGGATTCATTTAGAAAAAGTTATTTAGCTTATTTAGGCTGAGGACCTATGCTGCAGAAACGCAGCTTTTTTTGTTGCAGATTTTGCTGTGGTTTTTTGAGCCAAAGCCAGGAGTGGATTGAGCAGAAGGAAGAAATATAAGTACTTCTTGTATATTTCCCATTCCTTTTGTAGCCATTCTTGGTTTTGGCTCAAAAAACTGCAGCAAAATCTGCAACAAAAAAAATCTGCGTTTCCGCAACGTGGGGCCTCAGCCTTAAAGTATTTTTCAAAAATGTTTAATTTGTGAGTGTGGGAGCATTGGATAACAAAAACAAGATACTGTTGGAATCAGAGTAAAATGGCCTACAGTACAGTACTATGTGTTTAGTTTATACCCAATGATCCTGCTAACAGACTTCCTTTAAAGATTTTACAATGTATATGAGAATACATACAAGTGCACACAATTTTTTTTATTATTTGTTATATAAAAAACTTAATAATGAAATATTCCAAATATGCATTTATACAGTTAAGATCTTGCGATGTCATGAACAAAATTCATGAAATGAGCAACTTAGATATACTTTTATATATAATTCCTTAAAGTTAACTTCTGTAGCACAGTATTAATAGCTTATGTTTTCTTGTAGGTACTGAGAAGGAGGATAGAGGAGATGACCTCTTGCTGGGCTCAGTGGATGAGTTTTGGTGGTTTCCTCACATGTGGAGTCATATGCAGCCTCATCTTTTTCATAATGAGTCTTCACTTGTAGAGCAAATGATTCTCAACAAAAAATTTGCTTTGGTAAGTTCAATAGTCCCTTATGTTTAAATTGCCTGATCTTGTATTATATATGTTTAAATTAAATGTAAAATTAAAATCAATTAAGTTATAATTAGTCAGTGTTCCCGAGCCAGAGACTCACAACCAATACTGTAGCTATATTACACACTGTTGAAGCCCTGACCATAAACACTGCAGACTAGTCAATGACAACTTGGATAGTACAATACCACTGTTATTAGTATGCACAACTTCTTCAATTTCATTCCACGTCATATTTAAAGTGTACCTACAATTATAGAACAAACTTTCATAATTGAATAGTACAGGTGAATATAAAAAAACTTTGTAATATATCTTATTTAAAAAATAGGTTTGTTTGTCAACTTATTGAGCTTAGTTACTTTTGACATATTAGTGTATAGAGAGGGAAGGGGAAGAAGAGCCTGCTAAAAAAGGTACACTAATAGTTGCAGATGCTAGACATTGATATTCTGTGAAAGAGGAAAATCTTCTAACATTGCTATGTTTCAAGATAACAGTCTACCACTGCACAGAATGAGGCAATAAATCAACAGTCTCCTCTCTGCTCTGTCCATTCAGTTCTGTGTATGGGGTGAATATGGAGAACCTGTCACGAACCTTGAAATGTCTATTTTAGTAAATACTCACATTCTTCATAAAAACAACATTTTAATCTGATCTTGAATTCTCCATTCTGTGGTTCCTCACAGAAATGTATGAATAAATGAACAACTTGGTGCTATATACTTTGACACTGTCCAATGAGTACTGAGATTGTCAAATTGTGTAGGGATACCCCCCCAACAAGAATAATGGTAACACCCAGTTGTCATTTATTCATAATTTTTTACTAAAAAATAACAGAGAGACAATAAAATGTAGAGTTCTAAGATAAGATACTCCAGAATTGTTATTTCATGGGTAATACAAGCACAGACATGTCAGGAGTGGTCAAAACCAAGTCATCTCTCACATGGCTCTACTCCTTTTCAGTGTTGAATGTGACTTCTAAGGCACATGGGGTTGATGACCTCTGTGCAATATAATACTTATAATTTACTATAACTTATATAATGTCATTAATTTCCACTGCTCTGTACATGTGAATGAAAAGATGATCAATACATAGCATATGAACAAGCACAAGCATATAAAATGAAAGAACAAGACGGAAAGATTAAAAGTTACCTAAAGCATTAGGTTAAAGGTTACCTAAAGCATTAGGTAAATTAAAACATAGTCAGGTTTGTACAAATATTTCAATATCTATTCAAGTATCTTTGTTCTGCAGGGCCATTTAGTAATAGCCAGATGCTTTTAAATTTAGTTTTTCACAAGGATTTTCTTTTTAAGAAAATTTTCAAATGTGTGTTTAAATGTTATTCTTGCTGTACATATTCTCAGTTGATCTGTAAAGATGTTCACTGGAGCAGCTATCATTAGATATAGAAGTTTTTCTTTCCTATTCCCATGTTCTTATTCAAGTTTGTCAATCTTTTGACCCATGAATTGATCGTCCCTGCAAATAGAAAGCTCACACTGAACCTAACCAAACAAGGGTCATCTATGCTCAGGAGATCTTTTGTGCTGGCCAATAGGTTACACAATGGGACATTACAAATTTCTGGATCTTTAGAGTACATGTAAATGCAGTAAACTCCTTTAGTTTGCAAACTGATGGCCCAGATCTGTTTCAGGTCCAAAAGAATGAGTCAGTTTACCATATAACACAGAGTACTATATGACAAAGTACATACGTGAAACAAGAAAATGGAAATGATGGACTTCAATAGACTTGAATTTTCCATTAACAGTAAAGAACAGTAAAATAGTACATTCTATCAATTCCCCTTCAAACTCATACAGTAACTCACACAGTGCCTATTTTTATTAACATCATGTAGCATGTAACCTCCTCTACCCTTACCTCCCTATTAGGTACATCCCATGTTCTGTTACCTAATTTGGTATTTATTGCATATTTTCTCATCACGTTAAGCATGTGCTCAGGGTAAACATGTTGTATGGTACATATTTAGTTTTCTGTGCAGCATTCTCTATGATGGCCTTTTAGCACGGTTATGCCCAGTCATGTCCAGCCACAGCTCCATGGATTTCTAGCATCAGATTTGCCATATATTTTTAACACTGACTTTTATTGGGAAAACAATGGCATGAGGGTGTATGTCAGTTAGTTACTCCCCTCTTCCCATAGAAGAAACATGTTTGTTATCAAACTTGTATATTTATTGCAGATGAATAGCTCAAACAGGTATTCTGTCAACAGCTATCTCAAATGTATGACCCTGTCAAAGCTGGCCACTCATACAAGATAGATGTTGGTTGAATACTTGTCTAGCCAACAATTATTTCAAGTGAACATGCTTGGGACAGAGAAGAATAAAACACTAGCAGTCACAGCTACCAAGGACCAGGGTCAGGTTTATAAAAATGTCTGACATTAGATCATCAGTCAGTCAGTCTGAAATGCATACATTCACCCAACTTTTACCTAACATGTCCTGCCGACTTATTTCTTCTGTCACATCTTATTCACTATTTCCTAGAATTCAGCTTCTAACACAAATAAAGTTATGTGTTAGTGACAGCCCTTTTTTATTTTTGAAAAAAAAGTTGCAATATTGGATGTTTTTGTGAATAAGCACATATAATAAGCTGTGGTTCCTTTCCTAGTTGTCAATTATGATACACATATGTGACTACAGAATCAGGACATTGGTTGCTGTGCATTCCCTTCTCTACTATTTTGTGGATTTTGGATGTGCTCCTGATTTCTCATTCTGTATTTTACAACATATGTGTTATTTCATTTTCCATTTCAGACAGTAGTTTAGGAGGGGTACTATGTCTCCTTGTGGAGACGTAAAGGCCATGCATGCCCCACTAGCTATCCTGGAAAATAATATGCTAGTAAGTTTTCCACCATGATTACCATGCCCTTCACTGACAAAGGGGCAAGAACCCTTGAAACAGCTGTCACCAGATAAGTGTATTTTCCTTTTGGAAGATATTGTCTGGTTTGGCTTATATCTGGAGTCATGCCTTAAAAGTCAGACAGTGGCTTATAGAGAGCTAACTTCCAAAAGGCGACAGTGGAGGCATAGTTTTCCTTTTTCCATCAAGGAAAATATATTTTTCATTTTCTTTATCAGACAATAGTTTGCTAGTTTTACATTCAGTTTAAAACATTACACGGCACTGTAGATAAAAATAGACTGTGGCAAGTTTTAAAGAAAACCCTTAGTAGCAATGCAGCCTCCACACATGCATCATAACTTCTTTTTTAAGTGTGGCAAGTCAAGTAAAAACTCATGCTTCATTTCCCCTCAACCTATTTAAATGTGTTTCTTCTCTTACTATTATTGTCTTAGACACATTCGTTCAGCTGTGTGATCAAAAGAAGAAACTCTAGAAGAACAAGAACAGTCAAAATGTTTCATTCTTCTAAGTTTCCAATGTGATAAAATGTAGAATAAATGTTATGCTTTTGTGCCGCATACGTTAACGGCTCACTGAAGTAAAATATTGGAAAGGCAATGGGTAAAACATAAATCAGTGATGGAAAAAAACATAAAAAAGCAAGGAGAAATATCAAACTGGGAGCTATATCTTTGAACAACATATATATTTTTAAATTACATCCATTCGTATCCTGAACCTGATGTTATAGAGAATATGGCATGCACAAAATAGATGTTGTATTGCTTCAATTACTACCCACAGATAATTTTTTTTTTTCACCTCATGTATTCCGTTTTCACAGCTCTTTCTCATCCTTCTGATGTTCCCTTAAGCTTTATAGCCACCCACACTTCTATTTAGTTGAATGTTCATACTATACTGTCAGTGACTGTCCTGGAACCCTGCCATGTTTTTTGCTTCTTAGTGGAAGCCGCTGTTGAACTCTCCATAAAAGCATGTCTTTACAATTTAAGAACTGTAGAATATGCCAGCTTCTGATTTCTCGCAGATAATCCTTTGGAATATTGCATCATTGTTCTCTGTTTTATCATTTTGGAAATACAAAACTTCTTATAAAATATGAAGAATAGAAGTGTTCTTAACCCAGATACAAACTTAATCCAAAAGCTTTTAACATTGTGTTTTTATATTCCATACATAGGTTTAAAACTGCCAAAAGAAATTATGATTGTGACCTTGTGGGTCAAAATCTTATTTTTCCTACATTCAAATCAATGCATTTAATATAAGGCAACTTTAATCCTCAAAGTGCTATTGAACTGCAGTTCCAAATGTCTCGGCACAATATGAATCACATGCTAACTATTAGTTATCAGGGCTGGGTAGTCTGTCATCTGGCTGGCCAAGTAAGGAAACATGACTTATATATACTAAGGATAGGTTATCAATTGAAGATCTGTGGGGGTCTAACACCCCGGATCCCCATTACTCATCTATTTGATGCAGCTGCGGTACTCTGTGAGAGCTGCATCCACTTCACAAGCCATGTGTCTTCACATTCATCTGTTACATGGTCTGTTTGCAGCTCAGACATATTCAATTCAATTATGCAAACACTGCAGTCTCTTCAGGTGATAGTCGGGGCCCAGATGTAGGACCCCTGACAATTTTAATTAATGGCCTATCCTTAGGAGAGGTCATCAGTTAATAAATCCTGGAAAACCCTTTAACTTAAAAAAAAGCTTATATTAGTAAGTAGTATATAATAATCATTATACATTGATTTACATTAGCAAAAAAGTGGCCAACCACTTTAAGTTATCCAGTAACAGAGGAAACTGCAGGAGGATCTTGCTTAACCGTAAGGCATTTTTTTGTGTGTAATACAGGCTGTTCAACAGGCGTATTCAAAAAACATTATTGATGCACTATTAAGTTATTTCCTGCTTTTCTATCCCTTCTATCCAGCTTTATTAATTGATTTTTACAATATAGCTAAACTTTTATTCATAGTCCCTATTTGTCCCTGTGAGCTGCAATCATTGAACAGTAGTCCTGGAGTCAAGAAGTGCAGTTAACTATTAAAACTCATAGGGACAGTTAAAAACAGTGAATAAAAGTTTAGATTTAATGTAAAAATCCCATAGTAGGGATAGCTGAGACAGGAAAAAGCTTTTGCTTATACAGCTACTGCAGCCATACTCATACAATGTGTATATGGACTATACTTAACGACAAACCAAATTAGTCAGCCCTGACATGCAATATCAGTTAATTGTGAAGGGGCAGGCTGTCGTGGCTGCTATACAGATGCACAATACAAGACTCAGTAATGTTCCTATTGCTGATTATGAAATGGGTGTCCAGATTAACCCCATTTGCATGGATCGATGGTTGTTTGTGCACCATGCTTCTCCATTCAGCTCTAAGGGACTGCAGGAGAGAGTCAAGTGATGTGGTTAGAAGATTCATTTTATTGTAGGAAAACCCCTATAAAATGAAATGAGGTTAAATGTTAGATTTTAAGGCTAAGGCCCCACCATTTTTGTTGCAGATTTTGCTGCAATTTTTTTCAGCCAAAGGAGTGAATTTAAGAGAAGGGAAACATCTAAGAGATTCCTAAATATTTTCCACTTCTTTTCAAGCCACTCCTGACTTTAGCTAAAAAAAGCGCAGCAAAATCTGTAACAAAAAACGCTACATATCTGCAACATGTGGCCTTAGCCTAAAGGGAATTTGTCAGCAACAATTCATACATGAGACCAGAACCATTACCTTATAAAGTACCTGCAGAGTTTCAAAATGATTCCCTTCTTTTTGCCCAGATTTCTCTTAATGTAGAAAATACTAATTTTATTCAATATATAAATTAGTTTTATAAAGTTAGGGAGGTGTATCAAGAGATAAAGTCAAGCACCCCATGCCCTTTAATGGCCCCTCTGCTTTGATCCCTGGGAACAGAGCACTGTGAGTTTTAGTCTGCAATGTGTGGATGGGATTTATTAAAATCCCATCCACTACAGTGTTACTGCACTTCGCAGTGTATTACCTGTTGACAATTATGCAGCAGATAAACCGCTGCAAATATAAAGCGTGTTTCCTCTGACCTAAGGTGTTTTCTGGGATTACAGTATTGATGGCTTATCTGTAGGATCAAGTCTCAGCATCCCCAGGCAATTAAGTGTATGAAAGGGCCACTGTGAATCAGTGAATAGCAAAAAGCTGCTGCTAAGTGAGTGGTGTGCAAGTGCACTGAGCAATCAAAACAATGAAGAAGCAGCAGAATTCGGTGGTCCCATAAAATATAGTAGCTGTTCAATGGGGTTGCCAAGAGTTGAAGCCCAACAAATACCTAGGATAGGCCATCAATATTGTAATCCTGAAAATGTAAAGAAAACAAGAATTCAATGATTCGGAAATCTAAAATCATTGAGATTTAAAAAAAATTAGCTCATTTCAAAATTGATAACTGCAACACATCTCAAAAAAGTTGAAACAGGGTTAACAAAAGGTTGGAAAAGTAAGTGGTACTAATGAAAAACAGCTGACGGTTTAATTTTCAGCAAAGATGGTCAGAGGTTCACAAATCTGTGAAAAAATGCATCTAAAAATTATTTTGGCAATAGTGTTTTTTTGCTAACCAATACTTCTTGAAAATGAAGATGTAGTTTGTGATTACTTAGCTCGCTCATCTCACCGCAGCCTCTTCATAAATCTCCCATTTCCTATGTAAGATATGCCAGTCCTAATAACTTTGTCCCAATGTATACATATGCTCGTAGTTTAGGAGACATTTGTGAGTTAATGGCAGTCATATCTGGGAATAATTTGGATTTGGTTTCAATATTTGAGACAGGTTCAAGGATTGACTGGGAGATGATTGGGAAATAGTCATACCTGGATACATGTTGTACAGGAAAGACATAGAAGACAGAAGAGGTGGTGGAGTAGTCATGTATATCAAAGATAGTCTGCAGTAATTCGGGATTAACACGAAGAGCTTGAAAATTACTAGATTTCCATGCAAACTAAAGAGGTCTAAAATTAGAAAGAATGAACATTTGTGTTTCTGTATCTACCAATGTTTATGGTTTGACAAAAAAACTGCCTAATCATACACTACTACAAAAGTAGACTTTAGAAGGATTCATTTCAGGAAAATGGGGGAGTATTTAAAAGTTTTTAAGCACTTGCCTCTGCTCATATTTTTGGTGCATGTGCAGTACTGCTGTGTTGCTTACCTTGTCCAAGCTCTTTTAATTAGAGGAAGGAGAGAGGAGCAAAAAGCGACACAGAATGTTGTGAGGCGTACCTTTTTGGTGCAACAGCAATAGAGGCAGCAATTCACAAAGATACAACACTAGATGATTCCCTTTAAAGGCAAACAAACTGTATGTCAGGTAGAATAGCAAAATAAAGAGAAAGATATCACAGGATGTTCAACTGTATAGCTAGAGGAATCAACCAGTAAGAAAAGAGATTGTGATCCCGCTGTATAGAGCACTGGTGAGACCACATCTGGAATACTGTATCTAGTTCTAGGGACCCCACTTACAAAAGACTTAGAGAACTTATTCTGTATAGCCTTGTCGAAAGAAGACATGGCTGAAACCTTTACCTATGTTTGGGGACATTCACATCATGTTATAGAGGTCCATCTGACTGATGCGTTTTTATATCTGTTTAGCTTATAAAAACGTATCAGTCAGTGCACCCATTGCCACCAATAAAAAAAAAAAAAGTTCCATTATGGATTCTGTATGTCCCAGTCCACTATTTTAGATTGACAGAAAAGTGTGTACAGCCACCTGCTAGGTACTGCTGTCCAGCAGAACTCTCCATAAGGTAAACCCCCCTCCGATCCTACCAGAAATGGTAGGAAATTCCTGTACTAGCAGGAATGGCTCCTACAACCAACAACCCCAGTTCTAGTTTCTCCCCCCCCCCAGGGGGGCTACCACAATGGCTGCTACCCCTCCCCTCACAATTCTTACCAGAAATTGCGGCCGCTACACTCCCAGGTCCAAGCTGGAATGGCTCCCATCACCAACAACAACCACAGTTCTGGCTTCCCCACCCCCACGTGGGTTACCCAGCTGGAATGGCTCCAGCAACTGCTAGCCCCGTTATGGCTTCTTTCCCTTCCCCCCATCCCAGGGGTTACCCGCAATGGCTGCCAGCTAATGCCATTAGGGGTAGTTTATCCAGGGGATGGGGGGATGGGCAGTCATTAGTGATAGCACACGGGGGTGGCATTCAATCATGTTACAACACAAATAAAAAAAAATTGTGCTGTGACTTGGAGTGCTTGTGGACAGCTCCTCTGCTATCCTCCACATGTGCTTCACTAATACCACCAGGGGTATCACATATGCAGGGCAACCATTAGAGATTGGCTGCCCCCCAAACATGTGCTACCCCTAATCATATTAGGTGGAACCCCACATCTGCTATCCCCCCACCCCCCATGTGTGGTACCCTGAATGGTATTAGGTGAAGAACATGTGGGGGGTAGCAGAAGAGCTGTCCCCAAGCACTCCAAGTCACAGCACAATTTTTTTCTTCCCTTCCTGTTATTTATTTTTTTTTGGCTAGTTTAAAACTACTGTGTTGTATAGCTGCCAAAAAAAAAACAGAAGGAAGAAAAAAAAATTGTGCTGTGACTTTTTAAGTGGATTAGCTTTCCTTTTATTTGGTCCCCAAGTGGACCCAAAGAACGGAAAGCCGAACGCTAGTGTGAACCTAGCGTTAATAAGGTTCGGGAGGGAAGTGTTTATTATAAAAATCTAAACACAAGAACAAGGGGGCAGAATCTGAAATTAATTGGGGGGGGGGGTTCAGAACAAATGTCAGGAAATATTATTTCACAGAAAGAGTATTTGAGGCTTTAAACAAGCAAATATAGTTGGGAAATCTATCATAAGTGAAGTTAAATATGCCTGGGATAAACTGGTTTATCCTGAAATAAAAAGGAAACAATATAAGGTCAGAATACTGTAGATGGACTAAGTGTTTTTTTTTTCTACTGTCAATCTTCTATGTTTTTATCTGTTTTAAAAACTGAATGAAGAAGGGCTGAAATTGTAAATTACTACAAGCCCGGAGCAACCCTTGATTTGAATACTTGCAGTGTTTTAGGAACAAATGCATAAAATGTGACTTTGGCTACGACTTTGCAAATTCACTGAATATTTTATATATCAATTTGCCTTCAAATTTTGATAGCTTGCTGCTTGGTAAAAATGCAAAGTCTGCAAACATTATATCGCTAACGTGCAAATCCATATGCAATAAAGGTCATTCCCACACATACCAAAGTGCAAAGGATCAGTAGACCTGAAAAATTACTTAGAAGTCTATCTTTACATTATTTTAAGGAGCATTAGACTAAACGACTTATTAGACAGACAGATATTTAGGGTTAGTATCTTCAACAAGCGCTCCTAAGAAGTCTTGTTCTTGATAATAGCCATATGTAATACTGCTGGAGATCCACTGATAAAAGAGCGTTTGTTCATTCATCAGGTGAATGCTTATGGATTGAGCAGCAAGAGAGACACAGGTAGCCCCAGAACCAGGGACGTAACTTGAGGGGGTGCAGTCGCACCAGGGCCCAGGAGACTTAGGGGGCCCCTAAGCACTGGCATCAGTATTGAGATTGCAGCTTCCATCTGGCCCATAAGCCAAGGAGACCCACAGATTACCCTGACCACACTAAGGTTGATTAAACTTCTTAGCAGCTGTAACCATCACTATCAAGAATTGACTGTAGGGATGAGGTAGGGGGCCCTGGACAAAAGTTTGCACCGGGGCCCACAAGACTTTAGTTACGCCACTGCCCAGAACACAGCACCAGGAGTGAAACACTCCACCATCTCAACAATATTATATCCAAATAGTAGCATCTGATGAAGGCCTAGCAGGACGAAACATTATGCTTGTACTACTGTGGACAATTTTGATTAAAATATAACTTCATCACATCTTTACCAAGTGCTAAAGTTTTTCTATATTTGTGACTCGGATTGGGACCCTACTTGAAGCACCCTTCAATATTCAGAGTGCTGCACACACTACTTTTTCTTTGTATTGACAACACACATTTATACATGTGTAGCTGCTCATTATAATTCTGTCCTTTCATGTCATTTAGCAGGGGCAGATTGGCAATGTATCTCACTCACAGTTTCCAAAGTGGGCCAGTCGACAGGCTGCTGATGGTGGGCTCACCTAGCTACCTAACATGCTCTGAATCTGCTCCAGGCAGCTTCAGGACTGGTGCTAAATACTATGAAAAGGCCACAGTCGGGTCAAGATGGGAGGTCTTGACACAATGTAGTTGTGTGCGTCTAGATGTTCTTGATGGAGCTAACAGTGTTGGTTACTGGCCTCTGCCTCCTTCCCAAGCCATCGGACAGACAGTGGGACATTGATGACAATGACAGTCAGTGAATAACACTTTCACCATGTAATACATGTACCAATGCATTCAGTTTGCCACCCTAAGTCAGACATGTTAATTCACCCAAATTGCATGGTTTTCAGGCCCCCTCACCCCGTGAATGATCACTTTCACTCAGCTGCCGGCTCATTAGTATTCACTGACGTCACTTTAGTGCAGTGAATACAAATGAGAAGGTTGCCAGGAGATCAATAAAGTTTTGTTTATTAGCTGCAAGGCTGGGATTGAACCCAAAACATGGTGTATACAAAGCATGCTAAGCTGTCTCCTGTCTGTCTTCAATGGGAGTTTTATTTCTCTTACTTCTTCACTTTTCTCTCTTAATAGTATATTTCTTTCCCTGTATAATGTATTGTCATATAAAAGATTTTATATCTATATAAATATATATATATATATATATATATATATTTCAGCATACAATGTACTGGCATATAGAGATAATTCTCTACATACCAATACATTATACAGGGAAAGAAATATACTATTGAGAGAGAAAAGTGAAACCTTGAACTACTTTACATGGGACTGCTGCAGTCTGACACTCCCCTTCTTTACTTACAGTGCACTGCCACAGAAATTCCTTTAATCTATTGTGAGTAGTATTATAGTAGTTATATTCTCGTACATAGGGGCAGTGTTATAGTAGTTTATTCTTGTACATAGCGGGAAGTATTATCAGAAGTACATGTTTTGCCAAGAGGAAAAAGATTCTTTGGATTCCGTGTAATAGAATAAAGTTATAGAATAAAACACTGGACTACTAACAATAGTTTAACATTTTAATTAAGAAGAGTATAAGAAGATATCAAAAAGGTCTTACAACAAGGAAAAGTATAAAAAGATATTAGAATGTAATTAAATCCACACTTTCAACACTTAAAGGTATATCAGAAGGTATATCAAGGTTAATCAACCTGTGATATGATCAAAACCTGCAATAAAGCAAGGTATAGCAAGATAATCAAAGTTAAGCAAACTACGATATAATCAAATCCACACTTAAAAGTATATTGAAAGGTATATTAAATCAACACTTACAACACTGCCAAGCTTCATTGATGAATTTTGATCAAGGTATCTGCAGGAAAATATCACCAAGCAATTGTGACAGGTCTGCAGCATCAGGCGTCCCCAATCTGCTGTTAAGGTTGCAACATATGGCTGGGGGATATCATCCGTCTTTATATACCCTTTGTGTGTGTCACAGAGTGGGTGGGTTACAGAAGTGTATACACCTCTATAAGGCTTTACTCATCTCCAAGCTCACATTCTTGCGAAAGAGGCCAGTTTTCACCAGAATATATCTTGTGACACTTAGCTTCATACAGAGTTAATCGTTAAGCTGGTGTTTATGGACATGTAAACATAAAGTCAAACAGAGTTGCACTTTTGAGTTGATTTTTATGTCTTATGTAGACATAAAGTCAAACAGAGCTGAACCTTCAAGCTGTCCATGTAAACATCACATAGAACAGAGTTGAACTCTGATTTTGCTTTCTGTTTAACTAGACATTACACCATACAGAGCTGAAATTAAGGTTACATGACTTGACTTCTATAAACATCTTGTCAGCCATTTTATCAAGGGCAGTCATTTTGGTTTTTAGCATTACAGTACATTCTTGTACAAGGAAGGCAGTATTATATTCTTGTAATGAATTATAATATGGCCTTTTTGGGCAGCTGACTGGGACCTGAGTTTACTGGGGGTCCATGGTCACCCACATTTCTCACTAACTATAACAGGTGTATACCACTTAGAAGTGGTCTGCAGCAGCAGCAGCAGAATTTTGCATGTAGTTGTAAATACAGTATATGGCACAGCTGCAACAGTGCAACAGTGTTCCCACAAGCAAGGGAGCATCATCATCGAGTGGACAGTGCATGCCTACACCCTGCATACTGAGAGAGCCTACTGCTCTTTCACAGTGAAGTCCTGCTTCTATTTCCTTACCATTAAAAATAAAATAGCCTTCACCTACACTCATCTGTTTGCTTGGTTTTACAGCATCCCGGGTATATGTTATAAGCATTGCATTTGCAATGTATAAATCCAACCTAACACTATGAATTGATCAAGATTGAGCATCCCTGAAAATTTTAGGCTGGTGGGGGGCTCACAAACTTAATACAGCCAATTGTAGCCTTAATCTGCCTCAGTAGTACTCCACTGCTGACTTTAGCCCATTTTGAACATGTACAATTCATTGTTTTCTGTCTCATTTGTCTCTATACCTGGGTGCACACATTGTCCCCTGGTCTTTAGTCTGTAACTTTAGGACAAGGCTGTTGTGTGGTACAGTAACAAAAGCTTTTTTTCAAATCCAGATATATCACATTAGGATGGGTTCACACTTGCGGTGGCACTCCGTCCGCCCCGAATTCGCGAATCACTTGAATGGGGTTTTCAGCAATGCGTCACAAACCTTCCCCTATCCAGTGCCTATCCAGTTTTCCGACATTTAGTTTGGATTCGCGGCGGACGGAGTGCCGGCGCAAGTGTGAACCCACCATTAGCTGTATGACCAACATACAGATTTGTACTTACCTCTTCTAAACACCAAACTCGTTAGTTAAGCACAATTGTTTTTTTCTCAATTCTGTAGTGTATATCACTGTTGACAATTATTATTAACTGTGCTATTCTAAAAATCTGTTTATTTGTTATAGGGTTGTGATATGTCAGACCTGATAGAGTTCGAGAAGGGACTGATTATAGGTGAGTCTGTGACCACCTGAGTTGCCAAGTTGATAATTGTGTCATAGTCCATTGGTTCTTTGGTCAGTATGAAATAAATGGCAAAATATCTGCAAACATACGCAGCTGTGGTCAAAAGTTAAAGCTTGACTTAAGTTTGAATATTATACCACCACTATGGATATAATTTTTGAGCAGTGCACACCTGACATTTTTCACTGGTGCCCCTAAACTTGCATTCAACTCTGCACTAATTTGAGGGGCCATAGATGTGGCGTTTTTTATTCTACAGTTTGACTAAATCCACTTCTGTTTCTCCATCAAGCTTTAACTTTCAACCACAGCTGCTTCTGGCTGCAGATGTTTTGCCAGTCTTTGCATACTTAGATATGATCATAGAATCAATAGAACTTTGACATACACATTAACTTGACTGAGTTTACAGACACCCCTACCACGCACACACCAACAAGCAGTCTCCTTTGGAACTCTTTCAGGTCTCACACCCCTAAAACAAATAAACAGATTTTCAGAACAGCACAAGTAATATACAATTATCAAAAACAATATAAGCTGCATGACTGAGAAAAAAGGGGTAATACCAGTGATGGCAGATGTATCAGGAGGAGTTAAGCTTGACTATGTGTAAACAGAGGTATTCTCATTATACTGTCCAATCCCTGTACCTTCAGATGTTTTACTTACAAATATTAAACTTACCGGATGCTAGTTGCAGGGTTTCACTTTTTTACCATTGTTAAATATTGGTACAACATCAGCAATCTTCCAATCTTGTGCCACTGAACCTGTTAAAGAGAATCTAAAAAGATGAGATACATTGGTCAATCAACTATCCCTGGATATCTGATACTGTCAGTTGACTGATGAACACAGATGAAAGTACGAGTTTAATATCTGAGCCTTCCCTCAGTCCTCTAAAGCTATATCCCCAAGGTCATCTCTTAGAGGGCCAGTATTTTTAGATTTTTTTTTCTTCTTGGTATTTAAATATTTTTAAACCATTAAAGTACTGTTTTTGTTTTGCTACTCAGTGTCAACATTTCCTTATGCCAATAAATCTGTTACAGGAACATGGTATTCCAACAGACATGGGTTATGCAGTGGCCCCCCATCACTCAGGTGTCTATCCAGTGCATATACAACTTTATGATGCTTGGAAAAAAATTTGGAGTATTAAAGTCACAAGTACAGAAGAATATCCACATCTGAAACCAGCACGTTACAGACAAGGATTCATTCACAAAAACATCATGGTAAGTTTTGCATGACTACAATCAGTTACATGTTGCGCACGGTATCTGAACCCACTGGCCATCAGGAAGAATACTAACAATGGACTAGTGCGAACTCCAGTTTCTTTGCCCAGACAGGTAATTTGGATTTAGGGATATAACCTATTAAAGAGGACCTTTCACCTCCTCCAACAAATCCAGCTGTTTACATCAAATAGCTGTTGCAATGAGGTCTATAGAGCAGGGGTCTGCTCCTTATTTATCACACATTATTAACAAAAAGTGTCCTAAATAGTTATATTAGTTTTGTAAAGTGATCAGTCTGGAAGGAAAGACTGTAAGTGGGAAGGGTAGGCTGAAGGTAGAGTGGCTATTGCTCATTTTTCAAGTAGTTCTTGGAGCTAAAACGAAATACTTTATTTCTTGAAGTACTACATTTCCATGTGGTTTGTGCTTTAGTGCCTGGATTATTTCATGTACTTTGTTAATCCATTAGATTTGTAGCATTTTAAAGGCATTGGTATTGAGATGCTAGACACTTGAATTTTCACTTCATTGTACCAAATATTTACAGTGCATTTACACATGTAGAAAACTTGAAACATAAATATGTCAAGTTGAAGTTGGCTGCATTATGGTACTGTAGGTACTCTAACATGTTAAATGTCAAGTTAGGCTATGGCCCCATCTTGCAAGCCGTAGTCAAAAAGCACTGTGGGAAAAACCGTGGCAGAAATGCATCATGTTTTTTCCCCGCAGCACTTTTCACAGAAAGTCCACAGAGTTCTCCTGCAGTGTGTGGATGGGATTTGCCAGAATCCCATCCACTTTGCAAAGTACTGTAAAACATTACTGCAAAATCACGCTGTTTACGTTATGTGGGGCTTCTCCCTTAATGTTTTCTATCTGTGTACACATATAAAAACAAACAAGAAAAAGGTCAAGGACATCTCCAACAAATTTTGCAATATTTTACCTAGTAAACTTGATCATTTACAGTGCACACATTGCAATACAGTTATTGTGAGCTTGGACATTTGGAATAACTCTTCATGGTATTGGTGTTTCTTTCATAAGACTACTTATAATCTTACTGCACAATTGTATGAAAAAGAGTTATCATAGTACTCAAACACCAGTCAACTATAATAACATAGTAGGTGAGGTTAGAAGAAGACACAGGTCCATCAAACCCAGCCTACAACCCTATATTGTTGATCCAGAGGAAGGCGAAAAACTCACAAGACTGATGTCAATTGCCCCATACCAGGGGAAAAAAAATCCTAACGATTAGAACTGGTTCATGGGGTAATAGAAGATGAATCAAATGTATGTGCATTGCTTACTGGTGTGGAGATGGCACAAGTATGAAGAAAGTAACCTTGGGACGTCAGTGTGATATTCTAGACACTGTTTGCCAGCAACCCTTGGGTTCTGGCATTCATATGGATTTTACTTTGCCACATACCACCTACAGTGATGGCCAAAAGTATTGGCACCCCTGCAATTCTGTCAGATAATACTCAATTTCTTCCAGTATATGATTGCAATCACAAATGCTTTGGTAATAATATCTTCATTTAATTTGTCGTCAATGGAAAACCACAAAAAGA
Organism: Leptodactylus fallax; assembly: GCA_947044405.1. NCBI lineage: Eukaryota > Metazoa > Chordata > Amphibia > Anura > Leptodactylidae > Leptodactylus > Leptodactylus fallax. The sequence goes on along the minus strand of CAMRHE010000087.1, from coordinate 120,848 downwards.
ATTGTCAAAAAGCCAAATTGGATATAATTCCACACCAAACATAAAAAAGGGGGTGGACAAAAGTATTGGCACCCTTTGAAAAATCAGGTGATGCTTCTCTAATTTGTGTAATTAAGAGCACATGTTACTTACCTGTGGCACATAACAGGTGGTGGCAATAACTAAATCACACTTGCAGCCAGTTGAAATGGATTAAAGTTGACTCAACCTCTGTCCTGTGTCCTTGTGTGTACCACATTGAGCATGGAGAAAAGAAAGAAGACCAAAGAACTGTCTGAGGACTTGAGAAGCAAAATTGTGAGGAAGCATGAGCAATCTCAAGGCTACAAGTCCATCTCCAAAGACCGGAATGTTCCTGTGTCTACCGTGTGCAGTGTCATCAAGAAGTTTAAAGCCCATGGCACTGTGGCTAACCTCCCTAGATGTGGACGGAAAAGAAAAATTGACAAGAGATTTCAACGAAAGATTGTGCGGATGGTGGCTAAAGAACCTCGACTAACATCCAAACAAGTTCTAGCTGCCCTACAGTCCGAGGGTACAACAGTGTCAACCCGTCTATCCGTGGGCGTCTGAATGAAAAGGGACTCTATGGTAGGATACCAAGGAAGACCCCACTTCTGACCCAGAGACATAAAAAAGCCAGGCTGGAGTTTGCCAAAACTTACCTGAGAAAGCCAAAAACTTTTTGGAAGAATGTTCTCTGGTCAGATGAGACAAAAGTAGAGCTTTTTGGGAAAAGGCATCAACATAGAGTTTACAGGAAAAAAAAAAGAGGCCTTCAAAGAAAAGAACACAGTCCCTACAGTCAAACATGGCGGAGGTTCCCTGATGTTTTGGGGTTGCTTTGCTGCCTCTGGCACTGGACTGCTTGACCGTGTGTATGGCATTATGAAGTCTGAAGACTACCAACAAATTTTGCAGCATAATGTAGGGCCCAGTGTGAGAAAGATGGGTCTCCCTCAGAGGTCATGGGTCTTCCAGCAGGACAATGACCCAAAACACACTTCAAAAAGCACTAGAAAATGGTTTGAGAAAAAGCACTGGAGACTTCTAAAGTGGCCAGCAATGAGTCCAGACCTGAATCCCATAGAACACCTGTGGAGAGATCTCAAAATGGCAGTTTGGAGAAGGCACCCTTCAAATCTCAGGGACCTGGAGAAATTTGCCAAAGAAGAATGGTCTAAAATTCCAGCAGAGCATTGTAAGAAACTCATTGATGGTTACCGGAAGCGGTTGTTCGCAGTTATTTTGTCTAAAGGTTGTGCTACCAAGTATTAGGCTGAAGGTGCCAATACTTTTGTCCGGCCCATTTTTGGAGTTTTGTGTAAAATGATCAATGATTTGACTTTTTTTTCATTCTCTTTTGTGTTTTTTCATTGCAAGCAAAATAAATGAAGATGCAATCATTTTCTGGAAGAAATTGAGTATTATCTGACAGAATTGCAGGGGTGCCAATACTTTTGGCCAGCACTGTACTTAAACATTGTTGCAGACCAAATACACCACTTCAAGGCATCAGTATCCCCTATTGCAGTGGCCTCCTTCATTGTAAAATTGTTCAGGATGGGTTTTTATTGAAAAACAAAGATTTCAAGGTATTGACTTGGCCTTCAGATTCCTCAGATCTCAGTTTGATCTATCTTTGGGATGTGCTGGAAAAACATGCTTAACCCATGAAGTTCCCACCTCACAACTGACAGAGTTTAAAGAATTAGGGGGCATTAACACTACCGCTGGTGACCGTCAGTAGTGTCTGTTGCAATTGTCTGTTACAAGATTTTAGCAACGGACACTAGCTTAAGCATCAGAAATCCTTTAAAATTTCCATTCATTTCAATGGGATTTTTTCTTGTGTCCATTAGTGACCATTAGTGTCCATTATACACCCAATCCGTCACATGTCTGTTTTTTTTTTCGGACAAAAAATCCTACATGTAGAACTTACGTGTCCGTTAAAAAAAATTGTTTCATGACGGACAACAAACGTCCGTTATTTTTTAACATTAAAGTCTATGGGTAACGCACAGTAACGGACAGGTGTCTGTTATACTGTCCGTTATTACTGTCTGTTTTTTTTCTACACATGCTAAGAAAAAAAAAAAACAAAAAAAAAAAAAAGCAAAAAAATGGACACATTAACATCAGTTAGTGTCCATTAATGTCTGTTATGATTGGTCTCCATTTTTTTTTTTAACGGATACTATCATAACGGATATACAACAGTAGTGTGAACCCACCCTTAGGCTGCTAAAGTCTTTGCGCCAGATGCCACAAAGCAACTGCAAAGGTTTTCAGGAATCTGTGCCTCTATAGAACAGAACTGCTATGGAGGCATCATGGGCGTGCAGTATTAATATTGTGACTGTTTGATGTAAACTGTTAAATAAGAAATTCAGCTCTGCTACATCTCTATATATACTGAATTAAACAATGCAAGTCTACTTAACCATGGTTCAGCAAAACATCTTTGCACTTCAGTGTAAATTGCATTTAGTTATCTTCACTGAAATGAGTGACAGAAATAGGTTTTCTTTAGTATTTTAAGGATGTGTTTAAAGCAATTTCAAACAATTGCTATAAATACCTAAATTGTCTGTGTTTTAAGATAAACCTAATAAAGTAATTCAGTGGTAAGAGAAAGGTATTTAAAATGGAGAAGCTAGTTTCTCTTCTGTATAAGCCCTATCCAGAATTACTGAAGAATTTATGTAGAAGTCTAACCACAATCTGGAAAAATGGTTGTAAATTATTGAAAGTGCAAATACTGCTTCAAAATGAAAATACCCAAAACCTAAAAAAGAAAAAAAAAAAAAAAGATATAAAAATTATTTGCTAGGTGCAAGAGTTCTGTAACGGTCACTCTAAGGCTAAAGCCCCACGTAGCGGGCCACAGCAAAAAAAAAACGCTGTGGGAAAAAACGCAGCGTCAAGGCATTGCAGTATTTTCCACTGCACTTTTCACAGAAAGTCCACAGAGGTTTCCTCTGCGGACTTTCAACTTCAATTATACCTATAGGAAATCCGCCAGCGTTTCCGTAGGTATAATTGACATGCTGCGATTTCCAAAACTGCACTTCACTTTGAAGTGACTGTAACATGCTGTGTTTTTTTCCACAGCGTTTACACTGTGGCGTTTACACCATGTGGGGCCCCCGGCCTTAAGGGGATTGTCTTATTACAAACGTTAATGGTATATTGATTCTGTTATCTTGTTAAAGCACTAAGCCACTCCTGTTGACTATGTTTGGATTTTTCTGGAGTTCATTAACATGGTTGGCCCATTGTAGTTAATATCCAACTATGTGGCATCCACGAAAAGCCAAATTAAGCCAGCAGGAAATAAAATGTGGATGTGAAGTGAAAAACTGAGCAAGTAATATTTAAGGGAATGTGAGAATAAATGTCTGTGGCATTTGGCATTTGGCACACCAAGCTACTTTGGTTATAAACAAGACAGCAAGAGGTGTCCAACCACATGCTCAGACTGAATAGAGTGGGGTGCATTATACTGTGAAGGATCGTGAGTACATATATAACACTGATTGTAGACATACTGTACACTACTAAAGAGGTTCACCGTTATTTTTCATATGATTTTTCTTCCAAGCTAACTGGAGATGGGTGAATCGATTCATAAGGAGCCTAGTTCATCCTGAAAATTCCAAATTGTTCGGTTTTTAACAAAACGAAATATCAATTAGTTTTGGAGGAACAAAAATGGCTGCGCTACGAGAAAATGGCCACCACCAGGTGTTACACCAGGAAATACAGAGCAGACAATGTCATGTGTGCAGTGACTCACACATCACATGATAGCAACATCTGACAGTCTCAGCCAATGCACAGTGGTAGCTGGACCTTACAGTGCTGATGTCTTATACACTACATAAAGCTTGTACACTCGTGACCAGCCTTTATTTGCTGTATTGGTGGAAAGGCACACACATCTATCTCAATGTATCTCATAGCTAATATTATGTATCCTATTACCTATTCTATAGGCAGCACAAGTCAGAAGTGAAAACTGAACAATAGTTATAGGAGTACTTAGAGAGAATCAAGAAACATACACAGGCAGATTAGTAGTGTACTACTAAAATAAAATTGAAGATACAGACATAGGACAGGTTCAGTCAGTGACTCTGCAAACAGTTAACACTTTTATTGCCAGGCAATAATCTATATTGTCTGACAGTACTTGTAATAGATAAATCTCTTCTATGTAAGGGAATTGCCTGTTGAGCAATTCCCCAGTGCTGCTGCTGAAACCTGGGAGGAAGGGGATGACAGAGACAGTGAGTCCTAAACTGAACCCACTCCCTGTCCCTGCCTACTTGCCTCACTGCCCTAGGTGACAGCGGACAACTGGGTGCCAGTCCCTTCTTAGATAAGTGACAACACAAAACGCGGACAAGACAAAAAACATGGAAGAGGAGTCAGAAAGCCAAGGGTTAAAACCAGAGAGACAAAGAAGTACCAAATCACAATCCAAAAGAGTAGTCACAAGAAAAGGCAAAGGTCAGAAGTCAGTAATAATAATATAATAGATAATAATAATAATAATAATAATAATAATAATAATAATAATAATATAATAGATAGAGAAACGCTTAGCAAGGACAGAGTCACAATAGCCAGCAACCAAGTGTGGGCTGATGGGCTGTAAATAGGAAGTCAGAACCTGTCCCAGGATTGATTGGCAGACAGGCTGTCAATCACAAGGCAAGGCTGAGATTAACTATTAGAGGAGCAGAGGGAAACAAAGGTGTGAGAGATAGGTGTGGTGGAAAATCAATTACAGAGGTGAGGGAATAAGGCAGTGTTGAGACAGGGTATTACAAGAAGCTAAAGCAAGGAATCATAGCCGGACGCGTCTCCTGCGCCGTAGCATGCGACTGGAGGATGGCATCGAAGTCCGAACGGGCGTGGACGTTACATTCGATATACACATAACATATTCTTTCTAGCATTGTAAATCTGAACAAAATATTTTAAACATTTCTCGTTATGTGCAAGTGCACTGCGTGTATTTAATTCTAGATATACAGTAGGGAAAAAAGTATTTAGTCAGCCACCAATTGTGCAAGTTCTCCCTCTTAAAAAGATGAGAGAGGCCTGTAATTGACATCATAGGTAGACCTCAACTATGAGAGACAAAATGAGAAAAATCCAGAAAATCACATTGTCTGATTTTTAAAATATTGATTTGCAAATTATGGTGGAAAATAAGTATTTGGTCAATAACAAAAGTTCATCTCAATACTTTGTTATATCCTTTGTTGGCAATGACAGAGGTTAAACGTTTTCTGTAAGTCTTCACAAGGTTGGCGCACACTTGTTGGTATGTTGGCCCATTCCTCTATGCAGATTGCCTCTAGAGCAGTGATGTTTTGGGGCTGTCACTGGGAAACACGGACTTTCAACTCCCTCCAAAGGTTTTCTATGGGGTTGAGATCTGGAGACTGGCTAGGGCACTCCAGGATCTTGAAATGCTTCTTACGCAGCCACTCCTTCATTGCCATGGCGGTGTGCTTGGGATCACTGTCATGCTGAAAGACCCAGCCACGTTTCATTTTCAATGCCCTTACTGATGGAAGAAGGTTTGCACTCAAAATCTCACGATACATGGCCCCATTCATTCTTTCATGTACACGGATCAGTCGTCCTGGTCCCTTTGCAGAGAAACAGCCCCAAAGCATGATGTTGCCTCCCCCATGCTTCACAGTAGGTAAGGTGTTCTTTGGGTGCAACTCAGTATTCACTCTCCTCCAAACACGACAAGTTGTGTTTCTACCAAACAGTTCTACTTTGGTTTCATCTCACCATATGACATTCTCCCAATACTCTTCTGGAACATCCAATTGCTCTCTAGTAGACTTCAGACGGGCCCGGATATGTACTGACTTAAGCAGGGGGACACGTCTGGCACTGCAGGATCTGAGTCCCTGGCGGCGTAGTGTGTTACTGATGGTAGCCTTTGTTACGTTAGTCCCAGCTTTCTGCAGGTCATTCACTAGGTCCTCCCGTTCTTGTGATCATTTTGACCCCACGGGGTGAGATCTTGCGTGGAGCCCCTGATCGAGCGAGATTATCAATGGTCCTGTATGTCTTCCATTTTCTAATTATTGCTCCCACAGTTGATTTCTTCACACCAAGCTGCTTGCCTATTGCAGATTCAGTCTTCCCAGCCTGATGCAGGTCTACAATTTTGTTTCTGGTGTCCTTCCACAGCTCTTTGGTCTTCACCATAGTGGAGTTTGGAGTGTGACTGTTTGAGGTTGTGGACAGGTGTCTTTTATACTGATAACAATTTCAAACAGGTGCCATTACTACAGGTAATGAGTGGAGGACAGAGGAGCCTCTTAAAGAAGAAGTTACAGGTCTGTGAGAGACAGAAATCTTGCTTGCTTGTAGGTGACCAAACACTTATTTTCCACCATAATTTGCAAATAAATTCTTAAAAAATCAGACAATGTGATTTTCTTTATCTGTTTTCTCATTTTGTCTCTAATAGTTGTGGTCTACCTATGATGTCAATTACAAGCCTCTCTCATCTTTTTAAGTGGGAGAACTTGCACAATTGGTGGCTGACTAAATACTTTTTTTCCCCACTGTACATCACACACAATAGTAAAGTAGTAGTGGTGGCCGTGGTACTGCTAGTAGCACATCCTTTGCTTATGTAAAAAAAAGAATCTCCATTGTTTTGCCATCTTTTTTGGTGTATTCACCCAATACAACTGAGCCTGATGTAATCTTAAAAAACACATTTAGGAATAGGAATTTCATGGTTTTTTTTTTCCGCTCTGGTCTGGTATCTGATCCATACACACTGTGAAGGTGGCAGAGAATTGTTGTAATCTGAACAAAATATTTTAAGCGTTCCTCTGTATGTGCAAGTGCACTGCGTGCGCATATGTGATTCTAGATAAATGTCACACATTTATGTAAAAAAAAAAAAATCTCCGTTATTTCAGTGTTTTTTCGGTTAATAATTAAGAACTTGTGGATAGGACCTGGCAACCAGGTCAGAATGGCAAGGTCACATCAGATGAAGAGGGTGGTGGCAGTGGTGATAGTAATTCCAGCCATACCGAATTTGTTCATCCCAAAACCCGTGCCGCCAACCCGAACACAAAACAAATCTTGAGAGGTTCACCCATCTCTAATGCTGACATATATCTGTGCGGTACATCAAATAGACTGAACAAGTTATGAAAAGCCCTGTGTGTATGCTCTGTTAAAACATTAAATTGCTTTGGTGAATCTGACATGTCCATGTATTACATGGACTAGCATTTATTTAATTGCTATATTTACCTTGCATGGATCACTTTGTGGAAGAGAAGCCAGACATTAATATATTGTCATAATAGTTTTCAGTACTTAAAAAAAATTCAGGATTCCCCATGCTTTGCCAGAAGACCAGTGAGGAACACAGGTTAATTTAAAGCAACATACAACTATAGTTCAGTGAAAGATTGCTGCCTGCTGTAAATATGAGCCTATATTCTGACTGCATCTCCACAGGTCAGCTGAAAGTATGCAGTCTTATGCAATCCCTCAGGTTACTGACATGCTCCTCTAATAATTAACTGGATCAATGCTAATAATAACATTAAATTCATTAAAATCCAATATGCAAAATCCACCCAAGACATATGAGAGAAAGCAGTCAGAAAGCCTGTGGTGTGCAGGAAACATTCATTATGCCATAAGCCTTTACTAAGTACATGCTGAGAAGCATGAGCTCTGAAGAAAATCATAGAGTCTGCTGTACAGTACTGGGAGGAAGAGCAGAGGTGAGATTGTGACATAAAGAACGAAAAAGGTATCATAAATTCTGAAAATGGAGACCATACAAAGCGACAAGTGAGATAAGGGACTGAAGTGATAATATCAATCTCTGTACAACTTCAAAGCCTGGGATGGAAAAGTTGGGTTATATTATATTAAACCTCATCAGCGACACTAAGGAATTAGTTTGCTCCAAAATTATAGCACGTTTGTTATTACAAAATCTATTTTAGTTTGTAACCTAATGATTTCACATATAAATTGATCATATAAGGAGTATCAAAAGATTTCTCTTTTACACATGTAGAGAAGGTTTAGGTTAGGCAGTAGCCAAGGGGATTTGCATACTCAATCCTTTGCCCTTTCTAGGCACAGATCAAAGTAGCTCAACACTTTGTGGTATTGTTTGCAATTACTAAAGCAATGTATTTTCAGACATTCTCAAAGAATGGGCTGAATTCTAATAAGGTTGACTGTAAAATATTCCTTTTATAATTTCCGTAAAATACATCTTTTGAAGCCATGCATTTTGCAAGGTTTATCATAAGCTCTGAGATATAGGACAGAAGTGTTGGAAACCAATTTACGCAAAAGCATTTTTAAGACCTTCTATCTTTGAAATCCTAGGTTACCAAATCTTCATTGGAAAAAGCTTTCATTTTGTGCAGCTGCAGACTTGTGGAGACTAGCTTATAATAAATTCATTATGTAAGCTTTACTGGAAAGATTCCCTTCCTCTACTACTGCCCTCTGTGTCTTTGAAATCTAAATGCACTAGTATTTAATCAGCTATCCTGGAGTCAGAACAATGGGCTGAAGAGAAGCTATCTGATGGATAATAACCTCTATGCATCTCACATTGAAAGAGAATGTCTGTTTTGTGAAAACCTTCAAGTTTTAATCACAGCACAATAGAGGACTTAGATGAAATCCAATTTTTTTTTTTTTTTTTTGGTTTGTCCTTTTCTTCAAACTTTTGGATTATGGATTGTCAGCCTTAAATGACTTTATTGTACCATACAAATGAATGAGTTTGAGCAAATTTTAGATACTTTTTTTTTTCATTTTAGTAGGACAGGATCATAGAAGAGAAGCAGCAAAGCAAACAATAGAGTTAGCGACTTAGCAGATTTGCAGCATTTTCTTTACCATATACACACGTGGACAAAATTGTTGGTACCCCTTGTTTAATTAAAGAAAAACCCACAATGGTCACAGAAATAACTTGAATCTGACAAAAGTAATTTGCCAAACTACATGTTGACAAGCCACAAAGCGTCTGGGAGAATGTCCTATGGATAGATGAGACAAAAATTTAAATTTGTGGCACATCAGCTCTATGTTCACAGACGGAAAAATGAAGCATATCTTGAAAAGAACACTGTCCCTATTGTGAAAGGAGGAGGCTCTGTTATGTTCTGGGGCTGCTTTGCTGCACAGGGTGTCTTGAATCAAGACTTTCAAGGGATTCTAGAGAGAAATGTGCTGCCCAGTGTCAGAAAGCTTGGTCTCAGTCGCAGGTCATGGGTCTTGCAACAGGATAATGACCCAAAACACACAGCTAAAAACATCCAAGAATGGCTAAGAGGAAAACATTGGACTATTCTGAAGTGGCCTTCTATGAGCCCTGACCTAAATCCTATTGAGCATCTTTGGAAGGAGCTGAAACATGCCGTCTGGAAAAGGCACCCTTCAAACCCGAGACAACTGGAGCAGTTTGCTCATGAGGAGTGGGCCAAAATACCTGTTGAGAGATGCAGAAGTCTCATTGACAGTTACAGGAATCGTTTGATTGCAGTGATTGCCTCAAAAGGTTGTGCAACAAAATATTAAGTTAAGGGTACCATCATTTCTGTCCAGGCCTGTTTCATGAGTTTTCTTTTTGAAAAAATTCTGTTGATGAATAGTTGAAAAGCAATGTCTGACTTTCATTTGTTCATTTTCAGAGAATTTTTATATATTATTACTTTTGTCAGATTCAAGTTATTTCTGTGACCATTGTGGGTTTTTCTTTCATTAAACAAGGGGTACCAACAATGTTGTCCACGTGTGTATAGAATAAGTAACAAGAATAGAATACATATGTCAGAGTAATGCGAACATGCACAAATGAGCCACTTATATGCAAATTGGAAGACATCAGATTATAGAACTGATATACATACACTACTACACTGTACTGTTAAGAGATCTGCTCCATACAGTATGTAGCATTTTTGAAGAAAAAAAAACATTTAAACAAAAAGTGTGATGTGTTTAATTTAATTTTTATTATTAAAAATATGTCCTGTTTTTTAATGGGAGCTCATCATGCATGATAATGCAGTTCAATATACAGACACTATGTTTTAGAACAAAGTGACAAAAAACATAATGCACCTAGATAGAAATATCAGATTGATGCAAAACTCAGCATGCAGTTATGTCTCAGTCAGATATGTACATGATTACAGTTGTGGCTTTATTAGACTGAGGTCTTGCCACAAGAGGGCATAAAAAGTGCTTTGCCTACACTGACCTACAAATAAACCATCAAAGGTTACTTTTGGGTAGTGTGCCTTTTGATGATAGATTGTTGATTGCTAGACATGCCTCTACAATGTACTTGAAGATTTTTTGCCTACTTGACAGCCTTTGAAAGGGTGACATCATTCAAATGAGAGGAGTAGGCTGGTCATTTTGTATTGCCCACCATAAAGATCATTCTGACCTGGCTGTTAAGAGGTGTTTGGAGCAGTGGTTACATGAGGGCACACACACGCAGTCCAGACCACCAGTACAGGGTTGTGAAAGATCCTCAGTGCGCCAACACCGCTTTGGCCCACACCTGAGACTTCTTTCATAAAAACCACACTCACCGCCAGTGAGTGCTGGGTTCACAAGATAAATACAAGACAAGCTTTCTAAATTTTATATATTTATTAACCCCTAAATGGGTCGGTATTAACATCTAACATATACAGTTCAGAACAGATATGTAGATATATACAAGCATTAACAGTTACTAGTTACAAGATACAGTACAATAAAATAAAAGGGAATAAAAGTGAAATAATTACTTTACCACACATATCCTGGATGTGGCTCTATAATCCAACACTCACACATAGCATGTGGAGTTAACCAGTGGTGGCTCCTAGCATGTGGCATCAACACAGCATTCCAGCCTGCATGCTCATGACAGTAAGCAGCAGCATTCCAGCCTGCATGCTTATCACAGTAAGCAGCAGCATTCCAGTAGTCTCTGCACAGTATTCTCATCATAGTATTCTCCTTATAGTCTCAGCCCAATCTCTCATCATAGTATTCTCCTCTCAGGGGTAGTCTGACTCACTGACCTCTTACCTCATCTTTTATACCCTTGATTACACCACCCAGAATGAGGTCACCGGCGACGGCAAGTCTGATTGATTAATGCACTCAAGTCCAGATTCTTTGTAAGGAGATAGGATTAAGTGGAATGATACAATGTTATCAACCATGTCTGATCTACCAGCCCAGGCTGAACAATTCATGTTTATTTGATGACCCAGGGCTATGTAAGAATTCAATGGAGCTATTCTGGGATGGATACAAAGCCCTATTGTTATATTGTTGCCTCTACTGATAACATACAACTAGGATTAGGGCTGCGCACATTATGAGTAAATGGAACTTAGAGGGAGATACGATACCCAGAGATCAAAATACAACTTTGAGTTATAGCCATATTTAAGTGGAATCATCACACCTCCCCCTTTTAGATGGGGCTTGTAGGAAGTAGGGGCCTGTGTCCCTCTTCTGAGAGCACCTCTGCCGCTTCAGCTCCTCAGGCTCTGGCCCCAAGGCTTCCTCACCCTCCCCCGGGGTCCCAGCAGACTCGGGCCTTGTCAGACTCCGAGGGTGGTTGAGCGGCACGCGCCTTCAATATGTCCAGGCTAGGGTCAGCTTGGACAGCATCTCTGAACTCTTGGCTGGAGTGAGACAAAAGAGAGGTGCATGTTACATAGCTGCCGGATCCTCCTGGCTCTCTAGTCTGACTAGGGACACTTCTAAGACTCAGGCCCTGAGCCACGTACACTTGGCTACCTCCTGCCTGTTCTGGGTCCGCTTTCTGAGTACTGGCATCCCGTGGAGCCACACTCATGACCCCAGGTCTTTGGGATACCAGTTCAGAGACCCCATCTCGGCGGCCTCTCAGGGTCCTTCTCACACTAGCCGCTAGTTGGGAGAGTTCTAGGGGATTCTGCACCTCCCCCTTTGCTTCCAAACCTAGGGGCACCTCTGGTTCTGGCACAGGTATGTTTGGACCCTGTCCTTCCTCCCAGACGCCTTGCCCCTTTGGGCCTACATCCTGTTCCTCCTTTACTTGGGTGGGTGATGGTGATACCAAGCCATCCCCCCACAATATATTGCCAGGTAATACATTTGACATACCCCCTTCTTGGATCACACCTCCAGTACCCCATGCCATCTGCACTTGAGCCATGGGCACTCCTGGAATAGAACTGGACAGAAGAGACGTGTATGTCTCATACCGGCCGGACTCCTCCGGCTTCAAGGGAGTGAGGCTAGTCATGGCGGTCTCAGCACCGACTCCAGGTGGTGTAGGCAACGGTTCAAGGGTCGGAACGCCCTCGACCCTTGTAGCACTCTGGCTGTGGGCTAACACCGCACTACCAGCAGTCCGTCCCTCACCTGGATTGGCCATGAGATCCACATAGCTTACCTGACCACCTGGCACATGGTCAGCAGTTGGGTGCTTATCGGATGCACTGGGCGAAATAGTAGAAGTCGCTTCCAGTGACTCAGAAGAGCTACCCTGTACACTTTCACAACAAGCATTGGCAATTACATTGACAGTACCTTCATTAGCAATTGTTAATTCACACCGGGCCTCAATGAGATCTGTGGTAGACATATTAACAAGCTGGGAGGGAGACGCCCCCACAGATGTGGGTGTGTCTACAGACAAGGTCTCATTGGCTCCTAGCACGGGGGTGAACAAAGCATCAATAACATTTTTGCTGAGCTGGGTTGCAGGAAGCTCATTTGCATCTTCCCTGCTCTCAGCTGAAGGCAACTCATTAGCATTAACATTAACTGCCATGGGAAGTATCTCAGAGAGGGGGTTACGGGCCCTCTCTGCAGATATGACAGACACATTATCAACATTAGTCATAGACAGTTTATCACAGTAAATTGGGGTGCTCCTCACCCCATATTGGGACATCATAGGTCCTAAATCAGTTCCCAACAGTACATTAGCAGGCAAATCAGTCAATAGTCCCACAGTCCGCATTCCTTTTCCTGCACCCCAGTCCAGATACACAGATGGGCCACCTGCTGTGGCTTGGGAAGCAGGGAAGTTCTCAGGGCGGTTGGGGCACTCCTCCTTGAAATGTCCTGTCTGGTTACAGGCATGGCCCCGCCACATCTCCCCTTGGGGTTTGGGGAAGGTCACCCGGGCACCCAGAGTTCTTGGGACAGGGGAGGGACCACCCGGGGCATAGTTTGTCTCACCCAACCTGACGACAGACGGCTGTGGTGAACTCCGGCCTGGCTTCTCCTTCCAACTTGAGGGTCTCTGCAGGGTTGTTGGAGTTTGCGCAGGGGCTGTTTGTGCCTGCTGGGAGAGTTACATCCTTTTGAGCTCAAGCTGATACTGCCACTCAGCCTGCCGTTCTGCTGCCTCACGATCAGCCTGCCGTTTTGCTGCCTCATGATCAGCCTGCCGTTCTGCTGAATCACGATCAGCCTGCCGTTCTGCGGCCTGCCGTTCTCGTTCTGCTGCCTCACGATCTGCCTGCCGTTCTGCGGCCTGCCTTTCTTGTTCTACAGCTTCCAGAAAACGGCACAACACCTGCAGGTATGTGTTAGGGTCACTAGTGCCTACTTACTGCAGGGCCATTTGCCAGTATGAAGCCATTCCCCCGACAAGGCTGGGGCTACTGGTCCCTCCTGGTGAAGTAATCCTTGGGACCGGGCTGCTTGCCGCACTTCCTGGCCTAGCCCCAAAATCAGGACTCTGCTCGATTCTCTGCATGGCTGTGGCTACCTCCATTTCAGCCATACGCTCAGGATCTCCAAAAGCCTGGTTCAGCAATTCTGGAGCTCTGCTTCTGAGCCCACTAGCCATCCACTGGTATTTGCCAAATAAAAGATAGGATAGAATACAAAGAGTAAGGGAAGGGAACAGCACTGTATCAAACTTTCACTGTAACTTAATGCTTGCTTTAATACCGAGCTTGTCTCATAGGATTACTACAATCCCCAGCGTCTGAGTGATAAAGGTCACCAACACACGCTGTTTATCCTAAGATCCCACTATGCTGCCACCAATGTGAAAGATCCTCAGTGCGCCAACACCGCTTTGGCCCACACCTGAGACTTCTTTCATAAAAACCACACTCACCGCCAGTGAGTGCTGGGTTCACAAGATAAATACAAGACAAGCTTTCTAAATTTTATATATTTATTAACCCCTAAATGGGTCGGTATTAACATCTAACATATACAGTTCAGAACAGATATGTAGATATATACAAGCATTAACAGTTACTAGTTACAAGATACAGTACAATAAAATAAAAGGGAATAAAAGTGAAATAATTACTTTACCACATATATCCTGGATGTGGCTCTATAATCCAACACTCACACATAGCATGTGGAGTTAACCAGTGGTGGCTCCTAGCATGTGGCATCAACATAGCATTCCAGTCTGCATGCTCATCACAGTAAGCAGCAGCATTCCAGCCTGCATGCTTGTCACAGTAAGCAGCAGCATTCCAGAAGTCTCTGCACAGTATTCTCATCATAGTATTCTCCTTGTAGTCTCAGCCACATCTCTCATCATAGTATTCTCCTCTCAGGGGTAGTCTGACTCACTGACCTCTTACCTCATCTTTTATACCCTTGATTACACCACCCAGAATGAGGTCACCGGCGACGGCAAGTCTGATTGATTAATGCACTCAAGTCCAGATTCTTTGTAAGGAGATAGGATTAAGTGGAATGATACAATGTTATCAACCATGTCTGATCTACCAGCCCAGGCTGAACAATGCATGTTTATTTGATCAACCAGGGCTATGTAAGAATTCAATGGAGCTATTCTGGGATGGATACAAAGCCCTATTGTTATATTGTTGCCTCTACTGATAACATACAACTAGGATTAGGGCTGCGCACATTATGAGTAAATGGAACTAAGACGGAGATACGATACCCAGAGATCAAAATACATCTTTGAGTTATAGCCATATTTAAGTGGAATCATCACAAGGGGATTGTTTGATTCCCCAACAGACTGAGATGGCACATTTATTACACACCACTGTCTCTGCCTGAACCATTTCCAGGTGCTTAAGAGAAGGAAATTTGTTGACATGGTACCTATTACATGTCCTGCCTTTGACAATCAAACAATCCTCTCTACTGGTGGCCTGGACTGTCCAGAGCTTGTTCACTATGTGGTCGTGCCTTCATGTACTGCCTTTGACAGCCACCACCATTACCTTTGTTTGCACTGGTGTTGTTAATGAGCAACCTGGACTGCTATGGCATGGAACTGTATTATCTTTATCTTTCATGACAAATCGTTTAGGATCTGATTCGGATATAGAGGCCC
Source organism: Leptodactylus fallax (assembly GCA_947044405.1). NCBI lineage: Eukaryota > Metazoa > Chordata > Amphibia > Anura > Leptodactylidae > Leptodactylus > Leptodactylus fallax. Next base: position 105,439 of record CAMRHE010000087.1, on the reverse strand, counting down.
TGTTGTAAGTACTTCAGTCCTGCTTTTGTTGTGTAGCGACACATTGCCCAGTTGCCAGATTTATCGTCAATTGAGCCTTTATGGGACCAGCTGGAACCACATCTTTGGTAACCTATGAGTGTGCAGGATCTACAGGTCCAACTGCAACATCTATGGGAAAATACCTGCAGAATACCATATGGAACATTTATGCCTCCATTTCCAACAAAATCTCTTCCTTTTAATTGTATATTTTCCCCCAATAAACTTACCATTTCACTTTAATATTGTAATCACTTACATATATCATCATTACAGTCACAGATATAAAGTTTCATTTGATTCCAACAATTCTTAGTGCGTTATTATTTTTGTCAATGAGTGTAGTTCAGTTGAAAAGTTTTGGCAGAGCTAGTAGTTTAGTCATTCAGATATTTGCTTATTCTGAGGTTGAGAGTCCACTGAATGGTCCTAGTAATTGGCAGTCTTCCCTGTATATACAAAGGACCATATCAGTAGGAGCACCCACTTGAATCACCATGAAAATGCAATCTAATTGCCATTTCACAGAGCAGGAGGAGCTGAGGAGATTGATTTATAAATTTGCGCAAACAGATTCAATATAACCTGTCATTTATCCATTTCTAACTCTGCTTTTTCTATGCTTAGAAAGAGTAATTGAGTCCAGTGTGCATATAGAGATAGCTCCTGGTCTATAACATGGTGCTTGGAGATTGAACTTCATTTTTATGGTGACAGGTTCCCTTTAAGCCCAGAATGTGCAGATATTTACCTTAATAATTAGTTGTGTACATTTTCAATGAGATGGGTTTCCATTAATTTTATGGGAAATTATTTTTTATTTTAAAAACCTTTGCTCAGGTGGACACATTTTCTTTTCTATATAGTCAGTACAACAGTGTGTGTATGCTTTTTGGGAGTTAGAGAAATTGATAGAGAAATCTCATGGACTATTAATCTCTTCAGGAAGTAGTGGAGTACAGCCCCATCCCAAGAGACAAGAGCGTGTGATAGGGAAGATGCATACAGAGCCTTATCTTTGTGTATAGTGCACAGTGCTTTAATCCTGCCTTATCTAGACCTCCAGCAGTAGAACAAAGCAGTCATTAAATGCCTTCCTTTTGCTGAAGAAATATCAATGTATTCTGTCTGTTCTAGTGGCCAGTGTGAAAATGAGATATTAAAGAACAGCACCAACACTTAAAACAACATGTGTGTAGTAAAAACCTCATATAAATAAAATATCATTTTCTGATGTTATTTTAACTTGATGGCTATTCTTGGGATTTAGAAATTTGCATAAAAAATACCATTATAATATATATTAAGAAGTTAATGATAACAAAATTTTGGTCTTAAAAAACATAAGGGGAGATTTATTAAGCTACACGAGCCAAGATTTTGATAAACATGCAGTGCATCACATTTAGTATCCCTTAGCATGAAACAGCCATAGTTTGCCAAAAAGGAACATGAAAGACGTGCCATGGAAAACTGAACCAATATTTAATTACAAAATTCTTGCACAAAACAAAACAACTAATATTGTAGGTGGTATAAACTTAGACTAGACAGTATAAAGGTCATACAGTTTATCACCCACTATCAGCCACTATGATAAATCTGGCATATTGTAAGATGCCACAAAACAAACCAACTAATATTGTAAATGGCATGAACTTAGACTAGACAGTATAAAGGTCACACAGTTTATTGCCCACCATCAGCCACTGTGATAAATCTGGCATATTTTTAGATGGCATCCGCCACTGTGATACATTTGGTATATTTTTAGATGGCATCAGCCATGGTGATAAATCTGGCATATTTTTAGACTATCTAGTCTAAATTTATATTGTCTAAATATAGGACAAGATTAGTAAATCTGCCCCATAGTGTAAATTTTTTCAAATTTTTTTTTTTTTTTTTAAACATTACAAATGTCACATGACTTATCACATTTTAGGGGTACATAATAAGAGACATTGCAGCACTACCAATACTCACAGAAATACAGTACTTATATTTGTAACACTATGTTATGTTTTACTATGTGCAATGCTTAGTATACAGTAATCAGACCTTCACTTTTACAACTGTAGATTGACATATTTGCTATAATGCTCCAGATGCTTGGAAGGGAGGACAAATCCAAAAAGGTTAAATGTTACAATAATCTATAACTCAATATGAAGACCATTCATTTTCTCAGACAGAGCATAACGGAGCAGCTTGTTCAGTGAACTTCAGCATTCCAAAGAAAGCATCTCCATTCTACCTCTTTTAAATGCAATGTTCAGTGGAACTGCCTATTGACCCACTTCAGTCACAAAGACAGGGATGAAATAATGCAGCATTAAAGATATATTCATTATAGAAAAAATGTCTTTTCTAAGGAGGGGTTAAAACATGATCATCATCCTCAGCAGCATCACTCTCATCATTCAATTGCCTACAAACACCCTAATGTAGATGAAATTATTGGATAACTAATACATTCAGCTTTCAGTAATTGCATCAGAAAAGTGCACATAATAAACCAATGACATTAGATCATTTTCTAACTTCACTCCTCTATATATTTTTCTCAGTTTATTGAATATAGCATTTGCTGTTTGGATATATTTCTGTTTTTCTGTCTGCCTTCCTAAAGGGTACCTGAGCTTTCATTGAAACTTTAATTATGTTCAGGGATTTGCTATTCAATCTGTTCTCTTGCTGTATAAGCCTTCATACATGATGCCCTATCCATTATGGCTGCAGCACATTTTACATTTCTCTGTCTCAGGCTGTTGGTATGTACAATAAAAAGCAGTCTCCCCTCCTCCCCCATTCATTATTAGCTCTGGTTTATCCGCATGTAATTCTGCCAGGAGTAACTGTAAAATAGCAAACAAATAAGTACAAAAAGCCCAGTCCCTGACACAGAATAGAGAAATATGAGCACAGTAAGGAAAGCTGCTTGCTGTCTATGCCTGACATCCCATCAGAAATAACACAGCTAATCACAGGTATAAATACATAGTAAACTCTCCTTACATTGTTGCAGCATGCTTTCAGTGCCTGCTGTCTGTAGACATGCACAGGTTGTGAGTAGTTTCAGACCCTCCCCCTCCCCTCCATTGTGTGAAGAAAACCAATCTCTCCTCCCTCCACTCACTGTAAAGATGTTTTGATTATAAAGATAACTAAGGATGGAATTTCACTGGTAACAGGAAGTCAACAGTAAATTAGCTAGAAGGGAGACACCTAGTGGCAGGAACTCTAGAGAGGTTTTTCAGGCAGAAAATGGCAAGATTTTTAAATAAGATGTATTACATTTCAGTCCAGAAATTACATGCTCTATTATATAAGAGTAAGTTGTCTGAAAAGCTAGTGACCATTTAAATGAGAGTACTGAAGTCATGTATGATGGGAATCACCAGAATAGTTCTGATACTAACATTATATTATTTAATATACAGTGCCTTGAGAAAGTATTCGGTCCCCTTGAACCTTTCAACCTTTTGCCACATTTCAGGCTTCAAACATAAGGATATAAAATTTTAATTTTTTGGTGAAGAATCAACAACAAGTGGGACACAATCGTGAAGTGGAACGAAATTTATTGGATATTTTAAACTTTTGTAGAAAATAAAAAACTGAAAAGTGGGGCGTGCCAAATTATTCGGCCCCCTTAAGTTAATACTTTGTAGCGCCACCTTTTGCTGCGATTACAGCTGCAAGTCGCTTGGGGTATGTCTCTATCAGTTTTGCACATCGAGAGACTGAAATTCTTGCCCATTCTTCCTTGGAAAACAGCTCGAGCTCAGTTAGGTTGGATGGAGAGTGTTTGTGAACAGCAGTTTTCAGCTCTTTCCACAGATTCTCGATTGGATTCAGGTCTGGACTTTGACTTGGCCATTCTAACACCTGGATACGTTTGTGAACCATTCCATTGTAGATTTTGCTTTATGTTTGGGATCATTGTCTTGTTGGAAGATAAATCTCTGTCCCAGTCTCAGGTCTTTTGCAGACTCCAACAGGTTTTCTTCCAGAATGATCCTGTATTTGGCTCCATCCATCTTCCCATCAATTTTAACCATCTTCCCTGTCCCTGCTGAAGAAAAGCAGGCCCAAACCATGATGCTGCCACCACCATGTTTGACAGTGGGGATGGTGTGTTCAGGGTGATGAGCTGTGTTACTTTTACACCAAACATATCGTTTTGCATTGTGGCCAAAAAGTTCGATTTTGGTTTCATCTGACCAGAGCACCTTCTTCCACATGTTTGGTGTGTCTCCCAGGTGGCTTGTGGCAAACTTTAAACGAGACTTTTTATGGATATCTTTGAGAAATGGCTTTCTTCTTGCCACTCTTCCATAAAGGCCAGATTTGTGCAGTGTACGACTGATTGTTGTCCTATGGACAGACTCTCCCACCTCAGCTGTAGATCTCTGCAGTTCATCCAGAGTGATCATGGGCCTCTTGGCTGCATCTCTGATCAGTCTTCTCCTTGTTTGAGATGAAAGTTTAGAGGGACGGACGGTCCTTCGTAGATTTGCAGTGGGCTGATACTCCTTCCATTTCAATATGATCGCTTGCACAGTGCTCCTTGGGATGTTTAAAGTTTGGGAAATCTTTTTGTATCCAAATCCAGCTTTAAACTTCTCCACAACAGTATCACGGACCTGCCTGGTGTGTTCCTTGGTCTCCATGATGCTCTCTGCACTTTAAACAGAACCCTGAGACTATCACAGAGCAGGTGCATTTATACGGAGACTTGATTACACACAGGTAGATTATATTTATCATCATCAGTCATTTAGGACAACATTGGATCATTCAGAGATCCTCACTGAACTTCTGGAGTGAGTTTGCTGCACTGAAAGTAAAGGGGCCAAATAATATTGCACGCCCCATGTGAAAGATCCTCCGTGCGCCAACACCGCTGTGGCCACACCCTGAGTCCTCTTTCATATAAAAACCACACTCACCGCCAGTGAGTGCCGGGTTCACCAGATAAATACAAGACAAGCCTTCTAAATTTTATATATTTATTAACCCCTAAATGGGTCGGTATTAAAATCTAACATATACAGATCAGAACAGATATGCAGACATATGCAAGCATTAACAGTTACTAGTTACAAGATACAGTACAAATAAAATAAAAGGGATTAAAGGTGAAATGATTACTTTACCACATATGTCCTTGATGTGGTTCTATAGTCCAACACTCACACATGGCATGTGTGAGTCACCAGTGGAGGCTTTTCAGCATGTGGCATTAAAACGATAATCCCGCCTGCATGCTCTCATAACAGTCTCTCACAGTCCCTTGTAGGCTCATCATTGTCAGCAGCAGCATTCCAGCCTGCCTGCTCATAGTAGCATCTCAGTCAAAGTCTCTCTCAGTGGAAGTCTGTGATGGTCTCCTGCATAATCTCCATAGTGTAATCTCCTGCAATATCTCTTCTCACAGACCTCTTACCTCATCTTTTATACCCTTTATGCCCCCTCCCAGAATGAGGTCACCGGCGACAGTATGTCTGATGAGTTAATTCAATCACTTTCAGACCCTTTGTATGTAGATGAGACAAAGTGAATTGATACCGTTATCAGTCATATCTGGTCAACAGCCCAGGCTTGAACAATGCACTATTGTTTGATCAGCCAGGGCTGTATAGGAATACAATGGAGCCCTATTGTTCCAGCCTAGACGCTACTGCCAATATGCACCTAGGCTTGTAGCTGCTCACAGTATGCAAGCAAGGAAGAAGGGATATCCTATACCCAGAGACCAAAATATAGCTGAGTTATGGCCATATTTAGGCAGAATCATCACACCTCCCCCTTTAGATGGGGCTTGCAGGAAGTAGGGGCCTACGCCCCTCTTCTGAAAGCACCTCCGCCTCCAGCTCCTCAGGCTCTGGCCCCAAGGCTTTCTCACCTTCCCCCCGGGGTCCCAGCAGACTCGGGCCTTGTCAGACTCTAAGGGTGGTTGAGCGCCATGCGCCTTCAATATGTCCAGACTAGGGTCAGCTTGGACAGGCTCTCTGAACTCTTGGCTGGAGTGAGACACAAGAGAGGTGCATGTTACATAGCTGCCGGCCCCTTCTGTCTCTCTAGTCTGACTAGGGACACTTCTAAGGTCCAGGCTCTGAGCCACGTACACTTGGCTACCTCCTGCCTGTTCTGGGTCCGCTTTCTGAGTACTGGCACCCTGTGGAGCCACACTCATGACCTCAGGCCCTTGGGGTACCATTCCAGAGATCCCATCCTGGCAATCTCTGCTCTCCTGGCTACCCTTGGCCTGCTCTCTCAGGGTCTTCCCCACACTAGCCGCTAGTTGGGAGAGTTCTAGGGGATTCTGCACCTCCCCCTCTGCTTCCAAACCTAGGGGCACCTCTGGTTCTGGCACAGGTATGTTTGGACCCTGTCCTCCCTGTACTTCGGTGGGTGATGGTGATACCTTGGGCAAATGACTGAGATCATGCTTCCCCAAACCATCCCCCCACAATACATTGACAGGTAATACATTGGACATACCCTCTTCTTGGATCACATCTCCAGTACCCCATGCCATCTGCACTTGGGCCATGGGCACTCCTGGAATAGAACTGGACAGAAGAGACGTGTATGTCTCATACCGGCCGGACTCCTCCGGCTTCAAGGGAGTGAGGCTAGTCATGGCGGTCTCAGCACCGACTCCAGGTGGTGTAGGCAACGGTTCAAGGGTCGGAACGCCCTCCACCCTTGTATCACTCTGGCTGCGGGCTAACACCGCACTACCAGCAGTCCGTCCCTCACCTGGATCGGCCATGAGATCCCCATAGCCTATCTGACCACCTGGCACATGGTCAGCAGTTGGGTGCTCATCAGATACACTGGGCGAAATAGTAGAAGTCGCTTCCAGTGACTCAGAAGAGCTACCCTGTACACTTTCACAACAAGCATTGGCAATTACATTGACAGTACCTTCATTAGCAATTGTTAATTCACACCGGGCCTCAATGAGATTTGTGGTAGACAGATTAACAAGCTGGGAGGGCGACGCCCCCGCAGATGTGGGTGTGTCTACAGACTTAGTCTCATTGGCTCCTAGCACGGGGGTGCACAAAGCATTAATAACATTTTTGCTGAGCTGGGTTGCAGGAAGTTCAGTTGCATCTTCCCTGCTCTCAGCTGAAGGCAACTCATTAGCATATACATTGACTGCCAGGGGAAGTATCTCAGAGAGGGGGTTACGGGCCCTCTCTGCAGATATGACACACACATTATCAGCATTAATCATAGACAGTTTATCACAGTAAATTGGGTTGCTCCCCACCCCATATTGGGACATCACAGGTCCCAAATCAGTTCCCAACAGTACATTATTAGGCAAATCAGTCAATAGTCCCACAGTCCGTATTCCCTTTCCTGCACCCACATCCAGATACACAGATGGGCCACCTGCTGTAGCTTGGGAAGCAAGGAAGTTCTCAGGGCGGTTGGGGCACTCCTTCTTGAAATGTCCTGTCGGGTTACAGGCATGGCCCCGCCGCACCTCCCCTTGGGGTTTGGGGAAGGTCACTAGGGTGCCCAGAGTTCTTGGGACAGGGGAGGGACCACCCGGGGCATAGCTTGTCTCACCCGACCTGATGACAGATGGCTGTGGTGAACTCCGGACTGGCTTCTCCTTCCAAGTTGAGGTTATCTGCAGGGTTGTTGGAGTTTGCGCTTGCTGGGAGATTTCCCGCCTTTTCAGCTCAAGCTGATACTCCCTCTCGGCCTGTCGCTCAGCAAACTGTTGTTCCCATTCTGCAGCTTTCCTCTCTCTCTCTGCCTGTCGCTCAGCAAACTTCCTCTCTCTCTCTGCCTTTCGCTCAGCAGCCTCCCTCTCTCTCTCTGCCTGTCGCTCAGCAGCCTCCCTCTCGCTCTCTGCCTGTCGCTGAGCAGCCTGCCGTTCTTGTTCTGCAGCTTTCCTCTCTCTCTCTGCCTGTCGTTCTACGGCTTCCTGAAGCCAGTGCAACTCCTGCTGGTATATGTTAGGGTCCCTGGTGCTTAAGTGCTGCAGGGCCATTTGCCAGACTGAAGCCATTCCCCCAGCAAGGCTGAGGCTACTGGTTCCTCCTGGTGAAGTAATCCTTGGGACCGGGCTGCTTGCCACACTTCCTGGTCTAGCCCCAAAATCAGGACGCTGCATAGCTGTGGCTGCCTCCATTTCAGCCATACGCTCAGGATCTCCAAAAGCCTGGTTCAGCAGTTCTGGGGCTCTGCTTCTGAGCCCACTAGCCAGCCACTGGTATTTGCCAAATAAAAGATAGGATAGAATAAAAAGAATAAGGGAGGGGAACAGCACTGTATCAAACTTTCACTGTATCTTAATGCTTGCTTTAATACCGAGCTTGTCTCATAGGATTACCATAATCCCCAGCATGTGAGTGATATAGGTCACCAACACATACCGTTTATCCTAAGATCCCACCACGCTGCCACCAATGTGAAAGATCCTCCGTGCGCCAACACCGCTGTGGCCACACCCTGAGTCCTCTTTCATATAAAAACCACACTCACCGCCAGTGAGTGCCGGGTTCACCAGATAAATACAAGACAAGCCTTCTAAATTTTATATATTTATTAACCCCTAAATGGGTCGGTATTAAAATCTAACATATACAGATCAGAACAGATATGCAGACATATGCAAGCATTAACAGTTACTAGTTACAAGATACAGTACAAATAAAATAAAAGGGATTAAAGGTGAAATGATTACTTTACCACATATGTCCTTGATGTGGTTCTATAGTCCAACACTCACACATGGCATGTGTGAGTCACCAGTGGAGGCTTTTCAGCATGTGGCATTAAAACGATAATCCCGCCTGCATGCTCTCATAACAGTCTCTCACAGTCCCTTGTAGGCTCATCATTGTCAGCAGCAGCATTCCAGCCTGCCTGCTCATAGTAGCATCTCAGTCAAAGTCTCTCTCAGTGGAAGTCTGTGATGGTCTCCTGCATAATCTCCATAGTGTAATCTCCTGCAATATCTCTTCTCACAGACCTCTTACCTCATCTTTTATACCCTTTATGCCCCCTCCCAGAATGAGGTCACCGGCGACAGTATGTCTGATGAGTTAATTCAATCACGTTCAGACCCTTTGTATGTAGATGAGACAAAGTGAATTGATACCGTTATCAGTCATATCTGGTCAACAGCCCAGGCTTGAACAATGCACTATTGTTTGATCAGCCAGGGCTGTATAGGAATACAATGGAGCCCTATTGTTCCAGCCTAGACGCTACTGCCAATATGCACCTAGGCTTGTAGCTGCTCACAGTATGCAAGCAAGGAAGAAGGGATATCCTATACCCAGAGACCAAAATATAGCTGAGTTATGGCCATATTTAGGCAGAATCATCACACCCCACTTTTCAGTTTTTTATTTTTTTACAAAAGTTTAAAATAACCAATAAATTTCATTCCACTTCACAATTGTGTCCCACTTGTTGTTGAGTCTTCACCAAAAAATTAAAATTTTATATCCTTATGTTCGAAGCCTGAAATGTGGCAAAAGGTTGAAAAGTTCAAGGGGGCTGAATACTTCCTCAAGGCACTGTACTACTCATATAATCCCAAAATATAGTATTTGAAGTGATTACCTCAATAATACAACCTCCATTTGCTTTATGAGTATATATTGAGGTCACTCATTGAGTGGAAGTATGGACCACGACCCCCTTCTTGTGGAGAGCTGTTTACAGATAACAGTTCTGGCATCTCTGGTTATCCATATGTTGCATAGCTCACCATTCATAGCCAGTACAGGGGAAATGTGTGATTGCATGATGTACAGCGGAAATGTAAGGGAAATGTATGATTGTATGATGTACTGTATGATGATGCTCAAAGATTTCCCAAGGTTTACAGCTTCATCCAGAAAAAGTGGATGTCTTAATTGGACAGCTCCTTTACAGAAGGTTCCAGCAGACTTTTCTACCTCTATTCATAATTTAGGGAAGACTTTTTACACATTATATCTATTATATTCCATACTGTATATTAGTGGCAAATATTTTAACAAAGTTAACCGAAATATGGGGAATGACAATTTATTTACTTTTCCTAAATTGTAGTGGGAGTACTCCGAATAGTATTCACACCAAACCCATATTTCATACAACCATGCATTGATTTTGTGGATTTGGTGAATGTTTATTTTGTCAGTAACAAGGCGCTTATTATAAATATACTCCAATTATGTTATTATCTGTCTTAGCTGTTTAGAGGGAAAGATCATAAAAAGTATCTGGGCTGGTATTGGAATAAAATAGGGAAGATTTTTAATTCTTATCAGTGTTGGTTGTTCAGATGCCAGTTTCGCTGCCACTGTCAGTATGAACATAATAACATGGTTTTCTCCATATGCAAACTCCTGTAAAATAGTGTCACCCAAGTAACACTACATTTGTTTTGTATAATTTATTGTGACTGCCAAAAAGCGCCTCTGTCCTCTTAGTCTGGATACAGTGAAAGGCTAATTCCTATGAAAATCTGCATCATGTGCTCCACTTTTTAAACCTGGACTGTTCTAGAAAATCTGTGACAAAATACTTGTAAATTCTGAAAATAGGTTAACTTTGAACAACTGTATTTTGTATATTATAATAAACATTCTCACATTGAGTTTATACAAAATAACTAACTCTTCATGTCAGATTTGTCTTAACATAATCCGATTGTATTCCATATTAAAATGAATGTAATAAAAGGGATAAGGCCTCATGCAAAGCCAAGTGCACACAGCCTTTATGGAACACAGAGTTTGAATCCATATGCTTTCACATGATGTTTCCATACTGCATTGTAGTCTCTAGATACTATGCTTCTTGGGTAGAATGCCCTCATAATAAAGGAAGTAATATAGTAATTTCTTTCACATGAACCACTTACAAGTCTGTGATAAAATGAAAAACTGCTGTATGAAATTTAGAGGGTCTAAAGATTTAGAACAATATAAATCTGCTATAGGTCTATGTAATGGATGTAAAGGCTTCAGTACTGTATTCAAGGTTTAACTTGGTTGTTAGCAATCATGGCAGTATAGTAGATTGTTACCCTGCCATAATTCCCCTACTTCTATATTAAGACATATTATAGCTATTGACACTAGGGTATTGATTTTTGTTTTCTTTTTGCGCTTGCCATAGGGGAGGGGAGGGAACAGAGGGGAGGTAGGAGTAATTATGGACATATTTATAGTCATGATATTTTAAATATTATCTGTAATTTCTTTCTATTAAATTTAAAATAAAATAAAGAAAGATAAATATCCCAAAATAGCCCTTAATACATTTGTCTCATATCTTTAGACTAGCAGTCCCCAACCTTTTTTGTACCAAGGACCACTTTCATGTAGGCCAATTTTCCTGTGGCCCTGCAGGGAATGGGGTTTTCGTTGGCAGGGCAGTTTTGAGGCAATTGGGGAGTTCATAATAAAACACAATAAAGTGCATATTTAATTATTACATTTATACAGTTCCCTATACTTTATTAAGGGAGTTCTCTCTCCATATAATGCATAACTTATTGGTGGTATGGACAGCTCCCTTAATAAAAGTACGGGTAGGGTGGGGGAACCATCAATATTACTGTAATAGTGTCCCCCAACAGGTAATATTACCTGTATGCAAGGGGGACTGTTTCCTGTGGGGGCACTACTAGGGTACTATTACAGTAATAGTGTCCCAATAGTGGCCCTCCACAGGTAATGTTATTAACTGGGGGATCACTATTACTGATAATACAGATAATATTACTCAAGGGGCACTATTACTGTAATAGTTTCCTACCACAGGTAATATTATCTGTGTGGGGGGGACTATTATCTGTGGGGGGCACTACTAGGGCTCTATTACAGTTACAGTGTCCCAAGTTCATAACATTACCTGTGTGTAAGGGGACTATTATTAACTGTGGGGGGCACTATTACTGTAATAGAGCCCTAGTGGTGCTCCCCACAGATAATCGCTCTCCCTTCCCCCTCATACTGTTACTATAGTTACAATTACATTATACTTACCTGCTGACTAATGCAGCTCCCAGGATCTCTTCTGACACACAGGATGTGTGCATCTTCTATGCTGCTCCCCAGCCCCAGCAGCACCATAGCAAAGGTTCCGGGAGCAGAAAAGAATTACTGGATGGCACAGTACCAAGTGGTCCGCAACCGGTCATTGGGGACCTCTGCTTTAGACAATAGAACACTGCAATACCAGTAGAAATACAAAAGTAAAAAAAAAAAATTGTGGATTTCCCAATGAAAGTTTTCTACATATTGGTGATTTGTGTACCTCAATCTAATTATCAGATCTATCTTTATGAGCTAACTAGCTCTCTTCTATAATGAGGAAAACTGGCTCTTTAGTGAAATATGACTACTGACACCCATTTGTAAAACAGTACTGTTTCGGAGAATTTGCTCGCTCTTTATTAGTACAGAATTGGGTATGGGTTGGTTGGGCTAAAATTTGAGCTAGTTTTCGGAATGTGCTCATTTTCCTTGGAAAGATCCATCTAATAGGGAGTCTTTACAGCAATGCTTCATGGGAAAATAGTTTTCCTTAAATTGATAATGGGAGTCACACTAGCTTTTTTCAGCACTTGTTTGCAACTAGCTGTAAAAGAAGCATATTGTTCTATCTTGAAGTCTTAAGAGGGCTGAAAGAAACAAGTCTATGTGTCAAAATATCCTCCAAAAGAAGCTTCAAAAACACTGAATATGGAGTGTGAATTCACCCTAAGATATTGATAACTTATATAACATACTTATAAGGCCGCAGTCAGGGGCGTAACTACCGGGGTAGCTGCGGTAGCGGCTGCCACAGGGCCCGGGACATTTGGGGGCCGCCTGCCCTTCCCATTCTGCGGAGGCGGAGGTGACTGTGAGCAGGAGCGGGGATCGGTAAGTGAGGCCGCGGGCTGTGAACCCCACAAACACTGCTACCATTATACTCTGGGATCTAAAAAGACCCCTTATGGGGCATTATACTGTGTGCAGGGGCCACTATGGGGCATAATACTGTGTGCAGGGGCCACTATGGGGCATAATACTGTGTGGAGGGGCCACTATGGGGCATAATACTGTGTGCAGGGGCCACTATGGGACATAATACTGTGTGCAGGGGCCACGATGGGGCATAATATTGTGTGCAGGGGCCACTATGGGACATAATACTGTGTGCAGGGGCCACTATGGGGCATAATACTGTGAGCAGGGGCCACTATGGGGCATAATACTGTGTGAAGAGGCCACTATGGGGCATAATACTGTGTACAGGGACCACTATGGGGCATAATACTGTGTGCAGGGACCACTATGGGCCATAATAGTGTGTGTAGGGGCCACTATGGTGCATAATAGTGTGTGCAGGAATGCAGTTTGTGCAGGGGGGGGGTTGGAGGGGGTGGACGGGGGGGGTTGGAGCGACGATTCGGGGGGGGCCATGTCAAATGTTCGCCTTGGGGCCCAGCCATTCCTAGTTACAGCACTGGCCGCAGTATATGGAAGAGTGTTTTCCACTACTTATCAAGCACAGTGCCATTCATTTTATAGTGGCTGTTCTTGGTATTGCTTCTCAGTCCCATTCATTGAAACGACTCTAAGTTAGAAACAATGCTCCCAACATTGACTTGTTCATTCTGTGCAGAGAATAGCCACAAAGTATAGGCACATTTTACAAAGTTGTACCCTGAATCACAAAGCTTTAATTTTTTTTTGTTAGATTTTTATGTCATTAATTTATTTACTCTACTTTAATGACCAATTTGAGAAAGAGCAGAAAATAGACTGTAACAATTCCAGAAAGAAGAAATCTTCAGTTTGTTATACCAGAAAGGGTTAACCTGCTCCTTTTACCTGATCTCCGTTTTACTTCGGTGTGAAGTAAGCAGCTATTTACTGTCTCTAATGTCAGGTTGTTTTTAATCTTGACATTAATAAGTTGTGGGGTTTTTTTTAATTCTTTATTTATAACATTTTCAAAACATAGGTATAAAACAGTATGCAAGCATGTGTATAGGCAAAAATGCCACTCCACGCAGGAAGTGCCAGGAATAAGAGGTGAGCAGGCTCAGAGGAGCAAGCTCACAAATATAAGGGAATAACCATAAACAATGTGGGAATCAAGATGAGAGAGGAAGCATTCAGAAAAAAGGGAGGGAGAAGAGGGGGAGGGAGAGAAAGAGTAAAAGAATCAAGGATTCAGAACAGGGGAGAGGGCACCCCACCTGAGGAAGATAGCGGCTTGTGGGTCGCCATTAGTTTAAAGCTATGGTGGATTTGTATTCGGTGGAGTTCTGATATATTGTCCAATAATGCCAGGTCTTCATAAAGACATGATGACAGTTATGTACCGTGTTTCTCCGAAAATAAGACAGGGTCTTATATTATTTTTTGTTCTGAAAAAAGGGCTAGGGTTTATTTTCGGGGTAGGTCTTAATTTTTTTCATGAACAACAATCACACATTTGATCATTTTTTATTTCAACTTTTATCAGAGTTTAAACAGCGAAAAAACAGCAGTTTGGCACTTTTGATTTTTTTTTTTCCCACTACAGCATTCACCATAGAGGTAAAGTATTTTTATAAGTTTGTAGAGCGGGCGTTTTCGGACACAGGGATACCTAATGTGTATGTGTTTCACAGTAATACTTAATTTGTATATGTATTCTAGTGAAAGTGGGAGGGGGCTTGAACTTTTATTTATTTATTTTTTTTTTACTATTAACCCATCCTAGGGGGCTTGAACCTGCAATCATCCCATAGACTGCAATACAACTTATTGCAGTCTATGGGAGATTATCTACATTACTAATGAGGCTGGTCTATGACCAGCCTCAATAGTAATATTCCTATGACAGGCCTGGGAGCCTTCATAACGCTCCTGGCTGTCAAAGAAACAGGTCGGCTCCTGCGATCTCGCCTCGCGGAGCCGACCTGCAACATGAAAGGTATGAGGTTAGTGGGGACCGGCCCCAGGGATAGTTCCTCTGCTTTGGGGGGGGGTGGATTTAGGGGAGGAGGAGAGTTCATGGACTGGCAGACTCAACAATGCCCGCATCCGCTGTAATCGCACGGCAGATGTCAGGAAGGGGTTAAATTAGCTAGGGCTTATTTTTGGAGTAGGGCTTATATTTCAAGCCTACTCCAAAAAACCTGGAAAATCTAGCTAGGGCTTATTTTCAGGGTAGGTCTTATTTTTGGAGAAACACGGTAGCTGTGCTGCCGTCAGATCCTCCATCAAAGCAACTCCTCTATCTTCTTAAACCAGAGCTTGATAGATAGAGGTTCTGGATGTCTCCACAAGAAAGGCATGCAGGCTCGGGCAGCATTGATCAAGTGTCAAATCAGGGAAACCCGATATGACCTGAGAGGAATGTCACTCAGATGAAGTAGGAAGCACCCCGGAGAAAAGGTCTGTTTAGGAAGACGTAATTCTCCAAACCTCACGCAAGAAACCAAACAGAGAGGGACAGCTTCAGAAGATATGGAGAGTGTCTCTGTATGGTGCTGAACAGTGCCAGCACGAGGAGGGCAGCGAAGCCAGCAGTGTATGTAACTTGGAAGGTACTCTATACCAGCATGATAGGATCTTGTAATCTGGAGGAGGAGTGTGCAAGGCAACAGCCTAGCCCTCTGAGTATCAGAAAAACTAAGATCCAACTCCCAGTGATGGAGGTACACGGGGGGGGACGAGAGACCCATGGCTATAGAGAGACGGCCAAGCCCGAACCGACTCGTCGGTTTTCGAGTGCGCAAACGAGGAGGGGTTAGGTATGGAAGATAAAAAATGAGAGAGTTGATTGGCTCTCCAAAAACCTATGAGACTGGGTTTGGTGATATCCTGTAAATTCCGTGCCAGCATCCACATGTTATTACAGAGAAACTGATGGGCCCTGTAAAGACCCTCTCGAGACCATCGAATAAAAAGGGGATCCTCAATCCTTAGAGTGAAAGCCGGATTACGCAGAATCAAGTACATCGAGGAGGGTCGGGGTGAGAGGTGACTGGTGGAAAAGGCATGCGAAACGATCCTCAAGGTGGGGGAGAGGTTAGGATCTGTGAGCATGTCCCATGAGATAGTTTGTAGCCAGGGGGCAGAGGTAAGGGGGTTGTGTAAAAAGCAGATTCCAAACCTCACCATGATGATGCCAATCAACCACTCAAGAGAGCTGGGTGGAGATATAGTAGGCATAAATGTTCGGAAGCCCCACCCGCAGATTTTGGAAACAAGACCAATTGAATTTACTGTAGTTAGGAGGAAGGAGACTTTAGAGAAGAATTCCCTGGGAAAAGAGATTGGGAGAGTCTGGAGAAAGCAGAGTATCCGAGGGAGGACATTCATCTTAAAAATGGAGCATATACTGAACCAGGTAATTGTGCTGTGAGACCACCCCTCGTTCAGATTTAATAGATTGGAGTAAGGATGGAATTGGTGTGGTAGAGAGATGAGAGGAGACTGGTCAGATGAACCCCTAGGTATTTCAGGGAGGAGGTAGTCCAGCGAAAGGGAAGCCTATGGCAAGGGAGTCCGCCATGTGGGGGTGGAATATTGAGGGTCTCAGATTTCTGCAGATTAATTTTATAGTTCAATAAGGTGGAGTATGTGTTCAATTCAGAGAACAGGTTGGGGAGAGAGACCACTGGGTTTGTTACAAAGAACAAGTTGCCTGCAAACTTTGTGGGAGACTCCCACAACAACAATGCCGATTGGTGTCAGGATTGGCTCTAGTCATATCAAGGAGAGCTTTGAGGGTAAGTATAAATATGAGCATGGACAAAGGACATCCCTGACTAGTGCTATTGGTGATGATAAAAGGGTCTGAAAGTGCACTGAGGGGCAGGAATAGAGGCTGGCAATCCAAGAGTGCATATGCAAACCAAGACCAACATGAGAGAGGGTACAGGAGAGAAAGCTCCAGTCCACTCGATCAAATGCCTTCTCGGCGTCAGTAGAGAGAAGAAGGGTCAGGATGGACTTAGACTTGGTCTTAGCAAAGAGCTTCAGATCTACGAGGGGTATAGGGCAGTAGTTGGAGTGAGGGGTCTTTGTCCTCTTTGGGGATTACAATTATGTGTGATCTAAGAGAGTCTGGGGGAGAGAATGTCCTTGAGATACAGATTTTAGTGCCCTGGTGAGATGTGGGAGAATAAGAGAGCGGAAAGATTTATAATAGGACTGGGAAAATCCATCCGGGCCCTGAGCCTTCCTCATTTGAGATTCTTTAAGGGCTAGGGCAAGGGTTTCCAGGGCTAGGGTTTCCAGGTTATAGATAACTGCCGAGGGTAACTTAGGGAAACCTAAGCAGATAAGGAAATCCACGATCTCCGACTGACGATGTTGGCCGGCCTCAGGGGAGTGCAGTGAATGCAGATTATAAACCGAGAAATAGCATGCAATGATGGTTGACAAGGAGGACCGAACCCCGAAGGAGAGGTGACAGACAAGATGAAGGAGCTGTTCCGTTACAGCTGGAGGGCACACGCCAGTTTTTTGCACAGTTTATTACCAAATTCAAAGAAGGTGCAGTGGAACTTTGCCAATGAGGCTCGCATGTGAGAGAGGGTAAGGGTCTTAAGCTAATACTGGAAAGAGATAAGTTCTTCTCGAATGGATAGAGCCAAAGATCTCTTATGAGAGGCCTCTAAGTGAATGATACAGGCCACCAAGGAAGAAATGCCCGCACTATGCTTTTTCTTAAGACGGGAGGCGACCTGGATATAGGACACACGGATAAAACACTTGTGAGATTCCCATAGGGTATTATGAGACATATCTGGAAGGTCATTGTGCACAAAAAAGTCTGAGATAGAGCCATAGAGATCAGCGCATGGTCCGAAAACACAATGGGATTGATTTAGACAACGCGTAATAGGGAGAGGTGACTATGAGAAAGAAAAGGGTAATCTGTACGGGAGTAGATGCTGTGAGGATGGGAGTAAAATGTGTATTCCCTATCCAACGGGTTAAAGAAGTTCCAGTCAGCTGAAAGGGGTGAAGGGAAATCTTAGCCCGACGGCGTGTGGTGTATGTGAGATGGAAGGAACTGTAGGAGGTGTCAAACAGAGGGTCAAAGAGCCTTGCTGAGGTTCCCCCAAACACAACCACCCCCTCCACGAAATCCCCAACCTTCACCAAAATAGAATCTAAACAAGAGACCTAACCAGAGTTCAGGAGATACGTTGTGTGCAGGGTGAAAGTGCTGCACGCTATCTTATCTTTGACGAAGAGGTAGCAGCCAGAGTCATCTGAGCAACTGTCCATAAACTGCCAAGCAACAAGAAGTATAGAGATGCCTCTAGTCTTAGATTCCAGCGTGCAACCATGATAGACGTCCGGAAAACGGGGGTTGATGAGTCTAGGAATCTGGTCTCTGGAAAATGGATTTCCTGCAAATAAGCTATAGAGGCACGTTTACTCCAGAGTAGTTGTAGCAAAGAGAGGTTGTTGTTTTTCTATTCTGTGATGAGTCCATCAGGATAAATAAGACTCTGCATGGTCTAATCTCTTTGTATCTAGCTATCTATTTCTACCTTACAATATGACAAATGTAGTCCCATTAACTTTTATATATCCTTTCGAGTATTTTTTTTGTTGAAAAATTGAAGTTTATGACATACTGTACTGTAGACTGTTTGCATAATTCTGGAGTTGTTTGCATATTACAAGGAAGCTTAGATGCAGTTGTTCTACTGTTCAGCTAATTCTGCTAAATCCGTATTCCATTCCATATTCTATACACAGCACCACCTATTACTAACCAGATGCCTTATATAAGCTTAAAGCAGCCAGAACACTAAAACAAATCAGTTCTCAGAAGGGTGTCTCTGGTAGTTAAAGAAACTGGTTCCTTTTTGTAAAAGTCCTGAGATTTTTATATTTTATAAAGCAACATGTAAATACATATATACTCAAAAATATTAATCACAGAGATAGGCTCTCCATGTATATTGTAACAGCACAGTGTACTACATTTGCAGAAAAGAGGGTAAGGTTAACCTCTTACGTATTGACACAGAAAATAAAAGGACTATTTTAAATAAAAGAAGATAAAACACATTTTCACCTAGCACACTAATTTACTGTCAGAAAATAATTTACAAGAATAAGTCAAAACCCAAGGACATGGTGTACTATTTTTATTAGCATGCAGCAGCCAATTATCTGTAATTTTCTGCAAAAAAAAGTGTAAAAAAAGCTGAAGTTAATGGAATACCACTGAACAAGTTTCATTTTGGTCTTTTGAAATTTTGCTACTTTCTTCAGAATTTTTTCAAAACAGTCAGTCATTCAGATATAAATGCTATTATTTTGATAAAGGCAAGTACTTACAACTATAAAGGCATGCAAATATACAATCTATAAATTTTATACTGATGGAATAAATGTATATTTTATGTAATTCAGTTTCTGAATGAATCATACAGACATTTGGTGATATC
This sequence comes from Leptodactylus fallax, assembly GCA_947044405.1. Taxonomy (NCBI): domain Eukaryota; kingdom Metazoa; phylum Chordata; class Amphibia; order Anura; family Leptodactylidae; genus Leptodactylus; species Leptodactylus fallax. Next base: position 85,968 of record CAMRHE010000087.1, on the reverse strand, counting down.
TTTTTATGAAATTTATACTTTACATAAATGTTCTTTAAAAAAAAATGTATACAATCAGATACTGAAATAACCCAAAGGGTCCATAGTATTAGAAGAGAAAACTAAAACAAAGGTACCATAGACATTAATCTAGGTTATTCAAATTTTTATGTGCACTTTATTATTTCCACTCCCTTTTGCCACCATAAAAACTATGTGGACACAGTAAGTTACTTTTAAAATGGATATAAAGCTGTGGTTTTAGCTCAACATTCCTGCTCCCTACTGACTTAACTAATTCTAACCCTTCTTCCAGAATATTATTATCCTGAGGCAAAACCAGAAGCAGTATATTACATCAGCTTTACTCATCTGGCACTTGGAGCATTCATGTTTATATGCTCCAAAATATTTTTCCAGTGGAATATTGAATTTCTCTATTTCTCTCAATTTCTTCAAATAGCATATCCAATTCATTAATGTTGAGCTTTTCTACATCCTTGTCTCACTTGCACCATCAAAAATTTAATTCAAATTCCCCTTCTATTTCTCAATATGAAAACCAAAATTTAAATTATAATCCATTTCCTTGAGCATTTTATAACTCTTTGATATTGAGAACTTATCGATTCAAAGAGACCCTTCATCCCAAGTATTTTGTTTACCCTTGCATATAAAAATCCTTTCAGAATATGAGGGCAAACTATTTTTTTTCTTCAGCTCTTAATTTACAAGTTCTCTTATCCCACAAACAGTCAGGTATCACGCCAGAAATAAAGGATTCTACATTTTGATGTCTGGTAAAGCCAGACCTCTCTCCTGTCTCAGTCTTCAAAGTTTAGCGATAGATATTTTTGCTCTTTTGCCCTTCCACAAAAATGTTAAAATGAGTCTATCAATCGTATGATGTCCTTAGAGCAAAATAAGAATGAAAGCAATTGTGATGGCTATAATAATCTTAAAATGCTTATCTATTTCAAAAGTATCTTCCTTAAACCAAGACAGGAAGGCCCCGTTGGGCTTTAAACTTTGTCTCTTCATTGTTTTTAGAATAGAGCCATAATTAAGTTTATAAATATTTTCTTGTTCTTTTGTCAACCATATTTCTAAATAAAGAAACCAATCTTCGGCTACATTAGCTTCCATACCTCTAATGTTTTGTGTCATTTCCTAACCTGTCATATCCAAAAAAACATTCACATTTCTTTTTAACCACTATGAAACCTAGCATTCACAATGCAACAGAAACTTTTGTTTCCCTTTATTCTGTGGGTCAGTACGATTATGGCAATACCTTATTTATATATTTCAATGTTTGAAAAAAAGTTTGAAAAAGGTTTGCTTTGTATCACCATATTCTGACACCCAAAAATTTTTATATTTGTAACTACTGTGTTGTGAGAACTCTTTTTGAGGTGAGATGTAGGTTTTATTAGTACCATTAAGGGTTACATACAACTTTTCAATTTTAATTTTATTCCATTTTTTTGGAGGGGAGAGGTAAACCAATAATGGTGATTCATTTTCACATGGAGGCATTTTCACATGGAGTGATACCTAATATTTTTTATTTTTTTTACCTTTTTAAAAATTGTTTTACTTTGAATGTGTGATCATAAAATATACTGCAATAAGTTTATATTGCATTATATTGTGATATTTATGTTGCTCTATTACATGATGCCTATGACAGTGCCAATGACAGCCTTTGACATTGCCTTTTGACTATGGCATCTAAGTGGATAAACATCCATGATCAGTGAAGCTGTTAGCCATAGATGGCTGCAGTATAACAAAGCTGACATCCAATTCATATGGCACAGAATAATATTGTCATTAGACAAATTACATTTTACATCATCTTTTGCTATTTTATATTCCTTGAATGTTCTTTATATTTGCTATAAATCTAGTGAAAGGCACTTTTACCATGTTGGGAAGAAGGGGTGAGATGGGATAGAGAATAGAGATTGGTGAAACTTGGGTTTGGGTGGTTCAGACCAAAGATATGTTTCGGGTTGATTAAGTTTGTCAGGATCCAAAGTTTACATTGACTTAAAACATGACAGGGTCAGGGCTTCTAGGACTCTATGTAGCTGTCTAAGGCAAACACAACTGAAGTTATGTCAAAGTGACTATGATATGTATGGCTTTGGGTAAAAGGATGGTAAGCAGTGGATACAAACTGCTAGTTAAACCATACACTGTGCTGACAATTTCTTTTATGCATTTTAACATTTAAAATGCCACAAAAATTATACACACACACACATATGTTGGTTACATTGGAAAAAGCAATGATTTTATGTAAAAATTATATATGCTTAATTAAAAGCTAAGTCTTTTACCTCCTCCAGTTCCTCTTGCATCAACCCAGGGCAATGAGGGTGACCAAGAGGCGGCAGCTGTTTTTCCTCTATCCCTTGTTGCATGAGTGTCAGAGTTTTCTGTACGATATATAATAAAGGGATGACATCACTGATGTTGCAGTTGTCCCTGCTTACAAAATTGGTGGCCTCCTCAAAGCACTTTGGAAGGAGACACACTTCCTTCATAAGCCTCCAATGGTGGGTCTCAAAATAACACATTGTCCATGTGGTCTGTTGCATTCCGTAATCATTCCATGTCTTTAGCTGCTCACAGATGCTCCAGCATGTGCAATGAGGAATTCCAGCAAGTTGGAACATCGCAAATGAATCAGTGCAAAGGCAGTGCAGCAGGGTGCTTTTAGCCACATAAGAACGGCTGAAATGCATAGACATTTTTATAGCCATGAGCAGCATCTCCTTTAAGGCACTATATATGTTAATAAAGCAACCAAATTTAGCACATGCGCTATGGAGAGACAATGTGTTATTCTACCCAACTGCCTTACAGCCACAATATTCATGCCACTGACGATGGCAGCACTGCCCAGTTGGCTGGAAGCCATCCAATGAAATGCTTGCTGCAGGATACAATGCAGAAGCTCCTCTGCTGTGTTTATTCTTTGATCCAGACTCATTAGTTGTAAAACTGCATGGCAACGCTTTACCTTACACCCATGAAATACTAGCACCTGACCTTGTCGTGTTTCAGGGCTCTGGTCGCTGCTCAAAACATTGACCCAATGGGTCATGAAAGCCATGTATTGTCCTTGTCCTTAATCACTCCTCCACATGTCGATGGTGATATGTACCTTTCCCCACACTGACATATACTAGCAAACATATGGCGATATAGAGCAGGAACAGCTTTCCTTGAGAAATAATGGTGACTAGGCATCCTTCATCGAAGTTGAGTGCATGCCATCAGTTGGCAAAATGCAATGGAGTTGTCAGGATTCTCTATCTGGATGCTGCACCTTTAACGTTACCTGGACAACCTGGGAAGCTTTTGCAGTTCCAGAGGCTTCCTGGCTTGGTCCAGTTAGCAGCAGAGGAGGCCTATATAAGCCTATGCCCTTCTGATTCATGTGCGAACTATTAGCTCTGTTTGCTATCTGCTGGTTTGCTACTTCAGTTTGACTTTGTATTGATACTCCTATACTGACCTCTGGCTACATTTTTGGATTCTACTCTGTCCGGCGATTTGGTTTTGGCATTCCCAATTGGATTTGACTTTTGGCTTGTTTACTAGACCGGACTTCGTCTCACGATTTGGTTCCTCATTGCCCTCTTCAGCTGCTGACTTGTGATTTGATGACCATTCTGTGTTCTCTGTCCCTGTAAGTGTGTGGATTTGGTGTTTGGATTCGGCTGCAGTGCATCTATTTGTAGTACACTTTTCTGTTTTGGTGACAATTCTGGTCTCCAGATTCAGCCAAAGCGTCTGGGGCTGGTCTTGGCTCGCAGAGGTGTTTTGCATTTAGGTAGCATATTCTACTGCTCGCAGTTGTCAGCCCATTTCTACTGCTGCTCTCCTAAGGTCTGTTCTTAACCAACCTTGTTATTGTGGCCTTGCATCTGAATCCTAACAGGAGTCAACAAAGTTTTGCCAAATGAGCTGGTAATGCCTTTTAATGTGAGTAAAGTAAGATGTAGTTCTTACATTTGTACCTGCACGGTCACAAGTAATTTTCAGTTTGCAGATCTTGAACATGGCCATGGATTTGTCATTTGGCAATGTATGAAAAAAGGATTGTTGTCAGCAGCAACTATGTGAGAGATGAGTGCATGCAGTTGCTGCTGACAACACCACCAGTGCTAGAAACATGTCCGGACGTTCATATATAGCTGTCTAGACCAGATGCTTTGTTTTTTGCAGATTCCAACAGAACTAATCTCTCCACTTCCTGTTTTGTGATACATTGCATGAAGCTTTTTTGGTTGGGTCTTTGAAGGGATATCTAAATCGTCTTGGAACAAACAAAAACCTTTATTCTTTCTTATTTATAGTCAGGATGTGAGTACAAGTCCCTGTAATGCCTGAAAAAAAAACCATTTATCTTATTTGGGTCTATTAATATTTCTCCCTATGGATTTACTATTGTTATTATAAAATGGCTGTCCCACTCTCTAGTCACATCAGCTAACAATTTGCCAACTTTAATCCTATATCTGTAATTTTTATGCACTCTCTTTAAAGTATAATATATTTCTGTAGTATCCATTCACTATTCTCTTCTTTGGAAAAATAATTGCTCTGATCTTTTATGGGATCAGAACAATGGACGGAAATACTAATAGAATGAATGATGCAGATGGAGCATATTCTGTTTGCATCTGTTATTATTGACTGCAATTAAGAAAAAAAAGATGGAAATTTTTTTTAGTTTTTCAGTACATTTTTCTGATCCTATGATCGGTCAGAACAACAAACTAAGGAACGCAGTGTGAAAGGAACCTAAGTTTTGCGGTAAATACTGTTTGGTTATTTTTCGACTCATAGACACAAACTTTTACCCCATTTACCTTTATTTACCCCATTTACCCTTATTATCTCTTTATGATCCCCACATGTGAGCTTTAACTTTTTTGTGAATCAATATTACAACCATCTCCATAGAATATTCAACATTACTGACCTGTCAACAAAGGAATATGTGCACTCTCCTCACTCTATCCCACAGCTAAAGCATCTGGCAGAGAGAGCCCCAAAGGTGAGCTGTCTTTGTTTTCCGTTATGCTTTGATCAATATTTCAATACCTGCTCTTCTGATCATTGAGGAAGAACCATGTACTGTATGACCCCCCTACCCAACTTATATGAAGCTTCACAAATTTAAAGTCACTTAGAACGAGTCACTTGCAATAAAGCTTTCTTGCATGCCACATTACTTTGTAGGCATTGCCATATCATTCACATTCCAAGTCAATATCTGTATTCATCAGCATTGGAGATAATTTTTGAACCACTAATATATAGCACTAATATAGTCCAGTGCTCGTTTTTGTCCACCCGTAACCCCTTCCTTTTCTCCAGGAATCATCCTGGTCCTAGACAGTTCTGCATTCTCTCTTTCCCCTTCTCACCTATCTAAACCATACAGTATCAAGAAAACAGATAGTGTAACAAGTTAGAACGATCCACTACTGAAAGGCAAGGAAAATAAGGAAGGGTAATATAATTACTTTTCTCATATGTTCCTATTTCCTTCACCTTTCCATCTCATCCTTATAAATGTATGTTAATATCACACTATGTACCCTTGTTTCTCGCACCCTCCAGGTTGCCTCCTAACCTACAATGTAGTTTTGGTCTTCGGAGAAAACTACAAAGTAATCACTTATTAGCAAAAGAGTCCGCATACACTTTCTGCAGGAAACCAGTATTTTTACTGACACATGTGTCAGCAATACATTGGCTATAGTACAACATCTAAGTAGAGAGGTATTTACTTGCTTAACCATCTGTGATGCATCGTCTGCAAAGGAACGTCCACAAACTACTCACTTTAGAGGTTAAGTTTACACAAACCCTGCTCCATTGTGGTTGGCATGCCCCTTCCTGCCTGTTTCCTCGCAGTATTGTCAACTATGAGTTGCATATATTTTTAATATATCCAATGCACTACTAAAGAAATACAATTCTAGAGCAACTAAAGTAGTTACCTATTAGACATCATACTAACAAGTTCCTATGCCCATCTACTTAAGGCCAAAACTTGAGAGTTGGCTCTTACATGTTACGCTCTTACTATTCATTTTCTTGTTTCACTTTCACTTATTACAAAATATATATTTAGTATTATATTAACTGACTGACTTAGTTCAGAGTGAATAGAACACCTCATCTGATTTCTCCCATTCCATAATATGGTAAAATAGCAACTCCAAAGTTTATAGACTAGTAGCAATGACTGGATATTTTCTACTGTTATAGCCAAGACAAGTCTAAACTCACAACCCCATATATCATCCAATGAATCCAGATTACTTAATAACATCAATAAGGAAAGGACCTTCCCTATAAAATTATTTTATATTATTGTGAATTGTTGAAAAACTTCCACTGTATATCATGTGTAACCTACTAAAATGCACTTCCCATTAATGTCGGATACATGACCATAAGGAAGAGAGGGGAGAAAAAAAAGAAAAAGAAACCTACACTTCTACCATGCCCATTATTTTATAGTGCAATTATTCTTAATAAGTAAAGATGAACATTTCACTTATTCAGGTCTATAGCTTTTATCAATAAACTTTGCAGCACAGCCTGTATGTGTTCATTAAAGATATCCATTGTCCGATCCTCATAGTGAATCTTGAATGTAGCTGGTTATAACAGTCTGAATCTGACTTTCATCTTTACCAATGTTGCACAGACTGAACCTTGTCTTTTAAGGCTTACATTCACCGAATAAAGAAGATGGCAATCCCTTGTTGTCCAAATTAAGCTTGCTAGTTTTCTTATAAGCCAGCATCAGATCATTCTTATTATGACTGTGTGCATAATTCCAGGGGCGTAACTAGGAAAGACTGTGCCTCCTAGAAAACTTATGACTGGACCCCACTACACACACAGTGCAATGTTCCCTCACCCCCTTTACTTGTCCCCACAAATTAGAACACCCCTTTACTGCCTCCGCATGGTATAATGTTCCCTCTATTGGCCCCCACACAGTATAATACCCCTATTATTGGCCCCGACAAAGTATTTTGCTCCTTTACTGTTCCCAACATAGTATAACATCCCTTTACTGCCTCCAAATGGTATAATGTCCCCTTTACTGGTTCCCACATGATATAACTTACTTATAACTTGAAGATCCTGAGCCCCAGTGGAAAATCATTAATCATGCCCCTATCTACCTTATATCATTTAGAATATTGGTATATTTTATGGGGCAGAGAGACCTTTGTGGCCCCCTCAGGATTCAGGGCCTGGTAGTGACTGCTACCTCTGTACCCCCTATAGCTAAACCCCTGGTTACTAGTACTGTAGTAATGTGACCAAAAAAAAAATTAACATTAAAAAAAACCAAAACATAAAATACAAGTTAAAAGTAGGTTCCACAGAAAGAAACAGACAGAGAAAAATACACAGCTTCCAGTTGTAAGCTATAGTTGTGACGTGTCAACGGCTCTAGTGTTGATATGTTGTCCTCACTTAGATCTCCACGTTATGTCAACAAGTCATAAGTGCAGTTTAGTAAATAGAGACCTGTGAGCAACGTGGGAAGAGTTGTCATAATTTAGGGAGTCTTTCATCAGGGTAAAGTATATTACACCAACAATACAGTTAGATAGGTCAGGCTCACCAGAATGTAACGGTTTTTTTTTTTTTTTCTCATCAAAATTTGTGCCTCCATTGCAGAGATATTCATTTATTTCAAAATATGCAAATGAGAAATTGCGTGCACCAAGGGCAACTCCATAACTCCAAACTGCTATTCTTCACAGGGCCCGGCAAGATATCAGAGTTTTATTTCTTCACAGATCTAGATAATATTTCACTTCATAACCCAGTTCCATGGACAGATAAGATCCTTACTTTAACTACAGACATGTCAAGTATATCTCTACAATCTGTCTGCTCATCCCGTCGCCCCAACGAATAGACGAGCTAAACTTATGCCCCTGTTTACAGACTCCAGAAACTTCAGGAACAGTGATCAGTGCAGAGAAGGAGGAAAATAACAGAAGAAAGAAACATTTTTCTTTAATAAAATGTATTTACAAAATTTACTATTATCACCTGCACTATTGGTTTATGAAATTAAAAGTTTAGGTACACTTTAATTCCCACATTAAAATAGCTAAAAACCCTCCTGAAAATGTGACTTTTTATTGCAGATATAACATTTATGGCTCAAATAAATATTGCTGGCAAATAACTATGGTGCCTTATGTACACTTTAACCCTTTAGCAATATAATGCATTTTAGCCATTTAAACCAGTAGCATTTTATCCCTCTCTGCATTCCCACTTTCTTAACTTTTAAAATGGGATTTCATTGTAGCTTTAGACCTTGTTTTTGTGGGTACATATGACATTTTCTATCAGTTTTTATTACTTTTAGTTTTTGAGAGTTGAGATGAACATAAAACTGATTTTATTTTAGGGTTTGTTGTTATGGGTGTGGTCATACCAATTGTATGGTATTTTTTTTTCTTCATTAACAAGGGGAAAAAAAACTATTTTTACTTTTTTTTCTGTAAAAAACATTCGGGTTTCCATTCTTCGGGTCCGCTTGGGGACCCGAAAAATGGAAACCCAATCTGCTTAAAAGTGGTTACTATCCTCCCTAGTTCCTGACCTCCCTCCCCCTCTCTTTGCTCTCCCTCTCTTCTTTTCTTATCTATGTCAGTCCTCTCTGTCCCTTACCTACCACCTCTTTTCATTCAATGTTCTTCCTTTTTGTATTACAAGCCTAGGCTGCGCTCCATATGGCTCAGTAATCTTTAGGATCGATTATTCCATAAATTGAGTTTATTATACAGCCTGCACTGATACAAATGTACTATGTTGGATGTACTTTATATGACTTTGTGCACTGCTGCAAAATGTTTGCATGTATTCTCATTTGTTATATGAGAATTAACAATAAAATAAAAATATTATTAAAAAAAAAAGAAAAATAAATTGCTGGATCCCAAAATAGGTCAGTTCTTAATGGGTTTGTAACTGTGCTGTGATCGCCACAAGGAGAAAAACTTCATTTTTTGACCCATACCTATTAGTAGGATACTGGACATGTCATTTCTAGTTTTTTTGCCTATTTCTAATGTATACAAGCCACATGAAATCTGCGTGATTTTTGGAAGAGGACCTATTGCCTCTCCTGACCCGTATCAGCAAATACTTGTACTCCTTTATTCTTCCCAATAACCATTCCAGTATATATATATTTTTTCTCTGCAAGGAGTTTGTATGTTCTTCCCGTGTTTGTGTGGATTTCCTCCGGGTACTCGGAGACATACTGATCGGGAATTTAGATTGTGCGTCCTATATTGGGCAGTGACTGACAATGTCTGTAAAGCGCTGCAGAATATACTGGCGCTATATAAGGAAGCAAATAATAAATAAAATATATGTTGTGCTGTTAAAAAAAAAAAAAAAAAAAGTGGTTACTAATACTGGTTGATTGATAATTAGGAGTGATATAGGTAGGAGTCCATGGCACCCCCTCCCTTGGGGTCATTTAAAGTGACAGGGACAGGAGAATAATAAAATAATATTCTCCTCCCTGTACACTGTCAGCTGAATGTGTTCTCCTGCACACTGGTTGAAGTGAATCTGTGAGTATATGCAACTCGGCTTTAACCAGTGATATCTCAACAGCCAGGTGGACTACACACATTATTGTGTTCTTCTTATAAACACTATAAAGAAGACCAAGACATAACTATTCTTAGTGTAATTAGTTGAAGACAAACAATTTAATAAAGGACTTGTGTAAGTAAATTAAAATACATACAGACTGGTAGCGTTAGTAACTAAAACAGTAAAGATATTTATTATTTATATATATATATATATATATATATATATGTATTGGAAACACATGTATGTATGATCATGTTACGATTTCTTAATAGGTTCTTCCTCGACAAACTTGTGGTCTGTTCACACATACTATTTTCTACAAGGAGTACCCTGGAGGTCCAGTAGAACTTGACAGAAGTATACAAGGAGGAGAACTTTTTTTTACACTTGTCCTAAATCCAGTGAGTATTTATACTTTTAAATTTTTGACTAATACAAGAGTTATTAAAAAGAGCTATACTGTATCGATACTATAATAAACTATACTATGCTTGTTATGTATATTGAAGTATGCTCCCATTTGTATGTTATTTTACAGTTTACATATAGAATACATATGAAGTTCATTATCTTGCTACGTACATTCATAGTATATAGTCTGGAGCTGCATTTACAATTCTATAGATTTTTGAGCTGAGATACTGCACAAAGCCTGCTGTTGGTATTAGAAAACTGTTACATTTTATTTTTATACCACTGGGGTAAACATGAAACAGCTTCAGTGAAAAATTATTGCCTCACTGGAAAATCAGAGATCTGCTAAAGCATCTAAACCATCAGGGGTTGTTGACTGTTTCCAAAAGGAATCAGCAGAATTAAAAATGAATAAAATCTCTTGGCTAAAATAAAAGTTTCTATACAGAATCAGCAAAAGTAATGCAATGTATTTACAAACACAAATTTTTTGTTGGTGACTTACATGTGAGTTGTCATGTTTTCCAGTGAATGGATTATAATTTGTCTCCGGCTGTTCCATGACTATACCATGCTTAATGGGGTTGTCCAGTTTCAGACAAATATTGAGAGACCAACCTTCGTTACCTCCCACTCATACACCGTGAGTGTACCAGGTCATAGGATAATACGAAACAAGCTTTTTAAATGTTATATATTTATTAACCCAAGTGGGTTGGTACTAAGCATTAACATATACAGGAATATATATCAATTACCAAGCAAAATATGGGTAAAAGTAAAATACAGCACATCAAATAAAAAGGGAAATAACAATAATACCGACACAGGTTTGTAGTCAGTTTCTGTGAGCCCATGTGGTAGGCCTCAGGCTCCTTTCTTCAGCAAGTTACAAAAGCATGTCCCTCCTACATGCTAGCTAGACTCACAAGACAAAAGAGCCTCACCTCTCCTTGGAGAGCCACACCTTCCCCAGACAGCCCCCTTCTCCCCACACCCTGCAGGACCTAAGAAAAGGGGGATGGTTGCCTAGCTAGAGAAAGATGTATGTTTGGGGTTGAGCTGGGGGGGTTGCTCGCCCTCCCTCCCCCATGGCATCTGCTGTCCAGGGGTAATAAAAACTGTCTGGCTAGAGATACCATCCCCCATGGTATGCACACAACACCACTGAAGGCAGTGACCAACCATGTAAACACAACTTAAACACGGCATTCCTAAAAGTAGGTACGACTACTATGAATCAGGAATGATACATTTCAAAGACAGATATGTAACTGAGGGTCTGTTCATCACACAAATGTTTTTGTTTCCTATTCGACAGCTGTCCCTGCGCATACCTGGTTGAACCTGCCTTGAATGGAGACTGTCAACCTATGCATCTGCACGGGCTGACAGCCTCCTATACACTGCAATACACGAGTATTGCAGCGTATACGTATTGAAGCAGCAATCATAATGTCGCTGCTTCAATCCCCTATTTGGACAAAAAAAAAAAAAATGTAAAAAAAAAAAGTAACCCCCCCCCCCCTAGAGCTGGTGCTATTATTATACTCTGCCATCTCCTCAGACCCCAGAGGCCCAGGGGAACTGATTAAAAATAACAAACACTTATACTCACCTTACCTCACCTCTTCTGGGTATGCAGCAGGCTGCAGCGTCTTCCTCACTCCTCTTCTTCCTTGCGACTGAGGTCCTGCTCCGCAAACGTCACTGCTGGGGCCTGTGATTGGGCCTCAGCGGTCACGTGGGACGCGATGACGTCATTATGCCAGTGCGCTCCATGTGACCACTGGGGCCCAATCACAGGCCCCAGCAGTGAGACCTGGGGAGCAGAACATCAGTCACCGGCCGGAAGAGCTCCGAAGTGGATGCTGAGCCCAGGACAGGTGAGTATCAGTATTTTTTTTTTATTTTTAATCACCTCTCCTAGCCTGGCATCTAATGAGCAGTAGCATTAGCAGAATGTATAGCGGTCAGGGAACCAGACCGAAATCGTGCAGCTACTGAAACTGCGAGCTTGCTGTAACTTCAGCCAGAGCTCCCAGATAGAAGACAGGCAAGGTTTATTACCTTCCCTGCCTTACCGTTTGCTGTATATACAGCTCTCAATGAGAGCTGTATATAGCGCTATGGGCGCCGCCATCTTTCAGCCGCCCTCTGACCCGGTGGTCATGTGATCCACCGGGTGCAGCATCTGCAAGAGCTGCTGGGTCCTACAGGACCCAGATCAGCTCTATAGTATTGTTGATGTAACGTGCAGGAGGCTGTATTCCTACTGCAACTGGGGCTAAACATACCAGCCCCAGTTAAAGGGGAAATCAGCCTCCCCAACAAAAAAAAAAAAAAAAAAAAAAAAGTAATCAGATGTCCCCAAAGGTCTATTATGACCTTATGGGGACACAATGTTAAAAAAAAAAAAAAAATTAATAGAAAAGTAAAAAAAAAAGTAAATAATAATAATTAAAAAAAAAAAATAAAATAATACGCCAATAAAATGCCCTTATTACAGGTTATAGCCCCACCCTCGACGACACCATAAAAAATAAAAATTAAAGTAACGGAGAGGAAAAACTATTTTATAAAATTTTTTAGTAGCACTTTGTGTTATTAAATAAAAAAAAAAATTTAAAGTGAAAAACAGATACATTTTTCCTCCTCTTTTGTTTATATTTTCCCGAATATAAAAAAAAATTAAAACACATGCAAAAATAAAAACAACATAAAAATAAAGCCCTATGTGTCACCGGAAAAAAGACGCAGAAATTAGTTGAACAACGCATAAGATAAAAATGTTACAGCCCTCAAAACCGCACATACAAAAAAAACCCGAAAATGTGTCTGGTCCTGGACCAGAAATTGGCCCAATACTGAAGTGGTTAAGTTTGTTGCTGATTATAAATTATGTTGAATGATAGATCACCAGAATATTCTATTATTTACTGATTAATCTGGATCCAACCACCTGAATTTCGATGATCACTAGAATGAAAGGCATTTCTCTTCATACTGTAGCTTCACTACCAGGACTGTTGCAAATTACTACAACATAGTCCCATTCAAGTGAATAGGGTTGTATTGCCAAACTAGACACAGCACCACAGCAGACTTGTGGCTGGCGCAGATTCCCCCCTTAGTCCCCCACTTATCAGCAAGTGATGCCACTGTATATTATAACAGTAGGCATCATTTACTGAGGTGGGAAAGCTTGGAGACTTCACTTCTTTGTCTGTGGGATTCAAATTATGGTTGTCAAATTTTTCTCCCTCTGGCCTAGGGAAAGTCACTGTCCTGGGAGAATGGAAGACACTGACACACAGGTGTGTCAATGAAGATGCTGTTTCAGGGTATGGTCCCTTGAAGTGCTTTCTTTATAGTAAAGGTCTTGTCCCTAACAGCTATAGCGTTTTATTAATCAATCATATTCATAGTTAAATGGGAATGACATAGATGGAAAAGGGATGTTTTTCATATTAGTGCATATGGCTATAACATCAATTATACATGTATATGTATCATGATACTATTCCACATATCTAACTTATTCAATGAGTTCCCTATTTGCATTTTTGCAGAATGAAAGTCAAAAGTTTAGCAGCTCATCCCTTTTGTGGAACTTAAATCTAACTTGTAACTAAAGTCATCAGTTTTAAAATTAAAGTCTCAAGAAAAATATTTTTTTTTTATCAAAGCCTGTGACATTGCAAATATCAAACTACCAGAGCATAAAACAAAGCAGGTCATGTCATTCCCGAATCCAATATAAAAATATAGATTCAATTCAATACAGAAATGATTTGTACATGATTTGCGGAAGTCTTAGAAGTGACCCCCTCAGTGGTTACATTCTGGTCAGTTCTCCTGAACCAGGGCCTCCAGCCATTTACCACCTGAGGCAAGTCTCCCTCAGGCCTCCTCCAATCGAGTTAAGGTCTGGAATAGAATCATAAATCTGTTTATGCACTCTGGTGAGGTGAATGACGGTATCGACTTCTACACCTCAACCAAGAGAACTCACTTTGAAGAACTAAATGCAGATCTTTTCAGAGGAATCCTGGACACTGGATCCAGTGGAGAAGGCCCTTTGTGACACCAAGTATGAGAAATCACAGATCCATGACATTGTGCTGGTTGGTGGGTCTACATGTATCCTTAAGATTCAAAAGTTGCATCAACCCAGATGAGTCTGTAGCCTATGGTGCTGCTGTGTAGACTGCCATATTGTCTGGAGACAAATCTAAGAATGTGCAGGACCTCCTTCTGCTTGATGTCACCCCTCTGTTTCTGGGTATTGAGTCCTAAATTTTGCAGCAACAGTCGCATTAAATTAAGTACTGTATTTAAGTAATAAAGCATAGTAGTTGAAAAAAGGTAAATTGTATATTAAAAAAGAAAGTAATACATGAACTTATCATCATAGATTATAATAAATGTATACAATTAATGAGCACTGCCCATATTTTACATATTGTATTAAGCAAGCATTGAATGAAACCATATTCAGGTTTGTGGGCTGATCCACTATTAAGTATTTATCCTGCGCTTGGACTCATCAAGTTGCATCAATGAATAAATTATCACTAGACCTGGTATTTTGCTGGCTCACATTTTCATTTATTCTAGGAGAGATTAATTTGTATTCAATGGAATGAATTCATTAGAATTTTAAGTCAAAAGGGGAAGTGCATCAGAGCAAAGATATAGATGTAAAGCTTAGAAACTCTTTTGGGCAAAAGGATTTTCAGATGGACTTAAGCAGAGAAAGCTTGCTGAATGAATATACAATAGGAATATATTAATAAATTCTTCCCGTGGAGGTGAAAAGGTTTGCAAGGTTATGATGGTAAAAAGTTCAGTGTACTACGATGTAACAGACTTAAGAAGTATAACATGGGTTGTGTAAATATTATTTTATAATAACTAGAAGAAATATAGGGCTAAATAGTAAATACTAAGGCCTCATTCACACATCCGCATCCACGGACCTGTGAGGTCCATACTATGTGCTGTTTGTTTGTTTCATTTTCTATATTTTGTATTGTCTTGGTACATGAAAAACAGATGATACACAGATGTCATCCATTTTTTTCACAGATCCATAGATTTTCATTGATGTGATGCATTATCATCATCAGTGAAAAAAGGGCATACTTTTGTCTCAGTAAGCACATTTGAATGAATGGGTATATACAGTGTCTGAAAAAATGCTGACATCACACATATGTGATATGCAGATGTGTAAGTTAGGCCTAAGGGATTATTCACATGGCTATACTACAGATCTGTGTTATATGGATCCATAAAGGGGTTTTCCCTGACTAGGAGTCTAATGACAAATCCATAGGATAGACCATCAGCATTAGTTGGTAAAGTCTCACACCCGGGATCCCCGCAGATCAGTTGTTTGAGGAACTTGCATCACTGGGGTGAACTCCACTTTCTCCTCTCAGACCTGGGACATTACATCCATTGGTCACATGGTCATGGGTCATGCTACATCTCAATCCCATTGAAATGAATTGGGCTGAGCTGCAATTTTAAACCACAGCCCCTATACAAAGAACATTACGGTGTTTAGTATGCAGTGAGGAAGCAACAGTACAAATGCTATAGTCCCTTCAATCAGCTGATCTGTGGGGGATCAGGCCCCCACTAATTTGGTATTGATGACCTATCCTAAAGACAGGTGAACAATATTATAGTTACAGAAAGCCCCTTTAGGCTGAGGCCCCACGTTGCGGAAACGCAGCTTTTTTTGTTGCAGATTTTGCTGCGATTTTTTGAGCCAAAGCCAAGAATGTCTACAAAAGGAATGGGAAATATATGGGAAGCTCTTATACTTCTACGTTTTGCTCAATCCACTCCTGGCTTTGGCTCAAAAAACGCAACAAAATCTGCAACAAAAAAGCTGCGTTTCCACAACATGGGGCCTTAGCCTTAAAATGGTTCTGTAGGACAAGTAGGTACTCTTTGTGTCACTGTCACATTCATGTGTGCATGCATCCTAAGATTTTCAATTCCCACTAAGTATTCAGGTGACCTTGTTGGAGCAAACAAACTAATAAATTAGTCTGCCAACCGATCACCAGAGATGAGCTTTGTTTGCTGCTTCATTGGTAAATATAGGCCAGGTACTGTCTGTACCTACAATTATCATACAACTTGTAACCATTATTATGTTCAAGAAGTTAGGTCCATGCACATAAATATAGTCATAGCTATAAGGTATGCAGAGGTATAGTATAGCAGTAAAATTCAGGTTTGAGTATGTGAGGGGTACTACACAAGGAGACAACAGTTTTGAAAATAATACGTAGCACAGTAGGTAGAGGTTCTCATATAGATTTACATAGAAGCTTAAAGTTACACATCTATGTGTAGAATACATACTGTACACCTACACATAGGAATAAATAGACCTCTAGTACATAATTCACAGCTTATTAGTTGATAGATCTTCTCAGTACAATTTTCTGTCCCTAATAATCGGAATTAGTATTACGATGGGTGAACATGTTCTGTGTCAATGGAGGACAGACATGAATAATTTACATTGGTGACTCCAATGCACCCCAATCCAAAACTCATGTATATCACATAATACCTACAGAAAACAGGGAGATAATAGGCACTGGCTGTAATAGAAAAAGCATATTCAAGATCAATGTTTGACCTCTAATATTGGGAGAAGCACATTTCGGAAGAATAGGATTGGATTGGAATCATTTTATTTTCTATCTGCTACAATAAAGGTCAGAAGCTACAATTTCCTCCTGTTTCCTACAAGCAATAGCTAGGTGAAGGTCAGCTAGATTATTGTTGCTGAGTTTGTAAACTGTTGCACATTTGTATGGAGGTACAAGATGTTGTACATTTTCTATTACAAAGGATAAAAAAAAAGTGATAATGTGAAAGATGAGAACAGAAGGTCAATAACTCCAGTCCATAAAATGATGCTTAAACTGGAAATAGAAGGACACCAGTGACAAGAAATTGACTGTTTGGACTACTAGGCATATTATTTACAAAAATTATATAGCAGACATGAAAGCAGAATAAAAAGATCGTGATTGTTGCCATTCATATCGTTCTGTATAATAGCAGCTTTATTAGCCTATAAATTGGTTTGCACTTTCTAGATCTTTTAAAGAAGTTATTTTATGAAAACCACAACTGTCTGTATTATCTATTACGACATACAGCAACACTATAGAATTGCTCTTTAGGCTAAGGTGCCATGTAGCGAATCGCTGCAAAAAAAACCGCTGTGGGAAAGAAATGCAGCAGAAACACATCGCATTCTTTTCCGCAGAATTTTTCTTTGCGATTTCGCAGTTTTCCTCTGCTGACTTTTTGCCAGTGTTTCTGCAGGTATAATTGACATGCTGCAATTTTCAAAATTTGTTTTTTGAAAATGCAGCTTTTCTGGATTTTTTTCTGCAATGTACAGATGGGATTTGTCAGAATTCTCTGCATTTTCGCAAAGTGGGGCCCCGGCCTTAAAGCTAAGGCCCCACGTAGCTAGCCGCAGCCAAAAAACATTGCGGAAAAGACTGCAGTGGAAACATATTGGGTTTTTTTTTCTGTAGCATTATTCACAGAAAGTTTGCATAGTTTTCCTCTGCGGACTTTCTGCCTCTATTATTCCTATACAGAAAACGCCAGTGTTTCCGTAGGTAGAACTGACATGCTGCGATTTACAAAAATGTGAGTGTTTTTGAAATCACAGCATTTCTGCTGCAGATTTTTTACTGCAATGTGTGGATGGGATTAGTCAGAATCCCATCCACTTTGTAGGTAATCTAAGAAAAGCATTTTTGCAACTTGGGGTTCCGGCCTAAGGGGGTTTTCTGGGACTTTTATATGAATAAACAATCTTTAGAACAACACCTGGGTCCCCGCAGATCATCTGGTTGAAGAGACCCCATGAAAAGACCCCATCAGCTGGTTGAAGAAACCTACACCCACTTCCCTGCAAAGACATGTCCCTTTTTGTACAAGTCATAAAAAAACACTTGATAAATGTGGTGCAAGGCATGTCATTCATTTTTTTTTGGTGCAAATTATGTCAGACTTCTGGTGCATTTTGCTTCAAAAATCTTCCCCACTGTTTTTAACAGTTATAAACAGATCAAAAGTAGCCCACTTAAGGGGTAACTTGCGAAGGTAACATCTTATCACCCCTAAGAGCCTAAACTGAGAGACACTCTGTAAGAGCAGCTCCCATGTAAAACTGCCAGTAAGGGGAATGTCTGGCCAGAAAAAGGCTTTCTCTGGCGATATCAGCTGTTTGCTGCAGGTGCTGGGAATGAACTTGTGCCTTGTATGGTGAATTAAATCAGCCTTTCTAACCAGGGCTGGTCATTATCTACAGAGGGTTCTTGAACTGTTTATGGGTCCTTGACATGCAGCTGCTAATATGATGGTAAATAGGTCACTTGCAAAGTATATATCAACTTGTGATACCAAAGTACAAATGTGTCAACCATTAACTTAGCTTGGATTAGTCAATTTTTAGGTAGCCAAATTAATACAATATTGCAACATGCTGGCAAAACTCTTGAAAGGCTGCAATACACAAAGCAAATATTGGGTAGCCACAAATAGACTCACGTAGGATATCACTTTTGGGTCCATGGCCAGGAAACTCCCCAAACCTCAGTCCTTTGAGAATCTATGGTCCATACTCAAAAAGCAGGTGGGCAAACAAAAAATTGTAATAAACTCTAGGTAATAATGGGTTGTCATCAGTCAAAATTTGACCCATAAGCTGATAACTGCAGACGTTTTAAAAAATAAGGGTCAACACTGGAAATATTGAGTTCATCTTTGCATAAACTTGATGTATTTGTAAAGAAAAGAGTAAAAATGATAAAATGCTTATAATTGTACTTCAGTATATCATAGAAACATCTGACTAAAAACAGAAGCAGCAAACGCTGTGAAAACCAAAATCTGTATCAGTCTTAAAACTTATGGCCACAAGTGCAGATTTCACTTTGCATCTCACTTTGGAAATGCCAATATTGATAAATTCCTCCACTATCTTTAGACAATGTTATGTCTACTTATTATATAAGCATGTATTTATTACCTTAACCATCTATAGACTAATATAGCAGGAACTGCTGTTATGGAGTTTTTAGAGTGAAAAATGAAACCCTTGAGGGGGTTATAAACAAGAAATTAGTAAATTTGCACATATAGCATACTCAAAAAAATAAAATTAATTGGAAAATTGCTGGGCAGAGACCTCAGTTTACTCTAGTGACCTGTGAACATCTGTGCACGCTATTGTTAAAGTCTGGAGCAATGAAAGGAGATAGCCTTATGTAATGTCTTTTAACCTCCAAGAGGAATTCCAGTGTATCAGTATTCATCAATCATTCATTTGGAAGAGAATAATGGCAAATACAAACTGTACACACATTGTGCAGAAAGGAATCTTGAAAGAAAGATACACATTTAACCAGCTCATAGCAAGGTCTCGCAGTACAACAGGAGCCTATGGCAATGAGGAAGTCAAAGCTTGTAACGTTTGTGTATTACTGGAGAAGGATGTGAACGCTGGTTCTGTAATTTGTCTCATTCTGCAGATCTGATAGCTCAGCACAGCAATATTAAAATTAAGTGGCAGAATATATTTGCATCTTTTCAAATTTAATTTGGTTCCTGCTCCAAAATGTTAAGGGGCGATGAAATTTCCTGTTCATGACAGATGTGTCCTGGGAGGCTATTCAAATGTGTACAATACGGACAGATAGGAAAAAAAGAAGAAAATGTACCCTTGGGCATATACCCTCATCATCAGCTCTCCAAAGACATTACATTAATCATCTCTATTCACTGGTTGGGTGACTGCGAGCAATATTCAGTTCTGTTAGTGGAAAAAGTTGTTTTTGTAAAATAATGAATATTAACTATCCTTTCTTATGGAATGTGAATGCTTCAGGAAATAAACCCATTTTTACTGGAGATACAATGAAAAGAAAACATGTTTTTTCATGTCCCTAGTTTTATTATAACAAGCTTAATTAATGTATGTGATGTTACACTGCCATTAAAATTCACTCTCATTGCCATGACAAAGAAGATGTGTTTTACAGATAATTTATCAGATACATGGGTTATGATGCTGATGCAATTCAGAGATATTATGCTGTTTTCTAAGGATTTATTGCTCCAACTTTTACATAGGAAAATATGACTAGATGAATCAGTGGAATCTGTTTTTATCCAGTAACACTAAAAGGATTAGATAAAAGAAGCTGTTGTAAGGGGGAAATAAAGGAAAAAAAAACATTTTTAAGTAAAATTCAATTTTTGTTAGTATGAATGAATTTTACCATATTTGTTTTGCTTATATGGGACATATTACTCGACCCTCATACACGCAGCTACATTTTTTACAGAGCCATTAAAGGGCACTTGTACAGGAGCAGGGGCCTTACTTTAATCTTACTGTATCAAATTCATCATAAGTCAGACATAAAAAAATCTACAGTATGCCTCTGTATCTAATTGGAGGTGTTCAGAGGTTTATTTTACCAGATTCAATAGAAATTCGATTACAGAATACACAGGGTTTGTTTCTAGTCTCTTACAATGGGGATGTACAGGACTACATAGTATAGAGCTATAGACACAGGACTATTTGCAAAGTTGTTTTCATCATGTTAGCTACACTAGAGCCAGACAAAATTGGTATGAAATTTGTTGTGAAAGTGGACATAGAATTTAAGCATATAGCTCATCTTAGATATTTATTGCATATCCAGTGGGACCCACTTTCATCTGCAGAACAGTTGTAGCACTGC
Organism: Leptodactylus fallax; assembly: GCA_947044405.1. Taxonomy (NCBI): domain Eukaryota; kingdom Metazoa; phylum Chordata; class Amphibia; order Anura; family Leptodactylidae; genus Leptodactylus; species Leptodactylus fallax. Next base: position 65,068 of record CAMRHE010000087.1, on the reverse strand, counting down.
GCACGACAGGGGGTTTGAGGGTCCCTGGGGAGACATTATGAAATATCTTAAGGATAAATGTCTAAGATAAGAATACCTCTTTAATGCCATATATAATATAAAGAGATTTACTTCTAAACAACTCCTTTCAAATGATATTATAATACATATTGACCTAATACAAGGGCAAATATCTTCAAATGGAAACAGGCAGCAAATTCTCTGCAATGGTTTGGGTGCAGTTTCCAGATGGACTCACCACTCTTCTGTATAGTAATCAATAAATATAGAAATCAGGACTATGCTCCGAAGGCAGGTCTGCTTCAAGAGTTATTTTATTGAACACATTTCTTTCAAATCCATAGGACACCACTTGTAAGTTAGATATATTTGTGAGTTTAACATGCAAACTTTTAGGTACAACCTTTCATCAAGCTATTATGGCAAAAAAAAATGTAAAAATGCATGTGCCCAGAGGCCAAAACATCATCTTAGGAAAAACAACTAACATAACATTCTAAGAACTGTATGTGAGGTGGAGGTTGGATCAGCCTTTATAATGTATATGCAATCATGAAAAAAGAATGGGTGTAGGCAGAAACATGTGATGTAGCACTGTGACCAGAGCCTGCTTTCAATGAGGACATAAATATGCCAAGGGGTAAAGAACATGAATATATACCAAAACCTGATTCACATGAGGAATACATAGCATGATGCATCAATGACAATATACATATACTGTAAATGAGAGTCAGAGCATAATTGGAAAAGCACCATTATATACAGTCATATGAAAAAAATCTTTGTTTTCAGATCATTTGAGAGTTGTTTTGAGGAGCCCATGATGCCACTCTTCAGAGGAGATTCAAATAGGAGAACAACTTGCAATTGGCCGCCTTAAATACCTTTTCTCATGATTGGATACAACTGGCTATGAAGTTCAAAGCTCAGTGAGGTTACAAAACCAATTTTGTGCTTCAGTAAGTCAGTAAAAATTAGTTTGGAGTATTCAAATCAATAAAATGATAAGGGTACCCAAATTTTTGCACCAGTTAAATTTTGGTTTAATGCATATTGCACATTTTCTGTTAGTACAATAAACCTCATTTCAATCCTGAAATATTACTGTGTCCATCAGTTATTAGATATATCAAATTGAAATGGCTGTTGCAAACACCCAAATATTTAGAACTAAAAATGATTAAGATTAATAGGGGTGCCCAAACTTTTTCATATGACTGTATAAAAATAGTTGAATATGCCGGAGGCAGAGTCGAATAGGCAACCCATTTCTGGTGAGACCTAGAAAGGCAAACAATTTCCATCATAAGGAATTCACAATCAGAATATTAGAATACATGCAATAAGGGTACCTGTAGTATGTATACATATACAGTATATATATATATATATATATATATATACACACACATACATATATATGTAAAGCGATGCTCTGGGAGTTGATAACAATAGTGATATCTTGTGAGTAAAACATCTATGAATCTACAAAAAAAACATAGGATTTAGGCACTACTGTTCAGAGGGTTAAGACCTGCTTCAGGATGTCATAAGAAATAAATAACAGTAAGCTGTAGTACTGATCAGGTACAATGGGAGCTAGGAAACTTGTTTAGAATTGGACAATGAAAAAGGGCAAGTTAGACTGTAGTGGAAAGAGGGATAACATGTGAAACAATAATAATAATAATAATAATAGTCCTTTAATAGTCCCACAATGGGGAAATTCAGTGTGTTACAGCAGCCAAGATAAGCAGATACAAATACAAATACAACATGTACAGGATATACAATATAAGTAAAAAAATCCAGAAAAAGGAAAAGGAGAGGCAGCAATTAGGGAAAAAAGACATATTGTACCTTTAAGTTACAGTATAATAGTCCTGTGTGTCTGACGTGTATGTGAGAACTATAAGAAGGTTTAAATAGTAAAGTGCTTGGTCTGTATTGTGACAAAAGAATGTGTGAAGAAGTCACAGTATCTCGGTCACAGGGCTTGTGCCATATTGTAAGAGGTGACTAGCTAAGGAGCCCAGGAGTAATAGAGTATGAATGTGTATGAAGAATTTGGCGCTGTATTTGAGGCAGATTCCATAAAATCAACTCCAAATTCTGCCTGATCTAATAAGCACAAAATATATGCATATATAAAATTGAGACACTCACCCAAATATATTAAAAATGTTATACTTTATTGGCACAAAACTAAAAATCTGATTAAAAATTACACATATTGCTTCCCAACATTGAACATCAATAGAGGGTATGCACGATTTACCAGTATTAGTAACTTCGTTGGGTTGGTAGCTATGGTATACAAACATGCCACCAGGAATAAGTCATAATGCACTGTGCTTTTGTTATACACATGTTTATTTCCTTTATGTGCACTAGAACAACACAAAAAGCTGAGAAAAAAATCTAAAAATTCTATAATTTCACTCAAAACTCCAAAAATGGGCCAGACAAAATTACTGGCACCCTCCAACTTAATATTTGGTTACACACTCTTTGGAAAAAATAACTGAAATCAATCGCTTCCTATAACCATCAACAAGCTTCTTATACTTGTTGAAATGATGTTTTGGACCTCTCTTCTTTTGCAAACTGCTCCGGGTCTCTCATATTTGAAGGGTGCCTTCTCCCAACAGCAATTTTAAGATCTCTCCACAGGTGTTCAATGGGATTTAGATTTAGCTGGCCACATCAGAACTCTCCAGCTCTATGTTTTCATCCATTTCTGGGTGCATTTTGAAGTATGTTTGGGGTCATTGTCCTGCTTGAGGACCCATGATCTAGGACGCAAACCCAGCTTTGTGACACTGGGCCCTACATTGCGACCCAAAATCCTTTGGTAATCTTCAGATTTCATGATAACTTGGACACAGTTAAGGCACCCAGTACGAGAGGCAGCAAAACAACTCCAAAACATCTTTGAACCTCCACCATATTTGATTGTTGGTACTGTGTTCTTTTCTTTGTATGCTTTATTCCATTTTCTGTAAACAGTAGAATGATGTGCTTTACCAAGAAGGTCTATCTTAGATACCTCAATCTATCCACAAGACGTCTTCCCAGAAGGATTTTGGCAAAATGCAGTCTTGTTTATGTCTCTGTGTCAGCAGTGGGGTCCTCCTGGGTCCCCTTCCGGATAGATTGTGCTGACATTGATGCACCCTGAGCCTGCATGACAGCTTGAATTTCTTTGGAACTTGATTGAAATTGCTTATCCTCCATCCGGACTATCTGCATTGCAACTTTTCATAAATTTTTCTCTTCTGTCCATGTCCAGGAAGATTAGCTACAGTGCCATGGGTTGTAAACTTCTTGATTATGTTTGCGCATTGTGGACAAAGGAACATCAAGATCTCTGGAGATGGACTTGTAACATTGAAATTGTTGATATTTTTCCACAAGTTTGATTCTAAAATCCTCCTGTGAATAACTGCACCTAATAAATAATAACTACTCCTTCTAATGAAAAATAACCCATCAAACAAACCAGTGGAATTTACTGGTTGCACAACAAATTCTATGGGAGTTGGTGAACTTCATCTCCGGTTTTGCGCCACTTGATCCATCGCTTATGATCTTAGAAACTATATTTAATAATAATAATAATAGTCCTTTAATAGTCCCACAGTGGGGAAATTCAGTGTGTTACAGCAGCAAAGATAAGATAAGCAGATACAAATACAAATACAACATGTACAGGAATGTTCCAAGGTGAGAGGCATTACATTAATAGCAGACAGACAGATAGGACGTAGCAGAGGGGGGGGGGGGGGGATTTAACAGGCAGAGAGATATTTCAGTTCTCTGTATGTAATGATCTCCGCTTAGGTCGGTGTTGGTTGTACAGCCTAACCGCGGTGGGGAGGAAAGACTTCCGATAGCGCTCCTTCTCACACCTAGGGTGGAGCAGTCGGTCACTGACAGTACTGCCCAGCGCAATCACAGTCTCATGCATGGGATGGGAGTTATTCTCCCGCATGGAGCTCACCACGGACAGTATCCTTCTGTCACCCACCACCTGCACTGGGTCCAGTGGGCTCCCCAGGACAGAGCTGGCCCTTCTAATCAGCTTGTCAAGTTTATTTCTGTCCCTGGTTGATATACTGCTCCCCCAGCAGGCCACTCCAAAGAAGATGGCTGATGCCACTACCGAGTTGAAGAAAGTCCTAAGAAGTGCCCCCCGGATTCCAAAGGCTCTCAGCTTCCTAAGCAGGTAGAGCCTGCTGTGGCCCTTCCTGTACAGGGCCTCCATATGATCTGCCCAGTCCAGCTTATTATTAAGGAGCAGACCCAGGTACTTATAGGTGTTCACAATCTCGATGCCCGTCCCCAGGATGTCCACTGGTTTTGGAGGGCATCTGCCTTTATGGAAGTCCACCACCATCTCCTTGGTCTTCCCCGCGTTAATCTTCAGGTGGTTCTGGTGGCACCAGTCCACAAAAAACCGGTTCAGTTCTCTGTACTCCTTGTCATCATCGTCTGTGATGAGGCCTACTATTGCAGAGTCGTCAGAATACTTCTGTAGGTAGCAGCTGGATGAGTTGCACCTAAAATCAGCAGTGTACAGTGTGAAGAGGAAAGGGGCGAGAACCGTACCCTGAGGTGCCCCCGTATTACAGATCACGGTACCTGACACACAGTCTTGGGCTCTCACGTATTGAGGTCGATTTGTGAGGTAGTCTAGGATCCAGTTGGAGAGGTGGTGGTCCACTCCAGCAAGGCCCAGCTTGTCTCTCAGTAACCTGGGCTGTATGGTGTTAAAAGCACTGGAGAAATCAAAGAACATTATTCTCACCGTGTTCCCTGGTTTTTCCAGGTGAGACAGAGCCCTGTGCAGAAGGTGGATGATGGCATCATCTACCCCAATGCCCGGTCGATAAGCAAACTGGAGAGGGTCCATAGCGGGGCTCACTAGAGGGCGAAGATGTGTGAGAACCAATCTCTCTAAGATCTTCATCAAGTGGGATGTCAGTGCTACAGGTCTGTAGTCGTTGAGGTCCATAGGGTGAGGTTTCTTTGGAACTGGTACCACACAAGAAGATTTCCATAATTCAGGGACTATTTCCTGCCTCAGGATCATATTATACATATATGTAATTATACCACACAGCTGGTCCCCACAAGTCTTAATTAGCCTTGCACTGATGTCATCTGGCCCTGCGGCTTTCCTCGCCTTGATCTTTTTCATCTCCTTCCTCACCTGGGCCCGTGTGAAGGTCAGACTGTGGTCAGATAAAGACAGATTTCTGGATTTACTGGTCTGTTGGGAAGTAGCCACATGGGGTGAATGGGGTGAAGTCATTGTGGTGAGGGGAGCTGAAGGACATTCTGGGGTGGGAGGAGCTGGTGTGTGATCAAATCTGTTGAAGAATAGGTTTAGTTCATTAAGCCAGTTAACATCTGCCTCAATCTGGCAGACCGACTGTTTATGACCCGAAATTGACTTAAGCCCCTCCCAGACCCCCCTTATGTCTTTTCTTTCCATTTGCTTTTCCATTTTTTCCTTATAACTGGCTTTTCCTTGCCTGATTAGATGCCTCAGCTCCTTTTGTACTTCCCTCAACCCCTCCTTATCTCTTGTCCTGAATGCCATCTTTTTCTCCTTAAGTAGTGTTTTTATATCAGAGTTAATCCATGGTTTGTTGTTGGAGAAGCACCTCACCACTTTTGTGGGTACTGTGTTGTCCACACAAAAATTAATGTAGTCCGTTATGCAGTGTGTGAGTCCTTCTATATCTTCTCCATACGAATCCTGCAAAACTTCCCATGCGGTTGTGTCAAAACAATCCCTCAGAGCCTCATCACTCTCCTCGGACCATATCCTCACTGTGCGGGTGACAGCTGGTTCTCTACGTACAAGTGGCTTGTACACAGGTCGGAGATGTACTAGGTTGTGATCCGATCTTCCCAGGGGCGGTAGGGCTGATGAGTTATATGCCTCCCTCACGTTGGCAAAGAACAAGTCCAGTGTTTTGTTGTCTCTTGTGTGGCAGGTTACATACTGTGTGAAACTGGGAAGTGTGGATGATGGCGAGGCATGGTTGAAATCGCCAGACACAAGAAGGAGGGCCTGGGGGTGCTGAGACTGTAACTGGCTCAGCGTGGCTTGTAGGACCTCGCAGGCAGCGTCAGCTTTCGCAGAGGGGGGGACATATGCAGCTATCACGATGACATGTGATAGTTCCCTTGGTAGATAGAAAGGTCTCATGCTCACAGCTAATAGTTCAATGTCCTTACAGCAAGTTTGCTCCTTAATCACAATGTGCCTAGGATTGCACCATCTATTATTCACAAACATTGCCAGCCCCCCTCCTTTCCTCTTACCGCTCTCCCTTGTCCTGTCTGCCCGAAGGAGTTTAAAACCATCCAAGGAGACCAGAGAGTCAGGAGTAACTTCAGTGAGCCAAGTCTCTGTAAGTAGCATCATGCTGCACACCCGAAACTCCTGATGGTGCCTGGTGAGCGCTGTTAGTTCATCCATCTTGTTTGCAAGAGATCTCACATTGCCCATAATGATGGAGGGAACAGTTGGTCGGTAATGCCTCTTTTTAATCCTCTGAAGAGTTCCTGCTCTGCAGCCCCTCCCCCGCTTTTTCTTTCTCCAGAGTTCTTGGGGGATGGGTGGGCAAATGGTATGCAGCCCTGTTGTTGTGACTCTAAGCTGCAGTAATTTCTCTCTTGTGTAGACAAAAGAAATGCCTGCAGACACAAGAGTCCCCATTTCAGCAGGACAAAAAGACAGATAAAAACAAAAAAAAAAAGTATCACAAAGGTCCAATTCCAAGTCTTTGTTTCTTCATTTCTTCATAGTGTAAAGTCCATTAAGTAGAGAGATAAAAAACAGACAGAGAAAGAAAAAATAAGAGAGAGAGAGTCTCAGAGCTGCCGACCAGGCAGCCACTTCAGCGGCGCCATCTATTGATGCTTTTCACGAATTTGAATGCGCTTCTACCATTGAGGAAATTCTCGAAGGAAAATCACTTGGTAAGTCCAACTCAGAAATGACTTCATACACAAGTATCATATTTTAATTTGTGAGTCTTTAAACCAGTGAGGCATTTTACATGTATTCATATGTTATAGTACTCCTACTCTTTTACTGTGATTTTCAAAAGATCAATATGACTACAATTTACAGATGTATACAGAATATATCTGTTTCATTTTTTTTGTTTCACAGAAAACCTTCGGTTGTATGACCAGCATTACAAGTAAAACTTTACTGCTAAGATTTGACATTTTACGTGAACTATGAGGGTTGATTGATTAAATCTTTATAAATCTGTAATTTGAAAATGACTGGATTTCCTCAACTTTAACCTACAGTTTTCCAATGAACACTCTGCATGACAGAGTAGCAGTACATAAATTATCTTCCCAGATATTAATTATACACAGCTTGGGACATGATAACAGTGGCAGTGGCAGCTAGATCATGCATTTCACCTGACACTGCAACATGTGTTGATTTAAATTGCATTACTAATTATATTCATGAGAAATACCAGAAAGACTAGACTGTATTTTGTTAATGTAACCAAAATATACTTCTTCTTTTTCTTATCCTTTTTAATAGTGTTATTATTATTATTATTGGTATTAGCTAAAACCACACATACAGTTGAGATAAAAGATGGCAGGACCCAATGATTTCTGCAGGATCAGCCAATGATCTTATGTTTATGGGCGTCCTTTAATTGTCCCCTGATGGCAGACTTGGTCAAGTGTGCTTGTTTATGTTGAATTCTGGATGTATACTGTGCCTGGCTGAATGTGCATTTGGATGACTGCTATCTCATGTGTATGGTACTTTATTGACAATTTATTATAAGCAGTAAGACACTTTAGAAGATTTGGCTGAAACATGAAGCATTTCAAAACAACCAGTGTCAGGGCTGGCTCCAGGTTTGGGCCTCTTTTGGAGCAACTCATGTACAGCACAGCAAAACAGAAACCAAAATTGGGTGTTTTTTGCTGAGGCAGACCTACTGCAGTGGACTGCATATGGACTATATATATATATATATATATATATATATATATACATATATGTAGTATAATAGTGCCTCCCTTTCCTCTTCACACTGTACAATGCAGATTTTAAGTGCAACTCATCTAGCTGCTGCCTACAGAAGTATTCTGATGACTCTGCAATAGTAGGCCTCATCACAGACGAAGATGACAGGGAATACAGAGAATTGAACCGGGATTTTGTGGACTGGTGCCAGCGGAACCACCTGAGGATTAATGCTGGGAAGACCAAGGAGATGGTGGTGGACTTTTGTAAGTGCAGATACCCGCCTAAACCAGTGGACATCCAGGGGACGGGCATTGAGATTATCAACACCTATAAGTACCTGGGTGTGCTCAATAATAAGCTGGACTGAGCAGAACACCTGCATGCACTGTACAGGAAGGGCCACTGCAGGCTCTACCTGCTTAGAAGGCTGAGAGCCTTTGGAGTCCAGGGGGCACTTCTTAGGGCCTTTTTCAACTCAGTAGTGGCATCAGCCATCTTTTTCAGAGTGGCCTGCTGGAGGAGCAGTATATCAACCAGGGATAGGAATAGACTCGACAAGCTGATTAGAAGGGCCAGTTCTGTCCTGCGGAGCCCCCTAGACCCAGTGCAGGTGGTGGTTGACAGAAGGATGCTGTCCGTGATGAGCTCCATTCGGGAGAATAACTCCCATCCAATGCTTGAGACCGTGGTAGCGCTGGGCAGTACTGTCAGTGACTGACTGTTTCAGCCTAAGTGTGAGAAGGAACGCTATCGGAAGTCTTTCCTCCCCGCTGTGGTTCGGGTGTACAACCAACACCGAGCTAAGCGGGGATCATTCCATACAGAGAACCGAAAGATCTTTAAGTTGTGGTATCCCTTCTACTACTTTTTACCTGTACCTTTTTATCTGTACCTACTGTCAATGTAATGCCTCTACCTTGGAGCTTCTGTATATATTGCTTTTTTGTGTATGTATTATCCATGCTGCTGTAACAAACTGAATTTCCCCATGATTCCCCAAGAAAACCCACTTATTAAACCTGACAGGGCACACCTGTGAAGTGAAAACCATTTCAGGTGACTACCTCTTGAAGCTCATCAAGAGAATGCCAAGAGTGTGCAAAGCAGTAATCAAAGCAAAAGGTGGCTACTCTGAAGAACCTAGAATATAAGACATATTTTCAGTTGTTTCACACTTTTTTGTTAAGTATATAATTCCATATGTGTTAATTCATAGTTTTGATGCCTTCAGTGTGAATCTACAATTTTTATAGTCATGAAAATACAGAAAACTCTTGGAATGAGAAGGTGTGTCCAAACTTTTGGTCTGTACTGTATATACATACACATATTCTGTCTTCTGGGTGTGTGTATGTATATACGTGTGTGTGTGTGTGTGTGTGTGTGTGTGTGTGTGTGTGCGTGTTTTTGTTTTCTTTTATTTAATTAAAGCATAGCCCCGGTTTTAAACAACTTTTCACAAATGAATGGTTCAGGTTAATAAAAGAAACTTTGTAATGTAAACAAGCAGTGAAATTGAAGATACAGTCATATGAAAAAGTTTGGGCACCCCTATTAATCTTAATCATTTTTAGTTCTAAATATTGGGTGTTTGCAACAGCCATTTCAATTTGATATATCTAATAACTGATGGACACAGTAATATTTCAGGATTGAAATGATGTTTATTGTACTAACAGAAAATGTGCAATATGCATTAAACCAAAATTTGACCGGTGCAAAAGTATGGGCACCTCAACAGAAAAGTGACATTAATATTTAGTAGATCCTCCTTTTGCAAAAATAACAGCCTCTAGTCGCTTCCTGTAGCTTTTAATCAGTTCCTGGATCCTGGATGAAGGTATTTTTGACCATTCCTCTTTACAAAACAATTCCAGTTCAGTTAAGTTTGATGGTCGCCGAGCATGGACAGCCCGCTTCAAATTATCCCACAGATGTTCAATGATATTCAGGTCTGGGGACTGGGATGGCCATTCCAGAACATTGTAATTGTTCCTCTGCATGAACGCCTTTTTGTATGACCAAACAACTCAATCTTTGTTTCATCAGTCCACAGGACCTTCTTCCAAAATGAAGCTGGCTTGTCCAAATGTGCTTTTGCATACCTCAGGCGACTCTGTTTGTGGCGTGCTTTCAGAAACAGCTTCTTTCGCATCACTCTCCCATACAGCTTCTCCTTGTGCAAAGTGTGCTGTATTGTTGACTGATGCACAGTGACACCATCTGCAGCAAGATGATGCTGCAGCTCTTTGGAGGTGGTCTGTGGATTGTCCTTGACTGTTCTGACCATTCTTCTTCTCTGCCTTTCGGATATTTTTCTTGGCTTGCCACTTCTGGGCTTAACAAGAACTGTCCATGTGGTCTTCCATTTCCTTACTATGTTCCTCACAGTGGAAACTGACAGGTTAAATCTCTGAGACAACTTTTTGTATCCTTCCCCTGAACAACTATGTTGAACAATCTTTGTTTTCAGATCATTTGAGAGTTGTTTTGAGGAGCCCATGATGCCACTCTTCAGAGGAGATTCAAATAGGAGAACAACTTGCAATTGGCCACCTTAAATACCTTTTCTCATGATTGGATACACCTGGCTATGAAGTTCAAAGCTCAGTGAGGTTACAAAACCAATTTTGTGCTTCAGTAAGTCAGTAAAAAGTAGTTAGGAGTATTCAAATCAATAAAATGATAAGGGTACCCAAATTTTTGCACCGGTCAAATTTCGGTTTAATGCATATTGCACATTTTCTGTTAGTACAATAAACCTCATTTCAATCCTGAAATATTACTGTGTCCATCAGTTATTAGATATATCAAATTGAAATGGCTGTTGCAAACACCCAAATATTTAGAACTAAAAATGATTAAGATTAATAGGGGTGCCCAAACTTTTTCATATGACTGTAAGGGGCAAGAGAACAGCATACACAGAATAAGTGTTGAAGGGAACAGATATCCTTAATAAGATATATTACAAAGTTTCTTACATTACCTGCACTATTCGTTTATGAAAAGTTGTTTATAACTGGAGGTATGCTTTAAATAGCCATATGCCATAATTACTATTGATAATGGCATCTGAGGGGTTAAGTTGCCGTTGTTGGAGCATTTTCTGGAAGCCATGTAGCAGATACAGCTCAGAGACTCCTTCGAAAATTGTAGACTATGGGGCCCGTGGGTAAATGCTCTTTTAGCGGACGTGCTCCCCGTCGTTTGGGTCTCCCCGCGGACCTGAACAACAGAGAGCTCATCCCAAGCGTGAACCTAACTCTAGCTAGCCCTGAGTCTTTCTTAGATCAATCCCTAAATCCTCACCCTAACACTAGACACCACTAACTGTCCCTAAACATAGCCCTAATGAAAATCCTAATCTGTAGACCCTGGCCCTAACATCACAACAGAAGAATATATCTTCAGTTTATATTCTTTTGTTATTGTGTCAAGAGATTCCTGTGGTTTATCTGTTAAAATAAAATAATCTCTCAATAAATTGCTGATTTAGCATTAGAGAGTACAGTTTTTCAGTTTATATAAGCTAAGATTTTCAAAGAGCACCCACAGGGGAAGACTTACCATAGTACACTTTCTATATGTTGTTCTTTATGAGCTGGAACTATGGTATTTTGTATTGCATGCTTAGACCATTCTCTTTTTGTTCCTCCTTTCCATTTTACTCTATGGAAGCCTGTCTTACTGATAAGATAGAACACAACTAAAATGATAGAGTAGAATTGACATTCTTCCAAGCCCAGGATTTCTATAACAAGCAGGACTATAGAGAATGTCAATCAGTCTATCTTGGCCATGAATGCTTCTCTTACATGTATAACATACAGTAGAGTATGAATAATAATATGGGCAAAATAGCAGACCTACTTAGTGGTTTGTTGTAAAATAAGAATATAATGATACCTTTTTACTGCATTTACCCCTTTCTTTTAGATTATTCCGTAAGATAAATGCTCAGTGGTTTAATGATCTAGGTTGCAATAAGGTTAATAATAAAGGGGGTTGTAACCCATCACCACAGGATCATATTGTTCACAGAGCTACTTGGCTCAGTATGAAAGTAAATGGATTTGTACATTTCTCCCTATCGTGGTTAGATGCTGACTCTTGTTTTTATTGCACAGCTTACATACCTAGCAAAGAAACAGCAAGTACATATTTCTTGCCAGTCTCTCTATGGTTTGTAAACAATGACAGATCAATAATATCTGCTGCACAGGGTTACAGTTCAGGTGATAAAGATCTGCTCCTAAATATTATTTTCTTCTCTGTTGGGAGCTCTTATAAGTCTATCAAGTTGAGAAAAGCCAGAATATTATTTCTTCAGTCCTATGCTTTTAAAGTACTGCACTGCTGACCTCTCCAAAGTTATATAGTCTTTATAAGCACAGACAGTCTCTTACATGTTTCACTTGGGAAAGTGGTTGAACTCCTTGCAGAAAACCAGGCTCACTGCACACACAATGTACAAATATTAGGCTGTCAATGCAAAGCTCAATAGTAGTTGCAGAATTTAGAGCTAGACATGAATGGCATTTTATTTATTTCACAAGATTGCTAGTTTTATGTGTATTCCCATAAAGCTGTAATGCAAAGTAAAGACTAAAATACAATAATGTATATTAATAATGCACTAATATCATGTACAATAGCACAGATTATCAACTTAACATTCACCAGCATTTTGATAGTTTAAAGGGGTTATCCAGTTTTTTTTTAAATATTGGTCATATAGCATGATTCCTCAATATAAAAAAACTTACTAATATAAATCATGTTAAAATGTATCATTGTTTACCTGATTTATATTCAGTTCAAGTGACCACAAGCTCAGTACTTCCCACTGTGAGCATGGAGGCCTGCAAATTAAACTTCACAGCAGTACATGACCTGATGGAAGTGATATCCTCCAACGTCACTCGGCAATACCTCAATATAGTTTCCTTCTTAGAGCCATGGCAGTAAGAAGTAAGAGGCAGTGTGTATACAGGTCATATGGTGCTGTGATGCCTCGTTCGTAGGCCTTCGTGCTCACAAGGAGGGGTTCTGAGCTTGCAAACGAATTGTTACAATCATTGTAGTTATGCAATCTGAATGTAAACGGTGCCAAATTTTAACATAATGTATACTAGTAAGTTTTTTTTATATTGAGGAGTTCTTTTATATGAACAATATTTTAATAACCGGATAACCTTTTTAAGGCAACATTATACTTTAAACCACTTCATGACCCAGCCATTTTTTCTGGTTCATGACCAGACACATTTTAATTCTTTTTTTTTTTTGTATACATGCTCTTGATTTTCATTTGGGTTATTCAAATAGTTTTTGCATCTTTTATCCATTGATATATAATGCTTTATTTTTATGTTTTTTATTGCATGTGTTTTCAGTTTTGAATAATATTTTAAATTTTGGTTTACAAAAAAGGAAGGAAATTGTGTCTGTTTTCCTGTATTTTTTTTTTGTTTTTATATTGTGCTACTAAAATATTTTTAATAATTTTAAGTTTAGGTTTTCCTGCTCTGTTACATTACTTTCCATGTAGGTGACACGTAGTTTTGTGTCTGCAGGGGTGGGGATAGAACTTGTGATGTGGGCATGGTAGTGCCATTCTTTTGTTGTTTTCCCTTTTTTGCCTTCATTTTATTTATCTTTTTATTCATTTTTTATACAGTGTGCCCCCATAATGTAATAATCAACCTTTGAGGAACATTTTACCATTAGTTTTTTGAGTTCCCCTGTAATTGGGGCTAATATATTACGGAGGAATATATTACAGGAGTTACAGGAGTAATACAGCCTCCTTTCATTTAAGGGGGTTATTCAGATCGATATATAGATAAATGTTATTGTTTGTATAATAAAAAGTTATACAATTTTCCAATATATTTTCTGTAGGTTCTGTATCTATTCCTTGAGGTTTTCTAGATCTCTGCTTGCTGTCATTCTTTCTGCTTACTTCCAGTGGATAAAAATCAGTCCACCTTAACCTCTCTGCACAAATATAAAGTTAAAGACTTCACCCAGCCCATTACTAGATGGATCTCAGGAGCTTACTGCATAGTATTTATACACTGAACTCAACAATAAAGCAGTATTGTATGCAGTAAAGACTAAGGCTCCCTTTAATGGTTACTGCAGATAGAATTTTATTTTAACCCTATGTCTGTGCTTATGATTTGAAGATTTGTATCAGAAAACAGAGTTTTGTACAGCTGAATGTTAAAAAAAAAAAAAATACACCAAAAACTGGACTTAAAAACAACATGGTATTAAAAGGTGCACATTCTATCTAAAGTAGTTTTAAAGTAGAGAATAACCTTTCATATACTGTAAACCTATATGTACCCTTAGTAATACAATAACTTCTTTTTATAATTGGGAGCAGTTCATTAATATAGTTTAAAGGTGGTGGATCTTAAATCCCCCCCTTACTGGACTTTGAGAGATAGAGCAGTGCACAGAGGCTTTTCAAGTCCATACTAAGGAGCTTTACAGGCTCCCTGCACTGCTACATTGCATTTGTGCACAAGACTCTGCAGTGTGCATAAACTCTTAGAGCAGCCTTCATTTTGGTATCTATAGAGCAAACAATAGAGCTGGCGTTCTTTTGGCAGGAATGGCACAAGGGAAATTCATCTGTTCTCTTTTGTTCTTTTCTGTCCTTTTTATTTCATTCCATAGTATGCACTATATGATCAAAAATATATGGACGTCCTCCTATTTATTGAGTTCAGTAGTTTCAGCCACACCCATTGCAAACGGGTACATAAAATCATGCACAAGTTAATCTTTATCGACAAACATTGGTAATATTATGAGTCAATTTAAAGAGCTCAGACAGTTAAATATTGTGGCATCATAGGATGTCACCTTAAGTCACAAGTTGGTTTGTGAAATTCGTCGCTATCATCATTAGGTTAAATATCTAGGAGTAACAGTACACAAAGCCATACACTGCACACACTCACAGATTGGGACTGCCAAGTGCTTCATGCAGAAAAATAGCTTATATACCATTGCATCATTCACTATGGATTTCCAAACTGCCTCTGGAAATGATATCAGTACAAGAAATGTGCATCAGGAGCTTTATGAAATGGGATTCTGTGGTTGAGCAGCTGTGTACAAACCTAAGCTCACCATTCACAATGCCAAGTGTTGCCTGCAGTGGTGTAAAGCATGCCACTAATACACTGTGGAACACTGAAAGGGCATTTTCCAGAGTGACACATCTGGACTGACAGAGGCTATTGGAATTCATTGTGGCTTCTGTATAATTGGAAGATTAATAATGGTGTGGGGCTATTTTTTAGACTTTCAGTTAAGCCTTTTTGGATAAACAGTAATATTTTCATAATTTTCATTTCTGGCAACAGTTTGGGGAAAGCCCATTCTTGTTTAACACTGACTGTGCCTCAGTGCATTAAGAATCATCATAAAGATGGTTTGGTGAAATTGATGTGATGATTTCCTATACTGGTCTGTTCCGCAAATGCAGCCAAAAATAGGACATGCTTCATATTTGTGGTCCTTTAATATGGCATGGACACACAGCTGCAAAAATTGTGGTTGTATGTCTGGGCCCATAGAAAATAATGGGACCATATTTTTATTCAATTGAGAATCTGCAATTGCAGATAAAAACTACGGTCGTGTGCATGAGGCCTTAGTGTCTGACCTCAGAAATATTTCTGTTTGGCTGAATGCGCAAATATTCCCACAGACATACTCCAAAGAGTGGAAGCTTTTATAGCTACTAAAGTGGGCTCAGCTCCATATTAATGCAAATGGTTCTGTACTGTGATGTCAAGCAGGATCATAAATATGTACTGTCTGTATCCTAGGGGAATGCCTCCTGGCGTTCCACGTGGAGAGCTACTCACCTGTTCAGGTAAGAAGGTGGGGGTTTCACCCTGGATATCCCTAATGGCGGTGAAATGGTGATACTGATTGCCACTGCCATTATGTGTTTAGCCTGAGAGACAGGTTTTTTGTTTTCTTCCTGAAGTAATGGGGGGAATATTTTTTTCTTGCCCTAGCACTGTGGTAGAGAGCTGAGTGTGTCCCATCACTATGGGCTTCTCTAATAACTTTTAGTAGTTAAGTTAGGTCCCCTGATGATTGGTGTAAACACACCAGGAAACGCATAGGGTCTGTTAGGGATTGTTATGTAAAGGTTGAGTTTGGTATTGCCCTCGTAAGGGCAGGAGTCATTTGGGGTGAGAGGGACATCTTCTTGAGGGGCAGAGGGCAGAGTAGGGACTGCTTGGTTGCCTGGTCTGCAGTTCCCCTCGTGGAGCATGAGCAGTGTCCTCCATCTAATTGGGTAAGATCTAACCTGTTTATCTTGCATTAAGTGTATGACTCTGGCAGAATGAATCTTCTCTTCTTGTGTATTTTGGCTTAAAGTTGGATCCAGATTTTCTTTTTGGAATTATATCTATTGTCTAAAGGCATGTTATATGTTTATCTTCTATTTCAATTGGGTTTTTTCACTTTATATTTATTAAACGTTAAGTTTTAAGATTGTCATCAGTGCTTTATATCTATTTGGAATTTTCTGATGATCTGGTGCCTCTCCCTCTGTTGAGGTGGTGGAATCACCAAATTTTGCTCAACTTTTCTTGTTTCTTGGCCGAATGGGCAAATATTCCCGCAGACATACTCCAAAGAGTGGAAGCTTTTATACAGGTGCATCTCAATACATTAGAATATCTTTGAAACATTTATTTCTTTCAGTAATTAAATTTAAAAAAGTGACCTCGTATATTTTCTAGATTCTTTACACACAGAGTGCTCTATTTCAAGTGTTTTATTTCTGTAAATGTTGATTATGGATTACAGGTAATGAAAATCAAAATCTAAGAAAATTAGAATATTGTAAAAAAGTTCAGTATTGTAAATTCAGTGTGTCACCTGCCAATGTTTCCTAAGCCTTTAAATGGTCCCTCAGTCTGGTTCAGTAGGACACACAATCATGGAAGACTGCTGATTATGAATTACTGAAATTAATGAACGTTTCAAAGATATTCTAATTTATTGAGATCCACCTGTAGCTACTAAAGTGGGCTCAGCTCCATATTAATGCAATGATTCTGTAATGCGATGTCAAGCAGGATCATAATTATGTATTGTAGGTGTGACAGTCAGTTTTCCATATATTTTTGACCATATAGTGTATTAGAATACAGTCACCAAAGGTGAGCCAAGACCTTACAGACTAGAATAGGTAATGCAATAATTAATAATTATTTAATATAAAATTCTTATTGAATATGCCAATTACTTTTATAGTTATTTCTGCAGATATGGGTTGTTTTATCAAGGGCATTGATAAAGGTGAAGCATGTGTCTGCCGTGCTGTGTACATATTTGTTTGGGGGTGGATGGAGTTGTGGTAAAAACTTCTCTTATTAAAGGCTAAACTCAATTCACAAGAGAAAAAAAGGAAATTTCTCTATGTGTTATTCTAGTTTCTACATTGTAAATCAGCTGACTTTAAAATACTATTTATTTTATAGATCAATTTACATATATTTAGTACGTATACATTTTAAATACTATATAACTGAAAATTAAAATGATACTTGGTTTCTTGACCTAAAAACTTCTGACATACAGTTTCCTTTAAAGTAAGTGCAATGAATAAGCAAAAAGGTGTCCATGCTATGCTTTACTTGTGGTAAAAAGATAAAAAAGAAGATGTTAACTGGTACCGTAATAAACATTAAAACGTTTGTAATAGCCTAATACGTTTTACAGTCATTACACTTATAGGTAATTTAAGCTGTTCTGAAGATATGTAGTATAATAAAAGATATGTAAAAATAGAATTGAATTTAGATTTTCAAAATGAAAAATGTACAGCATTACTGTCCCCTGGTGGCATAACAGTTAACTGCAAGATTTTGTCTTTCTAATTTTGCATTGCAGATAAGTATCTTCATGACCCACTTGTCCAACTACGGCAATGACAGACTTGGTTTATACACTTTTGTTAATCTCGCCAAATTTGTACAAGCCTGGACTAATTTAAAGTTGCAAACTCTTCCTCCAGTTCAGTTGGCTCACAAATACTTCCAGCTCTTTCCTGAGCAGAGGGATCCTGTCTGGCAGGTTAGTGTGCACATTAAATCAAGTACATTGTGTACTGTCTAAATGGAAATACATATAAGCCAAGATTTTTCTCCAATTATGCTCTGCTGTAGTTTTTCTACAAACAGTATTTTATACAGAATGTATTCCAATTCCTTTTAATACGGCTCACATAACAATAAGATAAAGCCTCCTACTCCTCCACACAATATATGGGGAATACTGAAATGCTTCAATGTGAATTTTATTCAGTCAGTAACAGAAACAGTAGAATTCAGCCAAAATATCTAAGTAAATATACAGTAGTTGCTTGACACCTTAGACAAAAAAGCTATAAAATGGGAAAGCTTTCTATATAAATGATCATATATATATAAAAATTCCACCATTACAACTATATATAATAATGGTATATGGTGTGTGTATATATATATATATATATATATATATATATATAATTAATATCTGCAAAAGAAAAAACAATATTTGCACTTCTGCCACTTTAACTCTTATTTAGTTACAGGTGTATTATTCTAACAATAGAGGCAAAAATACTGCTAAGGCTTCATTCACACCTGCATCGGAATCTCCTTAAAAGTCACAGATTTCGACGAAAATCAGCAGAGAGAAAAGTCTTGCATGGAGGACTTTTCACTAGTCTATGGGGTCCGTGGGTGTCCTCAGGTAACGGCTGTTTTAGTGGGCGATCTCGCTGTCCCACGGCGGATACCTGCAGTACCTGCAAAGTGGATAGGATTCTGGCTAATCCCATCCACACATTGCAAAAAAATATCCGCAGCATAAATGCTGTGATTTAAGAAACCGTCATGTTTTTGTAAATTGCAGCGTGTCAATTATACCTACGGAAACGTGGCGGTTTCCATATAGGTATAATAGGGACAGAAAGTCCGCAGAGGGAAACTGCGGTCTTTCTGTGAAAAACGCTGTGGAATGCGGTCTTTTCCGCAGCACTTTTGGGTTGCAGCTCGCTACGTGAGGCATTTTCTGTGTGTAAAGAAGGACCAGAAAGTAGAGACTAGAAGAGACATGGGATGCATCATAACAAAAGGAGAGATCAAGCTGCCCTTGAAAATATGCAGAGTGATTTTTATTGTGAAAAGCTAACCGATAGTATGGTGCTAAAAGGATTTTTAGTTGTTGATATGTCAAAACAGAAAAAAGAAATGTATTTGTGTTAGTAAATCAAAATTGTACATATGAGTACATGTACATGTAGAATAAGGCATTGTGACATGATGAAGCTAAATTTCAGATATTGTATGTATTGATATCAATCGGTGAGTCAAAAGCAAATTGAGGATCTGTTACATCCAACAGAGGGCGTATGAGCTCCCCAGCTCCTTTCCCATAATGCCTTGTGATATGTAGATGCTAAGTAGAGGGCAAAAGGCAATTCAATCTCTACACACCTTCACTGGTGCTCTCCTCAATGTGAGAGATTCTTGTCCCTAACCCACTCATTGCCTCCCACAAAGCCAGCCAGTTCACTTTGCTCTGTACTGATGAGGGACAACAATCCCAAAACAGCGCTGTATGCAGATAAGTGAAATTGGCTTGGCTAAAATCCCTTTTGCTGTCTCAAGACTCGGTGAGTCAAAAGCAAATTGAGGATCTGTTACATCCAACAGAGGGCGTATGAGCTCCCCAGCTCCTTTCCCATAATGCCTTGTGAAAAGCACAGTATTCACAATTACATGTAAGGATTGCAAAAGGAAAGCTGTTGCTAAGAGCGTGGTGTAGCTAACCACTAGTTCTGGCGCCAGAATTAGCAGCACTATAATTATCACCGTGGGCAGCAAGGACAGTCAGTTTGGTGTGTATATACATTTGTTGGTAGCAAGGACAGTCTACTTTGTGAGCAATTTGGATGAAGCGCTTTGCTTAACATAGAGCACAGTATTAGTGTTGACATATTGTGCAAGATAGTTTAAGCAAGATAACATATGCATATTGGAATATTTAGACTATCTGTGAATCTTAGACTTCCTGTGATATACTGATATACATTTTAAGAGGTTTGTATTTATATTTTTATACATTTATTAAATTATATGAATTTATATTCCCTTTGATTAATTGACAGGACAGCATCTTTTAGTGTAATTATGTATGCTTTACCATAGTTCATCACTGTTTCTATCTACTTGGTATACCACTATTTATTTTAAAATTATTGCAATAACCAATTATGTGCAAAAAGTTATATTTACTTTAAGGCCGGGTCCCCACGTAGCATAAATGCCGCGATTTTACAGTACCTGCAAAGTGGATGGGATTCTGGATAATCCCATCCACACACATTGCAGAAAAATATCTGCAGCAGATATGCTGAAATTTCAAAAACCGTTGTAAATTGCAGCATGTCAATTATACCTACAGAAACGCTGAAAGAGTGAAGAAATCAGGCCATACCTTTTAGAGGCTAACTGAGTATATTTGATAGCAAGCTTTCGAGAGTACTAGCTCTCTTCTTCAGACATTGTGTTATACAAGAAACTGAAAATTTACACACTCTTTATACACACACAAGACATGGATCTTCAAAGGATCTTAGAATAACAGAATAACTTAGATAATAGTCTTTCTGTGAAAAGCGCTATGGGAAAAACCACAATGCGTTTCCACTGCGTTTTTTCCTGCAGCGCTTTTTGGCAGCGGTTCGCTACGTGGGGCCTTAGCCTAAAGGAAGACTGTCACCAGGACCCACCATATCAACCCAGCCCTGCAGATAGGTAGATTAGGGCAATCTGAATCAAATGTTTTTCCCCCTTGGTAAATTGGTACCTATGTTCCCAAGGTATTGCCATTTCTGTCAATATGCAAATGAGCTCTTTGGAACAATGAGCATTGCTGTGGCTTCACAAAGGAAAAAAAAAATTACCTATGTGCGAGGCTGAGTCTATATGCTGGGTTCTTGTGAGAGACTCCCTTTAATATTGAAACAGATGACCAAGACTATAGTTCTTATATATATTTTCTAGAATCCCTGTGATGACAAACGTCATCGAGATATTTGGTCAAAGGAAAAAACCTGTGATCGACTGCCAAAATTTCTTGTTGTGGGACCTCAAAAAACTGGTGAGTTCTTTTTTATATATATAAACATTCATATAATAAATATTACCACATCTTTTTCATCCCTAAAAGTATTAAGAGAGTTATATATGGTTTCTGAAGCCTATACTGTGGCATTAAACCTTTACAGATTTGGGATACTAATTGATTAGTCCAGAACATATATATAAAAATAATATCACATCCATACATGCTGTATATACACATATATTTCCTCTGGCACCACCAAACATTAGAAGAACCTCTAATTTACTTACCTCATGAATATGACGATTTCCGTATCAGACATTTAGAGCATATTCAGTAGGTATGCCATGAATGTCTATACTAGAAAATTACCTTTGAAAGGAGCCTGACAGCAGTATATTTATTGTAAATCTTATCACAGTATCTTGTAGAGATGATTCTACAGTTTCCAAATATGCCTCTGTTATTCAGCTTTGGAGCCCCATATTCATGTAAATCAATGTTGTATTGATATGCAATTGAGAGGGAATTTTCACCTATTTTGTGCAAGTGTTGATCTTGGGATAATCTTTTTAATTGCTTCTTAAAGATAGATGTGATTTATTATTAGTAGCCATGAAGTGTTCTGGATTGATAAGGCTATATGGAACACATTTGCTCATATATATTATTATATGTTTCTACATTGATAGATTATTTCTTCATTGATTGATTTACTATGGATCAAGTTCCTTCTATATATATAGAATAATAACCTGTCCAGTTTTAATTGCATTCTAAATTTTGTCTTTACAGTATTTTGCACATTGACAATATGCCATTAAAATGGATTTTTTTGTGAAATGAGTTAATATAATGTGATAAACCCAGCAGTAAATTAAGAACTTTAAGCTTCAGATGTTACAGAGCTGTATACTATGTCAGAGCTTGCATTCACCACAACTTTCTTTGGTCCTCTGCTTGGTCTTGTCAACCCTATTCACTGTTATTTCTGTATACAACTTCTTAAAGGGGTATTCCCATCTCAAGGATCCTATGCTAGCTTATGTAAATTCAAGAGTTTTCCTAAATACATTGCTTTAGCTATGCTCCTTTGCCTACTATGTGAAATTATTCCTCCCATTTTTTACACATCAACCTATCTGATAAGCAGGATGGATGATGTGATCTGCATTTATATTAGATTTCTAGTAATCATAATAAATAATCTCTCATGGTAAAGGAAAAGTCTATATTGTGATATTTCATAGTGTCCTGTTCATCAAATAGTCAAAACCACCTTCCCCAGCTTGCTGAAGAATACAGGAAGTGAGAAAAAGAGGCAGCAGGCAAAGATGCGGAGACAGTGAGATGGGAAAATCCCTTTATGTTCCTATCACTGTGAGCAAATAAATCATTGCAAGTCAATGGTCCTTAAAAGAGTTTTGAAACATTACAAAGTATACTAATCAAAATGCAGGGGATCTAATATATATATATATATATATATATATATATACAGTACAGACCAAAAGTTTGGACACACCTTCTCATTCCAAGAGTTTTCTGTATTTTCATGACTATAAAAATTGTAGATTCACACTGAAGGCATCAAAACTATGAATTAACACATGTGGAATTATATATTTAACAAAAAAGTGTGAAACAACTGAAAATATGTCTTATATTGTAGGTTCTTCAAAGTAGCCATCTTTTGCTTTGATTACTGCTTTGCACACTCTTGGCATTCTCTTGATGAGCTTCATGGTTTTCACTTCACAGGTGTGCCCTGTCAGGTTTAATAAGTGGGATTTCTTGCCTTATAAATGGGGTTAGGACCATCAGTTGTGTTGTTCAGAAGTCAGGTGGATACACAGCTGATAGTCCTACTGAATGGAGTGTTAGAATTTGTATTATGGCAAGAAAAAAGCAGCTAAGTAAAGAAAAATGAGTGTCCATCATTACTTTAAGAAATGAAGGTCAGTCAGTCCGAAAAATTGGGAAAACTTTGAAAGTGTCCCCAAGTGCAGTGGCCAAAACCATCAAGCGCTACAAAGAAACTGGCTCACATGAGGACCGCCCCAGGAAAGGAAGACCAAGAGTCACCTCTGCTGCGGAGGATAAGTTCATCCGAGTCACCAGCCTCAGAAATCGCAGGTTAACAGCAGCTCAGATAAGAGACCAGGTCAATGCCACACAGAGTTCTAGCAGCAGACACATCTCTACAACAACTGTTAAGAGGAGACTGTGTGCAGCAGGCCTTCATGGTAAAATAGCTGCTAGGAAACCACTGCTAAGGACAGGCAACAAACAGAAGAGACTTGTTTGGGCTAAAGAACACAAGGAATGGACATTAGACCTGTGGAAATCTGTGCTTTGGTCTGATGAGTCCAAATTTGAGATCTTTGGTTCCAACCACCGTGTCTTTGTGCGACACAGAAAAGGTGAACGAATGGACTCTGCATGCCTGGTTCCCACAGTGAAGCATGGAGGAGGAGGTGTGATGGTGTGGGGGTGCTTTGCTGGTGACACTGTTGGGGATTAATTCAAAATTGAAGGAATACTGAACCAGCATGGTTACCACAGCATCTTGCAGCGGCATGCTATTCCCTCCGGTTTGCGTTTAGTTGGACCATCATTTATTTTTCAACAGGACAATGACCCCAAACACACCTCCAGACTGTGTAAGGGCTATTTGACCAAGAAGGAGAGTGATGGGGTGCTACACCAGATGACCTGGCCTCCACAGTCACCAGACCTGAACCCAATCGAGATGGTTTGGGGTGAGCTGGACCGCAGAGTGAAGGCAAAAGGGCCAACAAGTGCTAAGCATCTCTGGGAACTCCTTCAAGACTGTTGGAAGACCATTTCAGGTGACTACCTCTTGAAGCTCATCAATAGAATGCCAAGAGTGTGCAAAGCAGTATTCAAAGCAAAAGGTGGCTACTTTGAAGAACCTAGAATATAAGACATATTTTCAGTTGTTTCACACTTTTTTGTTAAGTATATAATTCCACATGTGTTAATTCATAGTTTTGATGCCTTCAGTGTGAATCTACAATTTTTATAGTCATGAAAATATAGAAAACTCTTGGAATGAGAAGGTGTGTCCAAACTTTTGGTCTGTACTGTATATATATATATATATATATATATATATATATATATATATATAAATGTATTTTCCATGGAGTATATACAAGTTGGATCTCTCCAATGAAAGAACCAGAACTTTTTAAACCTTCAAAGAAAACAAAAGATCATTGATATAAGTTTTCATCCATGATACTGAAGCAGCTAGAACAACTTTACAATGTAAGGACTTCACTAGTTCCTCTTATCAACTTCCCGATACATTAATCACATCTAAATAGTTTTCAATGGAGTTATACTTTTACAATATTTTCACTTTTTCTATATACAAGCAATACTCGGGAAACAGCTAATAGGGCGTAGAACTGAAAGATATGAGTGAAAGGAGAATGACAAATGGAAAGGGTTAAAGAAAAATTTCATGTAGGCTTATAAAAATACCTTTACTAAATTTTTTTGTAAATTCAGCTGCAAAATACTAATTAATGTATTGTCCACCCTAAAACATCATTGCATCGCTAAAAGACTACTGAGTTAATTAGAAATGACATACATATTATGAGCTGATTTAAAACCATATGCACCAGATTTAAAGGTTCACTACATTTCTAATGCAATTTAATGGAATATTAAGAGGCACCTTGTAAATTTCTAGGTAATAGGCATTTAATGCCAATTAAACTTATCCATAAGACATTAATATCTATTAAAGTTTGCATTATTGATCAAGTAACACACAATACTTAAAACCATAGGTGTTTCTGTGTCACTAAGTTTGTTCGGGATGCAATTATTCATTTACCTCTTGGGAAAGCTAACAGATATAGCAGTGAAATGTTTATCAGTTTTACGCCGTTATGGGGTACTAAGAGAAGAAATTAAAAGTAAAGTGTGAAAGTGTGAAAACTTATCACATTGGTCACAATGTTGAAAAAATTTATGCAACAAATCCAGAACAATGTTTTTTTAATTAGTTAATTTTTTTCTTTACACCTTTTTCATTTTTCAAACAAGCAAACAATACATTAACAGTAAACAGTAAAGTATTAACTTCCTAGCCTGGTAGAACACCCTCGTTATAACAATTAGTATTCTTTTTGGTACATATTCCTCGCCAAGGAGCCCCAATACACATATTTTGGGGTCAGTGGCAACCCTCCTAGCGATATTGTCAGGGTCACACCTGCCATGAGGTGACCTGAGGTGACAACCTTTGGCAGTGCCTCCTGGCTTAAATTGGGCAGCATTTTTTAATCTACCGCTATCTATTGGTTTATTCCAACAGGTAGTGGCTGATATTTTACTCACCAATCCCTGGTCCTATCCAATCCATTTTCTGCTTCTTAATCACCAATCCCTGGTCCTGTCCAGTCCGGCCTCCGCTTCTTCCTCTGGGGCCACAATGGACGCAACAGGAGTGGGATCAGTGAGTAAAACATCGGCTGCTACCTGTTGAAGGTGAGTAAAAACAACAAACAATTATATTCACGTCTCTTGGGTGTCCAGCGGTCCCCCTGTGTCCTCTTCAGGCCTCTTTTGACCTGCATCTGCTTCGCACATTGTGGGAGTCACTGCTGAAGCCTGCGATTGGGCCTCGGTGGTCACATGGGGTGTCCGAGCATCATGATGTCATGATGCTCGACGTGCCTCACCTGACCACTGAGGCCCAATCACATGTCTCAGCAGGTACTCCCACAGAGCATGACGTCAGAAAGTGACCCAAATGGACAGTGTGCCCTGGAGGCAGAAGTTGAGGCCAGACGCAACAGGAGTGGGATCAGTGAGTAAAAAATCGGCTTCTACCTGTTGAAGGTGAGTAAAAACAACAAACAATTATACTCACCTCTCTTGTGTGTCCAGTGGTCCCCCTGTGTCCTCTTCAGGCCTCTTCTGACCTGCATCTGCTTCGCACATTGCGGGAGTCACTGCTGAAACCTACTATTGGGCCTCGGTGGTTACATGGCGTGTCCGAGCATCATGATGTCTTCATGCTCAGCGTGCCTCACCTGACCACTGAGGCCCAATCACAGGTCTCAGCAGGTACCCCCACAGTGCATGACGTCACTGGGGGGGTGAGGCACCTTTCTATAGATCACCTCAGGCAGCAGAAAGGCTAGGTTCACCCTTGGATATTGTGGGCATTGCCTCCAGCATTTCAAATCACTGAGCACCCTTTCCAATCACTGAGCACCCAATAGTGGTCAATCTCACCCTGTAAGCTTCCAAAGGTCTTTAACATCATATATTCATATATCTGTGTTACTCCCTTTCTCTCTCAAATGTGTAAGTCCTCTAGCCCTCTGAACTCTGGTAGGTTAGGGATATTCCATAAGGGGGTAAATTGTGTACATCCTGTAACTCGGTCATGTAAGTCGGTCATGGCTGTACTTAAGATGTAGTCAGCTCCACTAGATCTATGAACTCCACAGGGGCTGGTGATGAGTAGCCTGCTCTGTGTGGATGGTGGTAGTAGTAGTTCCTTCTGGGGTACTCCCTGTAGTAAGTCTCCGTACTATTGGTAGTTGGGGTGCGCTGTGGTAGTACAGGATTAAGGAGACAAAGATAAATTGTGTGAAAACTCCCAACCCAGATGTCCTTTGACCCTTAGCAATGACCCTTTTGGTGGTCACTGCAAATGGCTCCTTAAATTTTTATATGAATATTAGCAAACATGTAAACTTTTTGTGAGTATTCTAAAAATCATTTGGTGCTGTATTTTTATCATTGTGTCAAAGACACTTTGATAAATATCCATTTTGGTTTACAAATACACTGTACTGTATACTGTCTGTTGTCTATGACTTGAACTGCACAAAATCAGTGTATAAGAAGAGCAAAGAAATCTCGGAATGCTCATATATCAAAACACTCTGGGAGAGGTCTTTGCTTTGCTGGCAGAGATCTTGCTGCACCCTGCGGCAGTGACCTGGGTGATTTATCCCCTGGGACAACTGCAAGAAGAGACATAAACCCACTGTGAACCCTCTTCATGGCTAGAAAAGCAGTAGCATTACTAATACTAGCACAGTTAATAAACTCTCCCCCCCCCCCCCACTATCCCAATGGAGAACACTAGTTAATAAGACTATTCCAAGAAAAAGAAAAAGTGGTATTTAAAAGTCAGAAATGCCCAACTAAGTTTGACAACGTATGGGAAGCCTGGTGTGCCTCACCCTTAACATTATACTCTGTTCCCTTCAAGATTCTCCCGATCATTTCCTCAGCTTGTAAACCTTCTCTAATTGTACTTTTGGAGAACAGGAGAAATTCCCGCATTATGTAAGACACTATCGGTACTCGTTTCAATATGATAGTGTACTTTTTTCTTATGTACCTCTCTTTTATGATCCCTTTTATGGATTTGTATGTACCATTTCAAGCTCATTAAAACAAATTAAAAAAAAAAAAAGGAGAACAAAGAAAAATGTTTAGAGATAGGTAGGAAATGTAATTTTGTATGTTCAACACTTGCCAATCCAGTAATAGCAGGTAACACCGTTATGAATTGTGAAATTTCATCCCTATCTTGAAAACTTGTCACTAGTTTAATAAGAGTTCATATTAACAAAAAGAAACTGCTGCCGATGTAAGGTGACTCACCTCTTGTCTCTGAGTTTTCAAATAAGAGGAATGAAGAAAATTGGAAAAATATGACCACTAAACTTTTTACCGTACTAATATATTGATAGGGATGTCAATGGCAAAGCATTCATAATATTAGCATGCTTCCTAATATTTTTAATCACACTCTGCTTTGATACACTGTAGAAAATAAAACTGAATATGAGAATATTATTTCTGAGATTTCCAGAAAAATGGTATCTAAGCAATGTGGTGACAACAATTGGGCTTGATTTCAGGGAAAATCCTGGGGGAAATTAATACACAGTTTTATCTGCCAGCCTAAAAATGTGAGCTACAGTAAATGTATTTTTAATCATTCTGAATCAAATGTTAGTTTTACAATCCTTATAAAATATAGACTAAAAGAAAACTATAACAATGGAATATACACTGATATGTAACAAAAAAAACTGGTGCGAAGCAGCATATTATATGTCCATATAGAGAATATATAGTAGGTTCTTAGGCATGTACAGCATACTACAGCATATCATGATATATATATATATATATATATATATATATATATAAATAATATATGTTATGGTATAAACCCACTAGAATTGGATCATCCTTTACTAATAGATTCTAAAACCAGATTCATTAAAATGTAGATAAGGTCATTGAGTCAAAAGAGAAAAACCTACATTATTGCTGTAATAGGATGTGTATTCTTAGTTCTGGTCTAGACTCTATGCTCTTATATGACATTAAGCTGCCAAACACTTGTGCTAGCAGCTTCAGGATTATGGATATTATAGAGAGAAAAAGGCAGCCATAGTATGCCTATTATCTCATTCATGACTGAATTTGAGTTAGGGACTGAGTATACTGTATATTAAAATGCTAGGAAGAATAACTCACTACACATGAGATAACAAAGGCAATAATGACATACTGTAGTTGTGCTTTGCATGTGATCAAAATAAGTCCAGAACTCAACCGAATCAAAATACTTTGCTAAACAAATGCCCACCAACCTCAATGAACTGAAGCAACTTTGTAAAGAAGAGTGGGCCAAAAGTTATTTCTGCTAAAGGTGGTTCTACAAGCTACTGATTCATGTGGTGTACTTAGTTTCTTACACATGGCTTTTCCATTTTTGTTAAATAAATCCTGATTTTAGGAGGAATCTGTGGTGGAGGCTCAAACGCAGATGTGAATCCAGCCTTAGGTTGTATTTATCTAATTTTAAGACCTTTTATTAATGTAAAATCATAGAATTCTAATAGGGTGTACTTTGTTTTTCTCATGTCTATATATCTCTGAAACACATGATTTGTCATGATCTAGTTAAAATACATCTGTCACACTTGTTATAGCTCCATTAGTAGATACAAAAATAATGTTAACCAATTATCTTCGGATTATCTGAAAAAACTTCATTAAACCATGTTTGTTTTTTATGTCAGGTACTACAGCTTTATACTTATTTTTGGTTATGCATCCTGCAATAATAAGCAATTCGCCAAACCCCAAAACATTTGAAGAGATGCAGTTCTTCAATGGAAATAACTACCACAAAGGTTTAGACTGGTAAGTCTCAAGCTAAATGTTTATTTCTTAGCTTCTTTTGTGAAGGCTGCACCTGTAAAATATGTCTCTTGAAACTCTTGTAATCTGTAGGGACAACTGGCAGTAACCCCCAACACACGACCAAGTTTCATCCGTGAATCTCAGTCCTTGTGTTGGCCAGGTTTACCAGCTTGAACAGTATGCTGAGAGAAGGACTCCTAGCATTATAGTTATCTATGATGCTAGGAGTCCCTGCCTTCCAGCAACATACTGTCCCTTACTGTTTATACTACTGGACAGTATGTGACTGGCAGGCAGGGACTCCTAGCATCATAGATAACAATAATGCTAGGAGTCCCTCTCCTGACATACTGTTCAGGCCAGCCAACACCATAGATAGTTTAGGGCCACCTGAATCACACATTGTTTTCCTCTTGTGAATTGGTGCCTCAGTTGCCAAGATATTGCTGTTTTTGTCAATATGCAAATGAGAATTTTGGAGCACTGAGCTAATTTGCATATTGACAAAATCAGCAATATCTTGGCAATTGAGGGATAAATTCACAAGAGAATTCACAATGTTTGATTCAGGTGACCCTAGTGTTTCTGCGGGACTGGGTTGATGTGCTGGGTTCTGATGGGTTCTCCTTTAAATCCAGAGCTGATTTGAACTTATTATGATACTGGTCATTTTCCAAAATAAAAAATAAAAGCTTCCTGACACTATCACAGACAGCTTCATTATCAATCCAGCTATTTGACACAGAGGACCCAATACTGAGCAAGGGCAAGTTCAGACTGTAATGACTGCAATTTGTCAATATTTTATTAAAAATGCAACTGCAGCTCTTATTAGCTTAGTAGCCATTAGAAGTGTTAGAGACCCCATCCAATCTAGGAATGGTTAGAATACCTCAATCTTCCTGTCAAAAGGCAGAAATACCAGATAATCATGTCATGCCCTAGCCTATGATAAATGATAGATGCAGGTATCTAAGTTTATGCATCACTTTTCTTTTCCCAAACCATAAATACTGTATGTGTTAGTTGAACGTTAAAGAGAACCTCCTGTAGAAAAACTCCACAAGATCATGCAGATTGTAAACTAAGTGATCTCAGCCAAGCGGGGAGCGGGGTGTCCCAATTAATACTACGCAAAAGTCCAATCAAATTGGAATTGGGTGGGCCACCTGAATATAGTTGGCGATAAACCTGATGACCGGGCAGACCATGGAAGTGTTGCAATCTGGTGGAAGAATTCCTAGGAAATCCTTGCTGTGTATGGTCAAACATTATCCTGCTGAAAAACGCAAGTTGGAAGATGTACCATGAGAAGCAACACATGTGGCAGCAGAATGTCCTGCACATATCACTGAGCTATTAGTGTTCCTCGTATCAATACTAGGGGTAACCGACTGTCATATGCAATGGCTCACCAGATCAGCACACCAGCATTTAGGGCAGTGTATCGCTCCACAGCAAAGGCAGGATTGAAACTCTACATGAGGTTTCCATACTTGAAACTGAGCATCACTGAATCTCAAACATAACTTATATTTGTTGCTAAAGATGATATGGCTCCAGTCTGTAGCAGTTTAGGTTTCCCGTTTATGAGTCCACTGCAAGCCACTGTGGCTGGCTGTCAATGGCAGAGCATGTAGTTAGGTAGGCACTTAGGTACTTTTTTTCTTTTGTCAAGGAGTGTATTTAGTAAATTTTATATTTTACATATATACTATACAATACTACTTGTATTTGAAATTGATGTGAGACCTAAGAAAATATTTTAACACATTGGTGGGCCCAGTGCAAAGGTTTCATAAGTGGACCCCCCATCACCACCCCTTAGAAATACCCAACCTGAACCCCACATAGTATAATGCCCCTTAGTAGCCCTCAAACAGTATAATGCCTCCCCATAGTGGCCCCATAAAATATAATGCCTCTCAGTGGCTCAGTGATCTCCCAACTTTCAAAGGACAGAAAAAGGGATAGAATGTGCTGTGAGCTGTGTGCGCCTAAACTTAGTCCCACCCATTCCCACTTTGACTCCGCCCCTTCATTTATTTTTGTGCCCCCACACAGTATAACGTCCCTAACATTATAATGTCCCCTCTAGTTGCCCTCACCACATAATGTCCCATCCATCTGCTCCCACAGCATAATGTCCCCTTCCAAGGGCACCTACAGTTTAATTTCCCCCTCCAGCTACCCCCACAGTTTAATGTCCCCTACCAGCTACTCCCACAATTTAATGTCCCCCTACGGCTGCCCTCAGTTTAATGTCCACCTCCAGCTAACCCCACAGTATAATTTCACCCTCTAATTGCCCCCAGTTTCATGTCCCCCTCAAGTTGTCTCCAGTTTAATGTCCCCCTCCAGCTGTCCCCACAGTTTAAAGTCCCCCTACCATTGCCCCCACAATATTATGTCCCTCTCTTACCAAACAAACATAAAAAAAACACTAATACTCACCTGTCCTTGGTCTCCTGCTGTCTTTGGTCTGGAGTCTTCAGGGAGCTGCAGGCACAATGTAAGTAACGTCATCACATTGTGCCTGCAGCTTCCGGAGCAGAGACGGGATGAATGGTGAAACAGGGATCAGACCGCCCATTGCTTCACCATTGTCAACTTATCGGCATTCTCAGGACACCAATGAGTTGAAGCTGGGGCAGCCCGGACTCGCTGCCCAAAACAGCGGGACACCAAAGGTAGAACTGTCCTGCTGTCTCAAGGGGACACCTGCTACCATAGAACCCAGTGCAAATGCACCGTTGGCCCTATGGTTACAGCGGCCCTGATGGTACTTTCAGAATGCTACCTTGTGCAGTTTATTTGTTATTCCTCCTAGAAGGAATGTAGGAATAAACAGACAACTAGGTGTTACCAGGAAGGGGTGTTTCCGTACACAGTATGACTCTGTCCAATGAATACAGGGAGTGTCAGACTATATAGAGACACACTTTTGATGTGAGCAATGGTAACATCCAGTTGTCAATTTATTCATATATATTCAGGACGAACAATAGAGGAACAGCACAACACATAATTTTAAGAAAAATGCTCCAGAATTCTTTTTTATAGAGAAAACAAGTATTTACTAAAACAGACATGTTAGATGAGATGACTGGACCTCTATAAAGGGAATCTGTCATCAGAAGCCAGCATATCAACCCAGCACCGCAGATGGATAGGTCATTGTAAATCGGTGCCTCTGCTGAGATATCACTTTTTCTGTCAACATGCAAATGAGCTGATAAAAACTGTTATACAGTATCTCAGCAACAGAGGCACGATTTACTAGGAGAAACACTGTTTGATTCAGGTGACCCTAACCTATCTGCGGGGTTGGGTTGACATGCTGGATTCTGGTAACAGACTATCTTTAAGAAATACATATAGAACCCATGAGCATCACATGCACTTTTTACTAAAAAAAATACCTTCCTGTAGTACCAAAATGGATAAGCCTGTAAATAATATTTGCATGAATGTGACATTTTGATGCAAGAATCTGACAATAGTATAGAGATTAATAGAGTTACATAGACCCTACATGTATCTTCTCACATAAGCAATCTGTAGCAAATCACTTTTGGTGGAAGTTCCTTCTTCTTAGTCACTAATTGACTGTCATGATGTAATGCATTAAAAAGGCTCTTTAGCAGCTCCTGTTTATTTTATGCAGTTCTATTCCCCAGAACATCATAATACACATGTACACAGAGACCTTTTTTACTATGAAACAATCAATAGTGAAACAGAAGACTCAATCTTACCTCAGAAGCAAAACCTCTTGTTTATTATAAAACATAATATTCCCATCTACTACAGGGGTACTCCACTACTTTTAGTAAAGGTGTCCAGTATTTAGATATATTAAGACATGCCTCTAACTCTGCCCAGTCCTGATCATTGCTCCATTTTACCTCATCCACTCTCATTGTGCTCTCATGCAGTAATAGTGCCTTTCTTTTAACATGAAGCCTCCGTAGTGCTCTCATATAGTATAATGTTCCTTAACTGCCTCCATATAGTATAATGCCACCTTAGAGCCTCCACATAGTATAATGCCTCCACACATTACAATGCCCCCTTAGTGGCCCCATGATATATTACCTCATTGGTTTCCTCACACAGTGTAATGCTCCTATAGTGCCCCCACTAGAAGTGTAGGAGGTCAGCATTCCTGGAAAACAGCAGTCAGGAGGAATACTGACCCCTCCAACTGCTGCCTTTTAGAACATTACAGTAGCAGGAGCAGGTATCAGCAATTGTTCTTGTTGTCTACACAGCAATGTAACCATGTTACTATTGTGTAGGCAGCAGGGATGATTACTGATCCCTGCTGCTACTACTGTAATATATCAGTGCTAAAGGAAATGCAGTCAGGAGATCAGTTTTTCTACCGACCACTATCATTATTCAAGAAAAGGAAGGCAACAGACTGTAGTCTAAGAGTTGAGTACTCCTTCCCTACTACAAAAATGAGAAGAATTATGTGGCACAAACTCCCATTGCCAGGGGCATAGCTTTAGGGGGTGCTGAGGTAGCAGTTGCTACTGGGTCTTGGAGGCTGAGGGGGCCCAAAGGCCTCATTACAGCATATCAAGTCACAAGTATTATGCATAACACATGGCAAATGCGGGCCCTGTTACAGATTTTGCATCAGGGCCCAGGAGCTTCTAGCTACTCCTCTGCCAATTGCCCCTTCATTCTTGTGATTTTTATATGGTCAAGAAATTTGATGTGTCTTGTGGAATGTTGCATTATATTAGTTAAAAGATAAAATTATTTATATGATGTTTATATTGGAATTTAGTTTTTCATCAGAATGCATCAGTATACAGTGGGTACGGAAAGTATTCAGACCCCTTTAAATTTTTCACTCTTTGTTTCATTGCAGCCATTGCTAAAAGCAAAAAAGTTCATTTTATTTCTCATTAATGTACACTTAGCACCCCATCTTGACAGAAAAAAAAACAGAAATGCAAATTTATTAAAAAAGAAAAACTGAAATATCACATGGTCATAAGTATTCAGACTCTTTTCTGTGACACTCATATTTAACTCACATGCTGTCCATTTCCTTCTGATCCTCCTTGAGATGGTTCTACTCCTTCATTGGAGTCCAGCTGTGTTTAATTAAACTGATTGGACTTGATTAGGAAAGGCACACACCTGTCTATATAAGACCTCACAGCTCACAGTGCATGTCAGAACAAATGAGAATCATGAGGTCAAAGGAACTGCCCAAGGAGCTCAGAGACAGAATTGTGGCAAGGCACAGATCTGGCCAAGGTTACAAAAGAATTTCTGCAGCACTCAAGGTTCCTCAGAGCACAGTGGGCTCCATAATCCTTAAATGGAAGAAGTTTGGGACGACCAGAACTCTTCCTAGACCTGGCCGTCCAGCCAAACTGAGCAATCGTGGGAGAAGAGCCTTGGTGAGAGAGGTAAAGAAGAACCCAAAGATCACTGTGGCTGAGCTCCAGAGATGAAGTAGGGAGATGGGAGAAATTTCCACAAAGTCAACTATCACTGCAGCCCTCCACCAGTCGGGGCTTTATGGCAGAGTGGCCCGAAGGAAGCTTCTCCTCAGTGCATGACATATGAAAGGTCGCATAGAGTTTGCCAAAAAACACATGTCTGGGTCGAAGGTTCACCTTCCAACAAGACAATGACCCTAAGCACACAGCTAAAATAACAAAGGAGTGGCTTTGGAACAACTCTGTGACCATTCTTGACTGGCCCAGCCAGAGACCTGACCTCAACCCAATTGAGCATCTCTGGAGAGACCTGAAAATGGCTGTCCACCAACGTTCACCATCCAACCTGACAGAACTGGAGAGGATCTGCAAGAAAGAATGGCAGAGGATCCCCAAATCCAGATGTGAAAAACTTGTTGCATCATTCCCAAGAAGACTCATGGCTGTACTAGCTCAAAAGGAAGGGGCTTCTACTCAGTACTGAGCAAAGGGTCTGAATACTTATGACCAAGTAATATTTCAGTTTTTCTTTTTTAATAAATTTGCAAAAATATCTACATTTCTGGTTTCTTTCTGTCAAGATGGGATGCTGAGTGTACATTAATGAGAAATAAAATGAACTTTTTGCTTTTAGCAAATGGCTGCAATGAAACAGAGTTAAAAATTTAAAGGGGTCTGAATACTTTCCGTACCCACTGTAAATAAACTTAGGTTTCAGTTTTGTGTTTGTGTGTATCTGCGTGCGTGTCTGTGTTTAAGGCCAAAAGGAGACTGAACAGTATTGAAGCCAGAGTCTATAGACGTTCTCTGGAGCAAGCCAATATGCTACATTATTATAAGAACAATAAAAAGGAACAGCTTATTCCTCTGTGGCAGAACAGCCTTTTCGCTCACTCCTCTCCTGTGGCTGAGAGATCATAAACTAGCCAAATATAAGGCCGGCTCCCTCTTGGTTCTGATGTGCTTTCATCAAGCTAACACTGAGATATTATTTAAAAAGTGAACAGCAAGGTAGCGGCCATTGTGTTGGAAACCTGAATGTTATAGATCTCTTTACAAATCAATCATATTTATCATGCTTTTTCTAGGTCATTTTTTAGCAACTTTCACCAGTCTGAACTTTATTCCATTAAGTCAATTTATTTTACTTCTGTTGACCATTGATTACTCTGCACCTCTATAAAACTTAACTTTCACTAACCCTGGGAAGTAAAATGAGTGCAAGACACTGCTGGCTTGTGCTGAATTACAAGCAGGACTTTAATCATTACCTCAGCTATTCTTAGTTGACATCTAATAACTTGCTTCTCTCCAGTCAGCTTTTTGGATGTGAAGCTAAATTACAGTAGTGGAGATCCAAAGAATATTTAAAGTTTGTTTTATATAGTGTTAGAAATGGACTTTTATTTCCTTTGGGACATACAGTATATATATATAAATATATACA
Organism: Leptodactylus fallax; assembly: GCA_947044405.1. Classification (NCBI taxonomy): domain Eukaryota; kingdom Metazoa; phylum Chordata; class Amphibia; order Anura; family Leptodactylidae; genus Leptodactylus; species Leptodactylus fallax. Next base: position 28,713 of record CAMRHE010000087.1, on the reverse strand, counting down.
CACATCAGATCAGCCATAACATTAAACCATTGCCGCAGTTGCAATGAATAACATTGGCCCATATTTACTATTGTGGTTAAAACTTGCCACTGTTGTAAATGTGGTGCAACTTTGGTGCAATGTGGTGCATTTTTGGGGCAGTTCTAGTTTTGACAAAAACTTTTATTCTTGCTAGACAGGTAGGTGTTGATTTTCAGTTAAGGGGGTGTGGCTTAAGAGCCCCACAATGCACCAAAAATACGCCAAGCTTGTGTTGTAAAATTCTGACTTAAAGTAAGCCAACTAAAAAGTGGTATAAGCCTAAACTAAAGATATGCCACATTCACCATCCTTCATTAGCCATGGTGGTAAATCTGGTGTATTTTCACAGTGCCTAAGTTTACATTGTCTAACTATTAGTAAATTTGGACCATTCTCAATTCATGACAATTGAACCTTTTATGGCATCAAGTATCAAGTGAACTGTCAGTTCTTTGAGTTGATGTGGTAGAGACAGAAAACATGGGCACAGGTAAGGAGCCAAGCAACATTGTGATTATTAAACAACTAATGGGGTGCTATTTGTATACAGTGGATAGTAGCTATCAAAAGTGGTTCAAGAAAGGACACTTGATAAACTGACAGCAGAGTCATAAGCACCCAAGGGTCACTGATGTGCATAGGGATCGAAAGCTGGCATGTTTGATCTGATTTCATAGAAGAGCTGCTATTAGCAAGAACTGCTGACAGATTTAATGGTGGCTGCAATAAATAGGTGTTAGAACACACACATTACAGCTTGCTGTGTTTGGGGCTGCATAGTCACAGCCTGCTCAGGGCTATTTTAACCATAGGGTATTGGTGCAATTGTACTGAGCCCCTTTTCTGATGCATTACATGGTCTAAACTCCACACCAGTCCAGTTTTGAGCCAGCGAGTTAAGCAGTAGAGAGGATCGAGTAGTTCTGAAGAACCTGTGAGGGTTTGGAGGGACGGGGAGCTCAGCACTGAACACAATGGTGGTGGTAAAGGACCTGTGATGTCATATGAGTGGATGCAGCTCTGCAATAGAGAGGATAGGTGGTTATGAAGGACTTGTAATGTGGCATAGCTGGGTGCAGCACAGAAATGGAGTAAACAAATGATGGTGAAGGACCTTTGTTGGTCGTGATTTAACATGAGGGGGTGCTGCAACCCAGATGGAGGGAACCAGAGGATGGCAGTAGTAGTGGCTGATGAAGTGCCACCTGCTAGGCTGAGCACACTCAACCACGCACCCCATCCCCGCTCCTGGGGTGGACACCGCTGATGGGGGTCTTGCAGCACTACCTGATGGTGGTGGTGGTAGTAGTATCCCCCAGGGCGCTTCCAGTTGGAGAGGGGACCTTTCCTCTCTGAGCCGGTGGGATGGTGTTTGGAAGGGCCCTGATGGTGAAGTAGGCACGACTCAGGCAGCCAGGTGGTGCAGTTGAACAGTACAACAGCTTTATTCAGCAACTGGAGACAGGTACCAACAGCAGGTTCCAAGAATGGGGGTAGTAGTACCTCAGTGTCCTATTCCCCCAGCCTTGGTCTTAGGAGGGTGTACAGGGGTGATGATACAGGCTCTATGGCAGACTTCTCCTCCAATTACCACTCCTCTCATGACACTCCCAGCTAGTGATACTGGGGAAAGTAGTGCAGGGAGTCCTGACAGAGATCTGGTTACCTTTGCTTAGGCCCAAGTCAACTCCTGTTAGTGTCCTCCACTGCTTCTCCTGGAACGGAATCCAACAGTCCAGACAGCTGAACTCCCTTCTCAGGGCTGTCTCTGGATAAGCCTACGGCAAGTCTTTATCCTCCTAGGGGCTGTATGGATGATCATTGAGGTACAGTCACAGCGCTGATGTTCTCCTCTCTGTACAGTACAGCATGAACTGCACAGGCACTCTGCCACTACTGAACTGAGCTCTCAACGGTCGCCCTGGAGACCTAGGTCTCCTACAACCCCACCCAGTGGCCTGTGATTGGCCAGGGCTGAACCAAGGGGAAGATTTGAACACAGAGGGGGAAAAATAACAAGGAAAAGCTGCAAAATAGTGTATCTACAGAGACATAGAATATAGAGGACGGGACATACCAACACAACCCAGAGGCACAATACACAAAAACTTAAAGCAGTAGCACTCTGGGATGCTGCAGGGGTAGAGTTCATCAGTTAAGCTGTGATGAAGTGACATGAAGGCGTGAAGCTTAGCAGTAGAGAGTATAAGCAGCATTCTGAAGCAGATGTTATGATCATGTGACATGAAGAGGTGGCGCTCATGTGCTTTACATATAGGATAATGCCGCAACCCAATCGGATGAGACCGGAGGATGGGAGTAGTAGTGGCGGATGCTGTGCCACCTAGCAGGCCGAGCACGCTCCCAAACGGCTCCAGTCCCACTCCTAGGCCGGACAAGGTCAAGGGGGGTCCTGCAGCACTACCGGATGGTGGTGGTAGTAGTTCTTTCCCCTGGGGCACTTCCAGTTGCAGAGGAATCTCTCCTACCTGAGCCGGTGTGGTGTTGGTCGGAAGAGCCCTGATGGTAATGCAGGCACGACTCAGGAGTCAGCGTTGCAAGTAAACCAAACAGCCTTTTTATTTAGGCAACTGGAACAAAAGACAACGGCAGCTTCCAGATGGGGGTAGTAGTCCTGCAGTGTCCTAACCCGAGCCTTGGTTCTAGGAGGGTGCCCAAAGACAGTATCGGCTCCACAAGATGGCTTCCTCTACTCCACCTCTGTACCTCTCCCACCTTGCTATACTGGGGATAGAGTTGCAGGGAGTCCTGACAGGGAACTGGATACCTGGATACTAGTCCCGAATGCGACTCTCCTGTCAGGGTCCTCTCCTGCTCCTCCGGGCACGACACGAATCAAGTTCAGCCACTTGGAAATCTCCACTCTCTAGCTCTGAGCTGTCTTGAGATGAGCCTGGGGCTGATGTTATCCCTCCTGAGGCTGTGGTAGCGGCGGTTGGCCTTCAGTCCAGCCTGGTGGCAGGTCAGCTCTGCACACCTTGTCTGGTCTACAGCATGCACTGAACTGAACCTCAGCCGTCGACGGGGAGATTATATCTCCTCACAACCCCGCCCAGTGGCCTGTGATAGGCCAGGGCTGAACCTAGTCTGGGTTTGAACACTGCAGGGGGGAAAAATACAAAGGGAAAGCTGCATACAATTACACTTAACATAGAACAAACTTACAGACATAAAACCCAGAGGCACACAAGACAAACACCTAAATGCAGAAGCACTCTGGGATGCTGCACACCCCCCTATTTTTACCTGAGCCGCCCTCGGCGAATCCTTGCCCAGGCTAGGGAAGGCAATACAGCGGACAGACAAAACAAACAAACATAACAGATAAACACATAAAGTATATACAACACATTACTTGTCATGTTGTTTGTTTCGACATAAAAGTCCACATTTACACCTGGTACCTGAGGCACAAAAATCAGGAGTGTCCCTTCTCAGGTACCAGCAAAACTCCAAGGGAAAAGGGGAACACAGATAAAGGTCCCTGAGGCACATCCGTAGTAGTGTCCACTCCCAGGGCCTCGATTTAGATGAATAGGGACTTCCAGGGCACAGATAAGGTAGTGTCCATCCTGGAGCCAGGGGACAGGTGGATAAAGATGGATAAATGGGGCAGTGTCCACAAGTCCGCACTGGTCAAACAGGGGGAGTGTCCAAAAGTTCGGCACTAAATTGTAAAAGGGGCAAAAACTTGGAACTATGCACAATTGTAAGAGTCCACGGAAATCACTCCAGGGGGCACCCTGGAGGGCAAAGAAACTTGATCTCCCCAGTCAGGTGTAGACTGGGGGGCACAAAACTTACGGGTGGCTACCTTTTAATCCTCAGCTTCCGTGGAAGAAGATCCCGGTGTCTTGGGATGTGAAGCTGGTGTAGACGTCGGGGGGTGCAGCCTTAGGCAACCTGGACAGGTATCGGAAGTCCAGGCCCTTCTTCTCCATTTCTCTGTAGAAGGCGGTGACGGTGGCTGGATTCATGCTGCTTTTGTAGACAGGTGGCTCTCCTTGCTGTGCAGCTGCAGGAGTTGCAGAGTGACCTCTGATACAGATGTGGTCACCCCCCGAGATGATTATAGTACTCAGGACAGCAGGTGGCGATGCAGCAGGAGCAGGGCGTGGTGGTGATGCAGGTGCTGCGGGTGCAGCCCCGGAGGGAAGTGGACCGTAGGCCAGGCCTGCGGCTGTTGTTAGCAGGCGACCAGGTGTGGCTGTGGCAGAGTCCTCCCAGACCTCGTGTCGTGGTGGTGACATAGGGATCCGGTCCACATCGGCTGCCCAGAAACCCTTAGGGCCTACCTTCAGGGTAAACTCCACTCTCTCACCTGGGTGCAGATTGTGTAAATAGTCTGGCAACCCAGGCCTCTTCACCGACCTCCGGTTAACAAACACGTTGGCCCGCTCAGAGTCCTCTGCGATGTATCCACAGCCATTTCTCCAGTCAAACGCCATAACGGTACCTCTTCTCCGGTCAGGCACCTCGCCCTCCACAGGTGGTTCTAGGCCAGCTCGTCGACGAGAATACGCCTTCTCTTCCTCCACTTTAAGTTGCTGGCGCCCGGCGATAGTAGTAGGCCTTCGGGCGCGAACAGCAGTTGGCGGGACAGCAGCAGGTGAAACGGGGGCCCCGGCCGGAGTCCCCGAAGTAGTCAGCACCGCAGCCATGGGAACCTCTTCCATAGCCTCCTCAACGTCCATCTCCTCTCCCCAAGTCCAGGCACTCGGATCAGGATTAATACCTCGGACAGATGGGGGACGCGACATAATGTAGCAGGAAAAATTACTCTGCATGCACACAAGTCAACTAACGCACACTCTCTGGAACTTTCCAGGACTTCTGCTCAAGATGGATGCTGGTGGGCGGTGCTACTACGCATAGGACAGGATGTGGATGAGACTCACCCAAGATGGCGGCGCCCAGGAGGCTCCGATGATGCTGTCCTGTAGAGAGGGCTGTCCCACTGACGTCAGCGGCTGCTGATTCGTCCTTTTCAAAGTTGGAGGGTGGAGCTTGGCTAATGCACTTCTGACGTCAGTCTTTCCCGCCTGAGTGCTGGTTTTGGTGGGCTGGCGGTTAACCTCTGCGGAGCTGTAGAATTTTTGAATGATGCAGCTCCGTCTGAGGCTGGAGTTAACCCCTCGTGGGCTGGGCTCACGTGCTCCGGTGATGTCGCAGCACAGTATACAGTCCGGTAACGGCTGACAGTCCTCTGGCTCGCAATAAAGTGGCTTAAACACGCAAACAGTTGCAACAGTCCACAGTCTTTACAAATAATCCAGGGAAATAGCGACAAACAGCTCCGGGCACACAAACAGAGTCCTCAGTATAAATCCACAGGGTAAAAGTCTCTCACACAGCCAATAAAGGTTTTCAGCTCACCCGTTGTAGAGATGAAGTGATAAGGATCTTGACACCGTAGTCTGAAGATGTTGTAAGGACACGGGAGTCACGATCCTGCCGACTACGCCAAAAATCGCCTTGCCGCAACCCAGTCGGATGAGACCGGAGGATGGGAGTAGTAGTGGCGGATGCTGTGCCACCTAGCAGGCCGAGCACGCTCCCAAACGGCTCCAGTCCCACTCCTAGGCCGGACAAGGTCAAGGGGGGTCCTGCAGCACTACCGGATGGTGGTGGTAGTAGTTTTTTCCCCCGGGGCACTTCCAGATGCAGAGGAATCTCTCCTACCTGAGCCGGTGTGGTGTTGGTCGGAAGAGCCCTGATGGTAATGCAGGCACGTCTCAGGAGTCAGCGTTGCAAGTAAACCAAACAGCCTTTTTATTTAGGCAACTGGAACAAAAGACAACGGCAGCTTCCAGATGGGGGTAGTAGTCCTGCAGTGTCCTAACCCGAGCCTTGGTTCTAGGAGGGTGCCCAAAGACAGTATCGGCTCCACAAGATGGCTTCCTCTACTCCACCTCTGTACCTCTCCCACCTTGCTATACTGGGGATAGAGTTGCAAGGAGTGCTGACAGGGAACTGGATACCTGGATACTAGTCCCGAATGCGACTCTCCTGTCAGGGTCCTCTCCTGCTCCTCCAGGCACGACACGAATCAAGTTCAGCCACTTGGAAATCTCCACTCTCTAGCTCTGAGCTGTCTTGAGATGAGCCTGGGGCTGATGTTATCCCTTCTGAGGCTGTGGTAGCGGCGGTTGGCCTTCAGTCCAGCCTGGTGGCAGGTCAGCTCTGCACACCTTGTCTGGTCTACAGCATGCACTGAACTGAACCTCAACCGTCGCCAGGGAGATTATATCTCCTCACAACCCCGCCCAGTGGCCTGTGATAGGCCAGGGCTGAACCTAGTCTGGGTTTGAACACTGCAGGGGGGAAAAATACAAAGGGAAAGCTGCATACAATTACACTTAACATAGAACAAACTTACAGACATAAAACCCAGAGGCACACAAGACAAACACCTAAATGTAGAAGCACTCTGGGATGCTGCAATAAGATAGAGGAGAAATTATGGATTCAGTGTTTTTATTCATGTGTTGGGAAGTTGTGTGAGATCTGGTAGTCAGGGAAATGCTGGAAGCTGTAGTTCTCTCCTTAAACTCACTCCCTATAATATCCTCTGATAGTGTGGGAGTTGTAGTTCTCATACATAACACATATATAATATATAATATGTGTATATGCATAACATTTTTATTGACATCATGCTGATGACCAAGTTCATGTGCATCATTTACCTGGAGAATTGATGGTCCCAGGATTTACTTTGGGAAAAAAACAAGCTAGCAGAAGCAGTGCTCCAGGTAGTGTTCTGCCAGGAAACTTTGGTTTTGGCATTGACATGCAGCAACCCACTGAAGGCAATCTGGATGATTGGAGTAGTAATTTTCACAGATAGCAACCCATATCCACCTCACTGACCTGAATGTTGATGATTGATCAAGACATGGATGAACACCAGGACAGTGTGGATACAAAATGCAAAAGGAACAAATCTCCAGTACTTGTAAACAACACATCTTCCACTTTATTGATGCAGTAAAAACACAATATAACAGTATTCATCATGGGTACCAGCTGCCAACATGTTTCAGATGGAACACACTTCCATAGTCTTGTGCTGTCTTTAATTGCCTAATAATTATCACAGTAGCACTTGTCACCGTAACTAGAAACTCTCAACTGGCTTATCAAGCCCACCTCCTGAGTTGGTGCAGTATTGAGGGGTGGAGGGTAGTTTTTCCCCGGGGTGCTTCCAATGGTGGTCTTCAGCTCACTGAATTTAATTTTATCCCGGACAACCCCTTTAATATAAAAGAATGTTGCAAAATATAATTGAAAGTAATAAGCCAAATTCTGTGTCACTAGAAAAAGCCCAATAAAATTCTTATTTCCCTGCCACAATTTGAGCACTGTTGCTACTAGATATATCCTGTAGTCCATCTTCATCCAGGTCAAGCATGCCTGGTTTCTCTTTTTCTTCCCTATGGCTGTTTATTAGATCAGAGCTATATAACCACGCATGTGCTATCAGAACAGATGGAATAATTCCTGTTAGTAGGAATCATTAGTGCAGCAGTTAGGAAGCACACAGAACAAGGTGCACCTGGGAAATGGATTTTTCACTGGTAAAGCATACAGTCACATGCTCTATAGTATGGATGAAAATGTAATGGAGCTATAGGGGGGGTGCAGATCTTGGTAGGAGGTAGGAATTAATATTGGAGGTGAGTAGAGTCCCAGTTACTGTACAAATGGTTCAACCCCATGGTGGTTTTTTTGAAGCAGAAAGACTTTCTGTGAAAAGCTCTGAGAAAAAAAATGCGATGCATTTCCACTGTGGTCTTTTCTGCAGAGCTTCTTGGCTCGCTACGTGGGGCCTTAGCCTTTTTGCTAATTTTTCTGCCTATTTTTGAGCCAAAGCCAAGAAAGGCTACAAAAGGAATGGGAAATATATAGGAAGTACTTTTACTTCTACCTTCTACTCAATTCACGCATGACTTTGGCTCAAAAAAAAGCAGCAAAATCTACAACAAAAAAAGCTGCGTTTCTGCAAAGTGGGGCCTTAGCCTTACAGGACTTTACAGCTTACCAAGCATAGTTTCATACATTTTTATAATTGCTTAAATGGTATTGCAGCTCAGCCCATTCACTTAAATAGGACTGAGTTGTGAACAGGGCCTGTGACCGATGAAAATCACAGGGCCTGTGAATGAAAAAGCAGAGCTCAAATCACTGACCCACGGGTTTGCCAGGTGTCAGACCCCAGCTGATTTTCAATTGATGACCTATCCTAAGTATACAGTAGATTACCAGATAATAAATCCTGGAAAATGCAGCATTTTACTTTACCTGCAAAGTGGTGAATCCCATCCGCACATTGCATTAAAAATCCACAGTGGAAATGCTGCGATTTAAAAAACGCTCACTTTTTTGCAAATCGCAGCATGTCAGTTATACCTACGGAAACATTGTTTTTTTGCAATATCGGTATAATAGAAGCATATAGTCCATAGAGGAAATTTCTGTTAAAAAGGTTGCAGAAAAAAATGTGATGCGTTTTATGCCACAGTCTTTTCCGCAGCGTTTTTTGGCTGTGGCTCACTACATGGTACCTTAGCCTTAGTCTAAAATCTTCATGTTGTGGAAAAGCTGCCTTTTTTGTGGCAGATTTTGCGGCGTTTTTTTGAGCCAAAGCCAGTAGTGGATTGAGCAGAAGGCTTTTCTGCAACATGGGGCCTTAGTCTTAAAGATCTGCTGCTAGCATCTTGTTACCAGATACCATAGAACACCTTCAGAAATTTTAAGTACATGACTTAACAGGTTGAAGCTGTTTTGTAGGCACAAGGGAGACTATTTAGTATAAGGGAGGTTGTTTCAACACTATTGTTTGACATTATAAAAACAGAAAATTGATCAGAAAATGTCTGACATTATCAGTGATATAAATGACTATCATTGATGAAAAGGGCTTAGTGTTTGATTATAATGTGATCTACATTGCCCTAGGGGTTCCGGGTCATGTGATTAGAACCAGCACCTGGCCCTCAGGTTCCTCTGCCTCCTCTATCCTATCCCCTTTTCCCCACTAGTTACCTGTGAACAAGAGAGAAGAAGGAGGAGACAGAGTGGTCTGGAGGTTGGGTGGTTCCCATCACATGACTTAGGGTTGGAGTCAGCCCAGAACCTCTAGGTCCAGACTCTAAAAACCCCATGGAACAGGTAGCTTTTTAGAAAAGACTTCCGTATCCTAAATTATTATGGTTTAAAGCAAATTCATCATCATAAACCCTTGTGAAATTATGGTATCACTGTTTACAACTATCGTACTTTTTAAGGGAGCAAATACACTGGCATTTTTGTGATAACTTGGGTATCTGGAGCATCAGCATTGTTGTTCTGGGAATTGAAGTCTATCCCTTGTAACAAACTGTCAAGATATTTGCTAAAGATATTTGAAAAAAATGGTGTGTGCCATTCCCAGCACAGAACAGCACACATAGACTGTAACTAGGGTATAAAGAGAAGTGTGAGTCCCAATGCACAAGTGTGCAGAGAGAAAAACACATCAGAGTTTTTAGAAACAGCTAGCAGTGTTAATAAATAAGTAACTTTAAAAGAAATAGTCTCATCCTTAACAGCTAAAAGACAGCTTCCAGTCCATGTCTGACTCCTGGAAAAGAAAACTCATTTCTATAATTATATGATAAAAGGAAACAAATAAAGTTGGTTAAAAAACAGATACACTGGACAGAAAATGATTGGAGATAAGTATCAAGTATGGTGAAAGAAATATGATAGTAATTCTGTAATTCTTCCTGTAATAGATTGGCTAAGCCACAATTCTGTTGAGATATTGTCAGGGCAGCTTAATAGTATTGGACAAAAAGATCTTTAGGAAGTATGAGGTGAAACGTTTGCAGTTAAAAGTTTTCAATTTGTTTTATATTTTTTAAGTAGTATAAAAAGTTTGGAATGTCTGGAATCATACTGACCTGCAGAATAAATTTACTATGCACAGTGAACACCTTAACAACAAAACCCCAAGAAACAATGGAAGAATTGCATTTCTTTCAAGTTTTCGCCCACAAATATTTTTTTTTTACTCTTCTGCACTATATTCAGTTTTTCCGCTAGAAAACTCAATTTGTCTAGCAAAAAACAAGCCCTCAAAAATAAAAAAGATGGCTTTTGAAAATAGAAATACTCAGACAAAAATTGTACCTGTAACATCTTTGCCCGTTCGGGCCTCTGTGCCATCCTCTGGTTGCACGCTTCGGCACAGGAGGTGTGTTCATTTTTGATCCTTTGCTGTGTGTCAGTATAGCCAGTGCTCTTTTTTCTTTGGTTACTTTGGAGTTAAGCTAGTAGCTTTTGATTGATATTTCTCCTGGCCAATCAAGTCTAGGGCGGATTCCTTTATATACTTTTCCAGCCCGCTCTCTATTGCTTGCTATTGCCTTTCTGTGAGTGCTGGCTCTATAGTGTTTGCTGTTTATATTTATATTTCTGACCTTGGCTTTTTCTTGTGACTACTGTCTTGGATTCTGATTCTGTACTTCGTTGCTTGATTGGTTCCGACCCCCTTGGCTAGCCTGACCACCCGTTTGTTGTTCTTTGTCTTGTCTGTGTTCTGTGTTTTCACTCACATCATAGGAAGGGACTGTCGCCCAGTTGTCCCCTACCGCCTAGGGAAGTTGAGGGGAATAGGCAGGGGCAGGGGGTGGGTTCAACATTAGGACTCACTGTCTCTGTCCTTTCCCTTCCTACCAGGTTCCAGCAACAGTTACTGGGGAATTGCTCATCTAGCAATTCCCTAACAGTACCAGTCCTAAAAAGGTTAAAGTTTTTTCAGTGAGAAATTATTAAGGCTAGCAGTGCCATTGCCTTGATTATATTTTCCATTAAATTTCGTAAAGCTGTGGCCAAATAAATATATCAGCTTTAATGAAAATGAAATGGCTTTCTGAGTGTTTCCAAAGGGAATAAAAAAAATACCATACTGTATATTGTATGATATATTCCTTACAAATCTTTACATTCCCGTATCACTAATCAAAAATTTAAATGATAGCCTTTGTAATCTATGCTGACAGAGTCTTTAGGTCAGTAGCATAGGGTGAAAAGATGGTCTACTTAGTATCAATAAGATGTCAGCAATGTATGTAACAAAAAAATGAAATTGCATCAGGAATGGTAGCTAGCTTTTATCTGTTTTTCTTTTCATGGCAGGGACATAATTGGATTTTTAAAATAATGTCACATAAAGTATCTAAAAAATAAGTTATTCTGACTTTGATAGAATTACAGCTTTTACTGTCTCTTCTCAGGTACATGGATTTCTTCCCAGTCCCATCAAACATAACCACTGATTTCCTGTTTGAAAAAAGTGCCAACTATTTTCATTCTGAAGAAGCTCCTAAACGCGCTGTTGCTTTAATCCCAAAGGCAAAAATTATCACAATTCTCATAGACCCCTCAGATCGAGCATATTCCTGGTACCAGGTGAGTAATTCCCCTATATACAGAGCACATTATAAAAGGTAATTATCATTCTTCTGGTTTACTTATCGTTTTCCCTTTTGTACTCACACCTTTTTTTTCTATTTCTAACATTTCAACAATTCTCTTTTACAAATACACACATAACTCAAATGGGATTTTATGTTTGTGTGTTTCTAAGACAGCACAATGTTCTGTCTGAGTATTCCTAACAAATAGGCAGAAACACATGCCAGAATGCAGATTATATTATACTGTCCCCTGTTATCACCACTAAGACTGACCATACATAGGCCAGGCACCTCACCTTGCCTGCAAAACAGGTGCATGACCTGCAAGCACATCCACACCTCTGACAGTGTACCTGTCTCACAGTCACAACAGGTGCACAGGATTAGGGGGACTTCCTATGTGGTGTATCTCATAATGTGTGAGCAATGTCCCACCACAGGCCTCTATGTGGGAGAAACGGGGCAGAGACTTAGTCAGTGCATGAACTCACATAGATCCAATATTATTAACAGCAGAACAGATCTCCCAGTGGCCGCACATTTCTCCGGAGAAGACCACTCTATTGAAGATTTGCAGGTTGTGGTTTTAATGGGACATTTTAAGATGCAGAGAGAGAGAGAAAGGAATGGGAATACAAGTTAATGCAAAAATTTCAAACTCTGCAATTTGGACTTAATATTCATGCCAGTTTCATGTCACACTATGTATGAACTGTGAGGGTCACAAATCACCACGTGACAGCAAGCAGATAGCAAGAATTAGTGATCCCTCCGTCACGCACCACAACTTTCCAGATTGTTTATTTTTTGCATTTTGTTTTTTTAAGGACTCTAAGATATAAAAAATCTGTGAATTTTCAGTTTCTTGTATAACACCATGTCTGATGAAGGGAGCTAGTACTTCCGAAAGCTTACTTATAAATATACTCAGTTAGTCTCTAAAAGGTATTGCCAGATTTCTTCACTCTTCCACTAATATTTCTTAACTTTCCAAATCCCTATAAAAGTAAATATGCAACAAACCTTGCATTTAATACATTGATTTTAATATATAATATTAATAATATTAAATCAAAATTTAAGTCAGTATATTTCTATAAAGCTACAAATACATCTTGTGTAAAACATAATGGGCAGAATCGTCACTGATTCTTGTACAGTCATGGCCAAAAGTTTTGAGAATGATACAAATATTCATTTTTACAAAGTCTACTGCTTCAGTTTTTCTAATGGCAATTTGCATATACTCCAGAATGTTATAAAGAGTGATCAGCTTAACAGCAATTACTTGCAAAGTTAATATTTGCCTAGAAAATGAACTTTATCCCCCAAAACACATTTCAACATCATTGCAGCCCTGCCTTAAAAGGACCACCTACCATCGTTTCAGTGATTGCTCCATTAACACAGGTGTGGGTGTTGATGAGGACAGGGCTGGAGATCAATCTGTCATGATTAAGTAAGAATGACACCACTGGACACTTTAAAAGGAGGCTGGTGCTTGCCATCATTGTTTCTCTTCTGTTAACCATGGTTATCTCTAAAGAAACACGTGCAGTCATCATTGCACTGCACAAAAATGGCCTAACTGGGAAGAGTATTGCAGCTAGAAAGATTGCACCTCAGTCAACAATCTATCGCATCATCAAGAACTTCAAGGAGAGAGGTTCCATTGGTGCCAAAAAGGCTCCAGGGCGCCCAAGAAAGACCAACAAGCGGCAGGACCGTCTCTTAAAAGTGTTTCAGCTGCGGGATCGAGCTACCAGCAGTGCAGAGCTTGCTGAGGAATGGCAGCAGGCAGGTGTGAGTGCATCTGCACGCACTGTGAGGCGGAGACTCTTGGAGCAAGGCCTGGTCTCAAGGAGGGCAGCAAAGAAGCCACTTCTCTCCAGAAAAAACATCAGGGACAGACTGATATTCTGCAAAAGGTAAAGGGAGTGGACTGCTGAGGACTGGGGTAAAGTCATTTTCTCTGATGAATCCCCTTTTCGATTGTTTGGAACATCTGGAAAACAGCTTATTCGGAGAAGAAGAGGTGAGCGCTACCACCAGTCTTGTCTCATGCCAACTGTAAAGCATCCTGAAACCATTCATGTGTGGGGTTGCTTCTCAGCCAAGGGAATCGGCTCTCTCACAGTCTTGCCTAAAAACACAGCCATGAATAAAGAATGGTACCAGAATGTCCTCCAAGAGCAACTTCTCCCAACCGTCCAAGAGCAGTTTGGCGCTCAACAATGCCTTTTCCAGCATGATGGAGCACCTTGCCATAAAGCAAAGGTGATAACTAAATGGCTCAGGGAACAAAACATAGAGATTTTGGGTCCATGGCCTGGAAACTCCCCAGATCTTAATCCCATTGAGAACTTGTGGTCAATCATCAAGAGACAGGTGGACAAACAAAAACCAACAAATTCAGACAAAATTAAAGCATTGATTCTGCAAGAATGGACTGCTATCAGTCAGGATTTGGTCCAGAAGTTGATTGAGAGCATGCCAGGGAGAATTGCAGAGGTCCTGAAGAAGAAGGGTCAACACTGCAAATATTGACTTGCTGCATTAACTCATTCTAACTGTCAATATAAGCTTCTGTTACTCATAATATGAATGCAATTATATTTCTGTATGTGATAAAAGCATCTCACAAACACACATAAAAACCAGAGGGCAGCAGATCATGTGAAAATATAATATTTGTGTCATTCTCAAAACTTTTGGCCATGACTGTACACAGTATTTAAAATACCATGTTAGATATAACATATAGTAAACATGCAAAAAAAAATCAAACAACAAGAATACATAATATAAAAGAAACAGATACTGCAATTATGTATAAACTATTTCAAAAAGTGGGAACAGGAATTAGTATGTAGACTTACTCTAGGTTCACATCTGCGTTCGGGTTTCTGTTCTTCAGGTCTGCTTGGGGACCCGAAGAACAGAAACCCACTATGCTTAAAAAGTGGTTATCCGCGGAAACCCGTGGACCACATAGACTATAATGGGGTCCGCCATGTTTGCCCGAAGTTTCCGCCTGAAAAATTTGGAAAAATTCGAAGACAAAAGTCCTGCTTGCAGGACTTTCTGTCCGCATTTTTTAAGCAGATTCAGGGACGGAAATCCTGAATGTAGAGCAGGAGCAGATGTGAACCTAGCCTTAAAGACTTAATACTAGTTAGAGTGACTACTGAAGTAAGTCAGTAAGTTGGCAAAATCTTGTAAAACAGTGACATGTATTCTCATTTGCAAGTTTTTTATTGCTGAATCTATCAACACAACAGTAAAGAAGGACGGAACAACTCATCACCCTATTGTTACTTTCAGCCATGACCACCTATGTTTCCACAATAAAGAGTTATCACAGACTGCTATGAATGCAAAAAGGAAATGTAATAAACCTTTAATATGGCATCATAATAAATTTGGTGACATAACACACTTCTGCCATTTAGTAGTAAAATTATTTTAAACCTAGAATGTTTCCACATCCATTCCATATACAAAAGTCATTACATTTCAGGAGATAGGAACAAATCTACTACCAGAATAATTCAAGTCTGAGTGTACTTAAGAAGGAGCAGTTGTATTGGTGTCATTTTATAAAGAGCTGGAAATGTCTGGAATACAGAGCTAGCCCATAACAATGGGGAAATATATAATCAACTCAAGTGCAATGGAAAGCAAGGAAGGAAAATTCTGATTGCAAAAATCATTTCTAGTGAAAGAACAAGATGTGGGAATATGGATAAGCAGGTGAACACAGATCGCAACTGCGTTATACATAGTAGAAACAGCAAAAACTATGAATCATAGTCCTCAATATTAATTGTGTTCTTATTGTATCCAGTGTCTTATTTTTTTGTATTTCTACATTCTTTAAATCATGGAATTCAGAAACAAATACTACAGAATATATATTTGGTATTCTATTGCAGTGCTCAAATATTTTTCCACTGTGACACTGAGTGGATTTGACGTGGGTTACTCCAAAGGGTGATGTCTAAATGGTTCTCCATCTAGGTTTTCACCCTTTAAATCCCTTAAATGTGGATAGTTTTTTTTACTATACCCCTATACAGCCCTAACAACCAATCAGAAGAGCAGAGGGCAGGGGCTGGGGAGTGTTCAGTGTGGAGAACCCAGAATACTGAACATAAAGAGAACACCCACTGGCCACCTGTGATCGAAGTGCCAACAGTATTACAAGAAAGTGTTTATTTCTAAGTTGTTTGTTTTGTTCTATATTTTTAGTCACATATTTATGCCAGAAGTGTTAGTCAGTAACTTTTGCATTTAAGATTTCAGAATTGAAAACCTCTTTAAAGCCCAGCTATTTATTCTGTTAAAAACAATAAGTTCTGTCTAGCCGATGTAAATGTGCAGGGATTTTATGTGTGACATTAGAAGACTGAGTATAAATTAAATGCAATGTACAGGACATTATCTATTTTAATATATATTTGCTATGACATCAGTGTCAAAGAAATACTGTAGAACTCTAATAAGAACCTTGTTTTTCTACATATTGCTGATTAAAGCTAGACTGAATGTAAGATATCACAATGATGGTTCTCGCATATATTTTCAAATTATTGACCTCCTATGCACAGTAGCTTATGAACAAAAAATGACACTCAGCGTTAAAACCACAAGAGATATCTGAATAAAACAATAGGGCTGTTTTCTGAAGAAGACCTTTTAATGTGCAATTTTCTAGAATGAATTGCTTAAGATTGCTTAGCAAGTGGATCTAAATCACTGCGCTGTCCTACAATGCTTGGCTTAGCACAAAATTGAAAATGTATATTACTTTTTCACAACACAGTACATAATGAGGTTTTATATGTCTCTAGCATTCCATAGACAGATTTACACCTTCTCATTAAACTCAACTTGAGAGCTTGACCTGCATTTCTGACATTAATGTTCATAAATCTTGCAATGTAATGCAGAGCATTCTTCGTGGTAAACAAGACATTGGGATTCAGGGCAGGAGCATCATACTTAATCTAAAGTCGCTTCTATTCTAGTATTATTTTAAAAGAAACAAGATATTGCAAAGACTCTAATACTACTGTGTATTGCCCTTGTAATCACCCATATAAATAGCCCTTACTGATAAAGAGGTCCAGGGTCATGTCATATGTAATGATATTCAGATAGAATTATTGATATGCTACAGAGACCATTTTTGTGAGACATCCTACATAAGCATTCACAATGATTTATGCTCTCCAATATTACTTGTGGTGCACAAACCACATTTATCACAACTCATGCAAACTTTTGGTTTATCCTATGAAATAATTTGATACCTAAACCCAACAAATGCTGATAATAGCTGTTTCTAGAATAAAGATTAGCTTTTTATCATTTTTATTCCATATTTTCTTCTTGGTGTTGCTGGGGCCGACTCTGGGCAAAATCATTCTCCTTCTAGAAGCTAAAGATATAGTCCCTTGCATAGTCTTCTTATTTATGTCAATGTCTGTAAAGCGCTGCGGAATATGATGGTGCTATATAAGTAAGCATAATAAATAAATTGCTTGAGGGATTCACCTTTTCACATGTGGGTCATTCCGAGCCTGCCCATTTACTACTTTTGATTCCAGTACTTTTACCACTAGAATGTAACGATATAGATCCTTGCTGACGAAGGGCAAGATGTTGACCGAAATGTTCACAATATATAACGGATCTGATGATATTGTCTATTTACAATGGTGCCTTATCTATTTTGAAGTTGTTCTGTACTAACCATTAATAAATACTACTGTAATTGCATGATTTATCGTGTGGTGAGTGCTGTGAACTATTTCGATTTGTTCACTAGTACAAGCTTGTTAGGTGGACATGCACATTGCTATACAGTTTGAACACCAAGTAAATGTAAATGGATCAAAAGAGCCTGGAAATGGAAAACTTTTTATATTGTACACAATAAATACAATATTTAATGGTGGGACACCATCCTCAAGTACCTGTACAAGTTTTTTGTTATATTATTTTTTTTTTTTTTAAAGTGTAACTAAACTTTTGGACAACTTTTGACTTTCTAGCAGCATTTCTGTTATCAATATTAATTTTGCAATATACTTTATTAACAAATTTTGGCTCCTTTCTGTGAAATCCTGCAAATTTACGCTTTTCCTTGCTTCTATTTTGAGAGCAGTTCCCTGCTTTTCATTGTGTACCATGTATGGGCTGTATGAAATAAAGAGAAAATGAGGATGTGGGGGGTCAATTCAAATGGTTATATGGGCATTATAAAATGGTATGTAAATACTGCAGAGACTTAAGAATGCACTACACTGGACGTGCATTGTGGCAGATCCTCAACCCCCAAGGCCACTAATACATCTATCATTCCCCCATCCACGCCCTTCCCTTGTCCCCTACAGCCCAGATTGGATCGGTCATATGGTCTGACCACAACCCAGTGTTTCTATCTCTGGAGATTCCAGGGCACATCGTGCCCCTTTAAATGGTGACTAAACAACAACCTCCTTATGCATGTTACCTGCAGGGACAACGTTAGCTCTGGAATCTGCGAGTTTGAAATTACCCATGCTAATGACACTATCACCATCCTGCTTCATTGGGAAGCTCTTTCATGCATAATTAGGGGGGTACTTATCAAACATGGAGTGTGGCTTAAACGGGAGAGGACAGCCTGGCTAACAACTTGTCTAGCGGAGATCCACTCCTTAGAAATGATCCATAAACAATACACACTGAGCAAGTTCCTGAACGCGAGATAGGATTTGCACTCCTACCTCAATGAGATGTATCTGCATGCCAGAGAACGGGTATGTTGATATTATTATGAATTCGCTAACAAATGGGGGAGGTCTCTGAGACAGGAGGGCGGAACACCCATAACCCTGTCAACATCACTGTGGTCTTCTGCTCATATTACGAAGATCTATACAACATCCAAGGCCAGTTTGCGAATTTGGCACTGGAATCCCTGCAGACCAAGATTCGGGAATATGTAACCGAGGCAGCTCGTCCCACCATCTCTGATTGCAGTAAATCCTCCCTTGATGAGCCCTTCTCTGAGGAAGAAGTAGCCTCCGTTATCCAATCCTCACCGACGGGGAAATCCCCTGGCCCATCCGGGTTTTCCCTTCGCTTTTATAAATGTTACCACAACCTCCTCATTACCATAAAAGTATTTAACAGAATTGATGATCACATTCCGTTCGAGCACCAATCTCTCTGACTATCTTTATTGCTGTCATTCCGAAATCTGAAAGGACGCGACTAGTTGTGCGAGCTATAGAATGATTTTCCATATCAACTTGAACATTAAAGGGAGTCTATCTTTCATAAAAACACTTTTAAGCTAATGGCATGTTGGAATGGCCTTTAAAAAGGCCATTCTTCTCCTACCTTTCCTTGTTTTCTTCTCCCAACCGATTCCAAGATAATTCGTTTCTTCATGTATGTAAATGAGCACCACGGAGCTCCTGGGGCGTACCTTCTCTTCGGCGAGCACCCATCGCGTCATCTCTTCTCACCGCCCCTTCGGTCATTGCAGTGACTCCCCTCTTGGCCTTCTTTCTTCTTACTTCTCGCTCTCAGCAAATTTTAGATCGTAACTAAACCAAAAGTTTAGTTATGATCTAAGGTTGTGCATGAGATTCGAAAAAAGGTCTATAGCTTTTCCACAAACAGCACTACTCTTGTCAATGGTTATTTTAGGTATTACATTAAGTTAATTATTGCTGAGATGCAATAAACAGTCCATGTAGAAAAGCAGCATGGCTTCTGGAAAACCACTGTGCAGGTCATAACATTGCAATATAATTACTTGTACTTTTTGTCTTAATTCTTCAATGGTAATGTAACGAAACTGAAAACCAGTACAGACCATGTTTTTCATAGCTAAGAATTTGCTGCATTTGTGTCCAGTCTAAAAATAGTTTGCGGACTCCAGGCTGATATATTTTACGTGCTTTCACACTTAGACAGGGTTGAGAAAAGATTTGTGCCATTGATGTATCTTATAGAGGTTTATCTACATCAGAGCTGTACAACATTTTCTAGTCCAAAGACCACATTGTCAGATTGTACTACTAATAGGCTGCAATAAAATTTAAAGGGTTTTTTATGTGAGACATTTTTTGCATAGATTTATTGCAGCAGGGCTGCTGTCTAATGATCTCACTTTGTTGTCTGCACCAGAAAGATGTGGCTGTCTTCTGGCAGTGGCGCCTTTCTAAAACATTAGAACACAGACAAACATGTCTTCGTCACGGTTCGGGGCTGCACCCTTGATCTAGATGCTTCATGACAAATCATTTATAAATGTATCACAATGAATCCTAATGTATCCCATTGATTATACCATCAGGCTTGTATTATTTTCTAGTAATTTTGCATGTTAGAATAGTGTTGCAATGTACACTACTCTTGAGCTTTTAATCTCTTGATGCAAAAATTGTTTGGGATTTACTTAGATGAATCTTAAATACACCTTTAAAATAAAAAACAAATAGAGAATTTTACTTAAAGCGTAACTAAACTTTCAGACAACTCTTGATTTTCTGGCAGCATTTGTGTCATTAATAAATTTAGTATTATACTTTATTAAGACATTTTGTATCCTTTCTGTGAAATCCTGCATTTTTTCACTCTTTCCCTGGCTTCTGTATTGAGAACTGTTTCTGCCTCTCACTATGTAACTGTGTATGGAGTACGGGCTGTGTAAAATTTAAAGAAAACTAGGGTAGGGGTGGGTCACTTCAAACAGTTATATCTTGGACATTACAAAACGTACAAACTTGCTTTTGGTGTTATATGAAAGAGGAGATTCTCTTCTTTCATATGATGCTAAGGACTATATTATTTACGGAGATCTCACTGGATGAAAACACAACCAGGATTAAGATATTTATATGCAGCTGCATAATTTATTTGATATAAATATCCCAATCCCAAAGTGTAATATCTCTGGAAATCATATAAACAGCTCTGCAACCTTAGTCTCATATGAAAGAAGAGAATCTCATCTTTCATATGACACCAAAAGTTGTCCAAAAGTACATTTTGTATAACAGACACATGCTAAATATAATGCTTTGTTTTGTATATAATGTCTTATAATCACAATATAAAAATGTAAATTGTAATATATGACTACTTTTTTCTTCAGCACCAGCGTGCTCACCAGGACCCAGTCGCTCTAAAATTCAGCTTCTATGAGGTCATTTCAGCTGGAAGCCAAGCTTCCCCAGACCTACAATCACTCCAAAAGAAGTGCCTGATGCCTGGGGGGTATTCTACACACATAGAACGATGGCTGCAACACTTTCCCCCTGCTCAGGTAAAACATCCATATTCATACCATATCATAATCATCTCTGTTGATACTTTCAGTTGTTCTTTGTTATCAATATACCTAGTGATTGCAGAAAACTTATTGTCTGGCCTTAAGCATTGAGCTATAGACAGGGCTACATCTGCCAGGAGGCGAGATGAGTCTCTCGCCCCAGGAGCTTCTTTTAGAGGAAAGCATTAGCAATGCCTCTACTGTATCAGGCTGCCACTGATTGATTTGCAGGAGAGCCAGAAGCAGTGTTCCCCTTAAACTGAGCTACAACCGTTGCGTTTTTGGAAATCGCAGCATGTCAGTTGTACCAACGGAAAAGCTGTCAGTTTCCGTATAGGTATAATTAAAGCAGAAAGTTTGCAGAAGAAAACTCTGTGGACTTTTCGAGAAAAGCGCTGCGGGAAAAAACGCAATGAGTTTCCGTCGAGGATTTTCCCCGCAACACTTTTTTGCTGCAGCTCACTACATGGGGCCTTAGACTTTGATGGATTTTTCACACAGGTTAGTAGAAAAATTATTTATTAGAAAAAAATTTATTAGAAAAAAAAAATTATTTTAATCCAGTTTTGGAAGACAAAGCCAAAAGTGATTCAACAAGAGTGAGCCATACTAATCTTCCTTTATATTTTTTATTCCTTTTAAATACATGTCTGACATTGACTCAAGAAACTGCTTTAAAAAGAATAAGTTTTTAAAAAATGGTATATGTGAAACCACTTAAGGCTAGGGTCATATGGGTCAGATCTAGCAGCGGCAAAAGCAGCCATTACATTGCAAAGGTTGAAAACTGCGACTGAACGTGCAGCAATAATTGACATGCTATGTGTTCAAAACCCCCACACAAGTCACTTTGCACTGTGGGTTTTTTAATCAGTGTAGGATGAGATTTTTTTTAAATCGCTTCCACTTCACTGCTACTGTACTTGGCAGTGGGTTAGCAGCAAGCCGCATTTGTCCACAAAGAAAGTCCTCAAGTAGCTCTGTTAAAAATAAAATAAAAAGTAATGCATACAAGGAGGCAAAAACAATAAAATCTTTAGAGCTACCAAGGGGGCAGACTTTTGCATTATGTTTGACCGTGTCTGATATTTCCCACTGGTTGTGTGGTGCATCTGCAACTTTTTTCTCCATTAAAAACACTTAGGTTGCATCATCTTTGCTCCACAACTAACTTTCTAAAGCCATGGAGACCTAGTTCTAAATGTAAAGAAAAAAACACATGTGGGTAAGAATCACGCTGTATAATTTTCACTCTGAATCATTCTACCTACACTTTTCATTATTTATGACAATGTCAAAAATAAAGATGTGAACTGTTAATTATTAGTATAAGTATCATTTCATACACCATATCTCCTGTGATATTGTCATTTTACAGAAATATGCTGAACTTTTTTCTGGCAATATTCTATTTTTATGGTGTGATTATTACGGTATATATGCCTCGTGATAAAAAAAAAAAAAAAAAAAAAACATGCTGTGTGTCATCTTAATTAAATGGGTTATAGCAAATGACAAAGAGTGAGTTATTGTGGCGCATTCTTCACTTTCTCAAGATGTTGTCATTCCAGCCTATAACAATATATTTTCTCGCTCTGAAAATCCATAAATATGAAATGCTCAAATAAGCATGGTATCTTCTATTGCTGAGAAATTTATAGATATTTCACAATAATAAGGCAAAAAAAGCATAAAAATATCTAGTACTTGTCAGATGAATGTCAGAAACAACACTGGGAGGCAATACATCATCTTCATTGTTAGACACTTCTAGGGACAGATGGTAAAGTCAACAAGACAGTTCTATCCTGTGCTGGCATATCTGTTTAATCACTTAGGTGATACTTTCATGCGAGTCACACCATGCTGCTGTCACCTCCAAAAATGGAAAAAATACTGAAAAAATTGCTAAACATTGTTTGTTTATATCCGTAAACTACAGAATTGACGACTGTTTGGTATGCACATAACCTACTTTTGTTTGCTCTGTTCATATGTAACAGCTATCTCCATACATTTTATAATTTAAAGAGAATTGAAAATGTTTAGTTGACAGATAGATGGCACTTCTTGGGGCAATCTGTCATACCAATCTACACTCAGTGAAAGCCATTGTATAAGAATAAGGTACTTGAGAAATTGAAAAGAAAAATCTTCAATGTCTAGTAACCCATGTAAGGCAAGTAAAATGATCTCATGGGTTATGATTGACTGAAAGTAAATTGAATTACTATTGAATTATCAGTTTAAGGCATTGGCCTATCAATGGTAAAATAGCTCGGAAGCACTGCTACAGCTTCAAACCCATAAGGATAGGTCATCAATTGGTAAAGCCCAGAATACCCCTTTAATCTGTATGCAGTAGGGAGTAATATAAATGATGGATTTAACTGGTGATAGGAAAGTATAGGAAATACATAGTCATAAAGGCTCACAGTATCCATACAGTATATGCAACACACACAAGCAGTTTCGAAGGGAACAAATACTATGAGGAGAATTTATTAACCCATCTACATCTAGTGAAGTTGGGTGTTAATATGGCGCATTTCCTGTGCCACCAGTGTTGGACTGAAGGTCCCCTCAGTGGAACTTGTTCTGGGGGCCCACCCAGCAGCTTCCTGCTAATAGCATACACTATGGCTCCGTCACTGACATCTTACATATGTGCTGATTATCGGGTTTTACTGAGTATGTTCCCAGTATAGTAATCCCCTATAGTACTGTGCATGCCCCAATAATTCCATAGCCAGTTCATGCGCAGTACTGTATGGGGAATGATACAGCCATGAAGCACTACACGCATGTGCAAGATTATAGCGATGGAGCTGTGATGCATACATAGCACACAGGGCTGACTGCGGCAATTTTGACCCCCCCCCCTCAACAGTATAATGCTTCACATGGTATATAATGCTCCACAGTGCCCTGCACAGTATAAAATGCCCCCTGCACACCCCACACAATGGCCCCAAATGGTATATCATGTTCCACAGTGGCGTAACACAGTATAAAATGCTCCCCTGAGCCCCCTACAGTGGCCCCACATGGTATATAATGCTTCACACAGTATAATATGCTCCCCAGAGCTCCAACACCGTATAATGCTCCACAGAGCCCCCACACAGTATAATACCCCTTAGTAGCCCTACCTAGTATAATATGCTCCCCAGCAGCCCTGCACAATAAAATATGCCCCAAACAGTATAAAAGGCTCCCCACAGTGAACCCCAGTATAATGCTCCACTGTGGCCGCACACAGTATAATATTCTCCCCATAGTGGCCTTACATAGTATAATATTCTCCCCAGAGCCCACCCCCACCACAGTATAATATTGTTTGTTTGTTTGTTTGTTTGTTTGTTTGAGTTGGAAGGGACCTCAAGGGCCATCGAGTCCAACCCCCTGCAAAAGCAGGAATTCCTAAAACATCCCAGCTATATACCTATCCAGTTTCCGCTTAAAGATTTCAATTGATGAAGAACTCACCACCTCCCGTGGCAGCCTATTCCACTCTCTCATTACCCTTACTGTTAGAAAGTTTTTCCTAATGTCTAATCTGAATCTCCTTCCCCTTAGTTTCATCCCATTACTTCTCGTGCTTCCTTCTGCTAATGAGAAAAGGGTAGATCCCTCTGCACTGTGACAACCTTTCAGATATTTAAATACCGCTATTAAGTCTCCCCTTAGCCTTCTCTTCTGCAAACTAAGCAGTCCCAATTCTTTTAGCCTCTCCTCGTAGGACATGGTTTGTAGACCTTCCACCATTTTGGTTGCTCTTCTCTGGACCTGCTCCAATAAATCGATGTCTTTCTTAAACTGGGGAGCCCAGAACTGTACACAGTATTCCAGGTGGGGTCTGACCAGGGCAGAGTACAGCGGAATAATTACCTCTCTTGAGCTAGCTTCAATGCTCGTCTTGATACATCCTAGAATTTTAGTAGCCTTTTTAGCCACCGCACCGCACTGTTGACTCATGTTGAATTTGCGATCTATTATTATGCCCAGATCCTTTTCCCCTGTACTCTCACTTAGTACTATTCCTCCCATACTATATATGCTTCTTGCATTTCTGTTACCCAGATGTAGAACTTTGCATTTGTCCCTGTTGAATACCATTTTGTTCACCTCAGCCCATTGTTCCAGTGTGTCCAAGTCCTTTTGGATGCATTCTCTCTCCTCTCTAGTGTTGGCCATTCCTCCTATCTTTGTATCATCTGCAAATTTTATTAGTTCCCCATTAACCCCATCATCCAGATCATTTATAAAAATATTAAAAATATTCTCCTGAGAAGTCCCACACAATATAATATGCTTCACAGTAACCCCACACAGTATAATAGGCTCCCATAGTTCAGAAGAATAAATCTCACAGTATAATAGAATCCACACAGCCCCCCAGTATAAAGCTCCACAGTGGTGCCACACAATATAATATGCTACCCAGAGGCCCCCCTCAGGATAATATGCTCCATAGTGGCCCCCACACAGTATAGTATACTCCCCAGAGGGCCTCCATAGTTTAATGTTTTACAGTGGCCACACACAATATAATATTCTCTGCAGAGCCCCCCCAGTATAATGCTCTACAGTGGCCCCACACATTATAATATACTCCCCAGAGCCTTGAGCTGCTTCAGACGAACCCCTCGAAATTCGTTTGACGAATATTTGCAAGGTTTGCCCGTTTATTTCACTGCTATTATTATACTCTGGGGTCTCTTCAGATAATAATCAGAGGCCCAGGGGAGGTGAGGGAAAATCACAGTTATACTCACCTTGCCTTACCTCTCCTGGGCATCCTAGCTCAACTGTCTCTGCCAGCTTCTTCTTCAGGTCTGCAGCTAATGTCATGCATTCCAGATGTCACCACTCAGGCCTGTAATTGGGCCTCAGAGGTGAAACCCGGAATGCTTGACGTCAGCTACAAGCCAGAATTGGCATTTTGCAAAATTTACATTTTGCACCTCAGTCGTCAGAATGTAGCCTTATATATGAAATACCTTTACATTCTGGTACATAGAAGTGCACTTGATTTATAATTCAGGCGTGCCTTGCATCAATCAGGGGCTTTATTAAGCCTGGCATAGGAAATATCTTAATAAATTCCCCTCTATGTCCCTAACTCAGAGAGTAAATCTGGAGAAAATAAAAAACAGGACTTCAGTGCTATATGACAACATTAACAGCTGCTCAGTGTGCACTGCAAGTAAACTGTTAAAAATCCATAGAAGACTCATTAACTCCTTCATGACATAACAGAACTGATTGCTACCCTGAATAACTGCTGTAACCCAGTGGCGTAACTAGGAATGGCTGGGCACCAAGGCGAACATTTGATATGGGACCTCCCCCCCGAACCGGTTACGGGTCCCCAAACAGTAAAATATGCTCAACAGTGGCCCCAGATAGTATTATATGCTTGACATTGGTCCCCACCCAGTATTATATGCTCCCCACAGTGTGCCTCACCTGGTATTATATGCTCCCTACAGTGGCCCCCACCCTGTATTATATGCCCCCCACCCAGTATTTTATGCTCTACAGTGGCCCCACCCAGTATTATATGCTCTACAGTGGCCCCACCCAGTAGTATATGCTCTACAGTGGCCCCCACTCAGTATTATATGCTCTACAGTGGCCCCCAACCAGTATTATATGCTCCACAGTGGCCCCCACCCAGTATTATAAGCTCCCAACAGCCCCCTCCACTTCGGTGCTATTATTATACTCCGGAGAGAACGCTGTGCCCAGGAGAGGTGAGAATATGTATTTATTGTTTTCAGTCGCCTCCCCTGGGTGCCCTGCCCTGCCATCTATTGGAAAGGGGCCTGGCAATATACCAGGGTCCCTTTCCAATAACAGTAAGTATAGCGGTCGGGGAACCAGGCTTTCCCGACCGCTATCGTAGTGGACTGGGCCCCGTACCCTGCCGGGTTGGTTCGCAGTCACACCCCCTGTGACCGTGATCGATACGCCACTGATTTGTGAGGTTCGCGGTAGCGGCTGCCACTGGGTTCCTGGCCCACTAATGTCCCGTGCCCTGTGGCAGCCGCTTCCGCTGCTATCCCGGTATTTACGCCCCTGCTGTAACCTAACGCAATTAAAAGTGCATTAGTTTTTTACTGTGTATTGCTAACTAGGAAATTGTAAACTGTTTCTATTAGTTACCAGCTCTATGATGTGATATGTTTTCTATTATTTCCTTAATGTACATGCATATGTGAACCGAGAGCAAGGCAGGTGGTTTGGACTCCGCAACCAGAAATGAACGCACACGCGGTAGTTCAAGAAAAAAAATATATATTTACTATAAGTTAATAAAGGCTAGTTAAAGGTAAAATGACAGGGCTAAAGACAAGCAAAATATACAATATAGCATGAACAATTTCAAGGCAAATTCTGCAATGGTTTCTACTTTTACTCTGTCCACTTCTGCAGTATGGACACTGAATGAACAATATACTCAAAACTATCCCTAACTGACCCTGACTTCACATTTGGGTGCACCCCCTTTTCCCCAGTGGTCCAGGTGGACCGCTTACAGTCCGTAGAAGCGCGCGGTGGGGCCCAAAGTCGGTCCTTTCTTTTATAGTGAAGCGTCCTCTCCTCACGGTTATCAGGATCTTGGGAGAAATGAAGTCCTCTTTAACAGACAGGGAAACCAACTGAATGCAATGTAATCCAACAGCAGATTCCACTCAGCACACTGACAGTCCTGCCGAATCCATACACTGAGCTGGGATGTAAGCCGGGATTTAGCAGGTGCCGTCCAGTACATCAACAGCACTGCGAGTCTCTATCTGTGGTATCCATATACACAGTCACAATGTCAGTCTCACTGATCAGCCACTGAGCACAGTTCCTTTCACGTGGACTCACTAGTCCTGGTGTCTCTTTACACTCTGTTTGTCTCTGGACCAAGATACAGCTTAGCTGTACAGAAAAATCTCCACACCAGTTCAATACAACACTTGCCAAGATGGCTGCTGCTCTCTGTCTCGTCACTTCCTGCTTCTCTGCTCACACTCTGTCTGCAGAACAGGCAGGCTGACATAAAAGGGGGGGTCTCACTCCAGCATCATGTCACAATTACAATGGCTGCTGTCTTAAAGGAACAGAATCACAGAAATACATTCAACATTAACAGTTTATACAGACAAATGAAGCTTAAGACAACATTGGCTGTCTCTTACATATTCCCCCCCACTTTAAGAGTGGCAGTCCCTGCCTATATCTCTATACCCCCAGGGTGTTTCTTTTTCCCCCCGGGGGGGGGTAAACCCCGGTAGCCCCCCCCAAACAAACCCCCCCCCCCCCCACCCCACCGGGGGAATACCAGCATTTGGCCTAGTGGCCCGTCTGAGGACCGGTGGTATATTATGGGGTGCTGCAGCTATGGGCTGAGAAGGACCAGCGGATTCCGCACCAGAGGGGGCACAGGCCGGAGATACAGTAGTCACAGGTGGAACATCCCCAGGAGCAGGGATCGGCCAACAATCATCCTCCTCGTCGGAGGCCCATTCCGCACCTCCATTCTCTGACTGTGGGAGCTCATTCACATTGGCAGGCCCATCGTGATTTGTCCCTTCAGAATGACACAGGCGCAACATATTTCGGTGAAGTACTCGAACACAATCAGTTCCTTCTTTCTGGACCTGGTACACTGGCCCATTCGCATACTTGCGGCCAACAACACGATACGGCAAAGCCTCCCATCTGCTTTCCAATTTCCCTTGGGGTTTCTTGACACGAACTAGCACCAGGTCGCCTGGTTGCAATGGTGCTTCTTGCACTGGGGTCTTATCAGGATGGGGATGTTCTTGCAGGCGCTGCCGCACCAATCGATGGATCGTCTCCAGTCTCTGC